>CM076580.1:1047520340-1048724061 GCA_034641835.2 Pinus albicaulis
TGCTTTCTCTTCGCCATTCTTCAAGTCTGCTCTCATTCTGAGAGGGAACATCATGTTCCTTGTCATCTTCACTTCAGCAATACACTGTTTGCTGGGTGGTTTATCCATGATGGTACAAACATCATTATCAAAGAAAACATTATATCCCTTATGGAAAAGCTGTCCAACACTTAAGAGATTACACTTCATTCCTGGAACATAATAAACATCTGCTATGGTTTTCCTTGCACCTAATCTTGTTAAAACATTTACATCTCCTTTTCCCATAACAAAAACTTTGCTATCAGTTCCTAGTGTGACTTGTGACTGCACACTTTCATCTAATATAGAAAACATTGCTAAGTTTCCTGTCATATGGTTACTACAACCGGAGTCTAGAAACCATATATCCTCATCCTTTTCTTCAGCCATATTACACACTAAAAACAAATTACTTTGGCTGTTATTTTCTTTAGTGAAATTTGCACTAGTTTCACTTCTCATATCATTCTGCTTCTTCTTTCTACATTCATTAGCATAATGACCATATTTCTTACAATTGTAACATTGGACATTGGATTTGTCATACCTTTGTCCTTGTGCATTCTGCTGACCATTCTGCTGGCTGCTGCCTTGGCCTTGATGCTGATTTGTATTGCTGCCCCTTCCTTGAGCATTTGCTGGACTGTTCCTTCCACCTCTGTTTTGGCTTCTGCCTCTTCCTCTTCTGCCTTGCCCTCTTCCTCTTCCGAAAGACATCTGGGACTTAAAAGCATGTTCAAGAGATGAGTTCTCACTCCTACCCAATCTCTGTTCATGGTTAATCAGTGATGCATGTAATTCATCCACTGAAAACTTTGTGAGATCTTTGGTCTCCTCTATGGTGGTGACAATCACATCGAATCTTGAGGGTAAGCTTCTCAAGAGTTTTTCAACAATCCTCTTGTCTTCAAGAGTCTCTCCATGAGATCTGATTTGTGTGACCATTCCAATCACATGAGTGAAGAATGAGTCAATAGTGTCTGACTCTTTCATACAGAGAGTCTCAAAGTCTCTCCTCAGCAACTGAAGTTTTGTTGTCTTCACTCTCTCCATTCCCTGATAAGCTGTCTTGAGAGTTTCCCATGCTTCACTGGATTTCTTAGCTGCTGCTATCCTTGGAAACACACTCTCATGCACTGCTTGATACAAGAAGAAAATAGCCTTGGCATCTTTCTTCTTATTGTTCTTCAACTGTTCTCTTCCTGCTTGATTTAACATAAAAAACTCTGCTTCATCTTTTGGCTCTTCAAAGCCATCCTCAACTAATTCCCATAATTCTTGTGAGGTAAATAAAGCTTTCATGGTTATTGACCAGTAGTCATAATTCTTTCCATTGAATTGTGGGAGATGGACATTTCCCAAACTCATACCTGTGCTAGAGCCTTCCATTCTGCACTTCTAACTATGATAAAAAACTTGACTGTGTATTAAAATAGCTTACTGTTTTGCAACAGTAACACAACAAATTTTATAGAGAAATACCTTTGGATTCCTTTGGCTGAGTCTTCACACTGCTGGAGAAGCTGCTGCAACTAAGAACCCCTTTCCTTCAGCTTATTTGACCTTCAAATAGCCTGGATTGGCTCCGATACCATGTTGGAATTTTCAGAATTCCAAAACAATAAACAGTCCCTCTTTAACACAGAGAATAATACAAAAAAAAATCACTCACAGACAGAGTTTCTCAACTCAGAAAAATTTCTATTTCATATAAAAAAAAACTGCTGTTACAATACTTCTAGCTTTCCACTGCTGGGAGATTACAAACTATGGTACTGCTTCACACACAGTGACCAAAATACTCTTCTCTGTCTCACACAGAGAAATACTCTGTTTCTGCTGTTCTGTGTAATTTAAAAATTACAACTCTGTTTTTACAAACAATACTCTGCTGTGTATAAAAAAAAAACTCTGCTCTGTGTAAATCAACGCACTGCTGTGCACACACTTCTCTGTCTTTGTTTTTAAATACGCTGCTGTATATTAAAAACATTACATTACAAACAATGACTGTTTCTGCATATAACAAAACAGAAATATCTTCAGCCATAAATTGCTTCAACCACTAAGTTCACCGCTTGGAAAAACATTAATGGTTCATTACTCCTGTCAGCACCGCTTACAATTCACATTGATGGCACTGCTGATCTTTTCACCTTCCCGCACTGCTGTGCTATGTAATTAAAACATTACATTCTGCTGTGTAATTCCAAATTACATTTCTGCCTTTTTATCTCTTTACATACACTGCTGTGTAATAAGAATAAACTTCACGGCCTTTTAATATATGTGCTGGGCACATATCTATTCACCTTACGGCTTTTTACAATGTGCTGGGCATAACTTTATAACATAAAATATATAACCCATATTTAAAACAAATAACATATGCCGTGTTAAAACTTTAACCATAAGTCATATTAACATATATGTGTGGCCGTATAATATATATGTGGGCCCCTTCCTGTAGTGATGTCAGCATTCCGGGGGGGTAAGAACCTCTGCCCACAAATTTCCATCGACCCCCGCGGACATGCTTTGTGCATAATAGTATGGGCCCGGCTGCATATTACAACAACCGTTCCGATGGGGTATGCAGCTCTGCCGGCTATGCCTTATCAACCCCAGCGGAATTACCTTGCCGCCTTACATTTGCTGTCATTTCTGGGCAGTGGAAATTATATTCCAACACGACATTCTGTTTAATCATAATTAACATCAAAACTAACATATTAAAAATAAAAATTTATATTAATTCAATTAATATGTTAAAAAAAAAAAATTACGTTAATGGTGATGCCCATGTTTTTAAGTTTCCAACTACGAAATGGATATAAATTCTCACTTTAAAACATGTCAAACCTAATTTAAATTATAGCCATGTCTAAATAGTATTTTACTTCTCAATTTAAAACATGCCAAACCTAAATTAAATTATAGGCATGTTTAAATAGTATTTTACTTATTATAAGTTTTGTTATTTTATATAGAGAATGGATTAGGAATATATTGAAATCAGAACTTTAAGTTGCAAAGTTTTTACAACTTAAATATCCAATAAAATTTATACTTAATAATTTAGTAAAAATCTTTATTTAAAATTTACTATTTTAACCAAAAATATTTTTTCAAATTCTTCAAAAATATATAATAATTACTATACAAGAAGCTTCGTAAATGTCACACCATTCCACCCGATTTCATCGCGTTTACTACACGAACAGGTTTCCATAGCAGTCAATATCGTGCAATATTGTATTTTTTATATCTCTTCTGACATGCTAGGTTCGTACCTCAGTACCTGGTTTGCTTCCTTTTATGATAACTTCTGTTTGGTGTGAGGATCCATCATTTGAGATGGGTGGCAGCAAGAATAAGCCTTGGGATAATGGCCAGGGAGAGGACGAAAGTGTATTTACCTGAGTGACGTAAAAATAACAAATGAACACGCCGATTGATTCCTAGCCTGTAAATATCGTACTTCCTCCATTCAAATAGATAGAACACAACACAAAACGTTAAATGATAATTTTAATTGTTATTTAAAATGTATTTTTAAATGTATATATGATTTAGCTTTCTCAAAAATTCATAGATATTAGAATTGTAGAAAATTCACAACTCAAACTTTTGACTACAATAAATCTCTATAAATTTTTGAGCAAACTCTATAAACAATATGTAAAAAAAACTCCAAAAGATACAATTATTCACCTATCACTCTTTAATGTAACAGATACAATGATGAATTACCTTTCTCACTACTTAATGTAAAAGGTCATACTCTTATATTATATATTTATTTCAAACCTTTGGTTAATTATGTTAATATATTTTCTATATTTTTTTTTATAAAAATATAATTTTTATTGAGATTTTAATATTTCTTTTCCTAAATTATATATTTAAATATAAAAATAAAAATAAAATTATTAAAAATTCAAAGTTATATATTTAAAATTATAATTTTTAATAATTTTTAATAATTTTTTTTTTTTTTTTTTACCAAAATTTTACCCACAGCCACCTCCACCTCCACCTCCAACTGTATTTGTTATTTACTATACTATATCCATTTCTTTTTTCCCTTACAATTTATTATAATTATTATCCAGCACCAATCACACTAGATCGAAGCACAACCATTCATCCAGCACCACTTTGTTATGTGGCGTTACTTGGAATCGTGCTTTGTTATGTGACACTACCTCCAAAAACAATGATTTTCCTTGTGGAGACTATTCCCTCCCCTCAAATCATGATATCATGATTTGATATATCTGTATCTTATCTGATATTGTTTGGCACTGTAATATTTAGAGGATCAAAAACTTCTCATTGGATACTGGATACAGCTCAGATAACATGTTGACCGACCTTACTGCCACTAAAGATCTAAATGATGGCCATATACTCAATAGGGGAGCAAGATATGTACTACATTCAAGTGATATACATGTATGAATATCCACCCAACACTTTCAGATTTTGATATCTTATCACAAAGATGTCACTTAAAAAATGTGTTAGATATGTCAACTACTTGGATATTAATCGTTCAAGCCGAATATCATGATGCGATGGAAAATAAAATAATACAGAAAATGACTAGGGAAAGTGACTGCAGCGAGAAATAGAATATGGAGCGTTTATTGACTTCACACCTTCTAACAAGTTGTGGCCCAATTGAAATGTGTTCCTTTCTTATCTAGCACTAACTCCAATATGAACCCATTACCAAGTTGTAATATTGCTTTCGAACTTTCAATAAATTCCCCACTCGCAAATGAGTGTTGTTCCATACCCATATTGTTAATCCTTACATTTATCCGTAGCGAAAAAGTATGCGAGGAAGATTGTTGATCGCAAATTCACGATATTTAACTGAAAAGTTTTCTTTCAAATATAATTGAACAGTTTTCTTTTAATATTGGTGTTAAACTTCCAACGAAGCTAGAATTAGAATTACGTGTGAAGGGCAAGAAGGATTTAAATTATGTGCGAAGAAAAATGATTGCGAGCATGTGTTATTAGAGTAGCATCATCCCATTAACTATTTATATTATAAATAATAAAAATTGTTTGGGATTTGGATAAAGGTAAGTTGTGATTGTGTTAATTATTTGTATTAATTAAGTTATATTTTTTACTTAAAAATTCTTTGGGCACAATATTAAATGTAAAGTATTTCAATATAGATTAAAATAAGAAAATTAATTATTATTTTAATAATTTATAAATAAATTTTATTTAAATTTGTATTTTTTATTAAAATAATAATTTCATATTAATTAGATAAGAAAATAAGTTTTTTACAATACTAATTTAATTATTAGATGGATGATAAGATTTAAACTCTACAAAATATTTTAGAGTATTGTGTAGTATTATTCACAAATCAAAGATTAGAGATTTATTTGGAAAGTATATATAAATTAATTAATTAAAAATAGGAAATGAATTATGGTTTGTACTCATTTGGTATTCATAAGCTGCGGTATTGGCCCATGTTATTGTAATAAAGCCCAGACATAGATTAAGAACCTCCATGGTAAAGTTGGTGTGAATGTTAATGGAATACATATATGTTTAACTTATATATTAATTTTTTGTAGGAACTAGGAGAAAATTCGAAGGAGGGAGAACAAAGTCATGAAGAAGAACATAGAATGGTACCTCAAAAAAACCAGAAGGCGAAATGGAAGGCACCACAGGAATCAAATGAAACAGAAGATTACGGGCAACCCGTGGAATAGTGACCAATGGAAATAGAACCAAATAGGGAAGATTTAAGTACATAGGAAGTAGTTTTAAAACGACTCCTGCAAGAATGGAGGAATCTTGATGATCGCTTCATCCTAGATGATCAGAAGAAGTTGTATAAGGAAAAATTTTAACAATACTTGACATCTCAATCTCATAAACAAATAATCTCCTCGGAAAAGACTCCTTCTAGGGACCACAACACCCAAGCTAAACGAGGAGAAAAGAAAGGTCATAAGAACCTACAAGAATAGATTCAAATCATGGGAGAAATGTTAGTTAACTGAGGAAAGTTAATACCGATATTCCAAAAACTCCACAAAGTTCATTAATGAAAGTGATCTCTTGGAATATAAGAGGCTTAAATAGCAAAGGAAAACAGAGGTATCTAAAAGACATATTAAGAATAGAAAATCCTCAAGTGATGCTGATAGAGGAAACTAAAGTTTCTAGTCAAAAATTAGAAGACATCCTTTAATTATCCAAACCTCATTATGAAGTAATGGTGATAGATTCGTGAGGCGGTGTTGGGGGAATCACCATTTTATGGAATCCTGCGAAGATTATGGCAGAGGATTGAAATGGGCTGCCACAGATTCTTACAAGACTTTTTAGGCAAATTGGAATGAAAGAAAAATTCCTAATTTCCTTTGTCTATGGGCTTCATATTCCAGGAGAAAGAGAGGTGTTTCTTAATAGTATAAGAACGTTTAGTAGTATGCACACCGAGAAGTACTGGATGCTGGGAGGGGATTTTAATATGATTATGAATTTGACAGAGAAAAAAGGAGGTATAAGGAGAGAGATGCCGGAAATGGAACTCTTTACTGATCTGATCTCGGACTTAAGGTTATTAGATATCCCCACAATGAAAGGTAAGTACACTTGGAATAATAGAAGAGGGGCGTCTCATCAAGTGGCCTCAATATTGGATAGATTCCTAGCCTCAGAAGCTCTTGTGAGCACTGATGTTTTCTATGAAGCAGCTATCCTCCCCACTTTGGGGTCGGATCATTGGCCAACAAGTACAGAAATTGACATGAAGGAATGTCATAGAAAACATCCATTTTGATTTGAGTCCTTTTGGCTGAGGAACCCTAACTTATTGAAAAAATCTAAAGGGTGGTGGGAAGAAATTCAAGTACAGGGCCGAAACGGGATGCACTCTTTTCAACTTTAGCTGAAAAAATTAAAACAGGAGATCAAAAAATGGAATAAAACTGAATTTGCAAACATTCAGCGGGGTAAGGAAAGGTTGCAGGGAGAAATGAAGTAGGTGCAACAACAAATGATTTCAAATGGAAGGACTGAGAATCTGGTCCTAGAATAAGAAAACCTTCTAAGAAAACTGGAAGAATGCAGGAAGCAAGAGGAAATATTATGGAAGAAAAAATCTCGTGTTCAATGGCTAAAAGAAGGGGAAAAAAATACAAATTTCTTTCACAAGGCTATGATTCAGTGAAGAAATCATAACCAAATCTTTTCCCTCAGGGACCCTGCAGGAAATGACGCACTCTAACATAACGAGATGGAAAACCTGTTAGTGAATCATTTCAGTAATATACTAATGGAACCTGATCATAATATATCAAAATCTATTGAGTGTATCACTCACAACATACCTACAATTTTTAGTAGGAAACAGAACTTAGCTCTCCTCTAAGAAATCACAATAGAAGAGGTTGATGAGGTTGTTAAAAATCTTGCAAAAAAAAAGCCCCTGACGCAGATGGATTCACTGCGAAATTCTACCAGGCTTTTTGGGCTTTTATGGGAACATATATATGGGAAGTAGTCGAAGAATCCCATCATTCGCGATAGGTGTATCCAACCCTCAACTCCACCCTTATTTCTTTAATCCCTAAGCAGGAAAACTATGATGTTCTGGAAGGGTTTAGACCCATTTCCTTATGTAATGTTATTTATAATATATTATATACTATCATGGAAAACTGGTTGAAAACTATCCTCCTGGCCCTAATTTCTCTTGAACAGACAGGCTTTGTGAAAGGCAGACAAATCTTGGATTGTATAGTTACGGCGCAAGAAGAAATACACTCTATACACACCCTTAAAGCAAAATTTATGTTGATTAAACTTGACTTATCTAAAGCATATCATCATCTAAGCTGGAATTATCTTAAAGTTGTTCTCCAGGATTTTGACTTTGATAGCAGATGGATTCACTGGATAATGTCCTTCATCTCTTCCCCAAAATTTTCCATCTTGCTCAATGGTGTTCCTTCCAATCCTTCAATTTTACCTGCGAGCTTCGACAAGGAGACCCTCTCTCCCCTTTTCTCTTTATCATTGCAGCTGAAGGCCTTGGTCGTCATATTAAAAATAAGATTAATGGTGGTCAGAACCTTTGGGGGATAGATCTAACCCTTTCTCACCAGCAATTTGTCAATGACATTATGCTTTTTTTTCAAGCTACTCTGAAAGAATCTAAGGTCATCTTATATGTTCTCAAAGATTTCATGGATGCCTTTGGAACTTTCATTAACAATGACAAATCAAATGTCCATTTTTTTAATTCAAATCTATTATCCCGACGCTTCATATCTCGAACTATGGGATTTAATATAGAATCCCTTCCCATGAAGTATTTAGGAATTCCCCTCAGCCTTAATTATCTTCGGGTTTCACGATGGAAAGATCTCCTTAACCGTATACAGGGTTGCATCCAAAATTGGGCTTTTAAGGTCCTCAATGCTCCTAGTCAAGTTTTCTTATTGAGATCAATCTTACAATCCATTCCTATCTATCAATTGTCTAGGATGGTAGCCCCTAAAACTAGCAGTAATAATATGGTCAATATATTCAAAAAAAAAAATTGTAGTAGGGTTCTCAACAAATACATAAGTGGGCCCTTCTTTCATGGGATAAGCTTACCAAAATAAAGAGAATAGGAGGATTGGGATTAAGAGATCCATCTGTGCTAAGCGAGGTGATGGGAGATAAACTTTGGTGGAGATGGCTTCAAGGGGGTGGGGATCTATGGAAAATAATTTTGGAAAGGAAATATGATATGCCTCACACTACTGCAAGAAAATTAAATGTTCAAACAACTCTGAAATGATCCGACATTTGGAATTTGGCAGCCTTAAATAGAGATCTCATTCAAGAACACAGTTTCTGAGAAATCAAAGGTGGAAATATTGCCCTCTTTTAGGAGGATTCCTCGTAGCAACGGGAAAAAATATTCAATCGATTAGACCTTAGATAAATCTTCCTATTCACTATTCGGCTAAACACAAAGTCTGTAGGAAATTTTTAGAGTGGCGAGACTGACATGCAATGGAGACAATGAAAATTAAAGGAACTCGCAGAATGCCCCAGAAACTCGTCAATGGGATAATTATGAAAAAGAACTGAAAACCAGAAAATTGATAGAAACAACTGGAGAAGATATTCTCAGATGGGGATACCATTATAAAGGAATATTCATAATAAAAAAGGGCTATTACATAAAATCAAAAAATTTACATAGTATAATAGTTCCTCTTTTGCAAAAAATCTGGATGAGTAAACATTGGCTGAAAATCAAACATTTTCTCTGGCTTTTTAGTCACAGTAAAATCATTTCCTAGGATTAGTTGTAGAAGAAAGGGATGCATGGTCTGTCCTTATGCATAATGTGTAAGAAGCACGATGAAAGTATTGAACACTTGTTGAATACTTGTGATCTGGCCGAGACTCTCTGGCTGAAAATCTCCACCCTCTTCCACCAAACCGAGAGGGAAAATATGACATCGAACATACTATTGAAACTACGAGAAAAGGGGGATACACTAGCGTAGTCCTTAACAGAGCATGGAGGCTATCTATGGGGTTTCTACTATGGGCCATTTGGAAAGAAAGAAACTGCAGAATCTTTAGAGATAAGTATAGGCAGAAAGAAGAAATATGGCAACTGATCCTCAATAATATTAGAGAGACCATCCTAGCCAAGAAATGTGATGAAGAAGATTGGAAAACAAATGAGAATGAGGCTCGTATCCTAGCTATGCTTAACCTAATGCCTCAAATGCTGGCCCAATCATTGTGGAAACAAAAACAACCAGGGAGAAACCCAAAGGACAACTTTCAGGTTCCACAGCAAGGGTTTCTGAAACCTAACTATGATGGGGCCTCTAAAGGCAACCGAGTCAGGTAGAAGTAGGAGGAATATTCTGGGATTCGCAAGGTTCTGTTTGTAGAAAATATGCGATGGACCTAGGGTTTTCCACGAACAATGAAGCAGAACTTATGGTAGTCAAAGATGGTTTGTTGATAGCAGTAAGTGAACGATACCATAGAATCATAGTAGAAGGGGACTCTGCTATGGTGACAAGGGTTCTACAGAAGATGCAACAAGGGATACGATGGGAGAAAATTAGCAAAAGTTGGAGAACGACACACCTAATCCATGAAATCAGTACTATCATATCTGACATAGGTTACCTCATTGCATCGCATGTTCGCAGAGAAGGGAATGAAGCGGCCGACTACCTGCCAAACTGGGGACGCACTCATGCGGGATGGCATTTGGACATTAACTAGGCAGATATGGCTCGAGAAGGAGAACTACAGCCTCTACAACTAATCGTGGATATAGACATTTATATTTCTCGGGATCCCCGATCGGGGTGCCACGCGGGAGATGTGAGGTGGCACGCAGTAGCGTGTACCACACGGACACTCGAGGATAGTTGACAGAAGGCGTTCAGAGGGGTGGTACTACCACTCACACAATATAATGACGGGCATCGTATATGGTGGATTCCAACTAACCATGTGAGAGCTGTGTGGGAAACAGCACCAACACGTTAAGGGGTTTATGAAGGCAGGTGAGGGAAAGTGCGGTATCATTTTCCGACAGAATTCAGAGGAAGGAGGAGAAGACGTTGTGTAGAAGAAGGTTGGAGCGCTGCAATCACACCCAGTCACATCGTATGTGGTTTGTCTCCTAACTATGTATGTCGCGTTCAACCTAACAATACTTCTTATCTGTTACAATACATGTATATTTGAAGACATGTTTCCTTTGTTGTATACATTGTATAACTAGAATTACACAGTTCATTTTCTAGTTTTGGATGAAGGTTTTATAACCTTTGTGGGTTTGCATTGCCGGTTAGCGAGTCAGCTAATCAACTCTAGAATCTAGATTCTATGTTCAAATTTTTTTTATTTAGTTCTCTGCATGGCTTCGACTCAGGTGGATTCTGGTTCATTTGCTTTAGAGCCTCTCTGTTTCATGTATTTCATTTTCGAGCCCAACAATCTCTTTCATTTTTTTTCTGAATTTCTTTGCCCCATGCCTTCAGTTGTTGAGTCTCTTTGGCCCATGCATTCGGCTCTCGAGTCTCCTTGTACCCTGCACACTGAATGTAATTCCAAGGCTTTGGCTTTGTCATCCGAGACTTATGAATTACAGTGCATGGCTTCGAATGACTACCCTGCCAACTGTGCTCAACGTAATTGGCATTCTGAACTTGTTCTCCCTCATTCATTTCGTCATGTGGGAGATTCCATGTCGGGGATGTGAGTTGATTATCGTGTCTTACTAAGGTCTAGGCCAGTTCTTCAAAGGTTTAATTATGTTTACAAAGGTTGTAGTTATGTTTCAATGGGCCTCTGGCTTACTGTGTTGAATTTCTGTCCATACTTTGTCAAAGTTTTGGTTCGAGAGGGGTTTTACTGTTTGTGGTTCAATAACCTCTGGATGCTAAGGAATTTCAATTTTTAATTGGAAATATCTGGCCCCAGAAGGTGGCCAACATGCTGAAGTTGAGTCGTATGTGTCTCGACATGCATTTCCATTCCTGTCAGAACACAATTTTCAATCTTACCACCCTTATTTATAGTCTACGACTGAGAAGGAGGAATGTGGACGTCTCTTGCTCTCCTGATTGCTAGGATGTCACGCCCGACAGTGCTGGTAATTTTCATTGTTGCTTCTATACAATAGTTATTGACTTTATGTTGCAATATACATGTCTCTATAAATTTTATACAGGTGTTACACAATCACTGGGTAAAGACTAACTACATCACAATCAGTTTATTCAACGGTCGGTACTACTGCATCCAAGTATGGTTAAAGGACACACAACAAAGAATGAGGCTAAAGACAAAGGGAAACATAAACAAACCAAGCCTACAGTGGACCCTAGCAAGAGAGGAAGAAATTCAGGAAAAGAGGTAATGGAAAACCTCTTTGATGCCTATTCTACAGGCATTCCATCGCAAGTCTAATACTTTATCTCTGGATGGGGGCAACACTGCAATACCAAGGATGAAGGAGAAATACAGGAGGAGGCAATGGAATTCTTAAAATACCCTAGTAACACATGAAGGATATTGTCACTATTCCACTAGTTATCCATACCTACCGTATGCTTAAATGCGTTCTAGCGAAGGTAATCATGAGCATACAGGAAATTGGAGGAGACCCAAATTCCACCTCCATTTTTGAAGAGATAAGAGAGATATCCAAGAAATTCCTGGTAATGTTCGTCTAGGATGCATAGACTGTCAGTTGCAAACCATGCACCAAGTGGACATGTCTGGTTCCAGTGTAAAGGACTCGACACCAATTGAGTCATCGGATGACTAACACAGTATTTCAGTGTTTTCTATGGTTTTTTCCTATGCGTATTATGGGTAGCATTTACTATTTGAAGTTAGTGCATGTAAGAGATAGTAAACTGGACATTGCTCATAGTAAAAGGTTTTAAATTTTTAGGTACTGGTTGGATTATAACTCTTTAAGGTGGCCAACATACCTGGTTTCCTTCGAGCAAGTTGAGACAATCAAGTTTTGATCAGATGTAACCTTTTGTCTTTTTTATTAATAGAAAATAAAAGAATCTGCAAAACTTACCAAAGAAAATATTTTCTTGTTAGAATATGAATGGCCACCAGTTTCAAGGAAGTGGTCACAAAACGTTGGCATGTTTCGTGCACTTTGTAGTTTATCATCCACTAGATTTAATATACAACTCCAAATACGTTTCGAATTTGAAATGGAATGAATAGAGACCTATGCCCGTAATGAATTAAATATTACATGTTTCAGAATCAGATGCAGGTAATGGAGTTAATATTACACTTGGCAAATGGTTGAACGTAAATGGTTATAATAAATTTTCAAAGCATGTTTTTTTAAATATATTTGTATTAATTATGATACGTGGTTTAATTCATCCAGTAGAGATAACACACAAGTCCGCATACATTTCAGAATGGAATGCAGAGGGGCCGATGCCCGTAATGGATTAAATATTACACGTTTCAGAATGGAATGCAAAGGGACCGATGACCGTAATGGATTATATATTACATTTTTCAGAATCTGATATACTTAATGGAGTTAATATTACACTTGGAAAATGGTTGAATGTAAATCGTTATAATAATTTTTCAATATATGTTTTTTTAAATTAATTTTTATTTATTATGATAAGTGGTTATTAATTGGTAGTTTTTAGTGTGATTTTTTGGAGTTTTTGATGTTAGAATTTGGTGAAAAATTTTGAGGTAAAATCTTGACTTTTGTTATTTAAACAGATTTTTTGACTATATAGAGATTCAGCACCCTTAAAAACCCTAGGGCACTTCAATTATGCAAGGTTATCCATCAAACTTATGTTTTCAATCAATTATTGCCGGATTTTAGAGAAATTAAACCATAAAAATTGAAGTGCCCTAGGATTTTTAAGGGTGCTGAATCCATATATATATATAGTCAAAAAACCAGTTTAAATAACAAAAAATCAAAACTTTACCTCAATTTTTTTCACGAGATTCTGACACCCGAAACTCCAAAAAATCCCACTAAAAACAATTCCATTGACAATAAGTACAAAATTTTTTTAATTATGTTTTGTAAACACTTATTTTAAATACTGTTTAAATTTATAATTTAAATATGTATAAAAGTTAATGGTGTCCATTCTAACCATTGATTGAGTGGCCATGGGCATCTTTCATTTTAAGTCATCAGATAAAAAAGTTAATTAAAAAATAGATTAGAATTGCAAATTCCAAAAAAACGCTTATAGACCTAATTATTTTTTTAAATATCTTATTTCTCATCCAAATTATATAAATTTCCATTTCATTTGATGAAATTCTAAATATACAATTAATCCTTTTATATTTTTATGGTCTTTAAAGAAATAGGTCCATATTTTAAGAAGTCCTTTTAAAAAGTCGCTTTACCTGGTATCTTCAACGTAAATCAATAGTCCATGTTCCATGAGAAAATTAAACGAACTATAGTGCAGTGCTTAACTGATTACTGTATCCCACAGGGCGGCAAGATAATATCAGCAAACTGGCCAGAATAAATCATGGTTTACGTGGAATGGGAAAAAAAAACTAAGTATGTTTTTATCCATTTTCAATTTCCAACGCCCCACTATATTAAGCTATCGTCTAAAATATGACCATTATATTTCATGAGATCATTTTGCTTCTAAAGTACATCTATATTCGTCCTGTAAAGAATACAGTGAAATCTGAAAATCGGCCAATCCCAGTTATTCGCTGTGCGTTGGACAAAACAGGCAAATAATAAATAATTACAGCACAAGCGAATAATGGCAGGAATAAGATGCCACAATACAATTTTAATCATTGACTGTTGTTTAACTATTTCGATGTTCTTGGTGGGAATCCGATGAAATATTTTTTCTCAAATTTTAATAATTTGCGGTTATGAATGTATTTTTTAGTGTCTTTATTCATAAAGAAGTTTTTAAAGTAAAAATTTTACAACTCAAATGTGTAATTTTAACAAACTGCTAGGCATGCATCCAAACCCATAAAAAAATTACTGGGAACTTCACTAAGTAAAGTGTTCAACAACCGCTGGATCTTGCAATGACAAAGACAAACGTAGAATATAGAGATAATATAAGGTTTTGCAACTACACAGTCATCACACCGACTTCGCTCATCCACAATGAATCTTACAGTATCGGTATGGGATGAATCTTACAGTATCGGCCTGGCCCATAGACATATGAATCTTACAGTGAGTTAATCTTGTAGATACCTCTTTTCCCTAACAAATTTAACAAAAAAATTAGCTCAAAGCTCATTTAAAATTAAGTTTTATAATTAAGTTTTGAATAACAAATTTGATAAAAATTTACCTGAAAGCTCATGTATGTATAATGAGTTGTAGCATGGTTTAAAATTCGAAAAAACATAGCTGAAACTTTCATGTATAATTAGAGTTTCTATAACATATGTGATAAGAATTTAGCTGAAAGTTCAGCTACAATGATCAGAATTTAGCGGAAAGTTCAGGTATAATGATAAGAAATTAGCTGAAAGTTCATGTATAATGAATTGTAGAATGGTTCAAAATTTGTTCATGTTTAAATGTTTAAGTTATGTGTAGGATCATTATAATTACCAAGCATTTTGTCAATTTTTCCCAGATGATTCAACGACATTCTATTTAATCATAATTAACATCAAAATTAACATATTAAAAATAAAAATTTATATTAATTCAATTAATATGTTAAAAAAAAAATAATTTACGTTAATGATGATGCCCATGTTTTTAAGTTTCCAACTACGAAATGGATATAAATTCTCCCTTTAAAACATGTCAAACCTAATTTAAATTATAGCCATGTCTAAATAGTATTTTACTTCTCAATTTAAAACATGCCAAACCTAAATTAAATTATAGGCATGTTTAAATAGTATTTTACTTATTATAAGTTTTGTTATTTTCTATAGAGAATGGATTAGGAATTTATTGAAATCAGAACTTTAAGTTGCAAAGTTTTTACAACTTAAATATCCAATAAAATCTATACTTAATAATTTAGTAAAAATCTTTATTTAAAATTTACTATTTCAACCAAAAATTATTTTTCCAAATTCTTCAAAAATATAGAATAATTACTATACAAGAAGCTTCGTAAATGTCACACCATTCCACCCGATATTATCCCGTTTACTACACGAACAGGTTTTCATAGCAGTCAATATCGTGCAATATCGTATTTTTTATATCTCTTCTGACATGCTACGTTCGTACCTCAGTACCTGGTTTTGCTTCCTTTTATGATAACTTCTGTTTGGTGTGAGGATCCATCATTTGAGATGGGTGGCAACAAGAATAAGCCTTGGGATAATGGCCAGGGAGAGGACGAAAGTGTATTTACCTGAGTGACGTAAAAACAACAAATGAACACGCCGATTGATTCCTAGCCTGTAAATATCGTACTTCTTCCATTCAAATAGATAGAACACAACACAAAAGGTTAAATGATAATTTTAATTGTTATTTAAAATGTATTTTTGAATGTATATATGATTTAGCTTTCTCAAAAATTCATAAATATTAGAATGGTAGAAAATTCACAACTCAAATTTTTGACTCCAATAATCTCTATAAATTTTTGAGCAAACTCTATAAACAATATGAAAAAAAAAACTCCAAAACTTATAACAGATACAATAATTTACCTATCACTCTTTAATATAACAGATACAATGATGAATTACCTTTCTCACTACTTAATGTAAAAGGTCATACTCTTATATTATATATTTATTTCAAACCTTTGGTTAATTATGTTAATATATTTTCTAGATTTTTTTTATAAAAATATAATTTTTATTGAGATCTTAATATTCCTTTTCCTAAATTATATATTTAAATATAAAAATAAAATCAAAATTATTAAAAATTCAAAGTTATATATTTAAAATTATAATTTTACTATTTTTTAATAAATTCTCTTTTTTCCTTTTTTTTTTTTTAATCAAAATTCTACCCACCTCCACCTCCACCTCCACCTCCACCTCCACCCCCTGTTGTATTTGTTATTTACTATACTATATCCATTTCTTTTTTCCCTTACAATTTATTATTATTATTATCGAACACCAATTTATTATCCAACATCACACTCGATCGAAGCCAATTTATTATCCAACATCACACTCGATCGAAGCACAGCCATTCATCCAGCACCACTTTGTTATGTGGCATTACTTGGAATGGTGCTTTGTTATGTTACACTACCTCCAAAAACAATGATTCTCCTTGTGGAGACTATTCCCTCCCCTCAAATCATGATATCATGATTTGATATATCTGTACATACTCGTATCTTATATGATATTGTTTGGCACTGCAATATTTAGAGGATCAAGAAATTCTCATTGGATTACTAGATACAACTCAGATAACATGTTGACCTTACTTACTGCCATTAAAGATCTAAATGATGGCCATATACTCAATAGGGGAGCAAGATATGTACTACATTCAAGTGATATACATGTATGAATATCCACCCAACACTTTCAAATTTTCATATCTTATCACAAAGATGTCACTTAAAAAATGTGTTAGATATGTCAACTACTTGGATATTAATTGTTCAAGACGAATATCATGATGCGATGGAAAATAAAATAATATAGAAAATGACTAGGGAAAGTGACTGCAGCGAGAAATAGAATATGGAGCGTTTATGACTCGATCGACTGGTCATTTATCAGGATACTTCTATTCAAGGTTGGCCTTCCTGTGCGAATCATCCGATGGGTGATGTCCTGTGTCTCTAACATTAGCTATGCAGTATTGGTAAATGGCAAGCCCACAAAATTTTTTAAGGCAGGTAGGGGACTGAGACAGGGATGTGCTCTGTCTCCACTATTATTCATCCTGGTTATGGATGGATTCAGTCGGATCATGCAATCATCTGAAGAGAAGGGCTACATCAAGGGCTACACATTTTCAAACTCTGTCTCTACAACTCATTCCCTATTTGTTGATGATTTACTTCTATTTGGACAGTTGATTAGAAATCACTGGTTTTTTATTCATATCTGCTTTAACCATTTTTATTCAGCTACAGGACTGGCTATAAATTGCAGCAAGTCCATTCTCATATATGATCATGGGAACATTCAGGAGATCAGATTTATTGCTGAGTTTCTAGGAGTGGAGATTCGACTGGCTGCTGAGGGCTTCAAATATCTGGGCTATTACATTAAACCATCCGGTTACCGGAATAATGACTGGAATTGGATAATGGACAGATTCAGGGATAAGATTCACTCATGGTCACACCGGTGGCTGACAAAGGGAGGCCGACTCATCATGATCCAATCAGTGTTGACTCAGATGTTGGTGTACTGGAGACATCTTCTTTTCATTCCTGCTGGAATCATTGGCAAGATAAATGGTATTATTACACATTTTCTGTGGGGTGGGACAGAAAGCAACAAGAAATTTGCATTATGTAGGTTATCGGCCATTTGCAAACCCAAAGACATGGAAGGTTGGGGCATATTAGACGCCCGTGAGTTCAATAAGGCGCTCCTAATGAAGTCTTTTTGGAGAGCCATAAAAAGACAGGGCATATGGTTTGATATTAACAGAGCTAAATATTATCAAGGTGATATTTTACATCAGATATCATGTGGCAATCTTCCTTTCCCTCGAAAATTATCCTGCATCTGGAGTAGTTATAAAAAGATCATGGCACAAATGGCATCTAGACTGGTATGGCAATTTCGGGAGGGGAGCTGCATACCAATTGGGGCGACAAACATTCATCTCATGTCAGCTCAATGTCGTCCTACGCCTCGCCTATTACACGCATTGACACAAAGGGGGATAATATATTATTCTCAAATTATATATCAGTGGTCACATAATGCCCCGATTTTCAAGGATGCCACACAAATCGGATTAACAGATGAATTGGCGCATGAGTGGGATCTATTTCGGGTTCAATTGCGAAGTGCAGGTTTCTGTTATGCCGTTGGCGGCGACAATATGATCTGGAATGGCCCGATGATGAATAATATGATTGTCGTCAAGGATGCATACCGGTACAATATCTCATATTCACACCAGATTTACGCCTCCAAAGTGTTCTTCCCATATTGGCACAGGAATATTCCCACGAAGATTGTAATGTTTGGCTGGTTGATTTGGAAAGGAAAGGTGCTGACCTGGGAAAACTTAATTAAGAGGGGATTCATGGGTCCCAGCATCTGTGTCTTATGTCGCACTGTGGAAGAATCATCCTCACACCTTTTCTTAACATGCCCTGTAACTACAAGTCTTTGGAGGTTGTTTGGGGATCACTATATAAACCCTACATGGAGGCCAACTGAGTTTATGTCTGCAGCACAGGAATGGGATAAGATCAATTGCAAATATCGATCGCTACCATTCTATCTCACATGGGAGATTTGGCTGGCCAGGAACTGGATAATATTTGAAGATCGGCCTTTTCATATTCAACAGACTTTTTCAGTGATTAAGGAATGGATGGATGATCGTACTATGACAATGCCATGTCTACCTGACTACTTAGCTCGTATTCGACCCCATCAGATCAGTATCCCGGCCATCTATTTCGATGGGGCATCTGAGGATGGAATGACAGGATGTGGGGCATGGATCAAATTATCTGGTTCAGAGCGGTATAACATATGTTGGTGTGGTGGTCCTGGGACTAATAATAAGGCGGAGATTATGGCATTGTGGGAGGGCCTCCTCATTGCACATGATTTGCAAATACAGGGTGTCTGCATATATGGTGATTCTCAGCTCATCATCAACTGGATTACCAACAAGTGTCATATGATGTCTCCGCATCTACAGGGTTGGGTTGAGAGGACACAGAGTTTATGGCATAGATTAGGCAGCCCGCCCATCAATCATATATACCGTGGAAGTAATACCAGGGCAGATAAGTTATCAAAGAGGGGCCTGAGAGCAGAATTTGGCATAATGGAGGTATCTCATCTAAAGGAGGGTCCACTGATTGGGGCATACTCTTTCCCCATCCCATAAGTTGGATACATTTTGCACCTTTTTGTTTTTAAACTATATATAAGCTATAGGGGGATCATGGGGTTTTTGGAATTCACACAGGTATATATATGCAATTTTGAAGGCTACAACGACTGTGTCTCATTGAATGCCTACCACCAACATGTTCGTGATATAGGATGGCAATGGACTATACAAAACACCAGGCAGACCACGAACATACAATCACAATTCTACTGTATCTGTTTAAGATTCATCTCATCTCATATAAGATCACATCAAGCGAGCCTGCACAATGTATCAAGCGAGCCTGATAGATGACAAGCGAGCGTGAATGAGACATCAGGTATAATACTGTCTATCATATATTTCAATATACAACCTACAGGCGACAGTCAAGGATCATAACAGGACCTATAATGCATAACTGAAGATGAGGTTGATCGGGCTAAATGAGACGCACTGACAAAGTTTATTACATTTCACAACACCGGTCTCCCTACTATGTCATACATATATCTGCATTAACACTAGTAGATGTACGCCCGGATCCGGTATATCGGTATAATTAGAATAGTTATCCAATGATCATAGGTTGTTAATATCATTATGGGATGGAACTTTGTTTCCAGATATGGTTGCTGGCCTATTTTCCAGGCTCATTTTCTCTATTAATGAGCAGTTGTAAATGGGTCAATATTGTTGGAATCTCACTGCTTTCTCATCACAGCTGAGATCATAGATGATTATGTACTGTTTTATATATTAATATAAATCAGCGTATTTTTTTCCTCTGAAAAAAAAAAGACTTCACACCTTCTACAAGTTGTGGCCCAATTAAAATGTGTTCCTTTCTTATCTAGCACTAACTTCAATATGAACCCACTACCAAGTTGTAATAATGCTTTCGAACTTTCAATAAATTCCCCACTCGCAAATGAGAATTGTTCCATACCCATAATGTTAATCCTTATATTTATCCGTAGCGAAAAAGTATGCGAGGAAGATTGTTGATCGCAAATTAACGATATTTAACTGAAAAGTTTTCTTTCAAATATAATTGAACAGTTTTCTTTTAATATGGGTGTTAAACTTCCAACGAAGCTAGAATTAGAATTACGTGTGAAGGGCAAGAAGGCTTTAAATTATGTGCGAAGAAAAATGATTGCGAGCATGTGTTATTAGAGTAGCATCATCCCATTAACTATATATATTATAAATAATAAAAAATTGTTTGGGATTTGGATAAAGGTAAGTTGTGATTGTGTTAATTATTTGTATTAATTAAGTTATATTTTTAACTTAAAAATTCTTGGGCACAATATTAAATACAAAGTATTTGAATATAGATTAAAATAAGAAAATTAATTATTATTTTAGTAATTTATAAATAAATTTTATTCAAATTTGTATTTTTTATTAAAATAATAATTTAATATTAATTAGATAGGAAAATAAGTTTTTTTTTTTAATTTTAAAATATGTTTTTTACAATATTAATTTAATTATTAGATGATGATAAGATTTAAACTCTACAAAATATTGTAAAATATTGTGTAGTATTATTCACAAATCAAAGATTAGAAATTTATTTCCAAAGTATATATTAATTAATTAATTAAAAATAGGAAATGAATTATGGTTTGTACTCATTTGGTATTCATAAGCTATGGTATTGGCCCATGTTATTGTAATAAAGCCGATTAAGAACCTCCATAGTAAATTTGGTGTGAATGTGTATGGAATGTATATATGCTTAACTCATATATTAATTTTTTTAAGAAGGTCAGATTCATGTTAACCTTTCTATCAACCCAAATTTCATGCAGTGCAAACCTCTTTAAAAGTAGAAAAGTTGAAAAAAGGTGACTCTCTCTCTCTCTCTCTCTCTCTCTCTCTCTCTCTCTCTCTATATATATATATATATATATAGTGTCAACTCCATGCTAATCATAAAAGGAATTACACATCTCCTTCATGATCATCTTTACCAACACATAATAAACACGTTTTAACTATTTTTTTTCAATTGCTCTATACAATATAAATAGATTAAAAAACACCTATGAATAGAAGGCATTAAGCATATCCATACTCTCTCTCTCTCTCTCTTTATATTAAATATTTTTTGTTATTAATATTTTTTAAATGTTACATGTCAACTCTATACCAAGCATTGAAAGAATTACCAAATCCCTCTCATGTAATGGAATAATAATTCCCTCTCTAATAAAATATTTTTATCATTATGAAATATTTATTTATAATTCACTTTATTATTTTTTAATTAATATATTTAAATAATACCTATCAACTTCATATTCAAATTTGAATTAGTTACACATAACAAACTTAATTTGTAGAAAGTTTGTATAAAATTATCATTGCAATATTTTATTTATGGTTAACACTAATATTTTTTTCTTTCAATATAATATTTTTAAATATCACATGTCAAGTGAATATATCTCTCATACTAAACTATAAAACAATTTTAACTACACATTATTATTAATATTATTATTATTATAATTATTTAGTTAATTTTTTTTTTTAAATTTTAGGGACATGAGATGTATCATGAGGCAAATGTTTTGATGCCTATCCTCATTTATCATCAATTTAATTTATATGGATGGAGTAGTATTCTACACATTAATATAAAAATAATAAATTATCATTTATTTAAAACTAATTAATAATTATATGTACACATAACCACTCGTAAAAAGAAGATATGCAAATGTTTCACATAAAAATGCATCATTATGAACTATATGATTGACTTAAAATCTCTACTCTAATGTATAAAATATCTTAGTGACATTTTATTATATAAATATTTCCCATTATTGTGGCTTAGTCAAAATAGAATGTAAAATTGATAAGATGAATTAATGAGCATAGATCTAGCTTAAATTACATTTATCATAGAAATTAAATATTTTGACCTACAAATCCATTTTAGAGTGTAAAATTTGAAAAAAAATATTAAATTGTCCCCAAGAACTTTTATCCGTTTTTATTTTTGATAGATTTAGGTTACATAATCTATACTAGTTCTTTATATGTATACATAAAAATCATGATAAATAACTTTCATTTTGAGAAACAATCCAATAAAATGTTACTACAACAAAATTTTATTTTTTCAATATTTAAATTATTTTTTTAAATGTATAAATGGTTTTAAAGCCTTGAAGTTATCCTTGGCTGCTTAAATGTGTATGATGCACAACTTAAAATGCAATTCTATCTATATTTATTAAGAAATTAACAAAAAAAAAATATCTTTCAAAAAGGAAAACACTTAGAATATTTATACTACCATTAACACATCAACAATAATAAATGTGGTTGATAAACTCAAATATAAACCTATACCAACCATATTTATTATTATTTAATATTTAATATCAAGGTTAATAACTTATTATTATTTATAAATTATATATTATCATTTTTATTACTACTATTATTATTATTATTATTTAATAATATTAAATAAATAATTAATAAATAATATAAATAATAATAATACTAATAATTAATAATATAAATATTTATATTTAAAAATAAATAATTATAATATTAATAATTAATAATTAATAATTAAAATAATTACTAACATATCATATTAAGGAATAACTCAATACTTTGAGGATTATGTTATTTGCTAAAAGGTGTCAAATTGATGAATGACACAATACTTTGATTATTATCTTATTTTTTAATGGTGTTAAGCTTTTCTATAACATTAATGATTATATTATTATTATTATTATTATATTATTAATTTAAGAGTTTCTTAATGCAACATATTGTTAAGCTATTTCTAAAACATCACAGGTTGTAAGAATTTTTCATCTTTGTGGCGCTAAGAGAGTTGAAGAACAAAAAATTTCTTAAACTAGTGTGTAAATCCACATCAAACCTCAATTTTAAAATATTTACCCTCTTAGATCCATCTTAACTATGAATCTATCAAGCATCGAGAGGGATCAAATATCTCTAGGTGCCAACCTCTTTTTCGAGTGAAAAAACTTGAGGAAAGGTTTTCACCTCTAGAGAATTGATCCCTCTTGATTCTTGATAGATCTGGAGTTAAGATGGATCTAGATTGGTGTCAGTCATGTGTGGCCAAGGAAAATATATCGCGCATATGATTAATTTTATCAATAATATGTAAATACATATAATATTAATATAACCATTTTAAATGTTCTAAATATGTCTGAGATTTATCTAGTCATTTTAATTTTAAATTTGCTTAGTTACTTGAGTTTGTTGAGATGATAAATAATGATAAAAAAATTTAACTGCAGTGACAATGTAATAGTGTTGAATGATAGAAAATGTGAATAATAAGAATGCTTTCAATTACAAATAACCTTCATTGTGATCAATCTCAAACTATTTTCTTCTACAATTCTTATTGTCACATCCCTTAGCTATATATGCAAAATTTTATTTTTTTTCCATGTTTACTTAACTATCTCTATTCACCATTCGCTATTGTTCATTTTTGTGCTCAATGCACTTATGGTAATATTTAAAAAAACCTTTATTTATTTTCTAACCTAATTCTACACTTCCTAGGAAGTTGAATTGTATTCTCGCCTCATCCTTCTATTTGACCTTTAAATGTTATATCTAACATTGTAGCTTAAACCCTTTATTTTATGGCATTATTATAATATCTATGATGTAAAACATTCTTATCACTATATCATCGTTATTAGACATTAAAACCTAATTTGTAATTCAAACCCTCGTACCCACATGCTAACATAACCCTGACATATGGCATTCCCCATGTTGCTCTAACCATAGACATGTGGCATTCTCATGAAGGCGTGAGGTGTTTTTTCACTTCGACAGTTTAAATGGTTTTATAAAGTTTTATTGCACCCATAGTGCATTCCAACTATCAATCGCACATGCTGCAAGTGGTAGGGGAATGGTAAGAATGGCCCTCTCATCACTCGACATGTTATCCCTGTCATGCTTGACTCACATGAAAAAGGTATGAATCCCAGTTTTGATTTCTCTGAAAGGTGTAGATCACTCGAAGAGATCTAATGGTTGTCTCTCCTTCTTGCAAACCCTAATCTTTACCTTGATCTCTTTTGTCATTTTCGCATCATCTGGTTCTGTTATTCGATCCACTGCCCAGGGTGCAGTTTTGCCAAATGTTCTTCTGTGAACGAGATGTGTTACTTTCTTTTACCATGACTCTACATCTTTCACACTATCGTGCGACTTGTTATATCTTCAATTGGATTACGATACAAGAAGGAAGAAACAATGTTTTCTTCGATTATCCTCTGTGTGATTAATGGCCCCTTTTTAATACAATATTTTCCTCATGAATTACTATACACCTAATTATAGGTAAGGTATTTCTTTTAATCTTTCATTTTAGAGATTTAGGGAGTGCTTCCTTTTCGTTCTAGCTTCCTAAAATGCAATATTAGTTATTTACTGGTGCCCCTTTCCAATTTATGTAGTCTCATCACAAAGCTTAATTTATCACCACAAATGAGTGGGTTCCCTCGCTGGTTCCACCACAAAGAGAAAGCCCATTTGTTGTGAGAGTTTCTCCTCAAAACACTAGTATAACCTTGTGTTATGTTTCTCCTTTACTTTTTGTTCAAATATATGGTTTGAGTTCAATGGGGAGTGGTTTAACTTACCCTTTTTCTAGAAGGTGTAGGCTTGATTGGTGACTTAGCTAATGTTCATCTTTCCTAACTTCTACGTTTTTCTTCCAAAATTCGAGTTACTTCTCTGGGAATTTCCTATTCCCAGGCTGCTAATTGTAATTTCTTATGCTTTTGAAGTAATTTATTCACATTCGTAACATTATGGCGAAGGGGTAAATCTAATCTGAAATTCT
Organism: Pinus albicaulis; assembly: GCA_034641835.2. Lineage (NCBI taxonomy): Eukaryota > Viridiplantae > Streptophyta > Pinopsida > Pinales > Pinaceae > Pinus > Pinus albicaulis. The sequence goes on from CM076580.1 coordinate 1,047,545,846, forward strand.
ACCATAACTTCTCGTTCGATTTTAGCACCACCAAGTTCTTGCCAGAAGTGTGCGAAGGCTCCTCTCCAATAGGTACCTGGTTTTGCTAGTTTAGGACCCTTCATTATTAAATCGCTTAATTAAAATTACGAGATGTTATAGTAACATACTTTGTAATTTTGTTGTACCGCTCAGGGGTTTCCATTTCAACTGTGAGTGCAGTTGTGCTAGAGGAAATTATTTCTTCCTTGCTAAATGTATTTTCTATAGTTCCGGGGTTTCATAAATTAGTTTTCTATACCTCCTGTAATGTTTGGTTTTGATGGTGATGTAACCAGGTATGGTTATGGCTACATGCTTATCTCGTCACTCGTTTTCTCAGCATTAAGCACTCAAATCTCCAAGTAACACCCTTGCACCTATTCCATATCAAATCGATGCAATGATCCAGGCCAGTTTGCTCTGACCAATCTCTAAAGGTGACCCATAATTCCTTTCTGATGCAGAAATGTTCCAGTTGTTGTTGTATTAATTTCTCTCCTTTGTGTTCTCTGTTCATTTACCTATAACGAGCCTATAGTTGACTTTCTAGTCTATAAATGGGTATACCACCCACAGACAGTTTAAAAATACGTTTATTTGCATTATTATGGAGACTCTAGGACTCCTCTTTTGTTTAACCACACTTTAATAATTTAAAAAAGGATTTATGATATATCTATTTATATGCATATTGTTCCTAGAAATTGTTGAGTTATTGTGGTTATTTTGCAAAATTATATTATTATTTACGGTTGTTATTCATATGATTCCGCTTCAGTTTAGTTACTATATTCTACTCTTATATATACCATTAAATTGTAGTTTACCTAGGTCCCCTCGGTCAATACTTTTCCTTTTCTATTTGTGCAAGTGAAATATGGGATGTTGAGTTCCATCTTGACAACTATGATTTGATAATTCCTATGATTATACTTATATTTTCTGCCTTGATAAAGCTTGTCTTATGTTTCTATGAATCTTATGGTTATTAATTCCTCTAGATACCATCGTTTTATAAAACTTCATATGCATGTTTTTCAATTGATTTAATTTAGAAATGTTTCTTGTTGTATTAACACATATGGTGGTATTGTTCGCCCCATTTGCAATTACTATCCTTTATGTTGAATTAGATTTACTGAATGATTGTTTTCCTTCAACACAAAACTAGGCTGTGTTTTTTCCTTATCTAATTTAAAACTTGGGGTTGTAATGTATGCTCAGAAGAACTGAGGCCTTGTAGACTCTCCTTATCTAACAACTCACACATGGGGCTTAAGGTTTCTTATAAATGTCAGAATCCTCAAAATTCCTCTTAATTTAATCCAATAATGGATTTATTATTATTTAAACCTTGGTTGTTGGGGGTGTTACTCACCCACCAAGAAAATATACCTAGATACCTCTTTTGACAATTTCTGACTAGCCCATTTTAAATAAAATACCTCAACTTCTATAAATTGATTTTATCCTATTATGTCAAGTGAATTAACCAAAATATTTTTCTAAATTCCCATGGTTGTATACAATAGATTTTAGCGTCCACACGAGTGTCAATATACAGCTATAGTAAAACAATTAATAAATTTTACATTTAACTCTCTTACTTTACACATGACTACATAACCATTCATTCTACTCTGGATTAGCTTAGTTACCTTTATGCTTTAATTATTTCAAACTCTTCATTATAGCTAACATTTAATAACACATTATTGTATAGAATGAAAATAAACAATTCATAAATTTTCTTATAAATAACTGAGAAGAAATATGATAGTATACAATCGGGAAATTCTGGGCAGAATTGTGACAGTATATAGGCTGAAATTATTTTATCAATAATTGAACGGATTTATAACTTATAAATATCAAATAACCAATCAAGATGACTTATTAAATATTGTCAAAATGCTTATTTTATTTTAATGATTCCATCAAATCCTACCATTTCTACTTATACTCCCATTTACAATTAATACAAAATACTTTTCACTGTCCATAAAATAATAATAAAAAAAATAAAATAAAAATACTTAGTATTATAATAACCGTAATACCAACTGGAATGCCTTGGGATGAACAATTTTCCACCCAACCATGAATATCTATCATAGTTTCTACCTCGAGCTAAGATTTCCTTTATCTTAGAATCAACCACATGCCATTCCAGTTAAGGCACTTCTTATGCCTTACTTCCCTAGTAGACATTCTTTTAGCTGTGTCATGCTTTCTAGAGTCTCCCAGCCCCTGTTTCCTAGGCTTTTCTTAATTTTAAAAAAATTATACTTTTTTTCTCCATTAAAGCTAGAATTTTTCCCTCACCTTTTTCTCAATGTTGTTTCCACAAACTGAGTGATTTATTTTATTTTTCTCTCCCATTCTAATCAAATCACATTAATCCACTCCTAGGTTTTTTTAGGAGTAAATAAGGGAAGTTTATATTTTTTAGATTTTTAGGTAAGAATCTCATTAAATCATGCTCATTCCCAAGAAATCATGTGGTTTATTTTATTTTATTATATAATTCACACTAATACATCATGATGTAGTATTTAAATTTAAGTTTTCTATTCTTCCTATCCATCACACTACAAATAATTCATTCCAAATAAATAATATTTACATAACCATAGAGGTATTACATCTCCCTTTTTAAACAAAATTACACCATTCTCGGCATTTATTCTTTCGCTGCCCAAATTTTGAACAATGTTGGGTAAGATTCTTTCATAACATCTTCACACTCCCAAGTAGCCTCCTCAGGTGTAAAGTGTCTCCACAATACTTTAACCTGTGTGATGACTCGATTCCGGAGCATGGTCTCTTTCCCATCCAAAATATAGAGAGGCTCTGGGAGAAAGTCTCCTTCAAGTTCCACCTGTATCAAATTAAAGTCAATTTCATGAGATGCATCATGGATATATTTTTTTAACAATGATACATGAAATGCATTATGAACTTTAATGTAACTAGGTAGAGACAGTTGATATGCTACTGGACCAACTTGATCCAAAATTTCAAAAGGATCGCAAAACCTTAGTGCCAGCTTGGCACAACTACTAATTATGAGAGTACTTTTCCTGGTTTTACTCGTAAGTACACATGGTATCCAACATTAAATTCTTTATCTAACCTTTTTCTGTATGCATAACATTTTTTCATGTCTTTAGCTATTTTGATATTCTTTCTGATTTTTCACACTATCTGTTCGATTTCTTGTAACGCTTCAAGTCCCAATATCAATTTATCCTCTGGTTGACCCCAGCTGAGTGGTGTATGACACTTTATACCATATAAAGTTTCAAAATGACTCATTTTAATGGTAGCTTGGGAGTTATTGTTGTACACAAATTTTGCTACATGCAGAAAATCCTCCCATTTAGTGGGTCTATCCATTACATGCATGTGTAGCATATCTTCTAAGACTTAATTTACCCTTTCATTTTGTCCATCCATTTTAGGATGATAGGTAGAAGTAAAATTTAATTGAGTCCCCATGCCTCCAAATAGAGCTTTCCAGAAATTTGAGGTAAATTTAACATCTTTGTCCAACACTATTGTTTTTTGTATACTATGTAGTTGGAAAATTTCCTTCACTAAAATGTTGGCAATTTGTCTTGTTCCAAAGGCAGACTGCACTGGTATAAAATGTGATGTTTTATTCAATATTTCCACCACCACCATTATAGATTCATGTCGATACTTTTTCTTGGTAAACTTATAATAAAATCTATTGTAATTACTTCCCATTTCCATTCAAGAATGGGTAATAGATTTAGTAATCCTACAGGATTTTGGTGCTCTACTTTTACTTTCTGACACTCCAAGCACTTTTTCAATTATTTTGCCATGTCACCTTTTATTCCTGGACAAAACAACTTTTTTCTTAACATCATTATCATTTTCTAGTATCTAGGTGACTAGCATATGGTTTCTTATAGTATTCATCCATTATCATCTATTTCCACATGGCCACATTAGGAATACACAATGTGCTTTGATAAGATAATAATTTTTCAGCATTTTCAACATATCCTGCAACTTCTTTTTGTTTTATTTTATGTTGTATTTCTTGATATTGAGGATCTTACTGTGATGCTTGTTTAATTTGTTCCCCAACATATATAATAGTTATCCTCACAAAACTTTCTACCAAGGCATGAACATGTCTACTTAGAGCATCTGCAATTATTTTTTCCTTTCCTTTTATGTGTTTTATATCAAATTCGAATTCATTAAGGAAAGTTAACCACCTTTATTGCCTAGCATTTAAGTTAGGCTAAGAAAAGAAATATTTCAAAGTGATATGAACTATTACCAACATAAACGTATTTCCCAATAAATAGTGCCTCCACATTTTTAGAGTATGTATTACTGTTGTCGATTCTAAATCATAAACAACATAATTTTTTTCATGTTTTTTCAACTTTTAGATTCATAGGCTACTACTTCATTATTATGCATTATCACACCTCATGTCCCTCTAAACAAGCATCAGTACAAACATTAAATTCCTTATTTGGATCTAAAAATTTTAATTTAAGGGTTTTAGTTAATAATTGTTTCAATTTGTCAAAGCTTTTTTGGCATTGGATTGTCTAGTCAAACTTTATTCCTTTCTTCTGAAAGGAGGTAATTGGGTAAGCTAATTTTGAAAATCCTTCTACAAATCTTCAATAATATCTAGTGATCCCCATAAATGAGCGGGCTGCGGACACATCTTTAGGAGTGGGCCAATTCATGATAGCCTTCACTTTTTCAGGGTCCACAACTAATCCTTCTTTTAAAAAAACGTGTCCCAGATATTAAATTATGTTTTTTTCGAACTCACATTCGTTGAGTTTTACATAAATTCGATGTTCTCTTAATTTCTGTAACACCAATCTATAATGATCTTGGTGTTCCTCCTCATATTTATAATACACTAGGATGTCATCTATTAATACTAACACAAATTCTTATATATATATATATATATATATATATATATATATATATATATATATATATTTTGAAGGACACTATTCATTAAATGCATGAAGGTTTTTCATGAGTTAGTGAGTCCAAATGGTAGCACTACAAACTCATAATTTCCATATCGAGTTGTGAAGATTGTCTTATGGATATCCTCATATTTTATCTACAACTGATGGTAACCAGTTCTTAGATCAATTTTTGAAAACATAGTTTCTCCCCTTGATCAAAAAGTTCATCGATTCGAGGTAGTGGATATTTATTTTATATAGTTAACTTATTCACCTTCTTGTAATCGATGCACATCCTAAATGTGCCATAATTCTTTTTGAAAAATATCACGGCGCCCCCCCCCCCCCCCAACGTGACACACTAGGTCTGATATAACCCTTATCTATCAGTTCTTGTAGCCCCAATTTCAACTCTAGTAGCTCTGTTATACTCATTATATACAGGGATTTAGATACAGGGGTAACACCTAGTACCAAATAGATAGTGAAATTGATATATCTATGAGGGGGTAACAAAGGAATTTCCTCTGGAAAAAGATCTAGAAATTCTCTTATGACTATTTTTATTTCTAACTCGCATTCTTAGTTTATTGTTCATCATGTTCTGCATGCACCATGTAGACTTGAAATAATTTTCTTGTTGTCCTTTTTGGATGCAAAGCTGATACTTTCCGGACTGGTAAATCTTTTGGTTTCCCTCTTACTACTATGGGTTTTCCATTTTTCTCTAAACAACTTAGAATTTTTGCTAAATAATCTATAACAACTTTCTTATTTTCAAGCCAACCCATGCTAATTAGTATATCATACGATCCTAAAGGAAGAATAGTTAACTTCACTTCAGTGGAATAACCATTCAAATTCACATGACACTGTCATAATTGATTTGTTACTTTTTTTTTGTTACCAATGGCTAATTATAATAGCCATGCATTCCGATACTTTTCTTGTAAGAATTTACATTTTTCCACACTTTGGGCGTTAATGTAACTTAAACTAGCCCTCGATTTATTAAAAAAAAAAACATATTGGTTTGGGATTGTAACTTATATTTCAATCACAATAGATTCATGCTTAGTATGCTTGTCCTCTAATACAAAACTAGTCCTGGGAATTTTGTTGGCCACATCATTTACACTTGTTTCTTCCTCTACTCCTTGAATATTTTGAATTTATCTTGGATTATGCAGACAATCCTTGAGAAAATGTGGTTCAAAATAACCCTAGGACTTCAACGGTTCTCGTTCTATACCTCCTATAACCTTTTTTCTATTTATTTCCATGGCCTTGGACCCCGTATGAGACAGATCTGACTAGATTACACTTCCCTTATTAAACATGTTTATCTGTTGTTCCTTACCAAATTGTTTGTAGTAAGGAGGGTTCTTCCTTTTTATATTCATGACATATTTGTTCTTTTCCTTATTTTTCCATAATTTTTCCCCTTCATTTCTATTTTTTTGTTGTTGATAGCATAATCTAGCTTTCCTTACCGCTTCATCCATCGTTTTAGGATTTTCAAATTCAATCCTCTGTTTGTAGGATGTTGGTAAACAATTCAAAAATATCTGCACTTCCACCTTCTCCTATTTAATATAGGGCATATACCTTAGTATGTTTGTAAATTTTGAACAAACTCATCCATCGTTAGTTTTCTTAACTTTATTTCATGGAAATCCTTAGCATGGGCATCATAATAGCATTCACCGAGGTACCGAGATTTAAACCGCCTCTGAAATTCCAACCAAGATATTGTCTTTTCCTCTGATAAGTGTATACTCTTAACCTATTCCCACCACAGAGAGGCCTTGCCCTGTAGCTTGAAAATAACCATTCTTTCCTTCAAATTAATTTAATATTCATACACCTATAATTATTTAATCATGTTAAGAAACCATTCTTCCGCATATTCCTCCATTTCCCCATCAAAAATAGGGGGTTAAATTTTCCGAAATTATCCCTGTAACTTTATTTTCTTCTTTCTCATATGTGTTCTTGAATATGTTCTATCTTATTCTTTAGTAGTTTCGGATTTCTCTGACTCTATTTCTACCTATTTCCTTTTCAACCTTTAGGTTCCACACTTTTGTGACTAGATTTCTCTGTCAACTCCCTTATCCTTCACTCTTGTCCCTCATTAGCTCTCAAGAGTTGTTCATTTATATGTGTGAGTTGCACCAGTTCGTGTTGCAGGTTTTTGATCATTTCCATTAGGTGGGAGTTTGGTGTGGTGCTACTTCCTCCTTATTTGACATGTAACCCCTCTCCGTGTGTCATAGATGAACTAGACTCTTTGGCCATTTTGGGAAACCTGCTACACCTATATACCAAAACAAAACATGACCTACTAACAACCTCTTGTTTTATTTTTACACAAAAATAAAAAATTATATATATAAAATAAAATATTATTTTTTTCTATGATGTTCCATGGGTCCTAGTATTTAAACTGAGATATGATACCACTTTTCATGTCCCTCGGTTGTACATGCAATTTTTTTTCCATGTTTACTTAATTGTCTCTATTCACGCTTCATTATTGTTCATTATTGTGCTCAATATATATATATATATATATATATATATATATATATATATATATATATATATATATATATATATATGTGTAGAGAGAGAGAGAGAGAGAGAGAGAGAGAGAGAGAGAGATCTTTTCTAACCTAATTCTAAACTTCCTAGGAATTTGGATTGTATTTTTTCCTCTTCCTTCTATCATCCCCTTAAATTCTATATCTAACATTATAGCCTAAACCCTTTCCTTTATGGAATTATTATAATATGTATGATGTAAAAAATTTCTATCACTATATCATTGTTATTAAAAATTAAAACCTAATCTCCAATTCAAACCCTCGCACCCACATGTCTGCCTAACCCTAAGATATGACATTCCCCACGCTGGTCTAACCATAAAAATGTGACAGACACATGAAGGTGTGAGGCACTTTATCACTTTGACAATTTAATGGACTTGCTAAATTTTTATTTCACCCATAGTGCATTCCAACTTTCCATCGCACATGCTGGAATTGGAAGGGTAATGGTATGTGTGATCCCCTCGTCACTTGACACGTTATATTTGTCATGCTCAGCTCACATGAAAAACATATGAATCCCAGTTTTTAATTTTCTAAATGGTGTAGATCACTCTAGGTGATCTAACGATTGTATCTCCTTCCTGCAAATTCTAAACCTTACCTCAACCTATTTTTTCATTTACGCGTAAGCTGGTTTTATTATTCGATCCACTGCTCAGGGTGTAGTTTAAATCTATGTTCCTCTGTGAAGGATATGTGTTACTTTTTTTTACCATGACTCTACATCTGCCACACCAGTGATCCATTGATTATATATGCTTCCTAAAATGAAATTTTAGTTATTTACTAGTGCACTTTTCGAATTTATGTTATCTTTACGTTGAGATTAATTTATCACCGCGAACAAGTGGGTCCCGTCATTTGTTCCACCACAGAGATAAAGCCCCTTTGTTGTGTGAGTTTCTCTAAAAAACACATGTATAACCCTACCTTATGTTTCTCCTTTAATTTTTGTTCAAATATCTGGTTTGAGTTTAGCAGGAAGTGGTTTAACTTTCCCTTTTTTTTCCAGAAGGTGTAGGATGGTGATTTATCCCACATTTGGATTTCCTAGATTCTACATTTTTCTAGCAAAAGTAGAGTTACTTCTCTGGTAATTTCCTCTTCCCAATATGCTAATTTTAATTTTTGAGGCTCTTGAATTAATTTATTCACATTAGTAACATTTTGGCGTAGGGATAAATCTCATCAAACTGTTACCATAGATTCTCGTTCAATTTAAGCATTGCTAGGTTCCTGCCAAAAGTGCATGGAGTATCCTCTCTAGTAAGTACTCTAATGTGCTTCTTTAGGACCCTTTGTTATTACACCGCTTAATTAAATTTACCAGATGTTATAATAACATTATTTTTAATCATTTTGTACTGCACAGGTGTTTCCATTTCAGTCACGAGTGCAACTGTGCTAGAGGTAATTGTTTCTTCCTTGCTAAATGTATTTTCTATAGTTATGGGATTTCATAAAGTAGTTTTTTATACCTCCTATAATGTTTTTTTTTGTTGGTGATGTAACTAGGTATATGTATGGATACATTATTGTCTCCTCATTCGTTTGATCAACATTAAGCACTCAAATCTCCAAATAATTACCTGTGCCTATTCTAGATCAAATTGATGCAATGATCCAAGTTGGTTTCCTCCTATCAGTCTCTAAAGGCAACCCATAATGCCTTTCTGATGGAGAAAATTTCCACTTGTTGTTGTATTAATTTTGCTCCTTTTTGTTGCCTATTCGTTTACCTACAATGAGACTTTATTTAACTTTCCAATATTTCAATGGTTATACCACCCATGGAGAGTTTAAAAATACATTTATTTGTGTTATTAAGGAGACTTTGAGACTCCTCTATTTTTTAACCGGACTTTAATAATTTCAATAAGGATTCACGATGTATCTCTTTATATGCATCTTGTTCCTAGAAAATTTTCAGATATTGTGGCTACTTTGAAAATTTAAATTATTATTTAGAGTTGTTATTCATATGATTATGGTTCAGTTTATTTACTGTCTTCTACTATACCATTAAATTCATGTTTACCAAGGTCCCATATATCTATACTTTTCTTTTTCTATTTGTGCATTTGAAATATTGGATGTTGTGTTCCATCCAGAACTCTGTGATTTAATAATTCCCATGACTATAATTACATTTTCTCTATGGATAAAGTTTGTCCTATGTTGCTTCGACACCTCTTGTTATCAATTCCTCTAGATACCATCTTTCTATAAAACTTCATATGCATATTTTTCAATTGATTTAATTCACAAATTGTTCTTGTTGTATTAACACAAATGGTGGTATTATCTGCCCCATTTAAAATTATTAGCCTTTATGTTGAATTAGATTTACTGAAGGATTCATTTCCTTCAACACATAACTAGGTTGTGTTTTGTCCTTTTCGAATATAAATCTTGGGGTTGTAACCTATGCCCAAAAGCACTTAGGCCATGTAGACTCTCCTTGTCTAACAAGTCATATTTTGGGTTTATGGTTTTCTTATAACCATGAGAATCATTGAATTTCCTCTTAATTTAATCCAATCATGGATCTCTTCTTATTTAATTCTTGTTTTTTAGGGCGTTACTCACCTGCCAAGAAGACATACTTATATATTTATTCTGAAAAATTTTGACTCGCACTTTTTAAATAGAACACCCTAACTTCTATACATGGATTTTATCATGTTATGTTAAGCGAATTAAAAAAATATTTTTCTAAATTACTATTGTTGTATACAATAACTTCTCACCTCCATACCAAGTGTTGGTATACTTCTATAGTAAAAAAATTAATAAATTGTACATTTACCTCTCTTACTTTACACATGACTACATAACAAGTCGTTCTACTCTAGATCAACTTAGTTTCCTTTATGCCTTAATTATTCCAAACTCTTCACTACAAGTAACATTTAATAACACATTCTATTTTTGTATAGAATGACAATAAACAATTCATACATCTCTTATAAATAACTGAGCAAAAATACGACAACATACAATCGAGAAATTATAGGCAGAATTATGATAGTATACAGTCCATAATTATTTTATCAATAATTGAACATATTTCTAACTTATAAATTTCAAATAACCAGTTAGGATGACTTAGAAAATACTCTCAAAATTATTATTTTCTTTTAATCAGTCCACCCAATCCTACCATTTCTCCAATATTTTATTTTATTATTCAATTCACTTTAATACATCAAGATGTAGTATTTAAATTTAAGCTTTCTGATGAGCCTGAGTATTTCAACAAGAATGCTGCAACTCCCAAGGCTACCAACTTTAATTATCAACCTCGGGTTCATACAAATTTAAGAGGTATCGACATTATATGTGCAACATAAAATGTGTCCTTATTTTTTTGATATTATGTAATGGAGTGAATGTCATGAAATTAAAGCCTAAACTGATTGTGTAAATGGAAGTCTTGCTTTGAAAATAAATTAATGCTAGGCAAAAACAATAATTTGTAATTGAAATCCTAAGAGCATGAATTCAAATAAATAGGCCTAATCTACTTTGTACAAATGCATGTCCTAATTGGTGTTTATTCTTCCTCAATCATGTATTTAGATCGTAGGGGTCATGATTCAAGCCTAAGAGAAAAAAACCAACCTTTGGGAGAGAATATGGTTGGGTTTACACATGCTACAAGGGTGCTACAGGAAACTTTGTTTTTGCTATAGGAAAGTATGTTTTGGAAATCACTCACCGAATGACTAAATAAATCAAATGAAAATGGGATGAGATAATTTTTTTTATTAATTATGTCGCCTTAGGTCTCCATTCCAATTTGAATCACTCCAAAATAAATCCATTCACATATGCTAAAAAATAACAAAAAATTACTACTCTAAAATCTGGAAATTCAAGAACTAGTGAGCTAGTTAATCTATCAAATGCCTAACCTAATCAAGCAAAAAAACAATGGGATAATTTTTTTATTATTAAATTTAACATTATTATGAATAAATACAAGTGGAATCAATTCAAATGGATCTCATTAACCCCTTCTAAAAAATAACAGAAATTTACTACTATTTCGCTACAAGGCATTTCCAGAAAACTTATATTCATGAACTAGTAACCAAATTCAAGTAGCTTAATGTTTAAGATGACCTTAAAAAGTTATTATAAGGATAAATAATTCTATTGAATGTGTAAAAAACCTAAAAAATATCTCACTTAAATCATTGAACTCAATCCTACAACAAGAAAATAAACAATACTAAATATAGAGATATGAAAAACAAAAATAAGAGATGTATGTGAATAAGAAGTGAAAAGAACATAAATAAATTTTGCAATAGGGCTTTGAGACTCCTGGGATGGCCAAGCCCAAAAAGGAATCAGATTCATATGGAAGAAACCAAGACTAAAGCTTAAAATGGCACCAATATTCATTATTGAATTAGTCCAAGTACATCCCTGCAAGAAAAGAAAGTGGAGTTTCCAGAAAACAAGTTTTCTCCATAATAAGACTAAACAATACATGCCCCTAGAGGCCAATTAGAATTGGTACTTATATAAAATGATGAGTAAGCATTCTCCTTGAAAGGAGAAATTTTTCCCCTCCAAAATCCCTCAAATAGTGGATCTGGTTCCCAACACTAAGAGTTTGCATTAAATGATAGGGAACACATTCCTAAATTTTCCCAATCATCGAAGTTCTAGAATCTCTCCAGAATTTCTCAATTATTTCACGATATTTTGTTAATTTATTCTCCAATATTGATCCTCCAGTAGTAGGGAGAAAGTCCCTAAAATATCTAATTCTCCAAATCTCCATAATTTTCCCAAAATTCTCACAATATCCTTCCAAAATAGATAATATTAGGCACACATATATTTATTATCTCTAAACATTACTAAAAACATATTAAAGCTTAAAAAACATTATTAAGTGTAGAAAAAAGAGATTTAATATATATTTTATGTAACTAATAAAGGTTATATGGGCCTTAATTTATGTTTAATTTAGAGCCCCATCATACCCCCCTACTGAAATTGTTGCTCTTCCTTTGAGAAACCAATTCATCCTCCTCGCCTTGTGGTTCTTCATTATGCTGGCCTATTTCATTCTTTGTTATTGGTCCATGTGTTTCTCCTCCTGTTGATCTTCTTGCTACTGTTATATTTTCATTTCTTCCCCTATCTTAGTTTCCGATTAAACTTCTAATGTAGGTTTAGTCTGCTTCTTTCTCTCAAGTGATTCTTCAACTGTAATGGTGTGCAAAGTAAGGGCCTTGTTTGTAAATGTTTCTGAGGAGTTGCAGAAATTATCTGGTGCGGGGAACTAGATTTTGGTGATAGACATGGCTATCTTTCTCTTGCTTTTTTTTTTTTAATGTATTTTCTAAGTTATCAACTTGTTTATGAGTGAGATGCTTAACCTTTTTATTTGTTTTTTTCTTCTTGTAGGTGCTGCATGGAAGTCCTTAGGTGCATTTTATGGTGTGTTTGTCCTCTTGGAGTCTGTTGGTGGTCCTTTGAAGCTGTCTTCATCAACTTATCCTCAGTTTTTTACCTTGTTGTGCCATATACAAAATTGCTACAAGAAACTTTTTAACTTCATGTAGCAGTCTTCTCTCTACTTCTTGGGCCTCCAGATTTCTTATAAATGAAGGGAAATGGTTTATAGAGGTTAGGTATGGAGCAATGGACTGATTGGAGTGATGGAGAGGTAAGGATAGATGTCCCTTGCCAAGGTATAGGTGATCTAGGTGCTAGTGGAACAACATAGAGTTTCGAGAGTGAATCCTTGTGCATGGAGTGAAGTGAGGGTTAGGAGTAGTGGGTATAGGAAAAAAAAATTATCATGCTCTTTTTGAAGTTGAGAAACCTTTATGAGATATACTTTCCTTGTAAATAAGTTTCCTGTAGTATTTACAGTCAGGAGAAAAAATGGCATTGTTTTCCTACTTGAAAGCTGAAATGATTAAATGAGTGCATGTTGGAGTTTTCCATGGAGTGTGTAAGCAGAGGAGAAAGAGAATAGAGGAAGAAAACTTCTCCTCTGGGTCTAAAACCACCTTTGATCAACAAAATTTGTCCCGGTTAATTTCCTATACCAAATTTTTCTTTCCTATAGAAAATATGTTTTTTTCCTATAGCAACTTCATGTAGAAAATTTTGTGCCTCTAGCATCCCTATTTCGCTTGCATCAGCTCTATTTCGCATGCCAAGAGGTGGTGGGTCCACCTTTTATTTATTTTTTTCAATTTTTTTTCTCTTATTTTTATTGCATTCAAAATAAACACAGAGTCATTTTTATGTTAACTCAGTTCACCCCCAGTTACCCCTTGGCACTCCTTCTCTTCCATCATAACTAGTTGCTTACTACCCACTTTCTCAAGTCTCTTTACTTTTGTCTTTTTCCTCTCACACATGTGTGTGTGTGTGTGTATTGGTGTAAAAGGGAAGCTAATTGATAGATAAGGTCGAGGCTGCTCTGCTACTGATTTTGGATATAAAAAAAAAATTCCTTCTCACACTTTTAATGTTTTCTTAAGCTAGAATATATTCGAAGAAAGTTTTAGATGATTGCATATCTTAGCCTTACCCTTGATGTCTTTTTGCAGGTGATATTAAGGCCGCTGATATGACTGTTGAAGGTGCCTTTGGTGGTTCTTAAGCTGCTACTCATGATCCTGAAGTTATATGTCATAATCTTCTTGATGTCCTATTGCTGATAATCTTGAATATGGAGGTCTTCTAGGGTTTTTTTTTTTTTTTTTTTATTCACATCCCTTGATAAAATTTTGTTGCTGAGATGTTCATGATGTGAGTGTTGTAGTTGATGATTTTTTTTTCTGTACAAGTCTTCATAGCATGAATATTTTTTTTTTACTAATAAATTTTTTTGAGTGTGTAGTCTTCTCACAATGTTCAATCTTCTGTTGGTGGAGTGGATGGAATCATTCCTAAGGAGGGTGTTCTCTTCTCAATTTTAGAAATGGATTCATGATGCTCAAGGTGCCTGGATCTTCTACTCTATGGGTGAAAAAATAATTCATGTTGAGTTTTGATGTGACTGTACAGGCTTCTTATGACAACCCCCTTATAGCAGACTTGATTTAGGAATAGATATCAAACGATAGATCAGATTGACCTGAAATTTTTTATCATATTACTATCATTCTTATGCACATCACCATCAAACATCTTGACCATTGGATGCACGAATCTAGAGAAAAATTAAAAATGGATGTAGTTAATGGAGGTTGATTTATCACAAACAATGAATCATATATTGCTGAAATTTCTTGAGAATGTTACCATCATATATATTCATTTGGCCCTGAAACAAATTGGAAAATGGATGCACAGTTTTCAATATATGATAAAAAACAATTTTCTGCTAAAAACAGGAGTTTCCTGTAGCAAAAACATGGTTTCGTGTAGCATTTTAGGATAGCGAGGAAAATGAATGAGAAAATATTGGAAATGATGGGTGGATCTTGGAAATGGATGAGGGTAATGGATTGGCATGACCTTGGTCTTTTTGGAGCATATGAGACAAGGAGGAGAAATTCCAAGTTTGACTTCCTTTGACTAGGGTTTTGACCAACTTTTTATTTTTGTGCCAACTTGTTTTTTTTGCTTCTTGCAAAGGTTGGAGAACACATGAATTCATTAGAGAGAGAAACATGGAGAAAATACATTTTTTTCTTTTCATTTTTTCACTTTTTTTTTTCTTTTTTCTTTAGGCCTACTAGTTGCCTCAATGAGGTTTTCAACTAATACGTCTGTCTAGGTGCCTCAAAGGAGGTTTTGACCTCGGATTCTATTTTTATCTTATTTTATCTTTTTTTAAACCCATTGACCACCTCATGGAGGTTTTCAATCATTGAGCCAATCTCAAGTCCCTCAAAAGAGGTTTTCACCTGAGATTTTATTCCTTTTTCTTCTTTCTCTTTTTCCATTTTTTTATTTTTTTCTATCCTACTCTACTTGAAAAAAAAAAATCTTTCAAGTATAGGAATACTTTCAATGGATCCATGTGCTCATTAAGATGATAGATAAAATCATGTGTGTACTTTAATAACATGCTTTTACATGTACATGATTATGAGAGATGAATTGATTTGACTGAGGTTGTATCAAGTATTATTGAAGAAGAGTGTGTTGTTGCAAATTAATGATTTTTTAGGACCATATTTCAATATAGATTTGACGCCCATGGTTTTCTTGCTCATTGGGAACATTATTCATGTAATATTCTACCATTAAATTAAAAGCTTCCTCTTTTTTCTCATTATTATCTTAAACACATGGAGGAAATGATGGTAAACATGAGGGCACTTTCTCAATATCTGATTCTCATGTCTTCTCTTCATCAATTGCAACCCCTAATTCTTTGATCTCTTCACTTGAATCTTCTTCTTTTGGATTTTTTCCTTCAATGACTTCAAGAAAATCACTTTTTTCAATACCTTTCTTGAGCTAATATGAATACCATTTAGATCAAGAGGATATTTTTGGTAGTATTGTACCTCGGCATTGTAAGTGGGTTTAGATACTTCATTTTGTGGGTTTGGAAATGGTGGTACAGGTAGTTGAGTGGGATTTGATCTATGATATGGATGTGGTTGAGGTTGTGGTTGTTATGGAAGTAGATGGGAGGGATAACATGGAGTTGGGTATGGAGGATATTGAGGATATTGAGGATATTGTGGATTTTCCCCATAAGGCTCTTGCCAACTTTGTTGCCAAGATTGGTTTTGGGGTTGAAATAATATGAATACCATTTATATCAAGAGGATATTTTTGGTATTATTGTACCTTGACATTGTAAGTGGGTTGAGATACTTCATTTTGTGGGTTTGGAAATGGTGGTACAGGTAGTTGAGTGGGAGTGAATCTATGAGATGCATGTGGTGGAGTTTGTGGTTGTTGTGTAGGTGGATGGGAGGGATAGCATGGACTTGGGTATGGAGGATATTGAGGATATTGTGGATTTTTCCCATAAGGTTCTTGCCAACCTTGTTGCCAATATTGGTTTTGGGGTTGGGATGGCTAAGGTTGCGAAGGAGGAGAGTGTGTTCCAATTAGTTTGATATGGATGTGAATAAGCTTTAAATTGTGAAGTAGTTCCTTGCATCATATCAAGTTGAGTAGGCTTCCATGGTCTTCTTGGAGCTACATAACATAGTTTCGATGGTGATTCACTTGATGTATTGTCTTCTTGGTAAAATTCCTTAAACCTTGGTAATTATGTACAATTTTAGTAGCATGTGATTCTACATGGATAACACAAATATCAGCATATTCTCTTTGCTCATTTTGCATTTTTAACATTTCTACTTATTCACTTAGATTGTTAAGAATTTTCGTTTTAAATTTATCAAGCAAATTTCCAAGTTCATCTTGACTTACCAACGTTGATGATGATTTACTTACTCTTGCTCTTACTCTTGATATGCGCTTGTATGTTTCACAAATTTATTCAAATGGTAATTGGTATACATCTCCTTTACTCATGATATTAAGGAGATCAATCCACTCATCCCTAATTTTTCTAAGTAAGAGTGTTTTTAGTGTGTCAAATCCTAAATGATGTAATTTTCCCCTCTGAGAATTATACATGAACCTCTCTATTAGGTCTTCAAGGCTCTCATCATGTTTTTTATTCATTCTAAATATTTCTTCCTTAAGATCATGGCCTTTATGTTTTTACAGAAATATATTTTTCATATCATTCCATGACCTTATTGAATTAGGACCTAAACTCATCAACCATTTAAGAGCTCTATCCTTCAATGTTGAAAGAAACAATCTCAATTTTTAAGTGTCTGATAAGTAGCCATAAGATCTACAAAGTATTTCAAATTCAAAGAGAAAGGTTTCTAGATCCTCTGACCTCATATCTAGAAGTTGGGAAGGAAAGATGGAGGGATGCTCTTCATATGCACACTAACATCAATATCTTTAATGGGAAATTGAAGAAGATCTTCTTCATTTTCATCATCTTGATCCATTTCTTCTATCTTTTATGCCACATATTTTTCTTCTACCTGAAAAAGTGGATAGTGATGTGGTTCCTATTACACCATGTGATCAAATGGGGGGGGTTGGTGTTGGAGAATTATTTTTAAGTATATATATTGAATAATAATGCTAATGCAATGCAATTTCTGTTTTGAAATGAAATATGCCTAATGCAGTTTTTTATTTTTGCAGAAAGAAAAGAAATGCATTAACTAGGGAAGAAAATAATGCATACTTTGACACCTCACTAGCAATGGTGCTAAAAAGTGATGAGCCTCATTATTTCAACAATAGTTCTACAACTCCCAAGGCTACCAACTTTAATTATCAACCTGGGGTTCATACAAACTTAAGAGGTATCGACACTATAAGTGCAGCATACAATGTGTCCCTTTCTTGATCTTATGTAATGGAGTGAATTTCATGAAATCAGAGCCTAAACAGATTGCATAAATGGAAGTGTTTCTTTGAGAGAAAATTAATCTTAAGCAAGAACAACAATTTGTAATTTAAATCCTAAGAGCCTGAATTCAAATAAATTG
Source organism: Pinus albicaulis (assembly GCA_034641835.2). Lineage (NCBI taxonomy): Eukaryota > Viridiplantae > Streptophyta > Pinopsida > Pinales > Pinaceae > Pinus > Pinus albicaulis. Next base: position 1,047,564,011 of record CM076580.1, read on the forward strand.
GCCTATTCTACTTTGTACAAATGCATTCCCTAAGTCGTGTTTATTCTTCCTAAATCATGTATTTATATCCTAGGGGTCATGATTCAAGCCTAAGAGACAAAAACCAATCTTTGAGAGCAAATCTGGTCAATTTTACACATGCTGCAAGAGTGCTACATGAAACTCTGTTTTTGTTACAGGAAAGTCTGTTTTGGAAATAACTCACCGAATGACTAAATAAATCAAATGAAAATAGGATGGGACAAATTTTATTATTAATTATGATGTCTTAGGTATCCATTACATTTATAATCACACCAAAATACCCCTGTTCACGTGTGCTAAAAAATAACATAAAATTACTAATCTAAAATCTGGAAATTCAAGAACTAGTGAGCTTGTTAATCTATCAAATGCCTATCCTAATCAAGTGAAAATGAAATGGCATAAATTTTTTTATTATATTTAACATTATTATGAACCAATCCAAGTGTAATCAATTCAAATGGATCTCATTAACCCCTTCTAAAATATAACATAAATTAACTACTATTTCGCTACAAGGCTTTTTCATAAATCTTGTATTCATGAACTAGTAACCAAATTCAAGTAGCTTAATGATTAAGGTGACCTTCCAAAGATGTTCTAAGGATAAATAATTCTTTTTAACCTGTAAACAACCTGCAAAAGAACTCACTTATATCATTTAACTCAATCCTACAGCAAGAAACGAAACAATACTCAATACATAAATATATAAAAAAGAAATAAGAGATTTATCTTAATAAGAACTGAAAAGAACATAAAGAAATTGTGCAAGAGGGCTTTGAGGCTCCTGGGATGGCCAAGCCCAAGGAGGACTCAGATTCCTATGGAATGAACCAAGCCTTATAAGCTTAAAATGGCACCAATATTCATTATTGAATTAGTCAAGGTACATCCCTACAAGAAAATAATGTGGAGCTACCAGAAAGCAAGTTTTCTCCACAATAAGATTAAACAATACATGCCCCTAAAGGCCAATTCGAATTGGTACTTATACAAAATGATGGGGAAGAATTATCCTTGAAAGGAGGAAGCTTTCCCCTCCAAAAGCCATCAAATAGTGGATCTAGTTCCCAACTAAGAGTTTGCAGTAAATGATAGGGAAAACATTCCTATATTTTCTCAATCATCAGAGTTCCAGAATCTCTCCAGAATTTCTCAATTATTTCATGATATTTTTTTCATTTATTCTCCAATCTTGATCCTATAGTAGTAGGGTGAAAGTCCCTAAATTATCGCCTTCTCCAAAGCTCCATACTATTCCCAATATTCTCACAATATCCTTCAAAAATAAATAATATTAGGAACAAATATGTAGTTATCTCCAAACCTTCCTAAGAACATATTAAAGCTTAAACAACATTATTAAGTGTATAAGGAGAGATTTAATATATCATTTTTGTACTTAAGAAAGGTTAGATGTGCCTTAATTTATGTCTAATTTAGAGGCCTATCACTTTCTATGGCTTCCTATCCATCACACTACAAATAATTAATTCCAAACAAAGAATATGTAATAACCACATAAGGGTATTACACTTATTTTCAGGCTTGTTAGTTTTTTAATCTTTTCATATCAATTATATGAAAATGACAGTTGAAATTGTAAATAATTTAAATCTTTAGCTCGATTTGTTGTAGTAAACGTCATACCTTGTCACTCTTGCTCTCCAATATTAATAGGTTTAATTAATATAACAGAAAATTCAATGTACATTGTCAATAATTTTTTGTGCTTACACTGAAATCAATGCACATTGTTAATCCAGTCACCTTAAAATTAATATACCATCATACATCCAGTTACATCAAATCAGAAATCAAAATCTACACTGAAATCAATGCATCTAATACAAGCAATCAAATAAAATTAGAAAACAGCATCTACATTAAACGCAATGCATCTAATGCAAGTAATAAAATAGGATTATGAATCAACATCTATATTCAAATCAATGCACATGGTGCAAGTAAGCAAATAATATTAGAAACCAACAAATACACTGAAATCAATGCATCTAATGCAAGAAATAAAATAGGAGTAGAAATCACCATGTGCACTAAAATCAATGCATTTAGTGAAGGAGATCAAATAGGATTATAAATCATCTACATTTATATTAATGCATTTAGTGAAAGTAATCAAATATAATTAGAAATCAACATCTACATTGAAATTAATGAATCCAGTTAAAGAAATCAAATAGGATTAGAAATCACCATCTAGATTGAAATCAATGCATTTACTCCAAGCAATAAAATATGATTAGAAATCATCTACATTGAAATCAATGCATCTAGTGCAAGCAATAAAATATCATTATAAATCAACATCTACACTAAAATCAATGCATCTAGTGCAAGAAATATTCCTCCCTCTCTCCTCCCTCCATCAATATCTATATTTCCCCCCATCTCTCCTTATTTGTCTCTTTATATCACCCCCCAAAACACACACTCTTTCACTCCATATCTATAAATATCTCAGTAGCTCCCCCCCTCTCTCCATCTCTCTCTTCTTCCCTCCATTCACCTTCCATCTATATCACTATCTCCTTTTGTCTCTCTATATCACCCAAAAACACACATTATCTTTCTCCAATCTATCCATATATCACTCCCTCCTCCTCTCTCCCTCTATCTCTCTCTCTCTTCCCCTTCTCTCCCTCTCCCTTGCTTCTATCTCTCTTCCCTCCTGTTGTCCTATCTCTTTCTCTCCATCTTCCTTTTCACTCCCTCTCTCTCTCCACCTTTCTCTCTCAATTTATTTATTCTTATATTCCTCTATCTCCCCCTCCAAATCCATCTCTCTCTCTCTCTCTCTCTCTCTCTCTCTCTCTCTCTCTCCCCAACTCTGTTACTATATCCCTCCCTCAATCCTTCTATTCCCCCTTCTCTCCATATTTCCTTATTTGTTTCTTTATCTCACCCCCAAATATGCACAGTCTCTCTCATCTCTCCACTTTTCACTCTCTATGTATTTCCTCTTCCCTCCCTCTCTCCCCCTCCAACTCCATCTCTCTATCCCTCCCTCTATCCACCTCTCTCTCAAATCCTCTCCCTCATCCTTCCTCTCTCCCCCTTTCTCTCCTACCTCTGTTTTTATTCCCCCTCTCTCTCCCTCTCTCTCCCTCTCTCTCTCCAATCTTGTCTCTTCCCCCATCATGCTCTACCTCTCTCTCTCAAGTCCTCTCTCACATCCTTCCACTCTATCCCTTTCTCTCTCTCTCCCTCTTTTCCCTCCAATCCTCTCTCTTCCCCATCTCTCTCTCTCTCTCTCTCTCTCTCTCTCTCTATGACTATGTTACTATATCCCTCCCTATCTCCTTCTCTCTCTTTCTCTCCATCTCTCCTTCGTTTTCTCTTTATCTCACCCCAAAACATAGACACTCTCTCTCCATTTCTCCCTTGTCAATCCCTCTCTCTCTCCACTTCTCATTGTTTGGTTTTCTTCTTCCCTACATTCCTCCCCCTCCAAATCCATCTCTATATCCCTCCCTCTCTCCTCCTCTCTCTCAATTCATCTCTCCCGTACTTCCTCTCTCTCTCTCTCTCTCTCTCTCTCTCTCTCTGCCCTCTTTTCCTCTGTCTATCTCCCCCCCTCTCTCTTTCTATCTCTCCTCCCTCTATATTTATGTCTCCCTCTCCCTCTCTTAACCTTCTCTACCTTTCTCACTCCTATCCCTCTCCATGTCTTACTTTTCTCTACCTCTCTCTCTCTCTCTCTCTCTCTCTCTCTCTCTCTCTCTTCATTCCTCCTCTCCCCTCTCCTTCGATTTATCTCCATCTCTCCCTTGTCAATTCTCTATCACTCTATGTCCTTGTTATTCCATCCCACATATAGCTATAGTTAATATATATCATATAAATTAGTATGTATTATAATATTAAAACAAAACTATTATTGTATTAATCCAAAGTTATTAAATTTAAGAATATTAATATTATAATATATTAATATGAATATTATATTTAATAATAATATTAGTATTAATATTTAATATTAATATTAGGGTTAATAATATTTTTTTTCGTGGTATAATAATAATCTGGCCCATGGTATTTGGCCCATAGGCTTCACCTAAGGAAAACTTCTTTTAGAGTGTTCATAAATATAAAGAGGTTTATGGAGTAAATATAAAAAGAGGTTTTATTTATTTACCATACCTTTATACCTCTTTTATATTTATTTATTTACCATACCTCTTTTATAAATATGGTATTTGGCCCATAGTATTAATGATTATTTTTCCCATGGTATTTGGACCATAGGCTTCGCCTAAATAAAACATTTTTTTTTTTAGTTTTGTAAATATAAATAAACTTATGTAGTATATATAAAACAATGTTTTATTTATTTACCATACCACTTTTTTGAGTGTTCTTAAGATATCAACCCTCATAAATGTCTAACTCATCTAAACTATGATAATTTAGCAATGCTTCTCCTTAAATCCTATTGAAAAATAAAATTCTAAAATAAAGAAAGTAATTCCTAATCTTTTTCCTTCAATCTATAAACTCATTACCTTTTAAAATACTTAATTTAAATAGATTGAAATCAATAAAATTAAATATTCTCCTATGATTTTGGAGACTTTGAACTAACTATTTATGTTTTTGGGTGTTGTCTAAAAAATAGTGCAATAACTTTGAGTTACTAATCTAGATTATGGCGTTGGCGCTAAAATACACCTTTTTCCATTAAAATTATTTATATTAAGTTATATTAATAACCTACACAAAAAAGAAAAATACTAATTTAAATTAAGAATTCAAGTTATCATAAATAAAAATTAAGGAATAATTCTACTGAAGTAAGAATTCTAATTAATGTGACATTTAAGTTTCTTATATTAAAAAATATTTATATATCCCAAATATATTGTCCTACCAAGTATATTGCCCCATTTTTTAAACATACTTGCTCAAATTTTCATATTTTATGTATTTTAGGAAATTAAATTTATTTCCAATTTTTTTTATTTCTTCAAAATACAAATATTAAAATATATATATAGATAACATTATATAATTATTTTAAAATAATATACATCAAATAAACTTAATATAACCACATATATATATATATATATATATATATATGATCTGCTAAATATAAAACTAATTTTTTTACTTTACATTACGATTCACTCCTATAAAATTGATTTATTATAAAAACATTAAATACAAATGTTTTACATCAATTTATTTTATAATTAACATGGAACTTTAATTAAAATTTAATCAATTATTTTATTAAAATTTATTTGCAACTTTGAATTAAATAATTAAATGGAGAAATAAACTTAATTATAAAGCAATCTAAAAATAATTTTAAATAATAAAATTGAAAAGTATTCTAAAATAAACTTAATTATTTATATATTTTAAGTTGAATTAGAATTTAAATTTAATTTTTAACGTATATGTTTCCAAATTCATAATTTTTTGAATTTTCAATTTATAACAAATATATATTATTATCAATATACATAATAATTAATAATAATTGCTTGTTTCGGTAGTGGCTAGCTCAGGGCTAGTGGCAATTCCTTTTAGGTTTATAGTGGTAGAAGCGAGTACAATATCGTTGTTGCAGTTGTTGATTCTCCTAACACAAAAGAAATAATTAATAATAATTATATTTTATTTTTTACAAGCACAAGCACAAGCTCAATAGCATAGGAGACCATAGACTTCATAAGCTAGCTTCAAATTCCAGCCAAAACCACCTAAGGCTTAAACAAGGTTGGTATAAAGACACGAGGGCCTCGTTAAACCATTGGGAGATCGACGAGAATGTTGCATTGCAAAACATCAATAACATTAAAAAAATTGTTACTTCTAAGTTCAAAAAAAAAAATGTGGTGTGAGAAAGATCTAGTAGCTAAAAGAAAATTAAGGTATTATAAAGAGGTCATCAACCCCACCTTAGAAGATCAAAAGTATATCTCTATTTTAACTAGCTCAAAGAAGAAAATTAATATAGCCAAGATTAGAACGAACTCTTATGAGGTCCATAGTGAAACAAGTCACCATGGATGGAAAGGATGGATGGAAGGATCTGCCATCTCTGTGAGAATATGAACATCGAGGATGAAAATCACACATCGAGAATGAAAATCACTTCCTCTTAGAGTGCCCCGCGTAAAACTACATTAGAGCTCAATTTCATAATCTTTGTTGCAATACTGATAGTGAGCTCGAGAAGCTTCTCTCCAAGCTTTTTGAGCATAGGAATAAAATCTTAAATCAAGTTAAATAACTCTTTTCTTTAGGTTCGATACATCAAAACCATCATCATCATCATTAAAAATAACTTTAGCCTAATATTATTTTAATTTTAAATTTCACTCATAATATTTGTAATTTTAATTAATTTATTAATTATTTTTTATAAATCATTTCTTATTAAAATGAAATGAGTCTATCACACTACATTTTTATATTTTATAATCATAATTCACCATAATTATATTTTATGTTAGATATATTTTTTTGGCAGGAAAATTAATAACGTGCTATATATGTTATTTCAATTTTTATATATGTATTTCTAATTTGTTTATAAATTAACTTTTTATATTATTATTTAATAAATAATTAAAACTAATAGTAATAAATTATATTATATTTATATTTTTTTATGAATAATAAATACAATATTAAATATTATGTATAACTATTCGCTAAATTGCCATACTTTCCAAACTAAATATAATAATAATTTTAATTAAAAAAATTATACTGTATTTATTAAAATAAATTTTTATTATTATCATGAAATAAATTTTATATTGAATATTTAATAAAAATATTTATTAATTAAACTATGTCTTTAATAAGTTTTTAAAATACTTATTAAAAATAAATTATAATAATTTTTTGTGAAAATTACATGAGAAATTAATTAATAATTATTATCTATCAAATTAACAATAAAATAAAAAATGTTATTAAATATTTCAGCTACTAAAATGATTAGAAAAATAATGTAAACCCTATATCTCTCATTTATAGAAATGAGAGAAATGCCAGTTATACTACCTCGTTTACGATCCTTATTGCATCACATCCATACACTATTACACAGTTGGGGTGAACCAAACAATGGTACTTACGGGTTGAAAGATGCAGTTAAAGACTTTCTAGGACAGCCATTATATGAATCTGCAAAATCTTGAAGACCAAGTATCATGTTAAACCGACTAATTTTTACAAAACCATTTTTGTGTAAGACTGAGAAGAATTATAAGATTTGTATACTATCAATTTATAACTGAAATCGATATGAATTTATAATCTTGTTTAGAGTCATTAGCGAATTATTTCTGCCTTATTTCCATACAATTGTTAAAAGGATTGTTGATGGCCGCTTGTTGTTTGTCCCACGAGAATGACCTTCAAAAAGAATAATATTACAAATCGCTTGCGAAAGTCCATATTATAGGAGCATTACTATCAAAAAAATCAATATCGCAAATCACCATTAATCAGAAAACCACGCTCCGTAGATTTAGTATAAAATTGCTCTTCGCCATTTCTTCTGCAAAAAGTTCAGTGGTTTCAAATCAACTCATAAAAATCTCAGCCGGTCGGATAGTAGACAACCTTCGCCCAACATGGAGGTACGATTAATGAAAGGAGCCGGTCGAACAATAGAAAGCCATTAGCCAGCATGGAGGGATGATTAATGAAATGGTTAAGGGACAATCATTTTTTTAAGAAGAAAAAAACCATTGTTTATTAATACATTGAGATATGGTTGTGAGATGAGAGAACAGCCTAATTCCGGATAGAAATATAAGCAACAATTGCCAATTTATCCCCAAAGTGGGAAAACATATATTCTAGGAGATATTGGTTCACCATATTCCAAACCTGATCCATAATCAAGCGATACAGATACTTGTTAACAAAAGTCAGCCCAATCCGAAAGAACAAAAAGCATCATATATGGACGAAGACATCAACTGTGTACAGTCAACATAAAAGATCCGCATCCGGCCGAATACGAAAACATCTTCGCCCCTAAAAGATAGCAACATATTGCAGACGTCGAGAGAAAGATAGTTCACGCTCGCTTGCAGACGAATACCACAGATGAAGGGAAAAAAACATAATCTTATACAAAAAGAGCCCCAACCATCTAGATACAGAAACTGATCAAGGAATGGGTATGTCAGTGGCCCATACCCGAACCCCATCCCTATATTGAATCACATTCATCATGCCAAATTCCATACTTAGGCCTTTCTTTGATAGACCATCAGCCCTGGTGTTTAATTCCCGGAAAATGTGTGAAATCGGTGGAAAATTCATTATAGCCCAGAGTTGTTTAATTCATAACATCCATCCTTGAGCAGAGGGGACCGAGAGAGAAAAGGTATCATTCACCGCCCCAATAATTACCTTAGAGTCCCCATATATACTAACATTCATAATCCCAAGGTTATATCCAGCTAAAAGCCCACTCCATAGCGCCAGGAATTCTACCATACTGTTAGAACCCGGACTAGCGTTCCAGCGAATATGTATGCATTCAAAATGGGACATTTTTATCCATACTCCACATCCCATCATCCCATCCTGACAAGCCCCATCAAAGTAAATTGCGAGCACAACAATGGCATGAAATTTGAGAAAATATGTATGCCCAAAAAGATGGGAGGATGGGGTATCCTCAATACACGAGCTTTCAACTCGGCCTTGCTAGCCAAATCTCTGTGGCGAGCAATCACGGGGAAGGGGATTTGGAATGACATTATTTATGTCAAATATTTAAACAGGGATTCATTATCACTCTTATACAACAGACAATTACATCTGCCTCAGTGTATATCGATTATTTGGATGGGATTCAAAAAAAAATTCAACTTCTTTGCAGACAGGCTTATTTGGCTCTTTGGAAATGGACAGAATATTATTATTGGGAAGGACAGAATGAGTGGTATGAGTCTGGATTCTCTCCCGAACCCGAGGATTGTTCACAGACTTTCCCAGCGTGGTATATTCTATTTCAGCCAAGTCATTCACTATTGGTCACTTGGGGCTCCGGTATTAAAAGATGCCACTAAGCTGGATTTATCTGGAGCTAATGTGGAATCCTGGGCTGAATATGTACTAAAGGTTAAGGCGGCAGGCCTCTGATTTAATATAGAAGGGGATAGAATATCATGGGATGGTGTATTAGACAATGGAGTTGTTATTGTTCAGTAAACATATTTTTTCCTCTTATCACGAGTTGAGCATACAGATGGGTCAAGTGAATTCTAGCCTTTTTGGCATCGATCCATCCCCACCAAAATATTATTATTTGGTTGGCTACTCTGGAAGAACTGGATTCTCACATGGGATTCGCTTATGCAAAAAGGCTTTCAAGGCCCTGGATGGTGTGCCCTTTGTAGAAGTGACGAGGAATCAGTGAGACATCTTTTTTTCTCATGCCCAAAGGCTTTACAGATCTGGAACATGTTTATTCCACATATCATTGATCCCTTATAGGTCCCAAGGGACTTCATGGATGTTGCGATCAGATGGGATAAGATAAAAGGTAAATTTCCATATTTTCCTTTCTTTATTACTTGGGAAATATGGATGGTTCGCAACAGGATCATTTTTGAAGAAGGCAGTTTTTCTGTTCATGCTATTCATACTACTATAATGAAATGGATTCCCCAACGAGAGGTGGCTATCATTCCAATTGTGGATGGTTCTATAAGGTTAAGGGACAATCTACCAAGTGGAAGAGGAGGGCTATCAATCGATGAAGGATTGGGGCGTAATCAACTGCGTGGAGGTCCTTTCAAACTTAACATTTAAATATTTAACGTTTCCTCAAGCACCAAGATTTAAATCTAGCAAATTTCAATTAAAATAACTTGTAATGCTTTGCACTCACATAGCAAACATGTTTTGAAAAATCATATTCTCTTCAGAATGAATCATTTTCCATTGATTTAAAAAGTGAACAATTCTCCATCTACCTGTGGATTAGTTTTGAGACAACATATTCAATCAGATTCAATCATTTGTCATCGATTCAAAAAGTGAACAATTCTCCATTTACCTAGATTCTTAACTCTAAGAAATTTCTTTAAAGGTTTTATAGGAAATATAAACAAAATATTTTACTTAAGATGGACATTCAAAATTTTCATTTATGATTCATATGGACAAATTAAAATAATTTTGTGTTATTATATTTTTAAATATATCTTTCATTAAGATTGTGCCAAGCTATCACAATAGTGGAATGCTACCACTAAAATTGTTCAAAGCTCTCACATGATTGTGCCAAACTCTTATCAAGATTATGCCATGCCAAACTCTCTCCAAGATTATGCCAAGATTGAAGAATTATATACCTTAGCACAGAATGTTATGGCCACGCTTGTTCGAAGCTCGGACCACACTGAGATTTTATCACTAGGATTGTGCCAAGGTCTCACTCTAATTGTGCCAATCACTAAGATTGTGACATACCAAGCTCTCGCTAATATTGTCACAATCACGAAGATTGTATCAAGCTCCCACCAAGATCATTTCAATCACTAGAATTGTGTCAAACTCCCTCAAAGATCATATCAATCCTTAGTATTGTGCCAAATTCTCACTAGAGTTGTTCTATACCAAGCTCTTATTAGAATTGTGCCAAGCTCATTCAATATTGGACACCCCTTCTGATAGCTTTTGAATAGCAACAGAAATCAATTATTGAGTAGATTTCAAATATATAATATTAAAAAATCTTATCTATTTTTGTTTTTGACATATATTGAAATTTTAAAATACATATATCTTTCATTTTCCATATAACTTTTTATCACTTTAAGATATACAAACTTAAATAAAAATGATTGAATATGTTAAGACTCTTATAGGGTAAATGAACACATGGCCTCATAATTTTATGGCTATAATGACTTTATAGTTTTTTTTTTAAATATAAAATTGACAATGTAAATTTTGGATAAAAATGATTAAATATGTTAAGCTTATAAAGACTCTTGTAGCCTAAATGAACACATGGCCTCATAATTTTATGGCTATAATGATTTTATGACTTTTTTTATATAAAATTGACATTGTAAATTTTGGAACAATATGTGTGTATAAGAACAATGTGTTATTTACAATGGTACATTTTTTTAAAGTAAAATTCATCATTTAAGTACTCTAACACTTATATTAAGAAAACATGTGTTATATTTTGCATGAAAAATAACTTAGTATTAACTTAATATTATTAAATAAACTTAAAACACATATGGCCATATAAAAATTCTATAAATAAAAATTATACATTTAAAAGGTTAATTCAATCTTATACATTACATTTTTTCACACCATATTCAAATTCATTTATTATATTTTTAGATGTTTGCATTACCACTAATGCATCATCACATCCTTACATAATATTTTTAGATGCTTGCATTACCACTAATGCATCATCACATCCTTACATAATATTGTATTTAATTTGTTTATCTGAACGATAAATTAATTAATGTTAAAAATATGAATATCCACAAAAATATTATGATTAATTGTATATTTAAACAATAAATAAATAATAATGTTAATATATATATATATATATATATATATATATATATATAGATTATGCTTTATTGTGTATCTTTTTTTTGTGAGATTGGTAGCACCTCTCTCTTTCATTAATCATCAAAAAAGGAAAATTACATCCATATGCATATGGTTAGGTATGATTCATCGAGAAAAAAAAGAGTCTAATCATCCATGCCAAGTAAGTATGATTCTCTTTGAATTGCCTAGACTCTAGATAATTGAAAACATAACTAGAAACATACAGGAAAGTATAGTAGTTATACATACAGTAAACGACAAACTAAAGGACCAACCACCAAACTATTAATCATCAACAGACTCAACCAAAGTAGGTTCCTTAGCACTGGAACATGAGAGCTTGATTTGTTGAATGCAGGGAATATGCTCCTCGATTCAGCGTAGACGCCCATTCTTCTTCCACAAATGGAACTGAATTTTCTGAAACCCTTTACTGTAATCCAGAAACCCTTGAGTTGTCGCGGCCTCTCCTGATGGAACCAATTTTAAGGCTTTATCTTGAAGGCTCTTCATCAACGAATACATGAGAAAATTTTGTTTAAACTGTGTGGTTCTACCATGAGTGTGACTTGGATTGGGCACCAAGACGTGACAATAGTTCATATCAATGTCCATGATCCTTGCCTTCATATTCAAATCTTCTTCCCTTTCCCCGATTAACTGTCAGACCTGGCTCAAGGTACCCTCATTATACGTTGTGGCTGCATCATTGATAATACTAGAGACTGATTTGCAACCCCGAGTTCTGCCCCAAGAGGAGTTGGGCTAGCTAGTAACCGGTGACCCCGTAGATCTTTTACCTTTCCCACGTGAGATTTGGGCTTCTTTTCCTTTTCCAGAGGCCGAACGAGTGATATTCCACTACGTGCAATTATTTTGAAAAACTAGAAAAGACCCCTTAACCGCCTTTGAGGAAAGTCAAAACAGAGAAGCACCTAACTTTTAGGGGACACTACAGATCCGAGGACATACCATAGGAAACAAGTAAGAGGTCGGAGACTAAAATAAAGATACCCCATGAATCACCCATTTAATCATCCAATTCAGATTCGTGATGCAAACATACAGCCATAAAGACAAAGACCCCTTGAAACTGACAGACAACCCATCCCTCCTAAGGAGCCGGACAGCATAGATGCAGATCTATCCTCATGCCAAATCCCTAAGGTTTTTGTAACAAAACCTTTGACCCATCGACACAACAAGAGACTTTGAATGTGGGGTGGAAGAGAAATGCAAAGCCGGGAGCGACGATAGAGCCACCAACAAAATAAACCCATACGAGATCATAAAATTCCAAATATGATAGACACATAGAGACTAGATAGAAATGAGACATTCTCCTTATCCAATTCAACCACAGAAAATTCCATAGAAGACACCTTTCTCCGCAACCCCAAAGTATCGGAAATAATCAACCCAAAGGCCAACAAAAATAGAGACTGAACCATGGGGGCACTGTAAAAGTAGTTGAACACATACCCGTGAACCAAAACATGAAACGGTCATGACTAAACCCACGCCCAGAGATTCTTCTCCTGCTGAAACTAGTCCAAGCCACCGAACAGTGCAGACCAACGGAAATGGAAACAATCACCACAAACAAGAAACTTTTGAGACTCACCCCAGAAAGCTCTGGATATCTCCCACTCACAAATATTGTTTTCACCTTCAATTAGAACATTAAATACTCGCATGCAAAGAGCCACCATTTCATGTGCGTTGTGCATGTGGAGGGTGACGAGGGGGGGCTCCTTGAAATGACCCACATCAAGAAGATGCAGAGGTAGTTGTTGCCATCTCGCACCCAGATCGGGGATTATGCTTTATTGAATGTTTAAAAAATAAATAGATAACAATTTTAATATAAATAAAAAATTATATATATATATATATAATTGGTTTGAAGTTATCAATATTAAACGGAATAATAAATGAGATGTTATTACTACTAGCTTAGATTCATCTTAACTTCAAATATACCAAGAAAATAGAGGGATCAAAACTTTTAATATGCAAACATTTTTTTAAGTGAAAAATTTAAATAAACTTGGCACCTCCTAAATTTTATATTCCTCTTCGTAGATGTAGGGTTAAGGTGGATCTATGTTAATTTTGAGTAACACATTACTAAAATGCTTAAACTATACTTTTTTGCCACTTGTTTTCTATAATATATACACAATTAAAATGGAAATATTTTATTTATAATTCACAATTTACACACTAAAATATTAATAAATACCCCCTCATATTCAGGACTAGAAAATACACACACATATATAATTACTTTTGTTATAAATATTTTTTAAAATAATATATGCAAAATTCTTTATAGACATTGAATGAATTACAAATATCCCTCATACCTTAAATGAAAAATAACCTTTCAATGGAATAATATATATATATATATATAGATGGACACTGAAATATTTTATTTGTGGATAACAATAAAATATTTTTTTGTTATTAATATAATTATGTTTTAAATATTATATGTTAACTAAATATAGAAAGAATTCCACATGATGTAGTATCAATAATATTATTTTTTCTTGACATTTTTTTAATTCCGTATGAAGGAGGGAAAGGCATTACATATCTCCCTAATACTAAAAAGTATAATTTTTTAAAGATTTTGTCCCTACAGATTTGATTAGTCTAGACTCTTTGTAGTTGTAAAGTTAAAATAGATCTATATTGACTTTGAACAACACACTACTAAAACAATTTAACAATAATATATATATATATGGCAACTCCATATTAAATATTGAAGAGTTTAGAATTAATTGTACATATGTACAATCAACAATATTATTTTTACATGTTATTTGTCACCCTCATATATATATATATATATATATATTATATTTTAAATAGAAAATACATTACATATTTCAATTTATTTTAAAAATTGAATTATTGTTTTTTTCTTTCAATTATTTTATTTTTCTTTATGCATTTGATATAAAATTAAAATAAGAATTAAATATTTTATTTACCACAATATTAATATTTTTTAATTTGTTAAAACATCATTTTATTATTTATAAAAGTTAGTTTACACTAACCCATATAACTCCTCCAACTCCTCGACATGAAATTGTAGAAATTTTATCTCATATATATAATAAAAAATTTATTATTTATAAAAGTTAGTTTACACTTACCAATATAACTCCAACTCCTATGGATATGAAATTGTAGAAGCTTTATTGAATATATATATATGCAGAGTAAAATATCATTTTCATATTGATATAATAATTATCTGTATTAATTAAATATCTCATATCTCATTCAAATTAAAACTAATACCCATTGATATATTCAAAATATACCATTAATCGGTTTATATTTTTAATGTCTATAAAATATATATATATACACACATATATATATACTTATTTTAAGAAGTCGTTGTGCAACTTTGCACGACCATTTTCAACTTAAATCAATATCTCTTATTACATGAAAAATTAAAACAAATTGTATTACCATGATTAACGGATTGCGGTGTGTCAATGGGCGGCAAGATAATATCAGTAAACTGCCTACAATGAAATTTGGTATTTTTTAAATTGGTGAAAAATGACACCGATCATCTATTTTTTCCATTCTTTCAATTTCTAGACGGGCCAATATAGTAAACGCTCAATTTCCAGACGAGACATAGAGAAATAGGACCATTGTATTTTTTTAGATTCTCTTCCATCTAAGGTACATGAATCTTCGTCCTTTCAAAGAATATACTGAAAATATAAAGAGCCTTAACTTCTAAATGTTGAAGATACTGGAGAAACATAATTAGAGAGATTTGGTTCACCAGAATCTTAGATTAGGAGTTTGTTCCTATTTCTTAGGTATTGGTTCTAACTTCCCTATATGCATGTAAGCTATATAATGTATGATCTGTAATGAAAATGTAGAGCGACCTGCGGACACAATCCTTCCTAATGTAGTCTCTCAGAGTAGAGCTAACTAGTATTTATTTAATTATTTTGATCTTGCCATTTTTATCATGGTATCAAAGCTTCAGGGTTGAATCAAAGCTAGAGTGATTTGATCCCTGTGAGTGTCCAAGTGGAAGAAGAGAAGCCCCTAATGGTCTGAGTGAGGCCGACTGAGTTTTTGTTTGTTTTTTTGGAGGATATGCTAATCATCACGTTCATTAGAGGCACAAAAGTGTCGATCAGTGCGGACCCGTACCAGAGAACAACGTTGATCTCTGAAATAAGCGTGAAAGCACATGGAAAACCAATGATGATCTGTCTTTCCCTAATGGGGATTTTTCCCAGTGCGTCATCTGAGTGGGTGTGGGGTGTTGATTGAGCCAATGACCTCGTGAAAGGAGAGCTAGTGAGATCGTGTCAGTTGAGCCAGAGAGCTCGTGTTGGAGGAGCCAGAGTGCTCATGCGGTGGAGCATCGTGGAGCTAGTGAGGTAATGAAAGGAGAGCCAGTGAGCTCATGTTGGTTGATAAAGAGAGCTCATGTTGGAGCAACCAGAGAGCTCGTGATGTAGATTTACGATTGAAGCTAGAGAGCTTGTGCACGTTGAGCCAAAGAGTTCGTGGCTGTAGATCTAGTGAGATTGTGCCAGAGGAACCAGTGAGCCATGGCAACAAAGGAAGTATCAAATCACTAGTAAATAGTGAAGACCACTGCAAGTGTGATCTATGACAGAGGAACCCATGAGCTCGCAGCAAAAGAGGTCGTGGCAGAGGATCTCGTGAGCTCGTGGTGCAGTGCGCAAAGCAGCGTGCCAGAGTGGTTGAAGATCAGGTAGATATGTTTCTTAACATTGTTGTTTTTGTGGATCTAGGGTAGATCCGTTCGTAGATTTGGTTTTTTGTCAACTACTGGAGGTCATTTTTTTTAAAGTGTCAAGATGAATAATCTGATGGAAGTATAATTGAACGAGAAAAACAAGCTCGACGGTTCCAATTATTCTAATTGGAAATTCAAGTTGCAGACTATGTTGGAAGGGCATAATGCATAGGGGAAACCTATAGTTGAAAGAGATGAAATAACTACAACAATACAGGATTGGGAGAAGAGGGAACAAGGCCAAAACGATGTTGAAAATGGAATTCAAAGACTACATCATCCCCCAAATCAGAGATTGCAATTTAGCAAACAAGATCTGGACAACTCTCAAAGATCTGTATGAAATCATAAATACAAATCGCCTATTATTCCTGAAAATAAATATTACCTCCATCAAAATGGAGGAGAATGAAATAGTAGTTGCATTCATCTCATGCATCAAGGACCTCAAAGACAAGCTTGGTAACATAGGAGAGGCAGTAAGTAATAATGATCTGGTAACAATTACTATGAATGGTATGACTGACGACTATTAGATGTTTATCATAGGCCTGAATGCGAGAGAGAAAGCCCCCAAATTTGAGGAATTGATAGGGATTTTAATGCAAGAGGAAGAAAGATGGATGACTCTTAAAATCCAGAATTTAGATCTAGCTTTAATGGCAAAGAAGAAGCCCTTCAGAGTGAAGGAAAATGGAGGATAGAGAGGTGGAGGTACAACACAAAAAAGATCAAATCCATCTCAAGGTATGTCACCAAATAAGAATGATTCACCCTTAAAATGTTTCTATTGTGGTAAAATTGGGCATATGGCTAAACATTTCCATAAGAATAAGTTTGATGAAGGTCGGCAGAGATACAAGTGACATGCATGACACTTTTCATATGATGACCATAACTAGGACCTCAGATTGTTTATGACTGATATTGATGAGAAGGATGAAGCAGATACATGGTATCTGGATTGAGGGACATCCACCCACATGGAAGGTAACACACAATGGATTAAAGACTTCAAAGAAACCAACAACAAAGCAAAAATCTACATTGACGACGATACAGGGTACCAAATCAAAGGACATGTTAATATTCCTATAATTCTACCTAATGGAAATATTAGGCACATCAAAATGGGATGTATGTTCCAGAAATTAATAAGAATCTGATTTATGTTTCAATGATAATAGATTAGAACATTAAGGTAGAGTTTTTTAGATCATATTGTGTTGTTAAGGATATGTTGGATTGTATGAAGACAATTGAAACATGGATTCATGTGGGCGGTATTTACAAGACGAATGTGAGAAGTGCGCCACACAAAGCTTTGAAATCATCAGGTATGTATGCAGAAGATTTATGGCATCAGATATTTGGCCATATTAATTTCAATGATTTGTTGTTACTTTAGAAAAGAGGTATGATCAATGGTCTTCCTGATTTAAAGCATATTCATGTTGATTGCGAAGCATGTGCTCTTAGGAAGATGCATAGAGATGAGTTTCCTATTAATGTAAATAGAAAACAAAGAGATATACTAGAGTTAGTCCACACTGATTTATGTGGGAAAATGCAGTCAAGATCATTGGGAGGTGCTTATTATTTCTTATTATTTGTTGATGACTGTAAAATATTCACGTGGGTATATTTTCTCAGCAAAAAGAGTCATACTTTTTAATACTTCAAACAGTTCAGAAGCATGATTGAGAAGCAGACAGGTAAATTCATCAAGATTTTCCACTCAGATCAAGGGGGAGAGTATAGGAAGGTTGATTTCAGCAAATATTTCAAATAGAATGGAATATTGCAGAAGTTTATAGTACCCCACTCTCTTCTGCAAAACGGGGTTGCAGAGAGGAAAAAAAGAACCCTTATGGAGTGTGCTTGCAACATGCTAAAAGGTAAGAATCTTTCAAATGTATTTTGGCTTAAAGCGATAAACACTCCAATGTATTTGAAAAACAGGAGTCCAACAAAGATTCTTGAATTTAAAACTCCATTTGAAGCCTTATTAGGTTTTAAACCTGCAGTTAAACACTTAATAATTTTTGGATCCAAAGCCTTTTCTCATGTACCAAAGGAAGATAGAAAGAAACTAGATTCAAAGGCCATCAAAGGGTCGCACTTTTGTTTGGTATTGTACTGAATTTAAATCTTACAAATTGTTTGATCCCTCTACTCATGAATTTTTTGTGAGTAGAGACGTAGTTTTTCATGAGAAGGTTCATGATGGAAACAGTGAAACAATATTGAAGATTAGGACATTCCTTTGTTTGTGGAGGAAGGGAGTGGTGAAACAGGAAAGCCATGAGCAGCAACAACAACAGAAAAAGGAATAAGTAGATGTTACAGATGCAATAGTCAAACCAAGTCCATAAAGGGATAATTAGAACAGGTTTAATGCCACTCCAACACCCAGGAGATTAGGCAGACAAACTCAATTGCCAACAAGATATGGGGAGAATTCTTTTATAACTAGCATGTTAAATGTTTTTGAACCCTCTAGTTATAAAGAAGCAAGTCAATATAATGAATGGAGGGAAGCCATGGAAGAGGAACATGATTCAATACTTAAAAAAAAAACTTGGGAGTTAGTTGAATTACCTGAGGGAAAACAAACCATAGGTTGAAAATGGCTATACAAGCCCAAATTTAGAGTAGATGAGAGCATAGATAAATATAAAGCTAGGTTGGTTGCAAAGGGATATTCACAGAAATAAGGTATAGACTATGAGGAAACCTTCACCCCTATAGCTAAACTTAAAACAATCGGAATTTTAATTTTCTTAGCTACTAAACATCACTAGATGATGCACCAGCTAGATGTTAAATTTGAATTTTTAAATGGGGATTTGAAAGAGGAAATATATTTAGAGCAACCTGAGGGATTTGTTAAACATGGGAAAGAACATTTAGTATGTATATTAAAGAAAGCTTTATATGGACTAAAACAAGCTCCTAGATCATGGTATGATAAAATTGATTCATTTTTCTTGCAACACAATTACAATAGAATAAAAAATGACCCCAATCTATATATTGTATTTGATGAAAATGGGCAAATTGTTTTGATTTATTTATATGTAGATGATCTCATCATTATAGGAAATGTAGATAAACTCATTATAGAAATCAAAGAGTAGATGTCACAAATGTTTGAGATGAAAGACCTCGGTGAGCTTCGCTATTGTTTAGGTCTTGAGATCTGGAGAGATTCAGGACAGACTTTCCTATCTTAGAGTAAGTATGTTAGGAGTTTACTGAAATTTTTTAAGATGAATCAATGTAAATATGCAGTAATGTCATTACAGCAGAACACCAAACTTCAGAGTGATGACGGTTCAATGGAGGTTGATGCAACATTGTTCAAACAATTGGTTGGGAGTTTAATCTACTTGATCGCTTCTAGACCATATTTGGCTTATGCAGTCAGTGAATTGAGCCAATTTATTTCTAAGCCACTTGAGAGCCATTGGATTGCACCAAAATGCATCTTAAGGAATCTACAGGGTAACTTACACTAGGGCATTATATATACCGATTTTTGTGATGTTAAACAGGTAGGTTTTTAAGCCTCCAACTTGGCTGGAAATGTAGATGGCAAGAGATCCATAACAGACTATGCTTTTAGCATTGGGTTCAGTGTCATTACATGGAGTAGTAAAAAGCAGAACATAGTTTCCTTGTCTTCAGCGGAAGCTGAGTACCAAGCGATGTGTGGAGCAACTTGTGAAGCAGTTTGGTTTAGGAGTGATGTAGGGGCATTAGACACTAGCCTGCAATGTAGGAGTTTTGTCCACATGTTGTGGCTAGGAGGGTTTGAAAACATTTGAATTGTTACGTGGATTAGTGTCAAATAATCAAAGCAGGTGCAACCATTCGATTAGACGTTGTTGTAGAATCTAAATGGTTAGTCGTCATCATGTTCTTAGTTTTCAATGATGGTAATGGTGGGGCTCTTGAATTACCATAACGGTCCTCACAGAGGAACCGAAAGGGCATATGTTGATGTATAAATTGTATTCTTCGGATGGAGAAGAGAGGAGAGAGCAAGAGGAAGAGAGATTTCTGCAATAAACTCTGTGTATTACAATTGTTTCCAGTTAAATGATTTCTAAGATTGTTTGCCATTGGAGAGACTCGAATCTTTGTCTATGAAAGGATTTTTTAATTGCGAAGCAATTGAATTCTGTATATATATATATATATATACTTACTGAGTCGAGTCACTGTATTGACTTTGCATCCATTTTTCTGTCGTTCCTCTTCTATTTATTGAACAACCCTGTTGAACCAATACAACCGTAGGTGAGGCCTGTGCAGAGGAAGTGTGGCCGTGAACACTATTTAATTTGGTAGATTTCCCGCTGCATAAAGAAATAGAGGCATTGCTTTCGAGCCCGAAACCGTGGTCTAGACGCGAGTTAAATGAACAAAAGGAATAACGTAACCCCGCATTAACCCTGGTCAATCACTGTAGCAAAACTACGAGCGGAATTGAGGAGGCGGATTTCCCTCATCGCATTGCTTTTGGTATACAAGCGGTTTTTCCCTGTCGCGGAGCGATTCCACGGAGCTTTCGACACATGGCAAAGTGGACCCGCGCAAAACCACCTTTCCGTATTCTCATCGCACGTTAAAGCTAGTACGAGGACGCCGAGCGATATCGTCGAGAGCCGTCGATCTGGCGCAGCGTCATCGGACGGTGGTCGCACAACAAAGATGCATGGAATTTAACCTAAGGTACGGGCGTACATTTGATTGGCTATTGATTGTGGAGGTGGGACCCAGAGCCAAGGTCTGTTTATGAGTCATTTATTCGGAAAGCGTTTATTTTTAATATAAGGTCCAATTATATAGTTAATCGCCGAAGGTTTGATATTGGATACAATATACATATGTCGGGAAATATAATATAAAATTAGAGGGCTGTGAATAAGTCTATTTGTCAACTTCTTTGAAATTGATAAATAAAATAAAAAGAAAATAGACCACGTGGAGTGAAGAACGAGGTTTCAAAGGGAAACGGGGACAAAGCCACGTCACGGATGACCAGCTCTACTTAGGGTTGACTTTCAGTGTTTGTTGCGTCATTTTTGGTATCAGAGCTGTTGTCTGAAGTTGTTCTGCTGACATGGAAATCCGAGTTGGTAGAGGTGCTGGCAGAAGAAGACTTGTTGCCAACGCTGAGGTGTTGGGGATGTTGCAGAGGGTCGAGGCCAGAATAGATGCCATGGAGCGAAGACAGCCCAGAGATCCTGAAGACATCAGCAAACCTGATACAGAAGAAGCAGAAGAAAATGTTGAAATTCCTCCTGACATGAGGCTCCTTAGAACTGTTCTAGGGTCTGCAGTTAAGCCCAGAATTGAAGTGTCAAGTTATGCAGGGGGATTGAATCCAAAGGAGCTGGTGGACTGGATAAATGAATTGAACAAGTGCTTCGATTATGAAGAAACAAGTGAAGATAAAAAGGTCAAGTTTGCAGTAACAAAGCTGAAAGGACATGCTGCACTTTGGTGGGATGGAGTGCAGGCAGAAAGGAGGAGAGTTGGCAAGCAACCTATTAAAAATTGGATCAGAATGATGGCCAAATTAAAAGGTAAATTCTTTCCTAGTGAATACCAGCTGACATTGTATAAGAAAATGCAAAACCTGAGACAGAGGTTGCTGACAGTAAAGGAATACACAGAGGAATTCTACAGAGTGAGCATAAGAGCTGGGCAATTCTAAGACACACCAGAGAAGACTGCCAGATATGTGAATGGTCTCAAGCTGGAGATCCAGGATGATATTGGTCTCCTGTCTCCTAAGACAGTGGAATAGGCCTATCAGATGGCCTTGAAAGCAGAGGAGAAACTCTTGAGGAAACAGTCTACCAAGAAGAGAGGTACTTTCCGTGGGAAGGGAAGTCGGTGTGGTAGAGGAAAGCCTGCTACACCCAGGGATGGAGCTAACAGTAGCTCACCTCAGAATGAATCTACAGAGGATGATGCAAGGGGCAGAAGGGGTTCTTACAGGGGAAGAGGAGGCAGAGACAGAGGCAGAGGTAGAGAGTTGAGGTGTTATAGATGTCAGCAAGTGGGACATAAGCACTATGAGTGTCTAGAGAATGTGGGTGCTGGTCCAATAAATGTTGTTGTTACCTAGGCTGGAGAAGAAGCAGAAATTGAAGAAGAAATTCTTCTAGAGAGGGGAGAATCCTTGGTGGTAAATAAGGTCCTGTTGAAGCAAGCCAAAGAGGTCACTGAGTCTGCACAAAGAAAGAGTTTTTTTAGGAGCATATGCAAAGTCCAAGGGAAATGCTGCCAGCTAGTCATTGATAGTGGTAGCACAGACAATCTGGTTTCTACTGAGGTAATAGAAAAATTGAATTTGAAGACAAGGGAGCATCCAACTCCCTACAGGGTGTCCTAGTTGCACAAAGGGCACCAGCTAGTTGTGAAAGAATAGTGTGAGATAGAGTTGCAAATGGGCAAATACAAAGATAAGGTCCTATGTGATGTAATGCCCATGGATTTGTGTCATATACTGCTGGGTAGGCCTTGGCAGTTTGACAAAGCAGCAATGCATGATGGCAAGAAGAACACTTACAAGTTCTTCAAGGATGGGGTACATCATACAATGATTCCCATGGAAGAAGGAGAGCCATCCAGCAGAGTGGTTGATCCAAAGACCTTGTTGCTGAGCGGGAAGGAATATCTGCACCAAATAGAAGAAGGAGAGGTAAGTTTTGCTTTAGTT
Organism: Pinus albicaulis; assembly: GCA_034641835.2. NCBI lineage: Eukaryota > Viridiplantae > Streptophyta > Pinopsida > Pinales > Pinaceae > Pinus > Pinus albicaulis. The sequence goes on from CM076580.1 coordinate 1,047,587,221, forward strand.
TGTAAGCCTAAAGTAGTTCTTACTTCTACAAGGATTTCTGATTTACCAGTAGAAATACAAGAGATGTTAGACAATTACTAGGACATTGTTGTGGATGATTTACCTGATGAGCTTCCACTTGTGAGAAAGATCAGCCATCAGATAGATTTTATCCCTGGTTCAAATTTGCCAAATAAGGCAGCCTACAGAATGACTCCCAAGGAAAATGAGGAAATCAGGAGACAAGTACAGGAGTTGGTGGACAAGGGGCTGATCAGAGAAAGTGTGAGCCCATGTGCATTACCAGTAGTATTGAGCCCAAAGAAAGATGGAGGTTGGAGGATGTGTACTGATTCCAGAGCAATTAATAAGATCACAATCAGGTACAGATTCCGTTTGCCCAGAGTTGAGGATTTGATGGACTGTTTGAGTGGTGATGAATACTTCTCAAAGATATATTTAAAAATGGATACCATCAAATTAGAATAAGAGAGGGTGATGAATGGAAAACTGCCTTTAAAACAAATGAAGGATTGTATGAATGGATGGTAATGCCTTTTGGGTTGTCAAATGCACCTAGCACTTTTATGAGACTCATGAATGAAGTATTGAAAGAATTCATTGGTAAATTTGTGATAGTGTATCTGGATGATATATTAGTTTTCAGCAGAACTAAAGAAGAACATTTGAGGCACCTTAATCATGTCTTGAAGAAGCTGCACCAAGAGAAACTGTTGATAAATCTGAAGAAATGCTCATTCATGAAGGAAGAGTTGGTGTATTTAGGGGTTTTTGTTTCTGCAGAAGGATTGAAGATGGACCCAGAAAAGGTTAAGGCAATTGTGGAGTGGCCTTCACCCAGGAATGTCTTTGAGGTAACAAGTTTCCATGGACTTGCTAGTTTTTACAGAAAGTTTATAAGAAACTTCAGTAAGATTAATGCACCCATAATTGAAACAATAAGGAAAAGAAAACAACCATTTAAGTGGACTACTGAAGCAGAAAGAAACTTCAAACTTTTGAAGCAAAAGATAACGGAGAAGCCTGTTTTGATTCTGCCTGATTTTACTAAACCATTTCAAGTAAAATGTGATGCCAGTGGAGAGGCCATTGGAGCTGTATTAAGTCAGGATGATAGGCCTGTGGCATATTTCAGTGAAAAGTTGAATGACACCAGAAGAAAGTATTCCTCTTATGAGAAGGAATTCTATGCAATTGTTCAGGCACTGAAGAAGTGGAGACATTACTTGATGTCCAGGGAATTTTTATTATATTATGACAATCATGCTTTGCAGTATATTGTACAGCAGCCCAAGTTGAAACATAAGCATGCTAAGTGGGTTGAGTATCTCCAAAGTTTTAATTTTGTTTTGAAACATATAAGTGGCCAAGCCAATAAAGTAGCTGATGCTTTGAGTAGGAGGCACATGCTTGTTCAAGAAACAAATTTTGAAGTTGTAGGATTTGATTTTCTGAAAGAATTGTATAAAACAGATCCAGATTTTAAAGAAGCATTTGAGGCATGTAGTAACCATGTTTTAACAGATAGAAGCCAGTGGCTGGATTATTTCCTGCAGGAGGACTTGTTATTCAGAAGAAGCCAATTGTGTGTACCAAAATGTTCCATGAGAGAAAATTTGATTAAAGAGAAGCATAGTGGTGGACTTGTTAGACACTTTGGTACTGATAAGACTTATGAGTAGCTGAGTCACTTTTATTTCTAGCCCAAGATGAGAACAAAAGTAGATAAGTTTGTGAAGAACTGCAAAATCTGTCAGTATGCTAAAGGAAGGAGCCAGAATACAGGATTGTACACTCCCTTACCTATTCTAGACAGGCCTTGGGACATGGTGAGTATGGATTTTGTTCTAGGATTGCCCAAGACTCAGAGAGGGAATGATGTAGTCTTTGTTGTAGTGGACAGATTCTCCAAAATGGCACATTTTATTCCATGCTATAAAACTAGTGATGCCACCCATGTTGCTAAATTTTTTTTCAAAGAATTTGTTAGATTGCATGGGTTTCCCAAGAGCATTATTTCTGACAGAGACACCAGATTTGTAGGGCACTTTTGGAGGACACTGTGGAAGAAACTTGGTACCAAACTAAGTTTCAGCTCAGCTTATCATCCTCAGACTGATGGAAAAACTGAGGTAGTGAATAGGAGTCTGGGAAATTTGTTGAAGAGTCTTGCAGGAGAACATCCCAAGAAGTGGGATCATATTTTGCCCCAGGCAGAATATGCATATAATGACTCACCAAACAGGAGCATAGGGCAAAGTCCATTTCATATTGTTTATGGAATGCACCCCAGAGGAATATCAGAGTTAAGAAATCTGGGAAAGGTAGAGAAAAGGAGTGCAGATGGTGAGGAATTTGCTTCAGAGATCCAAGCCATACATGAACAAGTGAAACAGCAACTACAAGGCAGCAGCACCAAATGCAAAAACAGAGTAGACTTGAGTAGAAAAGAAGTTCATTTTGAAGTAGGAGATCAGGTTTTGGCACACTTGAGGAAGGAGAGATTCCCAAAGAAGCAGTACAATAAATTGAAGTTCAAAAATATTGGGCCATGCAAGATACTTAGGAAGTTTTCTGCAAATGCTTATGAGATTGAATTACCTCCTGATGTTGGAATATCTCCCATTTTTAATGTTGTAGATTTGTACGCATATGGATGATGCAGTGTAAGAAACAGTGTTGCATAAGGAACAGATCGAGTGGAAAGAGCAGCTACCTCCAGCACAGCCATTGCTACCAGAGAAGATATTGGATAAAAGACCCTTCAGAAGGACCAGAGGACAAGAGTACTTTCAGTACTTGATCAAATGGAAGGACAAGCCAGAGGAAGATGCCACTTGGATGACTGAAGAAATGTTGCAGAAGATAGGTAGATCAATGGAAGAGCTCATGGATAGGAGCCCATGAAGAAAATTTCCCTCGGGAGTCTGATGCAGGGGCATTAGAGACTAGCTAGCAATGTAGGAGTTTTGTCCACATGTTGTGGCTAGGAGGGTTTGAAAACATTTGAATTTTTACAACTAGATGTCAATACCTTAGCTGATTGTATTATTAGATCAGTTAGAGTTGTAGAAGTCGAATAGTTAGTCCATCTGTCATGTTCTTAGTTTTCGAATAATTATAATTAGGCTCTTGAATTACCATAACGGTCCTCACAGAGGAACCGAAAGGGCATATGTTGATGTATAAATTGTATTCTCCAGATGGAGAAGAGAGGAGAGAGCAAGAGGAAGAGAGATTTCTACAATAAACTCTGTGTGTTACAATTGTTTCCAGTTAAATGATTTCTAAGATTGTTTGCCATTGGAGAGACTCGAATCTTTGTCTATGAAAGGATTGTTTAATTGCGAAGCAATTGAATTCTATATATATATATATATATATATATATATATATATATATATATATATATATATATATATACTTACTGAGTCGAGTCACTGTATCGACTCCGCATCCATCTGTCTATCGTTCCTCTTCTATTTATTGAACAACCCTGTTGAACCAATACAACCGTAGGCGAGGTCTGTGCAGAGGAAGTGTGGTCGTGAACACTGTTTAATTTGGTAGATTTCCCGCTGCAAAAAGAAATAGAGGCATTGCTTTCGAGCTCGGAACCATGGTCTAGACGCGAGTTAAATGAACAAAAGGAATAACGTAACCCTGCATTAACCTTGGTCAATCACTGTAGCAAAACTACGAGCGGAATTGAAGAGGCAGATTTCCCTCATCGCACCACTTTTGGTATACAAGAAGTTTTTCCCTGTCGCGGAGTGATTCCATGGAGCTGTCGACACGTGGCAAAGTGGACCCGTGCAAAACCGCCTTTCCGTATTCTCATCGCACATTAAAGGTAGTACGAGGACGTCGAGCGATATCGTCAAGAGCCGTCGATCTGGCGCAGCGTCATCGGACAGTGGTCGCACAACAAAGATGCATGGAATTTAACCTAAGGTACGGGCGTACATTTGATTGGCTATTTATTGTGGAGGCGGGACCCAGAGCCAAGGTCTGTTTATGAGTCATTTATTCGGAAAGATTCATCGAGAGCCATCGATCTGGCCCAGCATCATCGGACGGTGGTCGCACAACAAAGATGCATGGAATTTAACCTAAGGTACGGGCGTACATTTGATTGGCTATTTATTATGGAGGCGGGACCCAGAGCCAAGGTCTGTTTATGAATCATTTTTAATATAACGTCTAATTATATAGTTAATCGCTGAAGGTTTGATATTGGGGACAATATACATATGTCAGGAAATATAATATAACATTCGAGGGCTGTGAATAAGTCTATTTGTCAACTTATTTGAAATTGATAAATAAAATAAAAATAAAATAGACCACATGGAGTGAAGAACGAGGTTTCAAAGGGAAACGGGGACAGAGCCACGTCACGGATGACCAGCTCTCCTTGGGGTTGACTTTCAGCGTTTTTTGCGTCAAGGAGACTTCTCCAGGATGCAGGAGAAGAACATGAACATGCAGTAGTTATCAGATGTGATAACCGGAGCTCCATCAAACTTGCAAAAAATCTAGTGTTTCATAACATTGGAGAAAGTTCAGTTAAAATAAATTCATGTCAAATTTTGTAATACTTGTGATAATGCTACCGATATTTTTACTAAGCCTCTTGGTAGAATTAAATTTGAAATTTTTAGGGAAATGTTAAGAATATTTGTGAAGCCTTTCTCCCTTAAGGGGGAGTGTTGAAGATAATGAAAAAACTTAATTAGAGAGAGTCGGTTAGAACATTAAATTAGGAGTTTGTTCTTATTTCTTAGGTATTGATTCTAACTTCCCTATATGCATGTAAGCTATATAATGTATGATATATAATGAGAAATGCAGAGTGATCTATGGATGGAATCCCTCCTGATGTAGTGTATCAGAGTAAAGCTAACTAGTACTACTTTAATTAATTTGATCCTTCCTTTTTATCACTAAATCAGTCAATCCTAATTATTGGTTGGGCGTTTGACAAAACAAGGAAATATTCATACTAAATCAGTCAATCCCAATTATTGGTTGGGCATTTGACAAAACAAAGAAATATTCATAGAGGCCATGATACAATTTTTATGTACGATAACACATTTTCCAGAATGGAGAAAATAGGCATTAATCCAAACAAAAAAAACAAGAAAATAAGTACAGTACAAGGTAACAATGTCCTCTCGGGTTACCTCAATACAATTTACATATACTACCGGGTAGCCTTGTTTAAGTATTTTGTAGTTTTGGTGGGATTCTAATGAAAGAACTCTTGCATATTTTGGTATTTCTTTGTTAAAAAAGTATGTTTGAGTGCATCCACGAAATTTATGGCATTTCTTTATTAAAAAGGTTTTTTTTTAGTGCATCTACAACTTAAGTATTCTGAAAATCTTTTAAATACTTAGATTATGAAAAGTTCACTACACAAAGATTTCAACAAATTCTTGGTAAATTGTGATAAAATTTAATTAAAAATTTATGAAAAACTTGGAAAAACAAAAGAAATATACCAGCATAACAACTAATGAAATGAATGAAGAAAATAGGCATGAATACAAACGAAAAAGAAGCACTAAGGCCTGCAATATGTTAAGTGTTTGAGAACCGCTAGATCTTGCAATGAAAAAGACAAACGACCAATATAGAAACAATATCATCACATCGACCTGGCCTATCCATGAGGAATCTTACAGTATCAGCTTCTCTCATTGGCATATGAATCATACAGTATGTTAATTTTGTAGACACCTCTTTTCCATAACAAATTTGATAAAACATTTGTTGAAATTTTATGTATAATTAAACCTTTTTTAACAAATTTGATAAAGTTTTAGCTGAAATTTATGTATAATGACTTGCAGCATTGTACAAAATGTTAAAGAATGTAATCTCAACCACCTGCTAGGTGTCGAAACTATCAGTCCAAGTGTCCAGTTCAGTTTCTAGTTACTCCAGTTTAGTCCAGTTACACTACAGTTATTTATTACCGATGTTTCCAATGTAATCTATTTAACTATTTCGTAATCTTGAGAAGAGCAACTCTCTACTCCATTTTACTTTTCAGTTTCTCAATTCTTTTCATGGTATCAAAGCTAGCTTGCATAAGCCTCCCTGGAGAGCAGCAACAGAGCCAAGAAGGAGCAGTAGAGAGGAGAAGTAGGTTGGTGCGACTGTTAGGCTCATACTCGCACCAACGCGCCAAAACAAGGGATTGGCGCAAGAATACAAGACATACCTGCGCCAGTTTTTTCACTCGCGTTTTTTTTCAATAGTCACGGTTGTTCGGTATCGGTACCGTGCCAGTCAAAGAATTTTAAAAAAAAATATTCCGCCGTGGAGCAACTGCGTTAAGCTGATTTACGTTGTTTTTTGTTCAAGCCGAGATCCGGTTGATACATGAAGGTTTGAAATCCGGCATGGAGTGAACATGTTAAGACAATTCCTCCGCCCCTGTCAGCAACTCCCCCGTAAGGAGATCTGAGCTTTATGATATGAATTGGCACTACAAGCTGGCAACTGCTTGAACATTTCTTTCTGCATTTGTGGAGTTTAAAAACCATGACTTGCAAATCTAGAAAAAACTTGGCATGGTTCGTGGCTTCCTTCTCCATTGTTTGAAGCTTTAAGCCCGATACACCAACCAAATTTCCGACGCCAATTTCCAGCCATTGGGACGAGTCTTACATCCGACTGGAAGTCATTCTCTTATCTCCGCCATCAATGCATCTTCAAGCGCGCATTAAAGCTCAGAGATCCATTTGACCATCTGTGTTTGTTCAATGCTTTCCCAAATTCCTACTTCAACTTGGGGGTTAGATAAACTAATTCCAACATCGCTGGTACTTACTCTATCGATATTAACTGGGCCCTCAGTCTCTCAATTGAAAAGGGTATTTGAATGTCAACGTATTCTAAATATCTTGAAAAGGGCTTTTTACCACATTAGAAAAAGTTATTTTAAGAAATGCATTCAAGTATGCATGTGAAGAATTATTGAAAAGTCTTATACGAATGTTTTAAAATGCTAAGGGAAAGTGTTTTTTTTTTAAGTTTTTATATATATATAAAAAATAAAAAAATAAAATAAAAACTCAAAATGTAAAAAAAAAAGAATTCTTAGAAAAAGGAAAGGACCTTCATATTGGAATGTGGATATATTTTTTAATGAAGGGATTTTTTTGAAAGTTTAAGAAAAAGAGCGTGAATTAGAAGTTTTTTTTTCCCAAAGTTGTGATGTTAGAAGGTGAAAGCGAAAGTCTAGAAGGAGATTTTTTCAATGCAAATTTAAAAGGAGCATTGTGAAAGTGAATCTGTAGAAAGATATTTTTAAGGAAATGAAATTTTTAGAAGCAAGGTATTTTATGCATATGTAGACTCGTATGTTTGTGGAAGCCAAACAAGGAGGTCATGGGAAAAGCCAAGAGGCTAAAGCAGAAACAGAGGATGTTTGAGATCTTTTTAGATCTGGAAATAAGAAGGCAAAAAGATGCCTATGCATTAAGATGCATAAAAGAATCAGTCAATGAAAGTATACTTCCCTTGATTTCAGATTCCAAGACAGCCGAGGCATGGATACCCTTGAGAGATGTTTTGGTGCAAAGGGGAGCGTTGAAGTTGAAGATGAATGTAGATCTGTAGCAGCAGATCTACAACCAGATGAAGAAAGTGCAGAAGTAGCAGAGAGAGCGCACGAAGATGCTTGTGAACCCCACTGTACACAGCTACATGTGGACGAAGATTTGATGATACCAGTAACATGGCTTGCTGACGAAGATGTGATAAATCCAGCAACAGAGCTTGCTGACGAATATGTGATGATTCTAGCAACAGAGCTTGCCGATGATATGGTGATTCTAGCAACAGAGTTTGCTGATGAAGACTTGATGATTCCAGCAACAGAGTTTGTTGATGATGACTTGTTGATTCCAGCAACACAACTTGTTGATGAAGATATGCCGAACTCAGCAACACAGCTTGCTGATGAAAATTTGATGCTAGATGTAAACTTTGATAATGAATTTTTGGATAATGATGATTGGTTGCAGATGATGCAACAAAAATATGATATCGACATGATGCTATTTGTTGAGATAATCTCACTTCAGTTAGTGGAAGACAACCTGTTTGCAGCAGCACAGGTTAGTGATGAAAAGACAGAGACAGAAACAAAGACAGAGATAAAGGTAGAGACAAAGACAGAGACAGAGACAGAGGAAGATGCAGCAAAGGAAGCGCAACAGCAGAAAGCTCTCATTGCAGAGCAGAAGGAAGAAACAGAGAAAGCAATAGCGACAGAAGAAAATAAAGTTGTCTGCAAAGGAAAAGCAGAAACAGAGATAGAGGCAGAAGCAGAAGAGGAAACACAACTGATAAAAGCTATCATTAAGAAGCAAAAAGACCAGAACCAATGTTGTTCTGAAGATATTTTTAATTCTAACATTGATTTTCAGTGTGCAGGTACACAGAATGATTATGAAAAAGAGTTGAAATTTCTGGAAACATGGCTTGCAACACCATGTCTAGATGATATCTACACAGAAGATGTAGATATGAATGATGAAGATGACATGCATGATGAACATGTCAATGAAATTTTCAGGTATTGGAGTTATGAAGAGATAAGATATTATTCTAATCTTATGTTGCAGCAGATTGATGATGAAAAGCGCACTACAGAAGACCATATGTCGCAGTAGCCCACATTTCTTGAAGAAGTCCAGGACATGCTTAGACAACCTGGAACAGTAAAAGACCTGCACCAGCAAATCAATAAATTAAGTTTTGAAGAATACAGCAAAGCAAAAAATCTGAAACAATTTAGAGGCTACAGAATCTGGAAAAAGAGAAGAAGAAACTAAATCTAGTTGAAAGTCAATTTTTAAATTGTAAGCCTCGCTGAGACATAAACTAGCAGGTATCTGAATTAAATTTTTATGTGGTTGAAATTAAAGGGGAGTGTTAAATAACGTAATCTCAACCACCTGCTAGGTGTCGAAACCGTCAGTCCAAGTGTCCAGTTCAGTTTCTAGTTACTTCAGTTTAGTGCAGTTACACTACAATTATTTATTACCGATGTTTCCAATATAATCTATTTAACTATTTCGTAATGTTGAGAAGAGCAACTCTCTGCTCCATTTTACTTTTCTGTTTCTCAATTCTTTTCACAAAAATTGACAGAATGTAGCTGAAAGTTTATGTATAATTGTAGTTTCTTTAACAAATTTGATAAGATAAGAATTTAGCTCAAGAATAATTTGTGCATATTTAAATGTTTTGAGTTAGGTGTAATGAACCGCTGCATGGTTCAAAATTTGTGTACGTTGAAATGTTTCGAGTTATATGCATTATCCTTATAATTATTAGGTATTATTGCTTTTACCAAAAGAATATTTTAAGAAATATTTATTGATTAAGAAAAAAAAGTTAAATTAATAAATAAAAATATTTATTAGGATGTATGTGCATGTTTGTCATGTTTTAAGGTTTTTAATTTTTAAATGGATATAAATTCTCATTTTAAAACAATTTAAATATTAAATTCTAATAAAAATTAAATTCTAATTAATTGATAAAACAATTTATTATTGGTTAGAATTGCAAATTTAAATAATGAACGGTCTACACAAGAATTTTCCAATTACTAAATCTAATTATTTTAAAACATCAAAATTTAACTGAAAAAATTTGTGTTTTAAGAATTTTAATAAAAAAATCCAAAACAAGTTAAGCTCACACCATTACACCAATAATATCTAGTTATTGCACAGACGGTTTCTTTGATTTCCTAGCATTCAATATCGTGCAATATTTCAATTTTGATATTTCTTGTGACATGATGGGCTGGTATATGAATACTGGGTTATGATTATTTTATGATAACCTGTGAGTGGTCTGAAGACCTTGGGATGGGTGCAACTGGTCAGCGAGAATAAGCCTTGGGATAATGGCCAAGGCGTTGGGATAATGGCTAAGGCGATGACGAAAGTGTATTACCTCAAGAACACGTGAACATGCCGATTGCATCCTAGCCTGTAATCGTACTTCCGCATCCAAATCGATGGAATACAAAAGATTGCAGGTCTCATCAGATTAGGTTTAGCGTGGCATGAAAGGAAACCTTTAAAACCGCACTGGTCTCCACCGCTAGGTTTTGGCCTTCGATTCGATTCGGAATATACCTATTGTACGTCGATAATATCGACCAGAAATGCCAAATACAGAGCCATGTCATGTATAAGCCCTAACATATCATTACAGTAGCACTGCAAATAAATGGTAACAGATAAATGATAAATGGTAACTGATAAATGATATTATGCATTTTGAAGTGTTTTTGGGATTGGGAAATAATGTTTGAATAAATAATGATTTTTGGTTATTTAAAATGAGTTTTTAATATATGTATAAAGATAAAATTGCTTTTAGATTAATCACATAGTTAGGATTAGGTTTAAGTTTTGAACCAGCTAATGTGATTCACAAGGTGGAGAGACTAATCAATCTCAATGAATAAATAAAGGAGATGCACCATTAGCCGGAAATAGCCAATGAGAACTAGCCGTTAGAAAATTTGTTAGTTAGTTAGTTAGGTAGCTAGCTAGTTCTTAATAGCTAGTCTTAACGGCTAGTTCTCATAGGCTATTTCCGAGTAATGATGCATCTCCTCTATTTATTTGAGATTGATTAGTCTCTCCACCTTGTTCTGAGGATGCTATTTTCGGGTAATGATGCATCTCTTCTATTTATTTGAGATTGATTAGTCTCTCCACCTTGTCGTGAGGATGAACCACATTAGCTAGTTCTAAACGTCGACCTAATCTTAACAATGTGATTAATCCGAAAACAATTTTTATCTACATTATGGATCAAAAAAGTCTTAAATCTAATAATATATATATAAATTTAACATTTGAAAATTTCTTATATCACATATTGTTAAGAATTTGTAAATCAAACTTAATTCTTATCAATTTATACCAGATTTAAAATCAAATCTCAAAAAAAGCAAAGCTAATTAAAGCTACAAAACCTATAATAATAATAAACTATGGCCAATAGTTATGTCTGGCACTACTTCACCTAAAAAGTAGGACTATTATATTGTATTGAAATTTGAAACTTTATGTTGGTGATGTTAATATATTTTGTATATTTTACTTTATCAAATTTAATGATATTGAAATTTTAATGTTTTATTTTCTAAATTTTATGTATAAATAATTTTTATTTTTTTAATGTAAATTTGATGGGACCGCACTATTTTCTATTTATAATTATAGGACATGCTACAAAATATAAAATTCAAGCGGTGGCCTCAATTTGCCTGTAGGAAACCAGGTCTGTTGGCCACCTAAAAGCATGAAAAGCATACCAAAATTGAAATTGTTTCATCCTTCTATAAGTCACATGAGCTATCTGTCCTACTACTGCAGTATCTACATACTTATGACATAAAGAGAGTTCATATACATTTAAAAAGTGCATAAAAAACTAAATCCTGAAAACAACTAACCATCTGATGAGGAAACTGGAGCTGGATCCTTTATGTATAAATATAAAAATATAACTAAAATTATAAAAAAATAAAATTATATTAATTTTAATTAATTTTAAAAAACTTGTGAATATGATCATTCTTACCCTTCCAAATATTGAATGCATTTTGTTAAGTACTTTTAATATATAGTTTCTTTTCTTCCTTGCATTTTACTATTATTATGTTGCACCACTTTGGTATGTGACATTACTTGCAAATACATAATCGTCCTTATGGAGACTATTCTGTCACATGGTGATTTCCTATATATGTACATACTCTTATCTTATCTCATACCTTTTTGGCACTGGAAATAGGGAGAGACTCTCATTGGGCGACTTATACATTTCAGATTATGCCACTAAAGCACTAAATGAATGCCATATACTCAATACGGAAGCAAGATATTGACTAGTTGCTTTTATGTACAATGTTTAAATAAGTATCCCTGTGTACGAAATTTGGGAAACTCGAAATATTAAATAGATTCCAATGAAAGTCATGTATGAAACCCACTACTCGCTAAAGAAATGCGTTAGATATAGCAACTACTTCGATTTTAATGGGTCAAGATCAATATTATCACGTGATGGAAAATATTAAAGAAAATGACTTGTGAATGTTACTATTGATGACAAAAGAATATTAAAGAGGCTTTGGTGACTTCACAACACTCAACAAGTTGTGGACTAAGTAACAATGTTTTCCTTTCTCGTCCAGCACTAGCTTCAATATGAACCCATTACCACACTTCGTAATAATAATGCTTTCAATCTTTCCATAAATTCCCCTCTCAAATTGGGAAGGGCTCCATACCTATATTGTTAATCATTACGCTTTCGAAAATGAAAAATGAGAAGTGTTCCCAGGGAAAAAGTATGCATGTGATTGATGCACGAGCATCTTACTTCCCATTTAGAATTCCTTTCGATTAGATTAGGGGTTCATAATTGTTCACTTAAAAATATTATTTAATATAGTATGTTTTCACGACAAAATATTTATAAGTGATAAGGATTATAAATAAGAGCAAATTAGAGTATCCTTGAGGGAGTTGGAAAAATTAGAGATTGGTTAGATTTCTTGAGAAAATACTTAGGTTAGAAAATTGTGGATGTGAGTTCTGAATCATGTAGAAAAACAATTAAATTTAGGAAAAAAAAATAAGGGTTAAAACAGAATAACAAGAGAGGAGCAGAAAAGTGCAGGGTTTGTATGCCCATATCCGAGCAGAAAAGTGCAGGGTTTGTATGCCCATATCCTATACCACGATACAAGAGGAGAACGAGTTTCCGGGTATATGTGTATATATCGATTTATCTTTGTTAACGATTGTTAATGAAATAGTTAATTAATGTAAATAGTTAAATTATAGATTGTGTTTTTTTTAACCGTGTACCAACCTTATGATCATATAAATATATGATTCTTTCATCAATAAAGAAAGGAAGTTATGATTGTGGAGTTACACGAGCCAGTAAAGTGGTACAAGAGGGCTGCTGTATTTTATAAACACCATGTTTTGCTGTTGGTGTCTGTGAAAAGTTTGAGGATCTGAGTATCAATCAATCCTATGGGGTTAGAAGGTGTCTAATATATAATTAATGATTTCCGGAAAGGAGAACCGAGTTTAGCTTTACTTTGCTTTGCTGGAACATTGCATTTGGAACCCTGCACGCTCTCAAACGTCTTGTGGTTCACTGACTGCATATGTTGCTACAGAGATCAAAGAAATATATCTCATCCGTTATTCCTGAACTTCTCTGTTCCAACAATACTTACTTTGTTTTGAAATTTCTTAGTATTGGATAGAATACATAGCCCGTTTTCATCAAGCAATGCTAAATTTTTTGTTGGATAATTTAATTCTAACATGTTAGATGTTAATCATCTTTCTTAGTGTTTTGATTTAGTTTCAGTTAGTCCAATTTAATTCAGTCTCACTGTAGTTATTTATTATCAATGACTTTAATTCAGTCTCACTGTTAATATTTTGTTATCAATGACACCAATATAATCTCATTTAAATAATTCATAATATTAAGAAAAATAAATTCTATGCTCCATAGTTTTCTTTCTTTGTCATGGTATCATAAGACTACGTGGGAAAGTAAAAACTTGAACGAAGCGATAGCACGAGTGAGAAAGTCATTGCTGCAGAAAAAGGCCTATTTTTTTTTTAATTAATATCTCGATTTTGGGAAATAAAACGGCTCAATTATTTTTTAAATATCAACTTTGATCGAGGTCGTGTGTTGATAGGAAGTGCGTTGACGGTTAAAGCGTTTAAAAAGTCCGCAGCAGATAAGGAGCACGAGAACGAAGTTTAAAAAGTCAAACGGTCCATGGCCTCACGAATTGTAAGAGGTTCACGTTCATCAATATTTATCCACGTTAAATGTTGATATTTTATTAATGAGCCCCTGAGCATCCTTCTAAAATAGATATTTCAACATTTCTTTAAAAGGGGGCATATTAGGTTTTTTTCAGGCTTTCCTTGAAAAGGCTTTATTCAAAGGAAAGCACAAGGTTTTATTTAAAAGGGGGTTTGATATAATATTTGAAATGTGGTGATATTGTTAAAGGATTCATGTGATTTATTAAAAAACGTTAAATTATTTAAAGTTAAGTTTTTTTTAAAGGAAGAGGGTGTTGCATTTTTTTATTAAAAAAAATAAAAAAATTAAGAGGTTTTGTGGAAGCCTTTTTTTTAAGTGTCACTTTTATAGAAAATTTGTAGATTTGTTTTTGAAGTTAGACAATAGAGAAGCCATCACAAAGGCATTTTTATTGCCAAAAACCACTGTGTCTGCAGACTGATTTATTTTGAGCCGCATTCTATTAACGCTCAACAAATGGGAAAATCCAAAAGGCTTAGAATCTCAAAGCGACAACATGATATGTTTGAGTTCTTTTTAGATTTGTAAGCGAAGAGGCAAAAGGATGCCTTCACATTAAAATCATTAAATGAATTTATAGATGACAACATTCTTCCCTTGATTTCATATGTCAAGACAATGAAGGAGGCTTTGGATACCCTTGAGAAGAGTGTTGGTGTAAGGGGGAGTAATTTAGTTGAAGATGAAGAGATTAGTGAATCTCATTCTGCTCAACCACAATTGGATGATGATTGTGAAAAAATTGCAAAAGCAGTAGAGAAGGAGTAGATGCTCGTGATTCCCACTATGCACAACCATAAGTGGATGAAGATTTGGTGAATCAAATAAAAGAGCTTGCTGATGACAACGCAATTATCATTGGATAAGTCAATACTATGGCGAATCCAACAATTACTATTGTTGATGTAAATTTTGATGAATAATCATTAGTTAAAGATGAATGGTTGGAGATGAAGTAGCAAAAACATCACATCGACATGATGCTATTCGGTGAGAAAATCCCATTTGAGTCTCAAAAACAAGCGGAAGACAACCTGTTTGTAGCAGCACAGGTTAGTACAAAAATGCAAGAAATGGAGAAAGAGACAAAGACATAAATAGAGAGATATAGAGGAAGAGACAAAGAAGGAAGCCCACAAAGAGAAAACAGAGACACAGACAGAGGTAGAGAAGAAATCACATTAGGAGAAAGCTCTCATTGCAGAGCACAAGGAACAAAACCAATGTGGTTTTGCAGATGCTTTTTAAACTTACCATTAATTTCCAATGTGCAAGTAAACAAGATGATTATGAAGAAGAGTTAAATTTACTTAAGGCATGGCTTACAACACCATGTCTAGATGAGGTATACATAGAAACTGCAAAAACAAATGTTGAAGACAACATGCATGGTGAACGCATTAATGAAATTTCAGGTATTGGAGTTTTGAAGAGATAAAATTTTATTCTCATCTTATGTTGCAGTAGATTAATAATGAAAGGCGCACTACAAAAGATAATATGTGGAAAAATCCCACATACAAGTTGTTTTTTGAATAAGTCGAGGACATGCTTAGACAACCTGGAACATTGGAAGATGTGCACCAACAAATGAAGAAACTAAGACTTGAAGAATACAAAAAGAAGAAAAAGTTGAAACAATTTAGAGGCTACATGATCTCGAAGAAGAGAAGAATAAAAGTAAATGTAGTTGAAGTAAATTTTTTTAATTGTAATCCTAGCTAAGACATAGGCCAACAAACATCTTAATTAAAAAATTTATGTGGTTGTAATTAAGGGGGGTTGTTGGAGAATCTAGTTCCAACCACTTGATAGGTATCAAAACCGTCCATCCAGGTGTTCTAGTTTAGTTTCAATTAGTCCATTTTAGTTCATTTTTTGTTAGTCCATTTTAGTTCTGTCTCACTACAGCCATTTAAATTGTTCATGTCCACAATGAAATCTTATTTAAGTGATTCGTAATATTAAGAAGAGAAATCCTCTACTCCACAATTTTCATTATTTGTCATTCCCATGAGGTCATTTTTTTTTATCCTCTTTGTTGTTAAGTTTAATGGATGGGATCATCGACTCCACTGAGTAGGGTGATCATAATTTGAACAGATTTCTAACCAATTAGAATTGTCAATGTATTTAGGAGGCCAGGGTTAGGATTGGGGCTCTCCTTGGGCACAAGGACTGTTATCGTATCCACCTCGTTATTTATTTTTATAATTGTTATTGGCACCATCCTATTTCATGTGATAGGGAAGCGACATTTTTCTCTCTTTAAAAGTAATATTCCTACTATATTTTCTCTTGTGTTCATCGGCTTTATTATCTCTTCTGCACATATTCTATACCTTGATATTATAGTTAGAGGTGGAATTGTGAGTCAATAATCAACAAAAAGTAAAATATTTTCTCACTCCTCCACACATGGTGTACATATTGATGTTAATAATGTTGTTTTAGAGAAGGAAAATATTTTTGGCTCGTTGGTATTATCACTTTTAGAAAATTTTATAAATTAATTTTATGGCTATCAAATATTTTTGGAATTATGATGGGAGTTGTTTTAAGAGGAAAATAAAATAATCAAGAATTATATAATAATATCAAAAGAAAACTTATATTAAGTGATTTGTGGGAAGGAGTATGTAAGCTAAAGAAGGACATGGATGATAAAGAAACTGCACCAAAGCCACCTGAAGATGAATGACAACTTTAATTTTGGGAAACAAAAGACAAGAAGGCATATGCATTAATTACGACATCAGTGATAGAGGAGATAAGTCGGTATATCATTTCTTGTGATAAAACATTTGAAGCATTAAATAAGTTGAAAGAACTTTAGGATTCACATTCAAAACTCAAAATTATTCAGTTGTTGTTGAAATTGTTTAATTTGAGATAAAGTATAATGATACTTTAAAGAGTTCCTCTCAAATAAAAATTATTTTTCATGATATAAAATCCATTGGAATTGAATTTGATTTACAACTTACAACTTTTATAAAAGTCCTTCACCTTGTCTATTCACACTACATGGAATCTCTCCAAGGTAGTGGGTAATTAAAAGACATTGCATTAGATAAACTAGTAACCAAAATAACCAAGAGAGAAAAGGAATTTGGGAAGAAAGAGGCTCCAACCAATTCTAATGTAGAAACTTTGTGTCTAGCACAAAAAGGTCAGAAGTCTCATGATGAAACTTCAAGTAGTGATAAAAGTACTAGAGGCCATGGTAGAAGAAATTTTAGAGGTGGGGAGCGGGGGGGGGGGGATGATCAGGGATACAAACAACAAAATTATCGAAAACAAAGAAATTTTAATGATAAACCAACTATCAAATGTTTTAGATGTCGTAAAATTAGTCACATTGCTACTAATTGTATAATTCCTTAGGAGAAATTCAGTGAAAGGAGAGAACAATTGAATGAAAAGAAATATCAACCACCACGAGGTAAGGTAAAATCATTAGAGATTTCACATTACATTGTTGGTCATTGCAATTATAATATTAATGATGTTTTTAATACAACATTTTCATATTGGCGAGATAGTTGGATTTTGGATTCAGGAGCTACATGTCATATTAATTTTAGGAGATATTTCTTTCAAAAGTTGAGTGACCAAGTTCATGGGATAATATATTTTTCTCACAAATCTGAAATTAAACCTTCAGGAATTGGATCCATTCATTTAAAGACACCAAAACTTACAGATTATGTTCTACAGGATGTCCTTTATATTATACAATTTCAAATAAATTTAATGTATCTTATATATATATATATATATATTCGACAGCAAGGATACTCCATACATGTCTTTGATGATGCCATTAAAAGACACGTAGAACATCCAATTAGAAAATCATTATGACCATTGTTGAAGAAGGTACACTTTTAAAACTAAATGACTCATCTTCTACTATAAATCCTCATGATAGTTTTGCGCATTTAGTAGAACAAAATGATACTTTGTCTTCCACTATATTATGGAATGCTCATTTTAGTTACATTAACTATGACAACATCAAAATTATGAGACAGTGGGGTATAAAAGGATTACCTACAATTCCAGGAAATCTTACACCATGTGATGCTTGTATTTTGGGGAAACATTCTAAGTAGCCTTTTCATAGTTCTTCTTTTAGAGCTTCAAGAAAATTAGGTCTCATACATTCATATTTATGTGGACATATGCCTATAGAAACTAGTAATGGTAGTAAATATATGTTGGCATTCATTGATGATTATTCGAGAATTTGTTGGGTTTATTTGTTGAATGAAAAATCAAAACTACTTCAGGGACAATTTTAAGAATGTAAATTTACCTTAATGTTAAGAAACCTTAACGAACATCACTAGTCCATGATATTCCATATTTAAAATGTTTGGTGGTATTTCTGTAAAAAAATCATTTTTTTAATAATTTTATAGAATCTCTATATAAAATTTTAATGAATTTTAAGGCAAAATAATTTTATACTATAAAATTTGGGCGAAACATTTTTAGAAAAAATGGAAATTAATGAATCTTTTTTTTAGAAAACATGGAAAATTAGCCCACTTGTGAATATTGGCCCTTAAAATTTCCCCTGAAGTAATTGAAATTTTTTAAATGTTTCATTCGATAATCAAAAGTGAAACTCAAATTAGTATTGACATTCTCAAAACCAATACGGGTGGTGAATATAATTCTAATGCTTTAGAACAATATTTGATGGAAAATGGAATTAAACATCAGACTAAATACCCGATAATCTATAATAGAAAATTGTTTCAAAATGTATGAATAAGACCCTACTTAATATGGTTAGATCCATGATGTTTTTTAAAAATGTAAAGTTGATGTCTTGGGGAGAAGTAGTTCATTGTGCAACATATATTAGAAATCATTGTCCTTCTTCTGTTATCAATAACAAAACTCCTTATGAAATTTGGTACAATAGACTCCTTGTTGTTCAACATTTCAGAGTTTTTGTATCTAAATTTTATGCTTTAATTCCTAAGCAGCAACCAAATAAATTAGGTGCAAGGAGTTGAAATGTACATTCTTAGGTTATTCTAATACTTCAAAACATATCAGATATATGATGAAGAAGAGAATAAGTTCATTCTTTCGAGAGATGTTATTTTTCTTCAATAAAAAAAAAAAAAAAGATATTTCCATTATTGACAAGAAACTGACTCATTTGGAAAAAATTGCATCTAAAGATTTCTATTATGAATCTGATAATGATGTTCGACATACTGGAGGTAGGGTTCCCATTCTAGACCAGTCTATGTTTTTTCCATATTTGACTCATGCGAATGTTATTGCTGAAGCAAATTTGGAGAAAAATGCTATTTCTACAAGGTTAGAAAGTCCTCCTGATGAACTTATACTTTAGGATGACCAATCATCACAACCACTTTAGAAACCTTTATGAAGATCCACATGTGTTCTAAAATTTCTAAGCAAGTATGATGAATTTTAAAAAATAAGTTCTTCTAAAGGGGATTCAGGTAACATTTATCATTGTTGTGAATTTAATCATTCTACTATTACTAAACCCAGTTGTCTTGAAGAAACCACTAATTATGATGAATAGAATGATTCAATGGAAAATGATTATGATTCCCTCGTTAAAAAACGACATGGAGGTTAGTGCATCCTATTGTGGGAATCAAACCTAGTGGTTGTAAATGGGTTTACAAGATCAAAAACAAGGAATATCTTTCACTTGATAAATACAAGGCAAGGCTTGTAGCAAAAGGCGACTCTCAGAAGGAAGGTGTTGACTACATAGAGTCATTTTTTCCTACAACAAAATGGGGCACAATTAGAAATATGTTTTCTCTTGCAGCTCAAACTAACTAGAAGATACATATATGGATGTAAAAGAAACCTTTTTGAATAGTAATTTGAAGGAGAGTGTTTATATGTTGCAGCTAGAAGGTTTTCCTATAAAATGTAAAGAAGAAAAGATATGTAAGTTGGTGAAGGCTTTGTATGGACTGAAGCATGCATCTCACACATGGTATGAAAGAATAATTGAAGACCTTCTCAAGTTGAATTATAAGTTATTTGATATGGATGATGCAACTCCTTTATGAAATAATGATGAAATAATCATCATTATTTCCAATCTTATTAAGAAGATTGGAAAGTCAATTGTATATTTGGTTGTCTATGTAGATGATTTAATGATCATAGGAAATAATGATGATTATATAATTTTCTTTAAAAGAGAATTATTGAAAGTTTTCGACATGAAATATTTGGGTTTATTGCATTATTATTTAGGGATTGGAGTTGATCACAAACCCAAATATATTTTTATCTCTTAGAATAAGTATATTGGAAAACTATTGGCCATATTTCAGATGCAATATTGTAACATTTTTGCTACTCCAATGGAGAAAAATTTGAAGCTTACATCCACTGAAGGAAGTATGTTTGAAGATCCAAGAAAGTATAGGAAACTTGTTTGAAGTTTGAATTTTTTAACTACTACTCGACCTAACAAAGGTTTTGTTGTAGGGATACTTTCTAAGTTCATGCATCATCCATGTGAAGGTCATTGGAATGCTACAAAGTTAATAATAAATTATTTGAAAGGAACTCGAACCTATGGAATCAAATATTCCAAACTTTCATATTTCCATCTCATCGACTATTTGGATTATTAATTTGATTGATATAAGGAGAATCAACTCTCTACTTCTAGTTATTTGATGAATCTTGGATCAACAACTATCAGTTGGAGATCACGAAAGAAATTTGTTCCTATTTATTATACTACGGAAGCTAAGTATGTTGCAGCAGCTCCAGCTATAAAAGAAATCATTTGGCTTCCCAAAATACTTAAAGACTTGCTTGAGAAACAAAAGGCTTCAACTCCACTACACATTGACAACTCGTTTACAATTCAGTTGACCAAGAATCCCATGTTTCATTATCTAAGAAATAATATTAACACCAAATATCACTTGATTCAACATTACGTAGAGGCCAAAATTATTCATCTGACACATTTTCCTACTTCAAAGCATATCGCAGACACATTTACAAAGGTAGTCGGATGTGAAAAGTTTAAAATGTTTAGAATATTATTTGGCATGTTAAATGTCATTTTAGATTAAGGGTTGAATGTTAACTAATCATTTGTTATTTTTTATGTAAATAGTTAGTTATAGATTTAATTTTTTACCGTACATAATTTTTTTTCTAGTACCAACATTATGATTGTCTAAATATTTGATTCTTTCATCAATAATGCAATGGAGTGATCATTGTGGAGTTACACGAGCTTGTGCAATCTTAATGAAATAGAAATATTTTATGTGACTTTCTTTGTCTGTGAACCTAAGCTTGAATGCATGAATTTGTTTAATGAGGGAAACAATATGATGTGAAAATATGTTTGTGCTTATCATTATTCTTTATAAGTGAATTTGAAGATTCTACATATCAATCCATCGAATGAGGATTGAGGACCCATGTGACAAATTCTATAGAATAGGGAAGGGGACTATTATTAATTTATCTATGTATAATATATTTGTGATATCAAGGGAATAATTCCATACCATGAAAAAGGATTAATGAAAACAAATCTAAAGGCTTTCGGTTTGGAATTAACCAGTGGCAGACATTGTTTATTAATTTGAGGTATTGTTGAAGTCCAAATCCCGAGGGAGTGTGTGAGAATAATTTGACTTCATTCAAATGAGAAAGATTATGATGGAAAGATGCAAGGTATGGTCTCATCGCGAACATATATATTCACCATGTGACTAAGGAAGTGGAAGAATTAATTCATTGGAGGGAATCAAAGATTGTAAGGTTCAATGAAGACGAGAAACTAGGCCCTTCCAACAGCAGGATTAGATATGAAATATGAGAATGTTAGGATGGGGATGATTTTTATGCTAGTGATATGGATTTGATTATTAATTTGATCCAATGTCGCAGCCTTGGAAAGGAATGGTTGATCTCTACATCGAACTATCACATCCCTTAGATGCTAAAAAAAAAAAAGATATATGAGGGAGAGCGTAGGCAGTATTGGAATTTAAATTGGATATATAGGTAGCACCAAGCGTTGGAAATAAAACATTGGCGATACATGTAGGAAGATCGCTGGTAAGCGATATTGACCTGTATAAATTGATATCATAGTGGTATAGGGTAGAAATTGTTTGTAAAGAAGTGTTAGATGTACGTATGGGAAAGTTGTTGGAAATGTTGTCATTGATGGCAAAGGAGATGGCAAAGGAGGAGCACCTGAAACAACAACAAGGCAAAGGAGACAGCATAGAAGTAGAGAGATAGCAAAAGAAGACTATAGCAGAGAGGCATCAGAGATCTGAAGAGGATGCAGAGGGTCGAGCAGCTGTGAAATGGGCCATTTGAAGAAGCAGGGCAGCAAAAGAAACATCCCAGGTAGAATACAGCGGATACACAGAATACTGAGCGTACAGAGAAACAAAGAAATGGTTCTACACTGACATGCACAGTCATGCACTGCCAAGTGCACTGTCACGCACAGGAACTGAAAATAGAGGATCAATGCATAACAATGTTTTTCAAAGCAACAGTGGCAAGGGTTATAACAGAGTTGAATAAACCCTATGGCAGGGGTTTCAAATAATTTTTTGCACATAATTGTTGAGATAGGGTTGAAATGGTAGTTAATTGCACTAAAATCCCTGTTTGTGTATATCAATTGAAGCCAGAACATTATCAAGGGAAAGGAAGGTGGAATTATAAACTGAGAAGGAACCCTGAGATATGGAATTTTGATTTAATGAACAGTGAAAGAAATGGCAAGGCGAGTCAATTGCTGGGGCCCAAACTTGATTATATGTTGGTGTTTGTTTAAACCCAAGTTAGATATGGATGAATATTCATATATATGGCGTTAAAAACCGTATGAAGGGAATTCTCATAAGTCGAATGCAATTCAACTAACCGAGCATTGGTTAAACGTTAGGCATAACAATTTAACCAAACGTTAGTTAAATGTTGGGATTTAGTTAAACCTTTTCGGAATATTGAAGGCATAGAAAAGTAAGAATATTTGAAGCAAAGATGAAATAGAAATGCATATACTGTGTGGAGAAATACTTGCGAAGTGTGGAGGAAAACATAACCATATGCTAAAACAGAGTTAAAAAGGGCGGAACCTTGATCGAGCATTAAGCGGAATCATCAAACTGTGAACAGTGAAAGTGGGTTTTATAACCCACGAGTGGTATTCGCGTAGCTCCTAAAGCGGTAAGTGGTATTTAAGAAAATAACGCGATAACAGTCATCGGTTGACACGTGTATTTGGGTGGTATTTGAAAACCGCGAATTTCGCGTCCTTTTGAAGCATTAAAGCTCGAACCAATAAACAACACGAAATTGCATTTTTTCCGTCGGATCATTGATTTGAACGCGGCACTCCACCTACCGTCGGATGCATGAGGTTCGTTAATATGTGGGCCCGAACGTTGTGTGTTGGTGCTGGCCTTATATTTAGGTTTGGGTTACATGTATATGGCAAACATATTATTATAAGTGTTTCATGCTACAATATGCTGGTGGTCGATTCATACACCAAAGTCAAACCTTGGTTGAGAAGAGTTGTAACCCGTAGGGCCCAAACATTATAAAGGTTAGCGCTGGGACTTAATCTATGCCAAGGTTTATTTATGGGCTTTAACCTTTGAGTTAGGAAGGATGTATATATATATATATGTGTGTGGATACATTGTGCCTAATGAAAAGGCCGAGGTTATTATCGTCGGAAGTCGGGTTTAATCAAAGTCGAAGTTTATATTCCAAGGCATGGATCATTATAATAAATAGAATGGACAGAAGAGTTTTTATTAACCTTGTGGGACTCGTATGAATCGCATCGAAGAAAAGTTGATAGCGGAACAGGTTAACTAAAGATTGAAACGTTTATCCGATCGATATGAATGTTTTAATATTGGGGTTTCCATTGTCATTCAAGCACTATATTAAAAAGGGAAATGAGAAATGCATGGCAAGACTATGAGAGTTATTGGGTTGAATTAATTAAGACTGAACCTTTATGTAGTTACAGAAAAGTAGATATATGTGAAGATATTTTATGATTTTTTATGCTATGTTTCTACCATTGAGGATTAAAAGTAGTATTCCGCGCATTCGGGAAAATTACCCAGATCAAGAGTTAATTGAATTTCACACATGAAACCATATTAGGGGCGCTTAAAAGAATTTCTTGTCAAAATATAAATGTGAATATAGTGTGGGCCCGATATACATATATGGTTGCATAGCCATATATTAAAGTTAAAGATCATTTGGGATATGTTATGAGTGCCAGCTGTGAGTATGTTAAGGTTTATATGTAGTTATCGGTTGCACTTTAATTCCGGGATTGAAATAAAACATTGACTGGATTTTTATAAGAAGAGCTTATTATGTACTTTATGGGTTTTATAATCGTGAGTATAAGAAGCCTCCGCAGTTAATTAAATTGCCAGCTCATGAGATTAAAACCTTGAGATTTTGCCCATATTTAAAATCAGCGGTTATATTAAAAGATAGTTATATGTGCAGCAGTTACACAACTGCAATGAACAGGAGAAAATGCAGAAACGAAAAAGATAGAGTGGGGGCATGAAAAATAAATAAAAGGAAAAATAGAGTGCTGTGAGGTTTTTGAATGAGTTAAATTGAAATTCATATGGTAACTGAATGAAAATGTGTTTAATGGGTTTTACATTGTTTGTGAGGTATTGACAAGGCTCCTGAGAAAAACAAAAAATCCCACTGTAAAATTGAAATTAATACATATTTATGAATAAGCTGGTAAAAGAAATAAGAAGGAAGAAGACAAAGAGGCATGGCTTTTCATTTCAATTTTCCTGAGGAATGCTAACAGTCATAAGGAAATTTCTATAAATAATATCTTATTGATGTGCATAGAGAGGTGAGAGAGGTTAAAGAATGCAGAAATGAAGCAGTGAGGCAAAAAAGAAGGAGGAGATGAGTTGAGAAGAAGGTGAAGCTGATAGAGAATCCAAGAAGATGCAGAGATGATACAGGATAGATAGGAGTACTGATGAACAACTGAAGAGAAGGTACAGAACAGAGCTGATATCCAAGGTAAATCAGCAAGTAATTTTCTTTTGAAAGAATAAGGAAGTTGGAGCTTCCCTATCAAGTTGTAGCTTGATAGATGTCAGTTGTAGCTGACTGAGGTAGGAGCCTCCTGTAGGTTGGTGCCTACAGAAAATAAGTGGTGAGAGGGAGTTGGAGCTTGCCTTTGCTTCACACCAATAATAAGATGTGGTTTTCTCCCTTTATGGGTTTCCACTTATATCTGGTGTCTCTGTGCATGATGTTTATGAGTTGATATGGTTTATCTGATCTGTTTAATACTTGCTGCTCTCATATTAAATCTATTGTTACATTATATTAATACTTTTTGCTCACATTCTAAGACTACTCACATATTAAGTTGAACATGAAATGAAGGTGTAAATAAGTTTTAATGAAAAAGTTTTAAAAGTCCATGAATGTGTTAAACTGATTCACCCCACCCCCCCCCCTCTCATTTTAACTAAGGGTTCAATAATTGGTATCAGAGCAGGTTCCATTGGTGTAAGCTTAATAGCTTGAAGGAGATCTGATTAAGTCATGGACTATCAAAATGTATTTGTGTTAAAGACAACAAACTTTCCTAAATGGAGAGATAAAGTTAAAACAAGATTATTGGCTTATGAACCTAAGGTATGGAAACTTGTATGTCATGGTTATTTCACAGACTCTCCCTCGGTGCAAGAACAACAAAGGAATGCCAAGGCAAAATGTGTGATATTCAACAGCCTTCATAACAAGGACCTTGAGTTGATAATGGATTTAACCTCTGCAAAAGAAATCTGGGATAGATTGCATTTCATGCATGGAATAGACACAGAGGACTACATTGTCAAGAAGGAGAAGAAAATTAAGAAGAAGAAAAATTCAGGTCAAAAGGAAAATATTCAATCAAATGAGGTACCTGCTAGTGTGAATGGTAGTAAGAACCATGAAGAAATTGCAGTTGAAGAAAAATCCAAACTTGACACAGCCTTGAATGAAATAGAAAGACTGAGGAATGAAAACAAAGACCTTAAGACAGTGGTACAAATATGTGATGAGAAAGAATATGAAGATAAGAAATAAATTATAGGCCTGAAGACACAGCTTGAAGAAGCAAAGAAAGTAGAAGACACTTTGCTGCAACAAATGAGAGAAAAAAGTCTAGAATGTGAAAAATTGGAAGAAGAAGTAGTGAGCCTCAGAAAGAAATTAGAAAATGCCCTAAGAGATTTATCAATGAATACTCCTCAAATGAAAAGCTCTGGACAGTTGGACCAGATTCTAAAGGCTCAAAGCTCACCTCTCATAAAGGTTGGGATAGGATATGAAGGAGAAACCAGCAAGTCCAAGGTTGAAGATAGCAGGAATGTCATTTTTGTAAAAGTTGTAAAGGACAGTGAAGCAACTCAGAAGATTCCCACAGAAGAAGAAGCCAGTAAGAACAAGATTTGTAAAGAAACAAACAGAATCAAGTAGCAACATGAAAGAATAGAGAATGAGAGGATGAAACAATCAACTGATAAAGGCTCATTTGCTCCTAAGGATGAATTGAATAAATTTGGAAGATGTCAAAGAAGGTTCTTTCCTCCTATGGGAAGTATTACTTGTTTTTCCTGCCACAAACCTGGACATACTGCAGCATACTGTAAGACAAAGAAAATCCAGTCCAACCAGCACAGGATGCAGCAAATAAGAAGAACCCCTCAAGCAAGCAACTGGAAAAGACAATCTTTCACCAGGTACACAAATAATTTCCATGGCTACTATTATGCATGCAATAATTTTGGACATAAATTTGTTGAATGTAAATTGTATTCAAAAAGGGGAACAAAATATTATACATCAGCTCAAATGTACCTTGGTCAAATAAGATGCTATGTATGCCTCAAGCATGGTCACAAAGCTAAAGACTGTAAACTGCCATATATATTAAAGAACTCCAGACAGATGATGAAATCCAATCCAATCAAACAAAACTATGAATCAAAAAGGAGTACAGACATGATGATGAACCCCAATAGAGTGTGGAAGGAAAAGAGAAAAGGGGATTCTATCATCTCAATAACATAATGAATCTAGCATAGTCTCAGGGGGAGCTACTCTAGAAAATAAAACAAATATCCAAACAGTGACAAATATGAAGCAACATCCCAGGGGGAGAGAAGTTCATAAATAGACCCCATGAAAGCAGTCTGAGAGGAGCTCCATGTAATGAGAACAGCTATGAGATTAGGAAGGTAAAGGAAATTCCTCTAACAGAGATCTATAGAGGAAGAAGATCATCTGAAACACACACCAGCCAGCAAGGTGATAGAAGGAGAAAAAGCAGCAAGCAGCCATGATGATAGAGGAAACTTTAACAATGAACATGTAAGCTAAGAAGACTTCAGCACATTAAAGTGATGATTACACTGTGCCTCATACTGCTAGAATTAACAATGAATCACATTAAGAAGGATGAGTAAGAAAAGTGCCTATCATCAGTTCATTACATTTTTCAAAAGATCCACTTGGAGAAATGCAGTTAAGTGAGTAATAAATATTTGAGTAATCAGCCCATGAAGCTTCATAGAAAATAAATTGAAGATGTCTTCCTGAAGATTTATATGTTAGAACAATTGAGTTGAATATAGAGCAGGAATGATTCTGGAGAAGTCCTAGAAAGGAACATGCAATGGATTTCCTTGGAACAGAATGTCAGAGTAAGTAGCAGGTTAAAGATGCCAAGATCTAATTCAGTATATTGATGGTTGTTGGTATGAACAGTGAAAAGATCAATAGTAGAAACTATGGGTTCATGTGCAAGCTAAAGTAAAATATTTGCATATTTTATCAAGGTAATATCAATTGGTACTTGGTACAAGCAGCATGCCTATCAACAGAATATCAAGGGTTATCATGGAATAGCAGTAAGGTACAAGTCCTCAGGATCAAAGGATTATGGCAAAAGAACCTCAAGGTAATATTCCCAGTATTATCTGCATTCAACATGAAAAGGCCAGTAGCAGAGAAAAAATAACATTATCTTGCTTACACTTGAAGTAGTATATTGAGCACTGAAGCAATATCTTCCTGAAGTTGGTACATGTATATCTTCAAGGCCTCTTTCTTAAGATAAGTTATAAAACTGTGTGAAGTCTGTTTGCTGAGTTTTCAATTAAACATCTTGAATATGTTTTTGTGGAAGATCATCCTGATAGAGCAGTCAAAGTATCTGAAGAATAAAGGACTAGCTGTGATTACCATCTGAAGCTCAAAAGTTTTTTTTAATCATCTAAATCCTACTTCAGCTCAAAGGATTTGTTGGTAATCCACCTTTAAAGAGAGAGTGATCATTGACATACATACCCCCTTATGGCATAGATAAATTGCATAGTTGATAAGTGAGATTCACCAATACATTGAATGCATCTAATCTCAAGGTTTTGGTTTGAAAGTATAGTATACAAGCAGCAAAGTTGGTATTTGGTCTCTTAAATTGAAAGATCACCTAATCTCACAATAGGTTGTAAACTCTGATTTGATTTATTGTTCACAACAGCAACAAGGACCTTTCAGCTATTAACTGTAATATCATTATCAACATCCTAGCTCATATCATCATCAACAGACAAGAAAAATGAACCACAGCTACAAAATACATATTGGCATCATCTTCATAATTAAACAAGTGTTGTACTATAGATGTGCATTGTAGAAAAAGACTTATTTCATCTATAATATTCCTCAATAGATATGGATTTCTGATGAAGATAATACTAGAGACTGAAGTATAATTGAAGCCTTCTCAGTATTTTAGTTTTGATCCAGTGATGCATCTCTGATTAGACGAGGTGAGTTTCATTATATTCACTTTCAGCTTTATACTAGTGAGAGGAGACTGTGCTTTAGGATTGTATTAAATTACAGTGTCTATTCAAGTTCAATAATCCTCAAAAGTGTTCTCTCAACAACTCTTGTACACCAGTTTGGAGCAGCAGGGTACAAAGTCAGAAGAAGAAGGCCTAAACACATCTCTGATAGAGGAAATGAAGAGATAAAAATCACACTAGGAAATGTGCAACCCTTTTCCATTGATGTCAAAGGGGGAGGAAAAGCAAGCAAAAGAAGAGTATTGGTGGAATATTGCCATCAATGCCAAAGGGGGAGACTGTTGGAAATGTTGTCATTGAAGGCAAAGGAGACAGCATAGAAGTAGAGAGATAGCAAAATAAGACTGTAGCAGAGAGGCAGCAGAGATCTGAAGAGGATGCAGAGGGTCGAGCAGCTGTGAAATGGGCCATTTGAAGAAGCAGGGCAGCAAAAGAAGCAGCCCAGGTAGAATACAGCGGATACACAGAATACTGAGCATACAGAGAAACAAAGAAATGGTTCTACACTGACATGCACAGTCATGCACTGCCAAGTGCACTGTCATGCACAGGAATTGAAAACAGAGGATCAATTCATAACAATGTTTTTCGAAGCAACGGTGGCAAGGGTTATAAACAGAGTTGAATAAACCCTGTGGAAAGGGTTTCAAATAATTTTCTACACATAATTGTTGAGATAGGGTTGAAATGGTAGTTAATTGCACTAAAATCCCTGTTTGTGTATATCAGTTGAAGCCACAACATTATCAAGGGAAAGGAAGGAGGAATTATAAACTGAGAAGGAACCCTGAGATATGAAATTTTGATTTAATGAACAGTGAAAGAAATGGCAAGGCGAGTCAATTGCTGGGGCCCAAACATGATTATATGTTGGTGTTTGTTTAAACCCAAGTTATATATGGATTAATATTCATATATATGGTGTTAAAAACCGTATGAAGGGAATTCTCATAAGTCGAATGCAATTCAACTAACCGAGCATTGGTTAAACGTTAGGCATAACACTTTAACCAAACGTTAGTTAAATGTTGGGATTTAGTTAAACCTATTCGGAATATTGAAGGCATAGCAAAGTAAGAATATTTGAAGCAGAGATGAAATAGAAATGCATATACTGTGTGGAGAACTAATTGCGAAGTGTGGAGGAAAACGGAACCATATGCTAAAACAGAGTTAAAAAGGGCGGAACCCTGATCAAGCATTAAGCGAAATCATGAAACTGTGAACAGTGAAAGCGGGTTTTATAACCCACGAGTGGTATTTGCGTAGCTCCTAAAGCGGTAAGTGGTATTTAAGAAGATAATGCGATAACAATCATCGGTCAACACGTATATTTGGGCAGTATTTGAAAACCGTGAATTTCGCGTCCTTTTGAAGCATTAAAGCTCAGACCAATAAACAACACGAAATTGCATTCTGTCCGTCGGATCATTGATTTGAACACGACACTCCACCTGCCGTCGGATGCGTGAGGTTTGTTAATATGTGGGCCCGAACGTTGTGTGTTGGCGCTAGCCTTATATTTAGGTTTGGGTTACATGTATATGGCAAACATATTATTATAAGTGTTTCATGCTAAAATATGCTGGTGGTCGATTCATACACCAAAGTCAAACCTCGGTTGAGAAGAGTTGTAACCCGTGGGGCCCAAACATTATAAAGGTTAGCGCTGGGACTTAATCTATGCCAAGGTTTATTTATGGGCTTTAACCTTTGAGTTAGGAAGGATGTATATATATATATGTGTGTGTGTGTGTGTGTGTGTGTGTGTGTGTGTGTGTGTGTGTGTGTGTGTGGATACATTGTGCCTAATGAAAAGGCCGAGGTTATTATCGTCGGAAGTCGGGTTTAATCAAAGTTGAAGTTTATATTCCAAGGCATGGATCATTATAATAAATAGAATGGACAGAAGAGTTTTTATTAACCTTGTGGGACCCATACGAATCGCATCGGAGAAAAGTTGACAGCGGAACAGGTTAACTAAAGATTGAAACGTTTGTTCGATCGACATGAATGTTTTAATATTGGGGTTTCCATTGTCATTCAAGCGCTATATTAAAAAGGGAAATGAGAAATGCGTGGCAAGACTTTGAGAGTTATTGGGTTGAATTAATTAAGACTGAACCTTTATGTAGTTACAGAAAAGTAGATATATGTGAAGATATGTTATGATTTTTTATGCTATGTTTCTACCATTGAGGATTAAAAGTAGTATTCCGCGCATTCGGGAAAATTACCCAGATCAAGAGTTAATTGAATTTCGCACATGAAACCATATTAGGGGCACTTAAAAGAATTGCTTGTCAAAATATAAATGTGAATATAGTGTGGGCCCGATATACATATATGGTTGCATAGCCATATATTAAAGTTAAAGATCTTTTGGGATATGTTATGAGCGCCATATGTGAGTATGTTAAGGTTTATATGTAGTTATGGGTTGCACTTTAATTTTGGGATTGAAATAAAACATTGACTGGATTTTTATAAGAAGAGCTTATTATGTACTTTATGGGTTTTATAATCGTGAGTACAAGAAGCCTCCGCAGTTAATTAAATTGCCAATTCATGAGATTAAAACCTTGAGAGTTTGCCCAAATTTAAAATCAGCGGTTATATTAAAAGACAGTTATATGTGCAGCAGTTACACAACTGCAATGAACAGGAGAAAATGCAGAAACAAAAAAGACAGAGTGGGGGCATGAAAAAAAAAATAAAAGGAAAAATAGATTGTTGTGAGGTTTTTGAATGAGTTAATTTGAAATTCATATGGTAACTGAATGAAAATTTTTTTAATGGGTTTTACATTGTTTGTGATGTATTGGCAAGACTCCTGAGAAAAAAAAAATCCCACTGTAAAATTGAAATTAATACATATTTCTGAATAAGCTGGTAAAAGAAATAAGAAGGCAGAAGACAAAGAGGAATGGCTTTTCATTTCAAGTTTCCTGAGGAATGCTAACAGTCATAAGGAAATTTCTATAAATAATATCTTATTGATATGCATAGAGAGGCGAGAGAGGTTAAAGAATGCAGAAATGAAGCAGTGAGGAAAAAAAGAAGGAGGAGCTTAGCAGAGAAGAAGGTGAAGCTGATAGAGAATCCAAGAAGATGGAGAGATGATACAGGACAGATAGGAGGACTGATGAAAAGCTGAAGAGAAGGTACAGAACAGCGCTGATATCCAAGGTAAATCAGCAAGTAATTTTCTTTTGAAAGAATAAGGAAGTTGGAGCTTCCCTATCAAGTTGTAGCTTGATAGATGTCAGTTGTAGATGACTGAGGTAGGAGCCTTTTGTAGGTCGGTGCCTACAGAAAATCAGTGGTGAGAGGGAGTTGGAGCTTGCCTTTGCTTCACAACAATAATAAGATGTGGTTTTCTCCCTTTATGGGTTTCCACTTATATCTGGTGTCTCTGTGCATGATGTTTATGAGTTGATATGGTTTATCTCATTTGTTTAATACTTGCTGCTCTCATATTAAATCTGTTGTTACATTATATTAATACTTGCTGCTCACATTCTAAGACTACTCACATATTAAGTTGAACATGAAATAAATGTGTAAATAAGTTTTAATGAAAAAGTTTTAAAAGTCCATGAATGTGTTAAACTGATTCACCCCCCCCCCTCTCAGTTTAAATAAGGGTTCAACAAAAGTGAGTTGGAAAATATACCTATAACCAAATCACATCATGGCTTGGAACATTCGCATATGAGTTCCAACACAATATTAAGAGACTATAAGCTTGGATATCTGAGAGACTAGAGTAAAATTTTAGGATTTTGGGTGAAGTCTCCAATGAAATTTTGATAATTGAATCCATGGATTGGTATGCAACATTGAGTAATCCACGTCATCTAGGTTGATGGTGTGGAATTATAGCTTCTGACTGATAGCGCATCAAATTTTCATTGTGAAGAATTAGAAATTGAAGCATGCACCGAAATAAAATAATAATAAAGGGAATTAGACTTTAGCAGTCATAGGAATTTGAAGGCTAAGGACCATTAAAGGTATAAAATTTTAATTATTGAAAAGAAAAAATGTTCTAAATATTAAGCCTGGAATTTGATTTACAATGTGAAGGTGGTAAAATGATAGCTACAACCCTATGAATTAATTCCAAACCAATCGGAAAGAGATGATGTGTGTGTAATGGAATGGAAAATGAAATTTTAGAAACGACGATGATCGGTTGAGGGAAAGTAAGGCCCACATAGAGAAGAAACAATTTAGGAAATTACTTGTGTTTATTGGTTCAAAGGGCCCTACAGTTACTAATGTAGGACGCTTATTTGTGTGGATATCACCTCTGGTGCACTAGAAAGGAGAATATTATATAGTCACCCTTAAACAAAATAGGACGAAAAGTTTTGAAAAGAAGAAGAAGTCCCATGTAGAAGTAAGTGTGCTTCCAACAAAAGACAAAGGGATTTCCAAGAAACATGGTTGCGGGATAGCAAGTTCGCTAATGTATTTTTCTATAAATTTATAGAAGTTGTACAGAGGAAGATTAAAGATACAAAGTAAGTTTAATTTTTTTAATGGAAGATAGAATTTAGGAATTTGAATATTCCCATAAAGCCGAGTGAATTGGTAGCTAGAGGATGTAGATAAGTTTTATAGTAAGAAGATAGAAATATTTGGAGAAACATAATATGCAATATCAATAGAAGAAGAATAAGTATAGAGCAGAGGAAATCAGAGGAATATTTTGAAATATATCTAATGAATGAAGTGTGATGTTTTTATGCTAATTTTAGCCATGAAAAAAAATTAGTTTGGAGGTAGCAGATAGAAAGGATGTAGACAAAAACCATAGAGTAAGTGACTTTGTAATAGAGTAAAACAGAGAAGAAAATCTCTTAGAAAGAGAAGTTGTGACAGAACCCTACACCAAGATGAATTGTTGATATGAGGACAACATAAGTTCTCCAAAAAGGAAGTGAGCAGTTTAAAATGCAGTGACCTGACATCTTTTGAAGCAGAAGAGTAGAAATTCTCTAGAAGAAGAAGGAGAAAAGGTTCTACCACAGAGAACCATAGGAAGGACAACTTCCAATAACAGAGGTTGGGTAGAGGTTGTGAAAAGAAGTTCCACAATGAGTGTGGGTAGAATTTCTAAGAATAATAAAATACAAGGGATACCAAGAAGGTAAAATTAACACTATGACAAGTATCAGACTTTTTACAAAATTGAGGAGGCGTGTTGTAGCTAACAAGTGAATAAGGAGAGTTCACAAAAATGAAGGTGAAGATGGCTATTGATAATAATATGATGGGTTTATAGGAAGTTAATAGTAAAATAAGGCAAAATGTTGAGGCAGTTGGAAAGAGGAAAATGGGTGATGAAGAAAGGGAGAAGGAGATTGGTCAGATAACAACAAAGCTCAGTAGGGTAAAGAAGATGATTCAATAAAAAAAAGGAACTAGTGTTATGGCTGGATAATGAAGAAGAAGAAGGTGAGATTTCTTTCATTACTAATGAATATAAGGAAGATGATGTATGATAGGATGAAAGGATAATTCAATGCAGCTTAGTATAATTTAGTTTTTTTTCCACAAATTATTTTCCTTGATGAGAGGGAAATCAGATATGTTGAGGAGAAATTTCTTGATAATTCGATGAATTATTGGACTAGTTTGAATCATTATGGGGGAATGATGGATTGGGACTAAAATGACGAAGACGTTGGGTACATTTTTTCACCATGATAATGATTTATCCTTAGAGAGGAGTAAATTAATGGATATGTAGAGAAGAGACCTTTTAAAAGTCTCACAAATTATTTGGAGAGTCAATATATGATGGCCAAATCATTGAGGGAAAATAAATGATTTTAAATTTCATAATTGGTATATGGATGCAAATATTATTGTGGATGATGAGCATGACAATGATTTTATTTTGAGAAAAGAAGAAAAAACCCATTTGTGCATAGTACTTAAGAAGCATGAAAATGAGTCATTGAGTATTGTTATAAAGAGTGGGAGAGAATAGAATGTAAACTCTCTAAGAAG
The DNA here is from genome assembly GCA_034641835.2 of Pinus albicaulis. NCBI lineage: Eukaryota > Viridiplantae > Streptophyta > Pinopsida > Pinales > Pinaceae > Pinus > Pinus albicaulis. The sequence continues at coordinate 1,047,622,149 of CM076580.1, forward strand.
AGAAAGAAAGACATAATTTTCCTGTAAAATAATTCAAAGTGGAGGTTATCCAAAATGGGTAAATTCATCCATGGAAGAGCCATCTGATACGCCTAATGTCATAAAAGACATGAGTGAGGTGGCCAATAGAGATAGTCAACTGAAGTACAAAAGGAAGAACAAGGTTAATATTCAATGATATTTAATATAAAATACCATTTGGATGGTATGCTCCTACATGTTGAAAAGTAAATTAAACTCATACTAGGAAAAGCCTGAAGTAGAAGGATTTTTAGTTTTTGATGAAACAAAGGAATTTCTATTTCATGAGAATGTACTTGAGGTTAATAAGTTTCTTTAACATGTTAAGAAAGCTATTGTTACATTGGAAGACGAAAATGAAGAATTGGTGAGTAGTTTCAAGGTTCCAGTGTTGCATGAAGAAAGAGTGTTGGAAGAACTAAAAGAGACTCCAAAATCTCATGTTTTTAAAACTAACAATTTTTTTGTGTCTGTAGGTGATGAAGAATGCAAGGATGGACATATTTTAAATTTTTTCATTTTGATAAACGAAACCACATTTTCTCATTTAACCAACAAATAAAAAATATGCAGATACACCGATTACATGTAATGAAAATTGTCACGAGGACAAGGGGATGGAGAGAACAGTGAGCTAGCTTGAAAATACTGCAACTAGTGAAGTACACGAACCTATAGAAGATGGCAAACACGATTATAAAGGAGTAAAATTGGAAAATATTGCAGCATAATTCGATTTTTTAGAATATTGGCTGAATAATCTGAAGATGGAGTGCATGAAAAATAGAACTAATGTGGATTACAACAGCTCAAAGGAAAATAGGTACAGTTTTTCCATGAAATAAATGCAACAACTAGAAAACAACAATGACAATAAATATCAACAGAGACATGATGAAGTAATACAAATGCATATTAAGGAAGTGTAATGTATCTCAATCAATATATATATATATATATATATATATATATATATATATATATATTTTAAGTCCTTACTACAATCATCATTTCCTCCTTAGTATCATTGGTTTACTCTGTTGAGTTTTTAAGTAGTTATATTTAGACCTAAATTATGTGCAAGCCTTAACCAATCTTAAAGTTAAAGAAATCGAATATAGAATATTTATGTCACTTACAATTTTAATAAAATCATCTTTAACTTATACCTTACCTTATTCTATATTTCTTTCTCCTTTTTAAAATCTACAAGTTCCCCACTTCATAATTGAATTTCTTAGTATACTTTAATGGAAAATTCATTTAACTCTTCACCATTCTATTTATTTAGTTATTCAAAGAAGTTAAATATAATTCCCTATATAGATCATCTTTATACCTTAATACTACATAATTTCTAGAACCAAAACTAAGACCACTTATCCCCATGTTGATTCATTTTCGAGTTTCATTATGGTTCTAGTTCGATCCTAACACATTTTAGTCTAACACATTTCAGTATAAACAGTAGGTAAACAGTTCATGAACCTATGTACCTTTTCCTTCTCTTCTCTGATATAAGGTACATAGCGTAACATATTTGTGAACTTGGTTACAAACTCATCAATAGTGAGTTGTCCCAATCTGAGTTCATGAAACTCTTTTGCCTTGTCATCATAGTAGCATTCATTCAAGTATCGATTTTTAAACTTGACTTGAAAATATTCCCAAGTCACCATTTTCTCATCGATAGCATGAACCATCTTTGTTTCCTTCCACCACAAGGTAGCCTTACCTTGCAGCTGATAAATAGCCAGTCTGGCTCTTAAGTTACTTTCATATTCATAAACTTGAAAGTACTTTATCATATTCAGAAGTCATGCCTCAGCATCTTCTTATTTTTATCCATCATAGGAGGGAGGTTTTATTTTCCGGAATTCACCCTGTAATTCCTTCTTTTGTCTAGACTGTTGTCTAGTGGCATCATCTTCCTCAGAATCTTCTGAGAAATTGACTCTTCCCTTTCTCTTCCTTCCAGAACCTTCACCCTCTTGGTTGTTCCATGAAGTCAATTCCCTTATAAGCCTGTCTTGCTCCTCATTGTCTAAAGATAGCCTGTCATTGTGGCTTTTAATTTGTGTCATTTCTCATTGCATTCTATGCAACATAGCCATCAATGGAGCATTTGGATCTAGCATGTTTTCTCCACCACCCAGATCCACATACAGCTCATCCCCTTTAGTCATGGTTCGCAGCTGTATTCTTTAGTACTGTTCAGTGTATAGGAAATTAACATTAGAAAAATTTTAAATTTCATAAAATGTTATATCAGCATATATTTCTGTGTGAGCACATCTTTTGCTCAGTGTTTTAGCTAATGCTCTGATACCATTTTTAATGTCTCTTAATCAATTTTTTTTTTTTTTTTGGAAGTCCTTACTACAATCATCATCTCCTCCTTAGTATCATTGGTTTACTCTGTTGAGTTTTTAAGTAGTTATATTTCCACCTAATATTCTGTATAAGTCTTAACCAATCTTAAAGTTAAAGAAATCGAATATAGAATATTTATGTCACTTACAATTTTAAATAAATAATCTTTAACTTATACCTTACCTCATTCTATATTTCTTTGTCCTTTTTAAAATCTGTATCCAGAAATTTTAGGATGCTTTCTTCCTACATTGCTTAGGCTTTCCCTCATTGAGGGACTTTAAAGCTGTCTTTTCTGCTTTTCCAGATTTTTCTTCCTCTTCCCAATTACTTTCCTCTTTATTGGGGAAATTAGATGTTTATCTCCAAATCTAATTTTCTTAATATTCCTTCCAAGGATTTCTGGAAGGTGTGAGAAAGTCTCATCACCCTTATCCATATCCTCATGGATTTAGGTTTCAGATCTCAATTCTTTTTCTAGTCATTGCACACATAACTTTTCCATTTATTTTTATTAATTAAAAATATCATAAAACCACATACTAGTTTTCCATCAGGGTCCACTTCCCCTTTGGACTTATTCAAATGTCAATTAAAAGCATAGAAAACTAGGGGTATTACATATTCTCCCTCTAAAAACAAACACCGTCCTCGGTGTTGGCAAAATAAACTTAAACAATTCATTGTGTAAATAGTGATGGGTATTTTTCCATCATCTCAACTTCTCATTTCCAAGTAGCCTCTTCGACTGTAAAGTGCCTCCATTGCACTTTTACTTGGGCTACTGTGCGGTTTTGAAGTTCAATTTCTTCCCGCTCTAAGATTTGAAGCGGCTCTTGCAGGAATTCCCCTTCTGGTTCCACCTGAATCACATTCCAATCAATAACGTGAGTAGAATCATGTACATATTTTTTCAATAAAAAAACATGAAATACATCATGAACCTTAATATGAATGGGTAAGGCCAATTTATAGGCCACTAGTCCCACTCTTTCCAACACTTCAAACAGTCCACAATATCGTTGAGCTAATTTTGCGTAACTGTTAATGTGAAAAGTGCTCTTCTTAGGCTTAATCCTCAGATATACATGATCACCCACACTGAACTCTTGGTGAACTCTTTTTTTGTCTGCATAACTTTTTTGTTTGTCCTGAGCTATCTTGATATTTTTCTAAATCTATTTTACAACTTTTTCCATTTCCTGCAAAGATTTTGGGCCAAGTACTAATTTATCTTCATGTTGGCTCCAACTTAAGAGAGTCTGACACTTTTTGCCATAAAGGGCTTCAAACGGACTCATATTTATGGAAGTTTGGTAGTTGTTTTTGTAGACAAATTCTACTAAGTGTAAGTAGTCTTCCCATTTGGTTCGCCTATCCATCACATAAATTCTTAACATATCTTCCAGAATTTAGTTTTACCTTTCAGTTTGACCATTAGTTTGGGGGTGGTAGGCAGTACTAAAATTCATTTTAGTACACATGCCTCCAAATAAGCTCCTCCAAAAATCTACAGTGAACTTTGCATCTCTATCTGAAATTATCATTTTAGGAACTCCATGTAGTCTCACAATCTCTTTCATGAACACATTTGCTACCTAGGATGTCCCAAAAGTGGATTGAATTGGTATAAAGTGAGTAGCTTTAGTTAAAGTGTCCACTACAACCATCACAGAGTCATGCTGATATTTTGTTCTTGGTAGACCAGTTATAAATTCCATAGAAATAGTTTCCCATTTCCATTCTAAAATCAGTAAAGGATTTAACAATCTAGCTAGATGTTGATGTTCAAATTTTACTTGTTGACATTAAATGCATCTGGCCAAGTAGTTTGCTACATATTTTTTCATTCCAGGCCAGAATAGATTCTTTTTAAAAGATGTAAGTAATTTCTGGTACCCAGGATGTCTGGAATAAGGTTTTTTGTGATATTCATCCAGAATTTCCTTCTTTAAAAAGTCTACATTAGGGATGTACAATCTATATCTATAACAAATCAGCCCCTTCTAATTTTGTGTATACCCTTTCATTTCTCTTTTCATCATTTGAGTCTGAAGTTTTTCATGGTTTTGGTCTTGATCCACTACTCTTTGAACCAGTCCTTCCAATTCAAAGTTGACACTACTCCCAATGTTACTTATACTTTGCCAAGAATTTCTACTTAAGACATCGGCAATATTGTTTTATTTACCTTTGATGTGTCTTGTTTCCATGTCAAATTCACTTAGGAAAGACAGGCACCTAGCTTGTCTAGCATTCAGGTCTGGTTGAGTGAAGAAATACTTTAGGCTGATGTGATCTATCATCAGTACAAATTTCTTCCCTAGAGGATAGTGTCTCCACATCTTGAGAGCATGTATTACAGCACCTAACTCAAGATCATAAACAATGTAATTTTGTTCATGTTTCTTAAGTTTTCTAGATTCATAAGCTATAACAGAATTTTCTTGTAATAATACTCCCCCTAATCCTTCTCCACAAGCATCTTTGCATACTACAAACTCTTGATTTGGATCAACAATCTTGAGAATAGGTGTTGTAGTAAGTTTCAGTTATAATTGCTCAAAACTATTTTGGCAATTTTCAATCCATTTAAATTTTACTCCCTTCCTTTGCAATGAAGTTATGGGATAGGCTAAAGCAGAAAATATTTCTACAAACCTTCTGTAGTATCCCACAATTCCCATAAAAAATTTTATTGATGATACATTAGTAGGTACAAGCCATTCTCTAATTGTTTTATCTTTTCGGGATCTACAGCCAACCCTTGTTATGATATTATATGCCCCAAGTATTGAATTTTATCCTTAAAAAACTCACATTTAATAAACTTAGCATATAACTGATTTTCTTTAAGAGTCTATAACATGATTCTGAGGTGTTCTTTATGCTCTGTTTCACTTTTTGAATAGATTAAAATGTCGTCAATAAATATTAGCACAAACTTATCTAAGTATTTATTCAAGACACTATTCATTAAACACATAAAAGTGGCGGGTGCATTTGTCAACCCAAACGGTAGGACCACAAATTCATAGTGTCCATACTGATTTCTAAATGTTGTCTTGCTGATGTCTTCATCTTTAATCCTTAACTGATGGTAACCAGTCCTTAAATCAATCTTGGAAAACATTGTTGCCCCTCTAAATTGATAAAAAATGTCATCTATCCTAGGTTATGGATATCTATTTTTTATTGTCAGTTTGTTTAATTGACGGTAATCAATGCACATTCGGAAGGTATCGTCCTTATTTTTCACAAACAGTACCGGTGCTCCCCAGGGGGATACACTCAATTTGATGTAACCTTTGTCCAGCAACTCTTGTAGCTGCATTTTTAACTCCATTAATTTAGGAGTGTTCATTCTATATGGGGCTTTAGAAACTGGAGTTGCTCCAAGTACTAAATCAATTGAAAATTTGATTTCTCTCTTGGGGGGAAGATGAGGGATTTCATCCGAGAAAACATCTTTAATTTATCTTATCACTGGTAATGTTTTTAGAAGATTTTATTTTGTTTGTTGTCCTAACTCTTCTACGTGTATAGAATACACCTGATACCCTTTTCTAGCAGTTCTCTTTAACTGAAGGGTTGAGATTTGCCTCACAGATATGGGTTTAGGCTTCCCTTTGATTATTACAGGTTTTCCCTCCTTATCAATGCAATGTAAGGTCTTGTCTAAACAATTCATCATAGCTTTATGTTTTTCTAACCAATCCATCCCTATCAGAACATCATAAGACCCTAATGGCAGAATGTTTAAATTTAATTTTGTTTGGTATCCATTCAGATTAATGGCTGTTTGAGGTAACTTGTGAGTTACTTTTCGTTTTGTACCAGTGTCTAACTGTACTAGCCAAGAGTGTTGAAACTTCCCTGACTTTAATTTGCATTTTTCTACCATTTGAGGACTGATGTAACTCAAAGATGCACCTAGATCTATTAAAACTACAACAGATTGGTCAGCAATCATACCTTCCATCTCGACCATGGTGGACTGGTGTTCTGCTTGACGATCTTCTAAGGCAACACTGATTTTGGGGATGTTCCTAGCTACATCATTTACTGTAGTGGCCTCACGCAATACTTGTTGTCTGGATATTTTTGTGTGGACGATCCCTCAACAAATGAGGTTCTCCACAACCCCAACACTTCAAGGGTTCCCTAATTTTAATAGTCCCTTCCCTCTTATTATTACCATTCATTGGTTTTGACCCAGTTTGAGATTGAGCAGTTTGATTTTCACTCACTTTACTAAATTTCTTTCTCTGGTGATTCCTACCAAAGTTTTTCAAATAGGTTGGTTTCTGTTTCTTTCCACTGAAATCTCCTTTGTTTGACCAATTCTTTCCTTGTTCCGCCTTACCCCTGAATTGTTGGTAACATAATCGGGCTTTTCGTACTACCTCATCCATTATTTTTGGGTTATCAAACTCTATCTTCTCCTTATAAACAGTAGGCAAACAGTTTAGGAACCTCTGTACCTTTGCCTTCTCTTCTCTGATATAAGGTACATACCGTAACAGATTTGTGAACTTGGTTACAAACTCATCAATAGTGAGTTGTCCCAATCTGAGTTCATGAAACTCTTTTTCCTTGTCATCATAGTAGCGTTCATTCCAGTATCGATTTTTAAACTTGACTTGAAAATCTTCCCAAGTCACCATTTTCTCATCGATAGCATGAACCATCTTTGTTTCCTCCCACCACAAGGTAGTCTTACCTTGCAGCTAATAAATAGCCAGTCTGGCTCTTAAGTTACTTTCATATTCGTAAACTTGAAAGTACTTTATCATATTCAGAAGCCATGCCTCAGGATATTCTTCTTTTCCTCCATCATAGGAGGGAGGTTTTATTTTTCGGAATTCACACTGTAATTCCTTCTTTTGTCTAGACTGTTGTCTAGTGGCGTCAGCTTCCTTAGAATCTTCTGATAAATTGACTCTTCCCTTTCTCTTCCTTCCGGAACCTTCACCCTCTTGGCTGTTCCATGAAGTCAATTCCCTTATAAGTCTGTCTTTCTCCTCACTGGCTAAAGATAGCCTGTCATTGTGGCTTTTAAGCTATGCCATTTCTCGTTGCATTCTATGCAACATAGCCATCAATGGAGCATTTGGATCTGGCGTGTTTTCTCCACCACCCAGATCCACATACAGCTTGTCCCCTTCAGTCATGGTTTGCAGCTATATTCTTCAGTACTGTTCACTGTACAGGAAATTAACATTAGCAAAATTTTAAATTTCATAAAATGTTACAGCAACATATATTTATGTGTGAGCACATCTTTTGCCCAGTGTTTTAGCTAATGCTCTGATACCATTTGTAATGTCTGTCAATCAATTTTTTTTATTTTTTTTGAAGTCCTTACTACAATCATCATCTCCTCCTTAGTATCATTGGTTTACTCTATTGAGTTTTTAAGTAGTTATATTTCCACCTAATATTTTGTACAAGTCTTAACCAATATTAAAGTTAAAGAAATCGAATATAGAATATTTATGTCACTTACAATTTTAAAGAAATTATCTTTAACTTATACCTTACCTCATTCTATATTTCTTTCTCCTTTTTAAAATCTACAAGTTCCCCACTTCATAATTGAATTTCTTAGTATACTTTAATGGAAAATTCATTTAACTCTTCACCATTCTATTTATTTAGTTATTCAAAGAAGTTCAATATAATTCCCTATATAGATCATCTTTATACCTTAATACTATATAATTTCTAGAACCAAAATCAAGACCACTTATCACCACGTTGATTCCTTTTTGAGTTTCATTATGGTTCTAGTTCGATCCTAACACATTTCAGTCTAATTCCAAAAAGGAATCCACTGCTAGTTCAATTATCAAAAGTACATGGTTATGTCTTGTTGTGACATTTCGATGCAATAGTATGGCACCCACCAATTGTCAGTTGATTATAAACTTTAAAACGTTATTAATTTCTCCAGTATGCATTTCATCCTCATTTCTCGTTTCCAGATGTTTATGTCAGTTGGTATAAATTCTGAAGAGGTAGGTGGTACCGCTCATTACTTTCCTCCGTCGCGTCCATGTGCTCTTGTACCATCTATTTATTTCACTAAATCTAGGAATGTACTTATGAGATTTTCTACCTGACTATGATAACTCTACTTTGGTTTCCGATACTCTCCATATCAATTTAACATTTTATTTGGGCATCTTCTGCCACGTGGACGGTGGAAAGGATAGGCTCATTATGGTTTTTCGAGAGTTATATCATTGGACTCTCCGCTTTCAATTTTTCATTTGTCATGTTAAAATTATGGAGGTCTAGGAAGTGCTCTCTGTGCCTCCGTATATTCTTGACTGAGAACGACTCCACAGTTTTTCACACGATGTTCTTACAAGACTGTGCTCATAATCTTAGGTAATATCTCTGGCTCTTTTCCAAAAAATCATATTGTTACTTCGATTTGTTTACCACAGTCCAGTAAAAGATAGAAATGCAATATCGTTTGATATCCCTTAGCTTTGCTTTTGATTCTGGCTTTGTTTTTTTCTGTTTATTTTTCGGTTTTCCTCTGGTTGGTTTAAGGGAATTGGTTTTCACCGGTTCAATTTAATTTTTGTATTCGTCAAACATATTTGACTTTCATTTCAAATCTCTCCAAGGGAAACGTCTTGGCATACTGCTACCAAGTTCGACTGGATTTCACATCCACGTTTTTTTATTTCAGTGATATATATATTTTGACTTTAGCCCCGTATGTTTTGTCTCTTTAAATCTCGGATTGAAGCTTACGTATTTTATATCCCCTCCATTCTGTGAATTGTAGGTGGTTATTCCGTGAAGAATTTATTTTTCGAAGGTATCTTCATAATTCCTTAATGTCGTTATGTCATTGATCTGTTTTGATTTCACTTATCCTTTTGTTAATTTTAACCAAATTACCTTGATTTGCGTACTGTGTGCAGGTATATCTATACCCTGGTTCTTCCATGGGATTTTCATGAGTTTATATAACCCGTTTCTATTCCATCAAATGCTCGTTGACATGATTCTCTATTTTATACAGGTCGGTATAACCATACCCACGGCCATCTTGACAAAACAGCCAAGATGTCACGATCTCACCTTAAAATTGCCTTTCTCTAGAAATGGATGTCTGTACTTAAATTTTTGATATTTTGTAATAATTTTTACTCAAGGTTGGATTTACTTCCTACCAACCAAATTGTAAAATATTTCCGCACAAATTTGTTTTCATCCAGAACACTGGCAGTCATGCTTTGTTCCTATCTACATTTCTGGAATGTTTTGATGAAGAATTTTATCTCCTGATAACCTCAAATACTCATGTTTTCCCTTTAAAATCTCTCACTGTTATTAATTGGGTAATTTCGAGTTCTAAAATCTTATGTATTTTCGTGAACTAGGATATCAGTTTCGATTTATACCATATAGATTTATACTGGATGTATAGCTTAAAAGCAGTATTAACTTCCTTTTTAATTTTCAATTCGGTTATCTAATTTTCTGCTATGACTTATATACTGATATAAATATGATGAAAATTTTTACTATTGCTTCCATATATCTACAGAATGAAATATATATGTATATATATATATATATATATATATATATATATATATATATATATATATATATATATATATATATATATATATATATATATAATTCTTCTTTCTGTTCTTACAATAATTTATTTAGCTTCTGCAATAGGCAAATTTTCTATATCTATACATAAAAGCTGAATACTCTTCAAATTTGTGATATAAAGGTTATATTTGTTTTAGTACAACTTTTAATCCCTGCTATTTCTATAATAGTCAAGAAAGTTCCAGTTAGAAAACAGAGTGTTAAATTCTTAAATTAGAGTGAAATATATCAGTCGGTAATATCTGCACGTTCTATCCAGCCTACATGGAGATTTTTCTAACTATATTTACTTTACAATTTATATTTTATGTTCTGTTTAAAAACAACAATTCTGTCCTGTGTTGATAAAATGGCTTATTATCTTACTTTGATTGTTTAATGTTGTACTATTTCCTCAATAGTTACGACAGAAATTAATAATTTAAAATGGATTAGTACTACATATATACTTGATTTATGTCCGGCATAGGAATTTAATTTTCACATGAATATATGCAGAATTTGTTAAAACAATTACTCCTAGCATCTTTTTTTTCTACTGAAATGAAACTTTTCGGTGAGATACTAATCTCCAGATTTAAACCCAATACAGGTTTAGACATTCTAGCAGATGGGTCTCCCCAGATTTCTCCCATACAACTATACAGATTGCAGAAAATCTGCTTAATCAAAATCTGTTAAATGTATGGGATACTTAATAACTCAGCATCTCAAAACTTACCTAACTAGTTAAAACAAGAATTTATGTACACATAAGTAAAACCACATGTTTCTAGAATAAATTAGTTTAGGTTTTGCATGCCAATTTCTATGACTAGTCCTCCCAACCTTAGATTTCTATCTCCATAACTCACCCCCGAGCTGAGACCTTTGCTTCAAGTAGTAGACAACCCTTTTTCTATCCTGGAGTAGCTTATTTAAGTTGTGCTTTCCCAAGCCTGTTTCCAATTTCTGCATCCAGAAATTTCAGGATGCTTTCTTCCTGCTATGCCTATGATTTCCCTCATTGAGGGACTTTAAAGCTATATTTTCCTCTTTTCCATCTTTTTCTTCCTCTTCCCAATTACTTTCCTCTTTATTTGGGAAATTAGATGTTTATCTCCAAATTTAATTTTTTTAATATTCCTTTCAAGGATTTTTGGAAGGTGTGGGAAAGTCTCATCACCCTTATCCACATCCTCATGGATTTAGGTTTCAAATCTCAATTTTTTTTCTAGTCATTGCACACATAACTTTTGCATTTATTTTTATTAATTAAAATATCATAAATCCACATACTAGTTTTCTATTAGGGTCCACTTCCCCTTTGGACTTATTCAAATGTCAATTAAAATCATAGAAAACTAGGGGTATTACAGGAAGATTCAAACATTAATATTCCAGTGGATAAAAATAGAAATAAAGTACATAAAGGAAGGAGTAATTTATGTGAGCTAGAGAACAAATTGGATATTGAAATTAAAGAGATAAGGAAAATAATGCTAAAAGAGCCCTATAAGAGGTGTTTTAGGCATATAAGAGTGGATGAAAATAGGTTGTGAATGATTGAGCAAGTGTACATAGACAAGGAAGGAGGATAACTAGAACATAATTTTTGGAAGCCTCGAAGGAGGATGGAAGCTACAGTAGAGAAGCAACAACATGGTAGAGAAAATGATCAAATACAATATAAGGTCTAGGATTGAGTAAGATTTTTCATCAGCACATCGTCAGGAGACCATGAAACTTTTTTACGTTGGGAGTATGATGCAAGATCATCTTACCTCCAAGTTAAAATTCCTTTTGACAATATTATGGGTTCATAATTGTTCATTTAAATGTATGCTTTCATTAAAAAATACATATAAGTGATAAATATTGTAAATAGGAGAATTTTTTAGAATCGTTGAGGGATTACATAAATTAGAGGGTTGGTTAGATTTCTTGAGAAAATATTGACCTAAATAATCCAAGGATAAGTGTTTAGGTGAGGAAAATTTGGTTTTGAACCATAATTTTGTTAGATCTAGACACAATAAAAGAATTAGTTTTGGGGTATATGTGTATATACAAATTTATCTTAATGAAATAGAAATATATTATATGACATTCTTTTCATTTGAACCAAAGTTTATATGCATGATTTTCTTTAATGAGGAAAACAATTTAATGTAAAAATATGTTTCTACTTATGTTGATTCTTTGTAAGTGAATTTGAAGGTTCTACATATCAACCCACAAGATGATGATTGATGGCCTATGTTACTATTGTAGAATTGGAAAGGGGGTTATTATTACTTGATATCTGTATAAGATCTTTGTGATATGAAGGGAATAATTCCATACAAGGAATGGAGATTAATGAGAATAGATATTAAGGCTTCTGGTTTGGGGTTAAAAAGTGGAGAACCTTGTGTATTAATTTGAGGTATCGTTGAAGTCTAAATCTCTAGGGAGTGTGTGAGAAAAAATTGACACCAATTGATTGAGGAAGATTGATATGGAAAGATGCAAGGTATTGTCTCATCACAATCATACAAAGGTAACATGCAAACGAGGTAGTAGAGGAATTATGTGCTTGCATGCAATCAAAGATTGGAAGGTGTGATGAAGTTAAAAAAATAGCTCCTTTGAGAAGGAGGATTAGATATGTGATACCAAAATGCAAGGATGAGGATGATTGTGATGCCAGTCAAAGGGATTTGATGATTAATTTGGTCCATTATCGCAATGCTCAAAATCAAGGAACAATTGATCTCTACATCGAATCATCACATCGCTTAGATGCTAGAAAAAAAAGAATACTTAATGGAATGGAATATGGAATGACCCAGAAGAGGTACCTGAGGGCGATTCTAGGCAATGTTGCAAATTTAAGTGGAGATGTAGGGAGCGCCAAGTGTTGGGAAAGCAAACCTAGGAGATATGTGCAGGTCGATCACTGGTAAGTGATATTAGCCTACATCAAAGATGGTTGGTAGTAAATTTGTGATAGTGTAGTTGAACATTTTTCTTCCAATAATATGATTGAAAATTTATATTTTGATGTTGGTGTTAAACTCACAAGGAAGCCTAAAATTATGTGTGAGGGGAAAGAAATATTTAAAACTGTGTCGAGAAAATGATCACTAAAATCATGTGGGAATATAAGGACATATGATTTTGAGTGTCATAAAAGTGCAATTAAGTTATTTATTTAAAATTAAAATATTAAAATAGAGTGTTTCAATATAATTAAAATAAAGAATTTAAATATCATTTTATTTATTTGTAAATAAATATTATTTTGTGATATAGTTAAATTTTTTTAACAAAATAATGTTGGATATTAATGTATATTTTATATAATAATAATAATAATAATAATTTATAATTTACTAAAAAATAATTAATCATTACACAATAATCATTACATGTATACATAACCTTTGAAATGGTTAGTAAAAATGGAATATACAAAATATGCACACAAAAAACCACTACTATAAACTATATGGTCACGGAAACTCTAAATTATACAACATCTTAGTAACATATTATTAGTCCCTTCCAAGGCAGGATTCTAGCAATCAATTCGCCACTATTACATTAGCATTGACCAATGCAATTTATAATGTTTAACATTGAAAAACAAATATTTATTCTTCAATATTATTGAAAAAAAAATCAAATATTTGATTGGAAAATAACTTTGAAGGTATTATTTCAGCCTTTGTGCCATGTGGATAACTACCTCATAGTTTTTTACCATAATTTATATATGTGGTTGTAATATCTATGCCATGATTTTTAAATATTTATGCAATTATTTTCATTCTCAGGCTTCGTAGGAAACCACCTAAAATTAAAATCCATGAAAATAGCTCATACTGACATAAATACCATATTTACCATAAGTTATTTCCCACCGTAATTTAAGAAAATATCTCCATAGAAAATGAATGAGAACAAGATTAAAATCAATATACCTACCAAGTGTTATTTCCTACCATTATTTGAGTTTTCTTCAATTCTTTAACATGTAGGATTATAAGTGTAAATATGCAAACTTAGTAGTGGGTACTACCCACAAAATATTTGTGAAATTTCTTATCTCTTTATAGGAAATTAAAGGATGAAATATTTTCATATTTGAACATAAACAATTTTTTTTTATTTTATATAATTTTTTTAAGGATGTAAAAATTAATAATAAATTTTCATATATTTAAAAAAACATGATGAACAAAATAATCTCCCCCCAAAGAAATAAATTCAACATGTATACTAGAGGGCTCCTTGGATTATTATGTCCAAAAATCCTAGCCTTACAATTTTAGACTGTAAACAGTTTCCCTAACAATTTGGATGGAGATTTTGTTTTCCGTTTTTTCCTTATAACTACTAAATGGAATTTGGTTCCATTTTCACTGACATTGGATTTTTCATTGATAAAAGTATTCATATGAGTATGCCATTATGAGTTTTTGAGTTTTCTTCTAAAAAAGGCTTGTAAACATATTGGGTTCTTTCATTCATTTGGAAATATATGTATATAGTGTTTAATAGTGTTTCTTATGTTTTTCTAATATCTCAATATTTATTTGTATCACAAAAAAAAATTCTATTCCTTCATTTATGGTTTAGGGTTGTTTTGGTTCTATAATCCGTTTGATATTTCCATCAACAAGCAACATTTTCATATATGGTTTAGGGTTGTTTTGGTTCCATAATCTAATTGATATTTTCAACAAGAAGCAACATTTTATCATATTTTTTATTTCTATAAGCATCTTGGTACTTTTTTGAATTAGATTCTTATGCTATTTCTGACTCAAATATATGTGGAATATTGCAACAACTATAGATCTTGTAATTTTATCATTTTCTACTAAAAAAAATTATAGTCACCTAAGTTGTTGAATAGATGTTTTAGTTAGCCTCATAGAAGATAGAAGAATTTGGGATTTAATATTCCCTTGTATGCATATATCATAACTGTCTCTATGTCCAATATCAAGATAAATTTTATTAGAATGGAAATACTTTTCATTTTCATGAGTCGACGTGCGTATGAAAAGCACAATTTTTTCCCAGGTGAATTAGTGTCCACACTTTTTCATATGTTACATATGTGATATTACAAATAAATTTCTTATTTTTTTAACAAGCATTTAACACAACTATTAAATATTAGGTTCCAAATGATTTGATGTCATGGTTATTTACAATAATTTTCTCCATCTCAATATATTCCATTCCAAATTAGTTGATGCCATGGATACTTGAGCTTTTACATGAGTAAATATTGTTACAGTATGAGTACAATGGGTTTTAATACACGATGCAAATTAAACTTTGAATCTTTCTAATTAAGCAATTTTTTCATATACATTGTTATTACACTTCACTTGTCTTAGTGTTGTTTCAAACCCAATGCAATATGCTTTTTACAGAATAATACAAGACTAAATTAAAATCTCTAGTTGAAACAACTTTTTCTTTTAAGATAGAGAACTACCAAGGAAAATAATGCTAGAACATAAAAGCAGTTTGTATTGCATGAAAGCTCAAACTACACATCCATGAAGTCAATCTAAGCATCGTTGGGAGATATATATTTCTGAAATAAATGGGGAAAATGGATTTGAAGACAATAACCATCTAGTTAAAAAAAAATGATTTGCAGAAATATTCATGAATCAAAATAAAACATAAATTAGTAAAAACATCAAAGTAGAACTTACATTCATATAAACCACCACTACTGTTTATTTCTATATAGACATTTTCAAAAATCTACAATATAGCAAGGGTATAATTTTACCCCAATATAGTTTTTCCTATTTTTGTGCCCACGAGGACATTAAATTCTATCTAGTAGGGTAGAAAATGGTTCACGTCTTCTATCTAATTGTGGCATGAAAAGGGTTGGTGCTATTGATCGTAATGATCCTAGCTTGCTCCTCCTAATACCAGGTTAACCTTATTAAACATTCTCATATTTATATTAACCTTCTCACCTCCAAGCCCTCATGGTCATTCCTGATTGATATCATCCTTCGGCTGCCATGATTTTTAAATATTTTTACAGTGGTTTTTTATTTTAAATCTTCATAGGAAAATGACCTAAAATTAAAATCAATGAAAATAGGTCATACTCATAAATGAACTATTTACCATTAGCTACTTCACACCATAATTTAAGCTAAGTATTTGCATAAAAAATGAACAGGAACAAGTACTATTATTTATGGTTTATTCAAACCTTTAACATGTAGGAGTAAAATGAGAATGTGAAAACTTAGTAGTGGTTACTACCCACCAAAAAAGTATGCAAGTCCTTACTCTTTAGTAGGTAATTAGATTTTCCACTTCAAATATCAATTTGAATTTTTTCTAAAAACATGACATCCACTTAAGTGCGAGGGACTACACTACCCTACAACACTTGTTATAGAATAATTTCCTATTATTGTAGGTGTAATAAAAATAGGATGTAAAACTAATGAGAAATATTAACTAACATAGATTTATTGTAATCTAAATTGATAAAATACAAAGATAGATGAAATCATTTAAGGTGTAAAAAAATTGAAAGAAAATATTTGATAGATCCAAGTTAAGATAAATATAGATTGGTTATATATATATGTATATATATCCTTTGAATTTTTTCTAAAAACATAACATCCACTTAAGTGCGAGGGACTACACTACCCTACAACACTTGTTATAGAAGAATTTCCTATTATTATAGGTGTAGTTAAAATAGGATGTAAAACTAATGAGAAATATTAACCAACATAGATTTATTGTGATCTAAATTGGTAAAATATAAAGATAGATGAAATCGCTTATGGTGTGAAAAAATTGAAAGAAAATATTTGACAAATCCAAGTTAAGATAAATATAGACTGATTATATATATATATATATATATATATATATATATATATATATATATATATATATATATATATATATATATATATATATATATATATTTATATTCTTTATTTTGAGGAACACACTAATAAAATGTTACAACTATCCAATTGAATTTTACATTGTATCAATTTCATTTTTAAATGTATAAATGAATACAACAACTTAAATTAACCATATAATATCCCTAAAAAAACGGACCAAAACTTAAAATGGTTACATTATCAAAAAAATTTATCCACATTTATTTTGAAACCCATTTATATAATATATATATATATATATATAGTTTAATTAAGATATTTTACTCAACATGGATATTAAAATATTTTATTTATGATTCACATTAATACATTAAAAATATTTTTGTGTTACAATATTTTTAAAGATGCTTCTCATTTAAATTAAGAAGGATATTTACTTTTATTTTTTTATAACTAGGTTAAGACTATGTTGACGCCAACCCATATATTAGATGGAAAAGAGATCAGATTGTGCCAAGCTCTAAACAGGATTGTGCCAATCACCACAATTGTGCCAAGATGCCCCACATTAGGATATTATCCCCAAGATCGTGTCAATCGCCAAAATTGTGCCAAGATGTCCCGCAATGGGATGTTATCACAAAGATTGTTCCAAGATTTTTTGAGCTTAAACACCTCTTGAGATAATTTAATTGTCCCAAAGTAACTTCCAAGCTGAACTCCTCTCCATAAAGCTTAAACCTGAGACTTGGTAGAAACTAAACCCCACTTAAACTAAGTAGTCTACACCTTATAAGCATAAGAAAATATATTGATCAATATATGATACAAAAATATTACTTAATTATTTATATTAGAATATACTTGTTTATAATTCATATCTAAATTATTTTGTTATTAATTTTTGTAAAGGCCAAACTATATATTAATGTTTTCTTTTTTTTAAGAAGTAAGTAATTTAGTTTTGCTTCAAATAATTTTTTATTTTGGAAGTTAAAATATTTTATCGTCAATATTAGAGTATATTTTTTATCTGCTTTTTATATGTATATATACATATATTTGAAGTAAAAATTAAAATATATTAATTAAAATAGATATGAAAATATTTTATTTAGGATTTATATTAAAATATTTTTAAAATGTAAAATAAATATACATTTTTCTCACAAATATATATATTTTTAATAAACTTTTATATAAAATTATGTTATTTTATATGGATATATAAATATTTTATTCACAATTCAAAGTGAAATATATATATTTTTAAATACCACGTGTAAACTCTATATTATTACAGAAGAAATCAACATCCTTCATACTAGGTATAATAAATCAAGAGGACATAGTAATAAATCAAGAGGACATAGTGAAAGTAAGACTATTGATATTTTATAACATTTTTAATTAAAGATAACCATATATATATAGATATTTATTTATTTTTTTCATTATAATCCACATCATTTTTTGGGAACCATGTTAGGTTTGAATCCTATAGTCCATGCTTTTATGTTAAAATTGCTTTCGTTCTGAAACACGTCTGACCATGGTGGCGATTGGCTAAGAGGGGGATAATCCACCTCCTATAGAGAAAGTGGTGGCCTTTCAAACTCTAATAATTTCCCTCTCCAAGGACCAACAGTTCAATAAAACTCATTCTCGTTTTGTGAAGAATTCATAGAATATACCAAAAGTGGTTTTGCCTTAAGGTTTTCAACAAACAACCCAGTATTTTTTGGACCACTCTTTGATAGGGAACTTCATAAGCATGTGGCCCTCATCGAAATCTAGGTAATTATGGTTGGAAAAGTTGCGGGTTCCCATGTTTAATGGAAAATAGGACTGTTTGCATGCGGTAATGGGTTTTTTTCATTTTTTTTAATTAAATAAAGACAACGAAGCAATTTTTCACAATAGTCTATTTTTCTGGAGCCCATGGAATTTAATTGAATAAGTAGACTCTGTATTTTTATCCAGATGATGATATTCCAAGTTCACTACTACTTTAAGTTAAGGTTCCGCATCTACCCTTATCTTATTGAGGTGACGATTGTCTCAAAGAAAATTGAAATGGGGTGGTTCATTATTTTGATAGAGACGAACTAAAAGGGAGTGAGTTTTATTTATCCAAACTTTGTGTCAATATACATCTCGCGAAGGGTTTGTTGTTTGGAATCTTTCTCACTTAGGAGATAATGGAGTCCTTTTGAAACCATATACTGCAAGCAATTGTCATTTAAGTGCAAAATATTCCATGACTATGGACACTTTGCCACATCCTAAAAGAAGGCACCTCCAACCAAGGACATCATAGCATATGAAGCACATGAAGAATAATGGGAAATATAAAATAAATTCAGGGATAAAAGGAAAGTAGTTGTAATTAAGAATCCACTTGAAAAGGGGAATAATGTGGCTTTGTCCTTAGTCAATCCCTTTATAGTACTATAAGTAGAAACTGAAAATCAAAAGGAAAGTGAAATCCCTAGAAAGGATAATGGAAAATAAGTAGGTGGAGAGTTAATATTAGTTGAGGAGGCTGAGATGAGGAAATTCATGGTCAAGAAGGGGTGATAGAGTTTGGGCAATAGGTGAAGAAACAAGAAATGGAGAAAAATAATAAAAATTAAGAAAAGGTACCATTAGAATATATAAATGAAGAAGAAGGATCACTCAGGTCTTCCATAGGCTCTATCTCTCACAACAAAGGATATGGAAATGTAATGACAAGAAACAAAACCCAAAAATATAGCTAGGATGATGAGGTACGAAATCAAGGAATGGAGTGCAACAAAAATGGTTGGGGTATACCCACCTAGAAGATAGTAAGAGAGATCGAGAGAGATAAAAACAATATGTAAGGAACACAATCACAAACTATAGATACTGTCAAGGCAACAGTGAATAAATGAGAACCAAAAAGTAGTAAAGAAGGAGGTAAGGTTATTGTTTCTTGTAATATTGGGGGTTTAGGGAGCCCCACAAAATCCATAATTGTAAAACACATAACAAAGTAGGGAAACCATGGACTCTCCTTGTCCATGAGACATAGTTCAAAGAGGAAGAGTTTTTGAATTAATAAGGATGTTCTGGAAAGGCAACAAAGGAGAGGATCAAAGCTCATAAGGGGCCTCAAGAGGCTTAGGAACAATATGGCAGGATCCACGTTTTTCCTTACGAGAAATATACAACTCACAATATTGGATAATTGTAGTCCTAGGAAGGAAGGATATGAAGGAGAAAATGTCAGTTATAATCTTGTATGTGTTGGTTGTTTCAAATCAGAAAGAATAATTTATAAATTCATTGATTTCTTTAAAATATACACAACCGCATATGTATTGTAAATTGGTGGGGACTTTAATACAACCCGATTTGAGAGTCAATGGTGGTCGTTAGGCAACTAAGAAAGGTCCAAGTGGCCACCCCCATGAAAATTTTGATTCCCCTCCAAAGCGTTATCCTTCATATTCATCAACTTGGAGAGATAAACAATTTCCACATGTACCGACATATGAGTTGGTTGGTTAACTTGGAGCAAATCACGAAGAAAATTTCTACCAAAGTCTGATGGAAATGGGAAATGGTGTTTTGATCCACATTTAATTGCCATAAATAAAATCCATATGGATATCAACGGTCACTTCCAATATTAGTGGGGAGGAAGATGGATGGATGTCTTAAGGTGCTAGCAAGAAACAATGTCGAAATCGCATATTCAACAACATGATGATTCTTGGAAATATGTGAATGGATGGATAATGGGAATGAGGTGGTGACGAGACATGATGGTAGTTTTAGTCTCATGGGATCAGGAAGGGGAGGCTAGGAAAGAAATGTTTTGCATAGTCACTTATTACAACATTCCTTTCCATAACAATTTTTTCTCTTGTGGTGATGAAAAGGGAACCATCAAGGTTGATATTATGGATATGGAGGAAGATGAAATTAATTCCAAAGGCTTGTGTCCTCAGAATAAATAGAGGAGGTATTATATTTTTGTTTTCAAATTGAAGAGTAAGTTGGAAGATGATATTAAATTCACAGAGGAGGTATCATCTTTTTGTTTTCAAATTGAAGAAGAGTAGGTTGGAAGATGATATTAAATTCAAAGTTGTGATGTGCTTACAATGTGTTTTCAAGAGTATTCTTCATTGTTGGAGCCACGATGAAACAAGAATGGAGGTGGAAGGTATGCATGCTTAGTTGGTTGAGGAGGCTCAATCTTGCATGAATATTTTAATGGAGAGATTGATGGTTCCTATGGAATAAGTATTGGTAGCAATGAAGAAGTGAAACCATAGGTAAGTGTTAGAATAACTAAAATTAAAGGCTCATTTGATGATATTGGAGAAGAAATAAGAGTTGTTGAAACTGAAATTTGAAACTATGAAGCTCATGCTAGAAAATGACATTGTCAACCTTCACAAGAGGCTAAATATTTGGAAGTTGAAAGTGGAAGGGAAGCATGAGTGTAGATTTGTATTTCTATTAAGATATTTTTTTGTTTTATTGCATTAATATTTTCAGAATAATAGTAAATGATTTTTTTTAATTTTTTTTTCTGTTTTATTGCATTGAATAATAGTAAATACTTTAATGAGGGATAAAAAATATGAATTTTTATCCTTCTTGGCATGTAAATTGCTTGACCTCTCGAGAATTTGTGAGGGTTATGGTCTATAATCTAGATTTTGGGTTAATATAATCTGTCATCCATTTCTTAAAACAAATAAATAATCCACATTATATTTGTTTTAAGAAATCTTTTATTTTTATTTAAAAAAAGATAAGTTAACTCTAAAGTAAATTTTTGAAAAAAGTACGCATATTTCTAAATTGTAAAATACTACTATTTTTTCAAATAGTGGGAAAACCTATCATATTGAGTTCACTAGCTACTTTCCATAAATATATCCTAACACATCATTGTTATTAAAGGAAAACCATGCCACTTTGAATTACACATTGTTGGGTTGTAAAGAATATGCATTTAGTCTTACCAAATTCCTATAGATCTTGAGTTATTAACCTATTTCCTTACATCTCAATAAAACAAACTCTTAAAATAATAAAAATAATATTTATAAATCATTTTATAAATAATTCTTTTTAATATAAACTATTTGTGTCAAATAATAAACAATGTTATTCAAGTAAAAACAAACCGAAAAGAGAAAAGATAAATCCTCCGAAGTAAAGATGAAGACTCTTTATTGTGAAGGTGACTCATTATTCATAGACATGACATCCAAAAGAAACTTCTATGGAATATGAAACTAAATATAATTCTAAAAAGTGTGATTAGCGGCAATTTAATGAATAATGATATAATTAATTATGTCGTTGTTATTATAATTATTTACTATATTTTATTTATGATTTTAAATGACATAACTTTCAATAAATTAAATTTTTAACTTCAATAATAATAATAAATTTATATTTTGTTATTATGATTATTTGGTTTAGGTTTTGGAATTTTTGGGGTATATTTTGTTGAATTTGTCTTAAAGGTTTTGTTGAAATCACAACTTTGAGTTATGAACTCTCTAAAATTTAATTCATTTTAAATAACTAAAAATCAAGATGTGACTAAAAATTAATTATAATATTCTAGCAAAAAAAATGGAGAAAGTGGAATAGCTAGACACATTTTTATAGAGAATCAATAACCATGTAAATATCAAAAACTAGCAATTTGTTAACTTAAATGGATAATTGGAAATACTTCCATAATAAATTTGAATATGATTCCAAAAAATTAAATATATAAAATTGAATTAATTTTTCCCAAAATATAGTTTTTATTTATAAAAATTTTGTACCACTTAGCTCAAATGTTATTTTTTTCTTATCTAGTAGTGATATTTACTTTTCATGTAATTTATAAAAACTTTTCATATCATTTATAAAATGTTATTTATAGAATGGTAAAGACGATACTTATATATCTATAAAAAGCATTTCATTATTCTAACGTATACACTTATATGTTTTAAAATAGATCCAATATGGTGCAAATTATGATTTATTTCAAAACTAATTAAGGTGATAAAAAAATATAGCAATAATAAAGGATGTATATATTTTGAGAGTTTCTTATATGTTGAGAAAATATGTATTAAAAATATTAAACAATATTAATTTTAAAAATGTCGGAATAGTAAACTCTATATATGTGTAGTTTCATTGATGAGGACTTTGTTTTTAGTTCACAAAAAGTAATATGAAAATTATAAATATTGAAAGATATTCATAAAACAAAGGATATAAGATTTTTCATCCCAAACCATCAAGTTTTTCATTTCAAACCTAAAATCAAAGAAAACAAATTAGAAAATTTATATGCTAAAGTTATCTCTCTTGCCTAAAAAATGAATGAAAACAATTCTCATACATTTTATAAATTGTATGCATTATAGAGTGTATATGCATCCTAAATTTCATGCACATTCTTAAACACACACGTGCTTTACTAAGTAAGAATTCACAAGGCAATTCTAATAGGAATGTGCCAAAGGAAGCTTGTAGGTATTGAGGGCCATCAACAACATGTTAAAACACCATAAAGGACCTTTCAAAAATATCCTTTGTCCCCTAATGAGGATAATAAACATTATGAATTTTTGAAAATTAAGTATGAGTCTCTTGAAATTGGATACAATTAGTGTAAAAATCAAAGAGTTGGGACCTAAAAGAAGCATATAGCATTTTGTTCCTAGGAATGACACTTTCTACCACCAGAAATGACTTGTTAAGGGAATTCTTTACTTCTAACTAGGTATATATATACCACTAGAATTGTTTAGCACTGTGTATGGGTATAAAGGCTATAGACATCTTAGGAGAGAAAACATGGACATTGTTCCCTAAAGGAACCTTCTGGCCATTTATCACCAAGAAGAATGTCTTAAAACATCTACGCATGGATTATTAAAGGTATCATTGGCCTCTTCTTATGGAGGTCAATTCCACTAGGTTGTTTTCACTAGTAAGTGTGTTTCATAGGGGCTTAAAAAAGATATTTAGAAGAAGGTAATTCCTTAGGCACGAAGGAAATATTTGAGGCATTCAAAGACATGAAAAATTCCTTCAATCACCACACATTACATATGGAGGAAATCTATCAAAAATAGAGAGGACTAGCCCAATCTTGGGAACCTTCAGGACCTCTAAGTTTGTGGAACCACAACCATTCCAACTTTATTATATGCCCATTTCGAGCATACTTATACTAGACCACCCCTCTATTATAAGATTAATACCCATCACCCAGCCCATCAAGTTGAGGTCCTTACATCCTCTGCCTCACCAAGTTGTTAACATCCCCAACAACTCTTCAGCTAGTAAACTCAAATAATTAGGTTACAAAATTTGAATGTCCCTACCTTGATGTATGAATTGCTTTTTCTAACTCTATTGCTATGCCTCTACTTATATCTATACATGCATGGATTTGTGTGTTTGATCCCCTTGTACATCTATCAATTCAAGCTGCTAAATTGACCAACGTGCTAGAGTTCACAATAAATCACTTCTTCACACAAGTTCAGTTATTCCAAAATTATTACTTCATCCATGTTTCTGCTTAGTCATCAAATCTCAATATTTTCATGGTAACTTTGTACAACGTGAATAGAAATTTCCACTACCCATTGTGATAGTGAGCCATGATCTCATGCCTCAACATGAAAACTAAGTGGGGAAACCATCTTGAATGCCTCATGTATTCTCATCCAAAATATATCCCACTACAAACACAAGGCCACTCCATACTTATTTGTCACATACATCAGCAAATTTACATGCTTTCCTCCTCCAAAATTCATTCCAATGTTGGGTCATATTTCCACTTTGTCTCTATGGCCAGTCAGATATTCCTCTTGGCATACTTGAACTATTTTTATGGCAAACCTTGGTCATAATCTAGAATTATAGGTAGTTCATGCATATTTTCCTTGAAAAATTTTTACAATCTCTTCTCCCCACCTCCATTTTTCATTTCTCTAGAACATCCCCCAAAGTGTTATCAATAAAAACTATTATTTCAACCCTATACTACAAATCACAAACTCTCGCCATGTTCAACCATATTCTTTATTTTTCCACAGGAACCTCAATTATAATATTGATTATATCCTGTAATAAAGAATATTGAAGTGACCCATGCTCCTAATCCCACTCCCCCTCTCTTGATTCATGCTACTACTAGGTCTACTATATAAAATATAGTAAAACTATCCAAGTGAGGGATCAAAATTTTCTTATTTTCTCTTAAAAAATCCTACCTAAAATCTATGTCATAATCATCTACTAGAATCATGGAAAAACTCATCCTTCCCTACCAATATCCAATTTTGATTAAAAATTCCCTCACCATCCCAAACATTCTCTTATCTCTAAAATTAATAGTCACAAAGGATGTGTATGCTCGATCAAGTGTCAACACAAGATTTCTAACCAAATCCCCTCATAAGAAGTTATGAGTCACTCCATTATCAACTATCACCACCACATAATTCCCATTAATATTTGCATGGACATATAAATAAGTTTTTTTTCTCACTGGTATTTAGTAAGTGTGAAAGATGCCTTCATGACCATACTCAAAGTCTGCAATAACCCAATTTTTTACTTATTTTTCTACTCTAAGGCATTTAAATTCTTATTCAAAGGATGGTTCTTCAAATAATGCTCATTTCCATAAATACATCACATTATCTTCTCCTATTTTGTGGCATTCCTTTACTTTGTTTCTTCTCCCATTTATGCCTCAATATCTACTTTATTATTCTTTTTCTTTTACTTTTCGCCATGGTTATTCTTGGAAATGACCTTGCTATTGCCTTGTTATTTTTATAGCTAATCTATTGCAATGGTAGTTGTTGCAAGTTTATGTAATTTTTTTCATTCTAACTCACTATGTGCCCTTTTTTTTCTCATGAAGTGAAAGAACCTATCTTTTTCTAAAATTACCTAAATATAAAGCATAAGTCCTAAAAATTCCTTTATATATGTCAATGTCTTCCCTATCTGCTTCAATGTCAACAATTTGTTCTACACAATTAATTCTTGGTTACTAGGTCCAAACTTCTTATGAAAGGAAACCTTCAACTCTAGCCAAGTCCTAATATTGTCCATGATGTGTCCCCTTACAAATTTCTCCACATGATTTCTCCAGTATATATTTTTGGCTCCTGTCAAAAACATGGAAGTATCATTCATTCTAGATTCATCTGAACTCATTTTCATTTGATCCAAATATTACTCCATATCCCAATAGAAATTTCCAAGTACCTTAACACTTCTAGTTCCATCATATGGATCTAGCCCCTTCAACTTGATCTCCATAGGATTTTTTAACACACTTTTCCTCACCACCTTATTCAATATATTTATCATATCATCATCATCATGGAATCATTAGAGAATAGATTTCAAATCATCTTCTACAACCTTCAACCTAAATGTCTAGTTCTCATCCCTGATTTTCATAATAATATAAAAAATACTTTAAAACTTTTTCAAGGCATAATTAAATGTTTATTTCATCTATTACATTTACATCTCTATGTTTTATGTCTTCTTACCATGCTCACATAACAAGTTCATTAGTTGATAAAAAAAATGCTCGATAGTAGTCACTTGATCCTTCATATGGGAAACCTTTAGGCCCCTCTCTATATCAATAACTCTATGTTGTGATACAAAAATGAATGCTCACTAACTGATGGACCAATTCAAATTAACCTGACCTATCCATAACATTGTAATTAACCTATACTACATTGTCTTATGAATGTCTCAATTACCACACCTTCACCCTCCAAACAAAAAATGGCTCAATTTGGTGAAGAGTGAACCAATACCCTAATACTAATTTTGACAATATTATAGGACCAACATAGATTTATACACCTTGTGGATCTCTATTTGTGTATAACCATGACCATTCTAACTAGATATAATGTTATACCAAGTCTACTTAGCCTAGTTTAGGTGTCTATAACTACTTCCTATTAAAATATATCTTTTTAAACATGTAAGTCATATATATTTACATAATTTAACAAATTTTATAACATGTACATCTCATGATATAGAAACAAGAGTTCCCAAGACTCAAGTGACACTAACCATTCCTACGCACAACTACAAAAATAATAAGAAATAAGCTTTACAATTGTGTAAAACATATTCGGAAAAAACACATCCCCAAATTTACAATGGTCAAAATAAAATAACCACTTGGTGTAATCGTCCCACACCCATCATGTAGATTCCCCCCAGTCCAAATAAAAATAGGCTTTACCCATCATGTGACTCACACCACAATGCTCATGAACTTATGTGAAACCCATGAGACTATGCTTGACTTAAGGTACTCTTTGGAGTTGGTAACATGACTCATGGTACGTCATGTGCACTTGACCTACAATAATTATAGATCCCTTTATCTGTGCCACTTCATGCAACCTACAACATTACCGACATCCTTTCTGCACCTTCAACTCTATGGTATGTTGACCTATATTTTCTCTTTAGTATGTATGCTATATTGTGAGTTCACTAATATGTCTTATCTTTGCCATATAATGTGATATATGTCAGTGTTAGATACCACCTAATGGTAACACACAAATTCAAACCAACTTGATTATCATGTCCTACACCATATATAAACCCCAAATTTCACTTGAAGTGAATTATTCAACATGCACATGCTCCCAACAAAACATTGAGCTCCTTGTGTGCAGCCAATCAACCGACTTATTTTCTTTATTGTGCCCAATTTTCTGTGATATTTCCTCCACTCCACATGAAATGGGATCTCATGCCCTTATTTCATGTTCTTGTCCTGGAAGTTTCTCTATGCACTCGATTGAATTCATGTTCTCAAACCATTTCTCCCACTTAACTAATTTCTATCATTGAAGTGTATTTGTTTTGCCTCTTTTACACATTTCCTACTTGAGAAAATCCCTTTGGTGCATAGACATTCCCAATATGAAAAGTCACGTTCAATGTATGTTTGGAGTACCCCAAATATCTTGGTTTTATTCGTTGATGGTATCACCTAAAATCCCACATCCATCTCATTATGGAGTCACCCACATCCATCAAACTAAGGGACTTATAGTGTCCCTAATATTTGGTAAATATGTTAATTCACTCATAAGGTTTTTATAATTAGGTGTGGCTATCAATTCCTTAATATAGTTATGGTGAGTAGGGACCCAAGCCTTAACCTTAATCCCAAACCCCATCCATTTTTGGATCTTACCTCTGTATCCATTTGTATCTACCTGCAATGAACTAACTCCCTCTTCCATTGGTCTCTCACTTATATCCTAACCACCTTTACACTATCATAATTCCCCCAAGGCCTCGTCACCTTTTTATTCAAACCCTCTTCCCTAAGGCCCCATTAATTACCTATCTTCTCTACCATAGTAGACTTTTTCTACCACTAGGTACTTATACACCATTTATCTCAATGGTTGGGATCAATCCACCTTATGCATCACATTTTATAGTTCAAAAAATTATCCACCATCCCCACATTGATAACTCTAACCCTATCCAAAACCCTTGGCTCCCAATTCCCTCCTCTCCTAACCTCACCTATATCCCACTCTTGTCCTTCCCTCTTTTTTTTCCTCCCACACCCATACACCTTCCCTCTATTCTCTCCTCCTCTCCTAAGCCTTTTCGCATATTTTCCATCCCTTTATTCATGCCCAAAACTATCTCTACCATACCCATCTACCATTTACCTCTTCTCAACTCCTCTCTCTTTGTTTCTTTATCCCCACCTCCACTTTTCCCACATATATCTTCCTATTCTATCCCATCCATTTTTTCAACCCATACCCATCCCCCTTCCTTTTCTACTCACTTACTCACCCAAACCTTTGACCCTTCTGCACCCTCTAAATCTCATCTTTACCCTACCCTATTCTAATGAATATTAGCTCCCACTATACCTCATCTTATCATCCTCTACACCTTCATATTCATCCCACCTCACACTCTCCATTATCTCCTCCTTTATATCCTTCATCCCACCACTATCACTCTCCTACAAACCTACCCTTCACTTTTTCTCACCACCTTCCCTTTTACCATATCATCCCACACCCTCACTCCCACCTCTCATAATCTAATCTATCACTCTCTCTTCTTCCCCTGAACTTTTCTCCCATGCTCATCAACATTACTTCTCATATCACCTCCTCACCCAAACCTTCAATGAATTTTCCATTTATTCCATCAAGTCCACCACTCCACTTCCCTAATTCATCAACGTTTTTCCTCTACCCATTTCCCTAGCCCATGACATTGTCAATTCAACTTTCAACTTCCCGCGGACCCTCTCCTCCCCCATATTCATCTTTCCATCCCCTCTCTATTTTATTCTCTATATTTTCCTTCATTATTTCAACTTCATTGCTCAGTCCATTTTCTATTCACCTCTTCTCATCTCCTTCACCTTTTCCCTTTAATCCCACCCACTCATTCTTACCTCCCATAGTCTCCTTTATCTCCCTCTCTTCTCTAGCTCCTACTCACCTACTATCCCCCACCCCTTCGCTCCCCCTTCTTTCATATGTTCCCACCACTTCACTTCCCCTAGACATCCACACTTCAATTCTTCTCATCTCATCTCTCTTTGACCCACTTTTACCTTCTTCCTTATTTTCCACTAGTTACCTTCTTCCCTTACAAAACATTTAATTCCTATCCCCTCCTTTACTTAAACCCTATCCCCATATACCCTTAGGACCCTACCTCTAATTATTTATCAGCCCCCTGTATGCCTAAGACCTTACCTCCAATTTAGACAGTCTCATCTACCCTTAGGCATGGTTGTCATCTCTACCTAACCCCTACCCCTCTCTACATCTAGGCCCTGATCTCCCTATGTTCATTTCTCTTCCTCGAGGCCTTGCACACTATAAATTAATACTAGTGCCATAGTAAATACCTTAGGCCTCAAAACACCTTATATCCTAGGCACCAAATCCCATCAACGCATTCTTTGTCCCTAAAGTATAAATACCTTGATTAAATTTATGTGCCACATCAAATTTTGGTTTGTTATGTTAAGAGTGTGTGCACTCTAGGATGTGAGCATGTTATAATGTGCATGCATTTTCACTTTTTAGAGCTAAAAAAAAAAAAAGCATAATTCCCAACCTTATTTTGTCTGAAAAAAATCTCATTTTTGTAGATTACCCTAACCAAATGCACTTTTTGTTTTTCCTACTGTACTTGGAAAGAAACAATTTATCTTGTATAATTGGAAGGAAACTTTTTTATTTTCGTGTAATTGGAAAGAAGTGTTTGTCATTTTTTTTAATTGGATTGAATTTCTTGTCATTTTCTTGCTAGTAATCACTTTAAACATGGGGAAATCATATAATCGATTAATAAATGCTTTGATAAAATAAAAACCATTGAAAAAACCATTGATGAAAGAGAAAAATCAAGGTCAAGTATGGAAAAATGCAATATTTTAACAAGGGCTAATCCAAATTCTAGTAAAATATATGCCATTTTTGTTTCTCCTCCAACACCATAAGAAAATAATAGGATTTTAGTAGAGGCCAATAAAGTTTATATTTATAGTGAACTTCTAATGACTACATCCTTAAGATAATTTTTTGCAGATAAATAATGATCGATTTTCTTAGACATCATTATACAATGCATGAAATTATGGTGGAAATCGATATACAAAATTTTGGTGAATAAGTTTCTATGGTACAACATATTTTCCAATGCTTAAAAATTGTAGAAAATATCAATGAGAATCTATTATCCTACAAAATTGTCTCACTAATTAATGAAGGGGTAAGAAATCCTATGCTTTTGATTCCATAATAAAGAGGTCAATAATGCTATAATATGACTCCATTTTCCTACCTAGATTAGGGAATGTGTGATGAAGAAATTTTAAATTCATCCAAGTGGATGAAAATGGTCAAGGAACACTTGAAGGTAATTTACCTAACCAAACTATTCATTATCAATAATACATAACTATTAAAGAATACTTTTAACCAAAATCTAATGTAGTTAAATGTCAACCTTTTATTTATTTGTTGAAACATAGGAGTTTGAATATTATTTGGAGAATTTTAGGCATTAAAAAAGTTAAAAGTTCAAAAAAAAAACTAAGCATATTCTGGGAATCGTTATGTATTTTTTTCATAAATTGGGTAAGAAAAATTATTCTCAAGATTTTTGTGTGGTATGATGTGTCTCAGCACAATAAAATGCTATCGAGATCATAATAAAACATTATTTTCGAATCAAACATCTTGTCTCATTAAATGTTAAGTCAAAATCCTTTCAATGTATTCTACTAGAAGAGATTTCCTTGACATAGATGGCCAAATAATTTTTTGGGCCTTAATTGTAAGGCTAACTTATTCTGACATGAAGTTGATTGTTGTAGTGAAGGGACTAAAATTGTAAAGGGGTTTCATTGATCGTGAAATCCACATTAAGCACGTTATGTACACGACATAAACAAAATTTCATGAGCGATTCGAGAATTAGCATAATGAACTTAACTTGGTCTAGAGAACTTTAAATAAATGCAAACCTTGGTATGTTTAAATTAATGTAATATGTAACACATGTTACTTTATGTATAATATTGAATCAATTAATTACTATGACACAGATACATGTTTTTTGTGCATTACCATTAACACCTTCTAATGTTTGAAATTTTCATTGCTTAGGAAACATCTTAAAGGGTAATGGGAAAGAAATGAGAGACATGGTGGAGGTCGACTTGTGGCTTAGATACCTTTCTATACCCTTGCTTATGGACTCATGATTAGTATTTGGGCGAGCCGATGCATTTTTTTAAGACATAAACTTTGATTAGTATGCTTTATCCGTGAGAAGAAGAAATATTATTGGAAATATATAATAATAGAGGATCTCGACCTTTTGGGTAAGTCTAGTATGCTACCTCGTAATCCATTTATGGAGTCTTATTATTTTCAGAGGATTTCAAGGTTTTGGGTAAGTCTAATACACTATCTCATAATTCATTTATGCAACCTATAAAAGATTGAGGAGTTGGTGTTTCTTTTCAGTTGGATCTTATAAATATTAGGGATTCAATGCTTCATTTAAGTGGGTTTCTCCTTTTGGTTGGAAAAATAAAAGCTATGTAATAATAGGTTGCAGCTTACAAAAAAATTTAGACGTAATTTTTATGGTTTTCTCCCTCTATGGGTCTCCACGTACATTTGGTGTTTCTATGTGTTGTTTACGTGATCGATCATAGAATGAATTAAAATATTGGATATTTCTAATAATTATTAAAATTTTCCATCATATTAAATCATCCCCCATCTCAGTATTATCATGGTTTATAACCACTAGTATCAGAGCAAGTTCCTTAAGGAACCATTCAACCACATGAAGGTAGATCTTAAGGGGCCATGGCTAACTAGGATTTTCTTACCTTAGATGAAGTACCATTATTGAATGAATCATGTTATACACTCTTGAAGGTAAGAATGAAAATTGATTTGATGGCTCTTGGCTTGGATGTATGGATATTAGTCGTAGATGGAAAGCGGAATGAATATAATACAAAAGCTATGAAGAAAATATTGAGTGGGTTTTTTTAATGCCATTCTAACAATGTAATTCATTGTGAACTACAAAATAAATATGGGATAAGTCACAATTCATTTATGATGAAGATACTCACATTGCATGTGAAGTCAAGAAGTCTTCCCAGAAGGACGAAATAAACAAATATTCAAGGGATATTGAATATCAAGAGTCTCTAAGTAATGAATCATATCATGAAGAGGATTTCCTTGTCATTAATGCACAAACTGCTAATTATCGAAAGAAAAATTCATACTCAAAGGATGAATACAAATGTGAAGAAGATGTAGAAGAAATACAATCCATAGGTAAGCTTCTATTTTGTTTTTATTTTAAAATAATAGGCCACCTTTCTCTTAAATATTCAAATGAAAATTCATAAAATAGATGTAATAAAGGAGAGCTAGAAGTCGAGAGAACACCCCATGAGAAAAATAAGAAATTTTTTCATGATTTTCAATATGAAGAACATAATAGATGAACCTGTAGTAGGGATAAAGAAAGTATTCTAATCATTATTATGAAAGATACATTTGATTCAGAAAATGAATAAGGTCTTGATGAAGAGAGTTATTTCAAAAGAAAAAATATCTCTTCTCTAGAGGAGATTAAGAAGGTTACAACAGTAAATCAAAGACAAAAGGAATTTATGGAAGAATATGAGGACAATGAACATAATTTTAATAAATTAAGAAAACCAATTGTTATCCTCAAGAATCAACATGAATAATTCAAAAGAGTGAATGAAGGAGTCACTAACTAGCTGAATAAATGAGAAGGTCATTGTGGGAAGCTAGAAGCTTAGATTGTTTCATTGAGAAATAATCTAGAAAACGTTAATGATAAGATAAATAAATACTAGAAGAGTAAGGATGGTTTTCAAGCTTATGTTGTCATTTATTGAAGAATATAAATTCAGATTCTCCACAATACCATAATCCTAGATGGAAGTATTACTAATTAAATATCTCCTATCATAAAAATTGGTTTGGGATATGAAATATAATCAAGCACTAAGAAATCAAAAGAAAAAGAATCAAACATACATGTTGAAATGGTTAAGGGACCTAGCAATAATGCAACCAAAAGATATTATCCGCAACAAGGGAAATTTTATAATAACCATTCAAATAGCCACAAAGAATGAATGAAAAAACAGCATATATTTTATCCTCCTCAAACTCAAAGTCATCAAAGATTCAGAATATTCCCTTCACAAACAAAATTTACTTCTAAGTGTCAAATATTTCTCTATCGCTATATTTTTTCTTCCAATATATTTGGAGAAAAGGAAATACATTGTAGGTATTATTAAATAAAGAAAAATATGTTCAAAAATAGTAGCAAGAGAGCATATAAGATGTTAAGGAATGAATTTGTGAGTAAAAACTCTAGATGCTATGATAATAATATCATTAGAAATCACAAATTCTTTTTATGATGAACCCAAATAAACTGAGTATAAATATGGTAGGACCATTCCTCCCACTCATAATGAGAAAATAGAAGAAGGAATTCAAAAATTAAGGAAAAGTGTTATAAACAAATAGAAGAGTGTGGATTTTCACTCTATGCTCAAAGTCAAGGAAATCCACAACATATTGAGAATGGACATTTGATGCACAAGAACAGAGATAATAACAATATAAGCACAGGTGAAAATCAAGCTAGGGACCAACAAATATTTACTCATATTAGAAGTAAAGGAAACATGTTAAATGGAGTAATGAATAACCAAAGATATGATTTCTCCCATTAACAAAATCAGAGTAAAGGAAAAATAATGAATCCATTAAGAATGATCGCCACATGTAAATCTAGATCAAGTAACTCCCTCAAGGTACCTACAAAACCATCATCCTACAGATCAAATTTGGTGATAAGGAATCAAGAATTCAAACTCAAAAAATATTAATGAATACCTCTAGTCAAGCACATATTTCTATGCTATCCATTATTGAACCAAACTATTTCTTTGAGGCTAGCCAATATGAGCATTGGATAAAATCTATGAATGAGGAACTGCATAAAATTGAGAAAAAATAGAGATGGGAATTCCTTCCAAGGCCATTAAATAAAAATGTTATTGATGGAAAATGGGTATTTAGGAACATATTCAATGATAATGGAAAAGTTATGAGAAATAAGGATATACTAGTATGTAAGGATTGTGCTCAGATTGAAGGAATTGATTTTTATGAAGCCTTTGATCTCGTAGAGATATTTAAAGCAATTATCATGTTTCTAGATTTTACATATCATAAAAGTTTTAAAGTATATCAGATGGAAGTAAAATCATAATTTTTCAATGGCGAGCTTGAATAAGGGGTTTGCATAGAATAGCCTTAAAGTTTTGAACTGTTAGAAAATATTGAGGAAGTGTGTAGACTAAAAAAATGCATTGTTTGGACTAAACAAGCACCTAGGGGATGGTATTCCAAATCAGAAAAGAACATATAGAAACAAGGATTCAAAGGAGGAACAACTAACAATAACCTATATATCAAATATGATAATGATAATAATTTAATTGTTGGCTTTTATGTTGATTACATCATTTTTGTTTATGATGTAGATTTACTCAAATAAACAATTGTAGCAGACATGCAAACTAAAATTGAGATGTCCATGCTTGGGGAATTGTTATTTTTCTTGGATTCCTTATTACTCAATTAGAAAAATTTATATTCATTTCCAAAATAAATAACATCAAAGAAATTTTGAAGAATTTTGGGATGGAAAAGTCTTCTCTCTCTAGTGTTCCTATTGTCACTAGATGTAAGCTCAACAAAGATGATGAGTCACCAGAAGTAGATTAAATAATGTATCGATCAGTAATTGGTAGTTATTTGTACCTAACAATCTCATGCCTAAATATTATGAAATTTTTTGGTGTAGTTCCACGATATCAATCAACTCACAAACAAAGTCATATCTTAGCTATTAAAAGCTTTTAGATATGTATATGCCACAATGGACTATGGTATATGTTATCCAAAGGGTAAAATTTTCTCATTAAGTACATAAACATATGCTAATTGGTACGAAAGTGTATATGATAGGAAAAACACAAGTGATGATGCTTTATTTCTTGGAAATTCCTTAGTAACCTAGTTGAGAAAAAAGAAATCAACTATCTCCCTTTCTAGTGCAAAAGACAAATACATAGAAACTACAACAAGTTGCACTTAAATATTGTGGATGAAAAAATAATTACAAGACATGAAGGTAACTTATGATGAACCCATTTTCATTATTTTTTATAACACAATCACTATCAATATAGTGAAGAATTTTTTTCTTCATTCAAAAATCAAGCATATCCCCATAAAGTACCATTTTCTAAGAGAAAAATTGGTCGATTAGATTGTGAAGTCGGAGTATATTTCAACCAAAGAAAATTCGGTTGATAGCTTCACCAAGCCTCTTTCCAAAAAAGAAAAAAAAGAGTACTTAGGGAAAAATTTGGGAGTGGTATCTCACTCTTCTCTTGACTATATTTCTTCAGAAGAAAAGAGGGAAACTATCCAAATATGCACAATGAATTTTGCAATGATTCGAAACAAGAAAAGAGACCAAACTTAGGGAAATGTTTTAGACCATTAGGAGTAGTACAAGTTTAGGTGGAGTAGAGAGAAAATTCAAGGACAATCACATGGTAATATTACATTAATATCAATTGAATTTAGTCATGGGGAGGGGGGGAATAATCAACATCATGTTATATCCTTTTAGGTGGATAATGGTCAGATAGAATGTGCCTAGGCCATTTTACATTGATTTAAAAATGGGAGAGTAAGGAAACATTGGAATTGTTGTACATCGATATTGTTTAGTCATAAAAAAACATAGGGTGAGAGAGAGAAAATAGTAACAGTTTCTTCAACCTAACAGGAGGAGTGCTTCCAAGTGGTGGTGTTTCCATCAATTCCAAAGGGGGAGATGTTTTATCAAGTTGGAAGTGGTTTTTATTAATGTCAATTTTAGTCATTGATGCCATGTTTTTTCATTAATGAAAAGTGATTTCAAGGCCATGTGGAACTTATTGAGGTTTTCATGAATGAATCTTATTATATTATTGATGCCTTGGTTATTCTTGATTATCTTAACTTTGAAGGCATTTTCATTGTAGGTTGCTTACTCAAAAGGAAATGAAAAGTTTTTGGTTAGATATATCTCCCAGAGATATTTCCAATGGTATATGAAACTTTTCCTTAATACAAATGGATGGGAGAAATATTTAGTTGAAGATTAATCATGGTTCCCAAATGATCTTAGTCCTAAAAGTATTTTCACAGTGCCAAAGTGCAATAGAAAAATTAGGAGGAACATAGCCACGAGTGGCATGTAATGGAGGATAAGATTCCAGTCCCAACCCCCGATTATAGGGATATGGGCAAAAGTGCCTAGGTGATTATCGGATTTCCCAATCCATTCGACAAGTATGCAATAGTAATGTTTGGTAAGTGGAAAGTAGCAGGTGGTAGGGTGGGAAGGCCCCGAGTCATAGCACTGATAATTTGTTATAAAGGTGCTTAATTAGGGGCTAAGCTCAATCGGTATCAAAACCTAGCATGATATTGATTAAAAAATCCTTTCAATACCCAACATCCTGAACCCAAAAACAAAAATTCATTTTCTATGAAATTTCTTATTTATTAACAAATAATTTTTTCCCTTGTCGTTACTCTGGATACATGAAAACACTACAGGAAAGCTAACGTAGATCTCCATTTTTCTCAGATTTTTCAAATGACATGGTATCACGTTCAATATAAAACATGCCAGTTGAGTGGATGAACAGTTGGCAGAGGCCAAAGAAATGTGGGAGTTAATCCCCACATTGGATTAAAGGGCACACATATTCCAACAATCGATCATCAGTAATCACATTGGAGCCCATGATCGGAAAGCACTTGTTGATCACAGGGCTCAGCCCCTTCTGTCAAGGGTTAATAGGAAGTCAAAGTAGGGTGGAGGGGCATGATCTAGTTGCATTCCAAGATTCCAATGGCTTTTAGTAAGTCCATTGATAGTTATGGTGTACCATACAGCCCCCACCCAAAGTTCAATACTGTTGAGGGGAGGGTGGGGGGCGGAGGGTGTGATTGAGGTTGTTTTTCAAAAGATGGTTTTAACATGTGAACATGTGGGAGACCGGGTTAGTAGATGTGACATAGGTGGATTCCACAAAGGAAATATGCAAGGACACATGGCATGATAGCATAGGAGACACGTGGAATAAGAAGAAAAAGATCAAAAAAATGATAGGTTGTAGTCTGGTCAAAAATGACATGGCAAGTGACACGACAAGATGGCATGACACCTGATACATGGCCACATGGAAGGGTGGCACCTGTCACGTATATCTAGTGTTTTGGGTAGCCAAGTGGGTTTGTTTTGGGTGACACATGGCACCACCTAGAGGGTGCCACATGGTATTATTATGTCACCATGACGATAGCATGACATCAACAAAGTTTTACCCTTGGATAATTAAGGACATGCTTGTGTGACATGATCCTATGAGTCAAGGAAATAAGCCCCCAAGGAAAATGTTGTTTGGAACCATGAAGTGTGGCTTTTATTCTATGATTAGAATATATTAAAGGTAAATGTGAAAATCATGGGCTATTAAATTACCAAAGGGTGACAACCCATGCTTATGAAAATTACTAAGGGTGAAAACCCATGGTTATTAAATTACCCTGGTAGTAAAATTCCCTTATCATCCATGTTCAAGGCATTGCGCCATAAATTGTAAACTATAAATACATTTCCAAATATGATCAAGTGCATCTCAAGTTCTTGTGCAACACCAAGTTTGTTCAATTTGTGACAGGGTTGAATTTTCTTTTTATTTTCTCTTTATGATAGCCCTAAATTTATTTTTATTTTGGTGGCTAGGATATATTTCCATTATCCTTAAAGGAAAGACTACAAAAGTGATGAATGAACAATAGGATGTTTTTCCTTATTTTTGATCTTTTTCCAAGTTTTCCAGCTAAAGTGAAGTTTGCATAAAGTCTAGCTTCTATGTTGAGCTTGTCAATTTATGCTAACAAAATATGTTGTGTTTCTCTTAGCTAATAATATATTTTTGATGCCAAATAAATTAGAATAAGGGTATTTTTGCAGATATCATATTGGAACAAAGAAAGAGGCTTAAATATTGAAGTTCAATATTAATAATTACACAGATACATAAATATTTGCAGGTTAAAGACCTAAATTTCAAATATAAGAGTTAAGATTCCAGATTGATAATATCATAAGAGTAAAAATATTTCAAAATAAGGGTAGTATGTATCATAATTCTTAAGTATTCTATTTAATGAATAAGTGAATCGATCTAGTTTTAAAATGTTATGAAAGGGAGTTTCGCAGTGTAACTTCTGGGGGTTGGTGCTTGCAAACAAATTCAAGAGGTTGGTGCCTCAAGCATGTTGTTTCTTGCAAATCAAAGGGTTTGCACCTCCTTTGGGTTGATTCCTATAAAATATAAGGCAGTTGGTGCTTCCTATAGGTTGGAGTCTTTAAAAGATTAGGTTGTTGTTTCTTCCTTTAGGTTGGGTCCTATAATGATCAGGGAGTTGGTATTTCCTTCAACTGGGCTTATCCTTCTAGTTGGAGCCATAAATTATGATGCAATATTAACTGGAAGTTTGCAAAAATATTTAGACATATTTTTTATGGTTTTCTCCCTTTCACGGTTTAAACGTGCAACTGGAATTTCTACATGTTTCTATGTTTTCTTTACATGATTAGTTGTAGAATGAAATAAAATATCGGATATTGTTAATAATTTCTAAAATTGATCATAATATTGATTCACTCCCCCTCTTATTATTTTCATAGTTTCTAACAAAAGTAACATTCTTAGACTCAAATTCCTAAAGATTTTTCTAAGCCTATGTCTAGGGTTTCTTCGCTTGACCATATTCAAGAAACAATGACCCAAATATAATGTTAAAAACCTTCTAATAAAGCCCATGTCCCCTCTTAAGAGATGAATATCTCATAAAAGGATCCTAAACAGGGGTTAAATTCCTTTTTCATGTCCCTTCACCTCATGAATCTACCTTTACGATTTTGGGACTAAGGATCCTCATTTAACCTTGGTAAAGAAATTAGGCATATACCTAAAGCTCAAAAGCCGATATTAGTGCTTATACCCTTATTAAGAAGGAGATGATACCCTTAATATGTTAGGTTTGGTTATTCAAAATTTTTCTCTTAGACTTGGATTCTTGGAAGGTTACTTTAGGTCTTACAACTTGATCTTCCACCCTTTACCATGTATAACACCCACAACCCATACTTGGTGCTCAAAACCTTACTTGAATGCTAAATATACCATAAAAACGTTATTTTTGTTTCTTTTAGGGCTCATTGATGGCTCTTGAGCATTTGAAGCTACTATTTTCCTGATACATAAGTTTAAATACCTAACCTCAATCCATGTCTTCATACGAATATAACTATTGAAAGGAAAGGATTAACTTGAGAGGTCTTAGGTGCTATTCTAAGGTGTTTTTCATATCCATGTATCTTAAAAATATTACTTGAGGTCCCAATCACCGCATTTCCTCTGATGACCATGTCAATGGAATTGAGACTCGTAATTAATGCTCAAAATATTCTAACAACACATATAACTACTTGGAAGACACTGATTCTCTCAAGATGTCCTTTGTGGTAGTTTGAGTCATTTTTATTCACCCAATATGCTTAGAAGTTTCATTTATGGCCTAAGTTTTTGGATTCTTCCACAATCCCATTTTATTGAATACTCCATTGAATTTGTTATCATGAATTCTATTTAAATACATGAGGAATATCATGCTATCATGAATTCTATTTAAAGACATGAGTAATATCATGAATTCTATTTAAAGACTTGAGGAAAACTATTATGGAATGCAAGACTATCAATAATAATAATAAATTTAAATCGATATCATTAATACTATGTATATAATATTTAAGAATTAAATTTTAAAAATTATTAAACACATGAAAAAAAAACTATATGTATTATGAGGTTTTCATAAAACTAAAAATAAGAATATAAGAGTATTTATATTTATAGAGATTTAATGTTTATATAAATAATATTACTAAAACCCATCATAGATCCATTTAAGTTTGGATATCAAATGTCTCTATGTGCATATCTCTCCTCAAATTTTGCACTAAAAACAATATTTTCATGTTGAGAGATTTGATCCCTCTGGTAGATCCAAACTTAAGATGAATATATATTTGTTAACTTATAATAACTTATATATTAACAAACTCTTATATATTTATCTCAATAAATTAATCAATACTGAGAATATTAATATCTATAAAAATATGATATTGTACTTTATTAAATATTTAAAAAATATAATAAAGTAATCTTTAACAATAACTGAAAAAAATAAAAATAAACAAAAATAAAAATAAAATTATTGGAGTGAGAGTTCCTCATGAAGGAGATGTGTAGGTTTAATGTAAGTATGCTAACATTTTATAACCCATGAGTTTACCATGATATTTTTAAGCCATGGTTATTTCATGGTATTCTTCTTTAATGTAGCCTATTTAAAGGCATAAAATTCCAATGATTTGATTAGAGCTTTGTCTCCACCCAAAATGAGTTATGTAAAATTTTTTGGTGATTTTCAAGTTCTATTACATTTAATATAAACAATATCTTTATTAGGGTGATGGGTTGGATGAAACCTCAAGGGGAAAGAAAAATGGTGAGCGACGCTAGGGTTTACAGGTCAGGGAACATTCGCAGCGATGTGGCAGCCCCTCTCAAGTTTACAACGAACAAGAAACGAGTTCGCAGTTTGAGGGTCATCAATCCTGAATGTAGGTGGCCCATGACAGATGGAATGGCGCTAGTTTTTCGCGATGTTGGCTACTCAGGGTTCACGATACCCATAGACTCAAACCCACAAACCCCCATCTGCTGCCACAGACAAGTTTTCAGGGACAACCTGAAGCCCCTTGACCCACAATTGATATACCTACGAACTCTCGGCTCCAACTTTCGAGCACCCATGAACGGCAGCACTAGAAGGCTGCTGGAAGACCAGCAAGAAAACTCGATGGAGGTACTCAACAGAGGCACACGACGGTGGCTGTAGGACCAACAAGACAATTCCAGGGACACGAACTTACAAATGGTACTTTTGGTCATAGACAACACTACCAAGATCGCCATAAGACAAATTTGGGTGCCCTGCCTCTTGCGGTTACGGGCCTCTACCCATCTTCAGAATGTGGCAGCTATCAGATCACCATGTGTCAACCCCTGATAAATGCAGACACTATTTCTTGCCAGATTCGACCTCTCTTCACATGGGCTCTTACAACACATACGGAGCTCCCCATTACAGGAGGATCCATAAACGTTTTTGGAGGGAAAAAGAAAAAGGGCAACAAAAAGCACGCATCATCTAAATACAAATAGATTTCAAATTTTTATTAGTACCCCTGTGGGGGAAAATTTATGGATAGATGATATAGAACAAGTGATAAACCTCAAACAAAAAAACAAACAAGCTCAGTGATACCCAATACCGCTACAATCACTAATATATGAAGCCAAAGTACTACAAGACTCCAAATCCACAAAGGATCACTCCGTAGCTACATGATCCACCATTACCCTCAACCTACGGCTGCGAGGATGAGGAACAAGGGAACAGGGAAAATCTAAAAGCCTTGGTGGAGTAGGGGGAGGCAACACCTCAAAACAGGAACACAATAAAAAAGGCCCTTATTCAAGAACAAACTACAGGGGAACAAAAAACCAACCACCCCTGCAGAACCAGAGAGTAATGCCCCTAAGCCTTATATAGTAGAGCAGTTGAATCATACTCCTGAACTGGCCATAGACATACCTGAGATTGATGACCATCGAAACACATACGAGGCCCAAGCACATATATTCTGATTGAATAGCTTATGGCCCAAACCAATGGACTTCTTTGTAACAGTTAAAATTACCATAAAACTTACCATCATAAAAAAAAATTTATCACCACCGAAATGCAACTAGCATTAAATAGAAATATTATATGACAAGGCCTTATATGTTTGCACTGCTGGCATCGTTCTTGGGTTTTCGTGTTTTCGGTACTACATAATGGAGTTTGTTGTACTATGGATTGTATATTTATTGATCGGTGGATTCTATGTAATAACCTTTGCGTTCACCTGGAAATTTGTTTTCCATAATGGCTCATATTATTAATAAATCTCATACCTAATAAGTGTCGGTAATTATGTTTATCCATTTCGCATTGATAATTGTCAATTTGCAATCTTTGGAAATTGGGTTCGCCATTTGTGTAGTCCGGCTGGCCTATCTGCCCAACACCTGGAAACCTTTCCTCTGTCGATTTGATATGATCGCACGGCTCTTGTGCCTAGGGTTAGTAATGACCCCTTGGCGCTCTAACCGTTCCGGTCTCATTGTTACTCTTCGCGCTGAGAGTTCTGGAGGCGGTGTGGCTCTGCCAGGGTTTCTTCACGAGATTTCTAGACTTTCCGAGACGATGGTGGTAACACGGCGGCCAGAGAGCTTGCCTCTCGACTCAGGTAAAACATCTCCTGACAGTTCATAAATCTTTCTGCAAAATTCGTGAAACAGGTTTGAATTTCTTGTGTGAATTAAATGGAGGAGTCTGGTTATCATTCTAACCCTGAAGCTTAAGATTTTTCTGGCCGTTGTTCTCATATGCTCTATCATTCGCTAAATTCTTTTCGTTT
The DNA here is from genome assembly GCA_034641835.2 of Pinus albicaulis. NCBI lineage: Eukaryota > Viridiplantae > Streptophyta > Pinopsida > Pinales > Pinaceae > Pinus > Pinus albicaulis. The sequence continues at coordinate 1,047,665,516 of CM076580.1, forward strand.
GGGGGTTTTGACAGCGGAGGTCCGGTGCTTTAAAGAGAAACTCCCAGGTTCGGGAACGACAGGTATTCTCTTTTTTGAAAACAAACTTGCCTCCGTTCCGGGGTTACCTTGTTCGACAACACTGTTAATAATTCATTTGTTCCTTTTATAGATTTTCTCCCGCATGCCTAATGGAATCTATCATATGGCAGGTATTACCCATACTTCCTGCTCCAGCTCGTGTTCCTTGTTGTTTTCCAGGCTTGCTCGCGGAATGAGGGTTAACCCCTGCATGCATTTCACAGGTACTCCGTTTTCGACAGAGTCTGTACCCTTGGACTTCCTTTGGCGGAACGACTAGATGATAATCCTGTCTAAGTCTAGTTCAGGGTTTAGCCTGATATGTTTTAGTTTACGCCGTGCAGGATAGGTTCTTGACCAAGTTTCTTGTTGTCATTTGCGGCCTCAAGCCGACAGTTTGTATAATATTTGACTACTCCTAAGTGGAGTTTACTTTGATATAAACTGTGATTTTGTTATTCGGTTATTCACCGGACTGCTTCTCTCCTTTGAGTTAAACTTCTCGCACACAATGTGTTTATGCTTCTAGATCATGAATATACCAGTTGCAGTGGTAGTGTGATATTCTCAGTCGAGTTTTCGTTTGTCTTTTATATAATGTGTATAGTGCCGTGAGGCTATTTACCGTGTCGACAATCTTTTTCAATGGTATCAGCAGTTGTTTCACTATGTCATGGGTTCTTATGTATCACTGGAATTGTTGGTTCATCGTTCACTGCTTGGATTCTAGAATTTTCCTGTAACTACTGTTAAGGGTTTTATTACCTGTTGTAGGGTTAATATTTCTATGTTGCTACTACCAGCACGTTCTGTATTTCTTACTGTTCTTGGTATTCCTTATTCTATTTAATCTTTCCTTAAATAGTACAGGCGACCAGACCGCCATTTACGTCTGTGTTCTTCAGAAGCGGAGAACGACCAACCCTTTAGCACAGGCTACTGGCTTGAAGGGTTAACGGTTCTCCGGGTTTCACTGTCTGTGTTTTTTTTCCATTATTTATATTCTACAGGACTATCTAAATTAGTGAAGTAGATATGGCCTGTGATTAATTTTCAAGTTTTGTTATTAATTACTTCTTCCACAGGAATTTAACCTACCTCTGTACATGATATAAGAATGTGAAGAAAAAAGAAAATACTGAGTTAGACTCTTGATCTTTCTGGCTACTGTAAAATCTCAATTGTAGATTGTCTTTATAGAATATAATACCTATTTCCAACAAACCCTACTGTAGTGGTAACAGAAACAAGATTCATCCTTTCACAGTAACAAAGTTAAGTTTTTAACCACAGCATTCTTCAGAAATTAAAGTCAGAATAGAAAACAAAACAATCTACTTCTTCTATTCTTTACTCATATGGATTCTGAATCAACTGATGGTAATAGTGTTCCTCCCTTCCATGAGCTGGCGAACAGTCACGCAGCTCTCCCCCGTGCATCAAGTCTGGGTCTCTGTAATTTTCAGAGCACTGGACGGGAACTTAGGACAATCCGGTCCAGACCTTCCATTCTAGGGAAAAACAGGAAATTCTGGGGAGATCACGGGACGAACCGGTCCAATCTCCAACCCAGAGCACACTCTGTTCTGAAATGCCTCTTCCAGGGTAACAGAGTTCCTCTTCCTTCCTCCACAGATAGAACCCCAAACTCTCCTCTGGATTTTCTATTTATTCCAGAGTTTCTATGGGTAACTGTGGAAACTGTTTTTCCAACTAACACCAGATCTTGATTTACTTTTTTTACCATCATTGTTACTCATGAAACTAATTCACAGTAAATCTTTATTAATATAAAATTTAATTTTTGTTCAATATTCTAATTGAAATAAAACATCAGTCTTAATTAATAAACAAACAGTCTAACCATTCGTTTCCACTAAAACGGTGGTTATAGTTTTCCCCCTCTGGAAGAGAACACCGTCCTCGGTGTTATTATTCTAGTTCAGTAAAAAGCTCAGGATAAGCTTCACGAACAAAACTTTCGTCTTCCCAGGTAGCTTCCTCAGGTCCAAAGTGCTTCCATTGCACTTTAACCTGGGCGATGACTCGTTTCCAGAGCATGATTTCCCTCCGGTCGATTATACTGTGTGGCTCGACCAGAAATTCCCCGTCTGGTTCTACCTGCACAAAATAAACTTATGTTAATTAAATAAGTTTTTAATATCGCATTATTATTTAGTGATCATACTCATTCACTACCTGTATGTTCTGCCAATGGATAATATGCCTTGTATCATGGACATATCGTTTCAATAACGATACATGAAAAACATTATGCACCCGAATATGACTAGGAAGAGCTAAACGATACGCCACCGGTCCCACTCTCTCCAGTATTTGGAAAGGGCCACAGAATCGGGGTGCTAATTTTTCACAAGACGCCCATCTTAATGTGCTTTTCTTTGGTTTAATCCTGACATATACATGATCTCCAACCGCATATTCACGATAAGACCTTTTCTTATCCGCATACACTTTCTGCATGTCCTGTGCTGCTTTCAAATTCTGTCGAATTTTCCTCACCTCAGCTTCCATTTCTGCTAGCATGTCTGGTCCTAGCATGAGTTTATTCTCTGGGCTGCTCCAGTTGATGGGAGTCCTGCACTGCCGCCCATAAAGCGCTTCGAACGGACTCATCTTTAATGATTCCTGGTAACCGTTGTTGTAGGCGAACTCTATCAAGTGTAGATACTCTTCCCATTTAACTGGTTGTTGCATGACATACATTCTCAGCATGTCTTCCAGTACTTGATTTACCCGCTCAGTCTGGCCGTCTGTTTGCGGGTGGTATGCAGTACTAAAATGTACTTGAGTTCCTAACCGTGTAAACAGTGTCTTCCAAAAGGCTGATGTGAATTTTACATCTCTGTCCGAGATGACGGTCTTAGGTATGCCATGGAGTCTGAAGATCTCACGCATAAATAAGTCTGCTATTTGTACTGTCTTATAGGTGGACTGGACAGGTATGAAATGTGCTGACTTACTTAGTCTATCCACAACTACCATTATGGAATCATTACCTCGCTTTGATTTTGGTAACCCGGTGATAAAGTCCAATGAAATCACCTCCCATTTCCACTCAGGAATGGGTATAGGTTGCATTAATCCAGCTGGATGCCGATGCTCCACTTTTACTTGCTGGCATTCTAAACACTTGGTTAAATAGCTTGCTATTTCCTTCATCATGCCTGGCCAACAGTAATCCTTTCTTATGGCTGTCAGCATCTTTTGATATCCCGAATGACCAGCATAATTGCTTCTATGATATTCATCCAGTATCATAGTTTTTAATTCCACTCTATTCGGAATGACTATTTTCTTCTTAAAAACCAGCAACCCATCCTGGTTGATCTCATATCCCCCTTGTTCCCCCTGTCCTTCAGATTCTTGGGTTTGCTGCCACAAATATTTATACTCTGGATCCTTGTCTGCTTCTTTTCTGATTTGATCTAGAAATCTGGTTTCCACCTGATTAACGTATAACTCATAAATGCTATGCACTTTTCTACTCAATGCATCCGCAACTTTGTTCTCCTTTCCCTTCACGTGTTGCAGATCAATTTCAAACTCGCTCAGAAAAGCATTCCACCTTGCTTGTCGGGAGTTTAAATCAGTTTTTTTAAAATAGCTGGTTAGGCTACTATGATCCGTCCTTAATACAAATTTCTTCCCAAGTAAATAATGTCTCCACACCCGGAGTGCGTGCACAACTGCGGTCAGCTCTAAATCATAAGCTGAATACCGCTGCTCATGATCTTTTAACTTGCGGGATTCATACGCAACTACCTTTCCTTCTTGTGATAAAACAGCCCCAACACCTTCCTTGCATGCATCTGTACAAACCTCGAATTCCTTACTCGGATCTGCCACACTTAACACAGGTGTTGTTGTCAGCAACTGCTTCAATCTTTCAAAACTATCCTGGCATTCTTTTGTCCATTTAAATATTTTCCCTTTCCTTTGCAAGGAGGTAATAGGAAAAGCTATTTTTGAGAATCCTTTTATAAATCGCCGGTAATAGCCAGCGAGACCCATAAAAGATCGTATATCTGCCACATTCTGTGGCACCTTCCATTCCATAATAGTCTTGATTTTCTCCGGGTCTACAGCTATGCCTTTTTCAGATATTACGTGTCCAAGATACTGTATTTTTTCTTTAAAGAAATCACATTTGCTGAACTTCGCATACAGTTGGTGCTTCCTAAGCATCTCCAGCACCATTCACAAGTGTGCCTTGTGTTCTTCTGCATCTTTAGAATAAATCAGTATGTCATCAATGAAAATTAACACAAAGTTGTCCAAATAAGGATGGAATACACTATGCATCAGCCTCATAAAGGTGGCTAGTGCATTAGTTAACCCAAAAGGTAATACCACGAATTCGTAGTGGCCATACCTTGTACGGAAGGCAGTTTTGTAGATATCTTCATCTTTAATCCGGATCTGGTGACAACCAGATCGCAAATCAATCTTTGAGAACACCGTGGCCCCTCTCACCTGATCAAACAAGTCATCAATACGAGGTAGAGGATACCTGTTCTTAACAGTTAGCTTATTTAACTATCGGTAATCCATGCACATGCGCATGGTTCCATCCTTCTTTTTAACAAACAATACGGGTGCTCCCCAGGGTGACACACTGGGTCGAATATACCCCTTATCCAGCAATTCCTGAAGCTGCATCTTCAGTTCAGTCAGTTTTGGTACACTCATATGGTAAGGAGTCCATGAAACTGGCGAGGCTCCTGGCAGCAGTTCTATTGTAAAATCAACCTCTCTTTTTGGTGGTAAACCTGGTATTTCTTCAGGAAATATATCCTTAAATTCCTGAACTACCGGTATATTTTCTAACGCAGCAGCTTTATTTTTAGACTCAGATAATCCAACCTGTATAGCATACAGTTGGCATCCCTTCCTTATACATTTCCCCATCTGGGAAGCTGTAATTGGGCGCAGATTTACAGGCTTCTTTATGCCTTAAATATCTTGACGAATACCATTATGATCTCTGTAATAAACTATCTTTTCCTTACAGTCTATAAGAGTCCAATGCTTCTCCAACCAATCCATACCCAATAATATATCATAGGATCCCAAAGGCAGAATATTTAAATCCACTACCAGCTGCTGTCCGCCAATTTGCAGTGCACATTCCGGTATTTTGGCACTAACTCTTCTTTTAGCTCCTGTGGCTAATTGGACCAACCAGGTCTTTTTGAACTTTTGACTTGGCAGTTTACAGACTTCCACTAGTTTAGGACTTATATAACTTAGACTTGCCCCCGGGTCTACTAAAACAGAAACAGTTTGGGATAGCAATTTACCTTCTAGTTCTATCATGGTAGGCTGAAAATCCGCTTGCCGGTCCTCCAATGCAGCATTAATTCTGGGTATACTCCGAGCAACATCTCCCACAGTAGAGGCTTCTTGCAAGTTATTTACTGCCTCAGTTTTACCCCGCTGTGGGAAATCTCGATAGTATTGCGCTGCCCCGCAGCCCCAACACTGCAGAGGTGGCCTCTGATTTTGTGGTTGCTCAGGTTTACTTGAAGCTTCCACCGTTTTGTCTTCCCCAGGCCATCTAACCCGCTGATGGTTCCTACCGAATTGTTTATTGATTGAATTTCTGGCGATATTTCGGAAATTACTGGTTTTCCCCCTTTTGGAACCAGCATTTTTTCTGTTATCCTTCCTTGTTTGCCATCCTTTTTTGGGATCTATCTTGTTTTTCGCTTGCTGATAGCACAACCTTTCCTTTCTGATAGCGTCGTCCATTGTCTTAGGATTTTCAAATTCGATACGCTCCTTCATATGGACAGGTAAACTGCTCAGAAATCTTTGAACTTTGGCTTTCTCTTCTCTTAAGTACGGTACATAGCGCAGTAATGCAGTAAACTTGGTGATGAACTCGTCCATAGTCAGTTGTCCTAGCCTTAAATCATGAAATTCTCGGGCCTTTTCATCATAAAAACGCTCAGTCAAGTACTTATCCTTAAAGTACTGTTGAAACTTTTCCCATGTCACATCTTGATCCTCTATTCCCCGCACGTTCTTCACTTCTTCCCACCATAAGGTGGCTTTGTCTTTTAACTGATAAATGGCCAACCGTGCTTTAAGACCACTGTCGTAATCATACACCTGGAAGTATTTGTTCATGTTAATCAACCAAGCTTCTGCCACCTCCTCTTTTTCTCCATCGAACGTAGGTGTCTTTATCTTTTTGAATTCTCCGTGTAATTCCACCTTCTGCCTTTTACTGGCTTTCTGTTCGTTTTCATTTTCAGATTCAGCCTCATTAAAATTTCTGTGTGGATTACTTCGCTGTGACATACTTCTTTCTCTTTGGTTTATATCGTGTTCACCTGTTTGCTGATCGTCCCTTTCCTGGAATTCTCTACCAGCACTGGGATTCTCATTTCTTTGATTCTGTTTATCGGAGAGGCTTTTTAAGATCCTCTCTTGCTCCTGCATCATCCTAGCATTTTCCTTCCATACCCTCTCCATCTCTTCCTGCAACTGTTGTACTGTGTGTAATAAAATGCAAGTCTGATGTTGTTTTTCTTCCATCAATCTATTAGACCTCTGATGTTGCTCTATCCCCAGCTGAACCCACATTTCGGGGTTTCCCTCTGGTGGAGGCTGCATCTCTCTGATATTTCGTTGTAGCTATTGTGATTGTGAAGGTGTCTGTCTCATCTGTCCTTCCAACTAATTATCTGACTGTGCATGAGTAACATACAATTTTTAACGTTAGTTGACCCAATAGGGCTCCAGAGTTGTAATCGGCTCTGATACCACTTGTAACAGTTAAAATTACCATAAAACTTACCATCATAAAATAATTTTTATCACCACCGAAATGCAACCAGCATTAAATAGAAATATTATATGACAAGGCCTTATATGTTTGCACTGCTGGCATCGTTCTTGGGTTTTCGTGTTTTCGGTACTACATAATGGAGTTTGTTGTACTATGGATTGTATATTGATTGATCGGTGGATTCTATGTAATAACCTTTGCGTTCACTTGGAAATTTGTTTTCCATAATGGCTCATATTATTAATAAATCTCATACCTAATAAGTGCTGGTAATTATGTTTATCCATTTCGCATTTATAATTGTCAATTTGCAATCTTTGGAAATTGGGTTCGCCATTTGTGTAGTCCGGCTGGCCTATCTGCCCAACACCTGGCATCCTTTCCTCCGTCGATTTGATATGATCGCACGGCTCTTGTGCCTAGGGTTAGTAATGACCCCTTGGCGCTCTAACCGTTCCGGTCTCATTGTTACTCTTCGCGCTGAGAGTTCTAGAGGCGGTGTGGCTCTGCCAGGGTTTCTTCACGGAATTTCTAGACTTTAGAGATGATGGGTGATGCTGCTTGACGGCAGGGAGGGCTTGCCTCTCGACTCGGGTAAATAAAGCCTTTGACGAGTTCATAAATATTTACGCAAAATTCGTGGTACAGGGTTTGAATTTCTTGTGTGAATTAAATGGAGAATGCAGTTATCATTCTAACCACAGAAACTTAAGATTTTTAAAGTAGTTGTTCTCATATGCTCTATCATTCGCTAAATTCTTTTTGTTTCGGGGTTTGCGAGCGAGGCGGAGATTAGGTGCTTTAGAGAGAAACTCCCAAGTTCGGGAGCGACGGGTATTCTCTTTTTTGAAAATAAACACTCCGTTAAGGGGTTACCTTGTTCTCTGACACTATTAATAATTCATTTGTTCCTTTTATAGATTTTCTCACTTGTGCTGATGGATCTCTCTTGTAGGCAATGTGCCCATCTTCTGCTCATTTCAGGTTCCTTGTTGTTTTCCAGGCTTGCTTGGGGAATGAGGGTTTAACCCCTGCATGCATTTCACAGGTACTCCGTTTTCGACAGAATTTGTACCCTTGGACTTCTTTTGGCGGAACGGCTAGATGATAAATCTGTCAATGTCTAGTTCAGGGTTAAGCATTTTGTTAGCCTGATATAATTTAGTTCATGCCGTGCAGGATAGGTTCTTAATCAGGTTTTTGTTGTCATTTGCGGCCTCAAGCCGACAGTTTGTATAATATTTTGACTACTCCTAAGTGGAGTTCACTTTGACATAAACTGTAATTTTGTTATACGGTTATTCACCGGACTGCTTCTCTCCTTTGAATTAAACCACTTGCAAACATTGTATTTATGCTTCTAGATTATGAATATACCAGTTGCAGTGGTAGTGCGATATTCTCAGTCAAGTTTCGTTTTTCTTTTGTATAACGTGTATAGCGCCGTGAGGCTATTTACCGTGTTTACAATTTTTCAATGGTATCAGCAGTTGTTTCACTATGTCATGGGTTCTTATGTATCACTGGAATTGTTGGTTCATCGTTCACTGCTTGGATTCTAGAATTTTCCTATAACTACTGTTAAGGGTTTTATTACCTGTTGTAGGGTTAATATTTCTATGTTGCTACTACCAGCACGTTCTGTATTTCTTACTGTTCTTGGTATTCCTTATTCTATTTAATCTTTCCTTAAATAGTACAGGCGACCGGACCGCCATTTACGTCCGTGTTCTTCAGAAGCGGAGAACGACCAACCCTTTAGCACAGGCTACTGGCTTGAAGGGTTAACGGTTCTCCCGGTTTCAATGTCTGTGTTTTTTTTCCACTATTTATATTCTACAGGACTATCTAAATTAGTGAAGTAGATATGGCCTGTGATTAATTTTCAAGTTATGTTATTAATTACTTCTTCCATAGGAATTTAACCTACCTCTGTACATGATATAAGAATGTGAAGAAAAAAGAAAATACTGAGTTAGACTCTTGATCTTTCTGGCTACTGTAAAATCTCAACTGTAGACTGTCTTTATAGAATATAATACCTATTTCCAACAAACCCTACTGTAGTGGTAACAGAAACAAGATTCATCCTTTCACAGTAACAAAGTTAAGTTTTTAACCACAGCATTCTTCAGAAATTAAAGTCAGAATAGAAAATAAAACAATCTACTTCTTCTATTCTTTACTCATCTGGATTCTGAATCAACTGATGGTAATAGTGTTCCTCCCTTCCATGAGCTGGCGAACAGTCACGCAGCTCTCCCCCATGCATCAAGTCTGGGTCTCTGTAATTTTCAGAGCACTGGACGGGAACTTAGGACAATCCGGTCTAGACCTTCCATTCCAAGGAAAAACAGGAAATTCTGGGGAGATCACGGGACGAACCGGTCCAATCTCCAACCCAGAGCACACTCTGTTCTGAAATGCCTCTTCCAGGGTAACAGAGTTCCTCTTCCTTCCTCCACAGATAGAACCCCAAACTCTCCTCTGGATTTTCTATTTATTCCAGAGTTTCTATGGGTAACTGTGGAAACTGTTTTTCCAACTAACACCAGATCTTGATTTACTTTTTTTACCATCATTGTTACTCATGAAACTAATTCACAGTAAATCTTTATTAATATAAAATTTAATTTTTGTTCAATATTCTAATTGAAATAAAACATCAGTCTTAATTAATAAACAAACAGTCTAACCATTCGTTTCCACTAAAACGGTGGTTACATTCTTTCATTGGATTTTCAAAAACTGGACCATGGAGTGCGAAATACATCTCTGCTCCAAAGGTTGCTTCATAGTTAAATTCCAACACTCAGAAATCAGAGACTGCAATATCGAGGAGGGTTTGTGGTTTTGGGGTTCTACAGGACTTTACATCACCCCATGGTTCCCGGATTTTGATGCAAACACTATAGTAGTTTCCAGAATGCTAGTCTAGGTCAGGTTGTATAACCCCCCCTACATTTCTAGAATGGCATTGTCCTTGAAGGCATTGGGAACTTCATTGGACAATACATCAAAACAGATACACAACAACTAGAGGAGAGTATCTTCACTTTCACACTCATTTGTGTGGAAGTTGATATCATCAAAGGACTACCAGAAAGCATTTATTTGGTACATAAATAGAAAAAATGGATGCAACATCTAGACTATGAAAACACAACCTTTAGATCCATAATCTACAGGGAGACTGGTCATCTACAAAATACATGTCCTGAAGCAAAGAGAGATAACCGAAGAAAAAAGAGGGATGGAAAAGCACCCAAAGGATGGAAATTTCCTCCATGTGACTCAGAGGAGGAGATAGAAGAAGAAGCGAAAGCACCCACTACAGATGGGAACAATTAATCAACAATTGTCCCGGATGCACAAGAAAAAGAACCTCGTGATCCATTTGAATTACAAACACACCAAGACACGCCCGCAAAGGAACCAGTCATTTTTGACATTGTTGGGAATAAACGACATCACTTATCTGACACCTCTGACTCGGACAAGGAGTTTGCAGTAGCTACAGTCGAAAATCAGCTCACCCTTGTCTCCCCCATCATCTCATGGAGCATGGTGAAAGGTGGAAAAAAATAAAAGGAGAAAAACATAGTTTTTCTCCTCATATGTATATTATTGGTCCCTTGCATGGTTTTTTGAACATGACTCACCGCTAGTTGTTGGTCTTATTCTCAGCTGATGCAACATGTAATTTTGTTTTTCATTAATAAAATTACCATTTTTCCCTTAAAAAATATTATGGAAACAATATTTCTTTTAAACCCTCTTCTTTTCCTTTTTATCATTCCCATATACATGAGTAATGACCTCATCAATGATTTTAGGTAACTTGTAACCAATTTAAAGTTTAATAATATTTTTTTTAATTAAATTATCTTCTTGGTATCTTTATTCCATTAATTGTTTTAGGTTACTCTTAAGCAATTTAAAGTTCAATAATAATTTTTTTTATTAAAAAAAAAAAAAATTGGTGTGTTTATTGTTATTTATTATTTAGTAATCTAACTTGATTTAAAATACACTAGATAATTTCTTATTCTTTGTTGGCCTTTTTATTGTTATTCATTATTGGGTAATATAAATTGATTTTATATTGGGTAATATAAATTGATTTTATATAGACTAAATAATTTCTTTATTATTGTTATGGGAATGAATAAGTTAAGACAAAAATTATTTGTGAGGTTATAAGATAAAGTTTGTATTTTAAAATTTATTTATTTATTTTATTTTTTATAATTATTTTTTTTAAATCTAATTTATGTTTTTTTATCCTAAATTAAAATTTAGTATTTTATAATTTATTTTATATTTAAAGTTCATTATTTACATAAAAATAAAAAATTATAATTTTAAAATATTGAAACTATTATTGTAATATTAATTAATGTTTATATAATGATTTGATTTTCAAATATTAATAATTGAGTTAGATCTATTTTAATTCGAGATGTAGCAAATAAGAAAATAAGTTTAGATCAATCAAATTTTAAAGTGCAAACATCTTTTAAACAGAAAAATATTTGATAAAGTTAAATAAAAATAGATTTTAATATAATCTAAACATTTTATTTATAATAACTAACTAACAATATAATAACTAACTAACTTAAGGTTGTCAATATTACATGGAATGAAATAACAAGTGACATGTTATCAAACATTAAACCAGCACAAGGATATATATATATATATATATATATATATATATATATATATATATATATATAAAAGTATGATGTAAAAATTAATATATCGGTTTTAATAATTACTTAGAATTAAATATCTTATTTCTCATACAAATTAAACTTAATGATGAAATTCTAAATATACACTTAATGTCTTTAAAGAAATACGTCCATATTTTAAGAAGTCCCTTTAAGCTATCATCTTCAACGTAAATGAATACTCCATGTTCCATGTGAAAATCAAACAAACTGTAATGAAGTGATTAACGGATTCCAGTATTCCAAAGGGAGGCAAGATAATATCAGGAAACTGCCCAGAATGAAATATGGTTGACGTGAAATTGGTCAAAAATGACAACAAACTGGACTTTTCTATGCTTTTAGCCATTTTTCACTTCAACGCGCCGTATAGTAAACTTCCTGTCTAAAATATGACCATTATATTTGGTCAGATTATTTGCATTCAAGGTACGTCAATATTCGTCCTGTAGGTATCATATGACAAGTTGAAATCGGCCATTTTTGGGTGCTGATGCCAAAACAACCTAATAATTACAGCACAAGCTAATAATGTGAGGCATAAGAGGCCACAATACAATTTTCATGTACGATAGCATGCACTCACCAGGAATGGAGAAAATAGGCATGAATCCAAAGCAAACAAGCGACGATACAATTTACATCATGAGTTGTTGTTTAACTATTTTGAAGTTCTGGGTGGGAATCCAATGAAATAATTTTTGTCAAATTTTTATATTTTTATGGTTGAGAATGTGTTTTCTATATAAAAAATTTATGATTTTAATTTGTGATTTTAATAATTTTTTACCAAATTACAAATTTTAACAAATTATATATATTTTTAAAATTGTATAACAAAAAAACAAAAATTTACAATTTAAATTTGTAAATCAAACAAATTTTAACAATCACAGATTTTAACAAATTATATAATTTTTTAAACCTATACAACAAAAAACGGACTGCATAAGTGTTGAAGAACCGCTGAATCTTGGAAGAAAAAAGACAAACGTCGAATATAGAAATAATCTCAAGGTTTTGTGTCTACACTGTCAGCACATTGACTTATGCCCATCCACAATGAATCTTACAGTATTGGCCTGGCCCATAGACAGAATCTCACAGTAAGTGTAAATAGTATTTTAATTATTACAAGTTTTGGAAAATTTTATAGAGAATATATTAAGATTTTATCGAAGTTTGAATTCCTCTAAATACCTAAAAATTTCAATTAATGAATCTTAAAAATTTTAATATTTTTACCCAAAATTATTGTTTGAAATTCCTTAAAAATATCCAAAATATAGGATAACTAAACGACCCGAAGCCTATTTTACAAAGAGCTTCGTACATGTCATACCATACCATTCCATTTGATATTCATATGTATTTATAGATATGTCAAGTTTATATAAATAATATTACTAAAGCCAACATAGATTCATTTAAGTTTGGATATCAAATGTGTTTATGGGCATATCTCTCCTCAAATTTTGCACTAAAAACAATATTTTCATGTTGAGAGATTTGATCCCTATGGTAGATCCAAACTTAAGATGAATCTATATTAGTTAACTTATAATAACCTATATATTAACAAACTCTTATATATTTATCTCAATAAATTAATTAATACTGAGAATATTAATATCTATAAAAATATGATATTATACTTTATTAAGTATTTAAAAAATATAATAAAGTTATCTTTAACAATAACTGAAAAAATAAATAAATAATTATTGGGGTGAGAGTTCCTCATGAAGGAGATGTGTAGGTTTAATGTAAGTATGCTAACATTTTATAACCCATGAGTTTACCATGATAATTTTAAGCCATGGTTATTTCATGGTATTCTTCTTTAATGTAGCCTATTTAAAGGCATAAAATCCCAATGATTTTATTAGAGCTTTGCCTCCACCCAAAATGATTTATGTAAAATTTATTGGTGATTTTCAAGTTCTATTACATTTAATATAAACAATATATTTATTAGGGTGATGGGTTGGACGAAACCTCAAGGAGAAAGAAAAATGGTGAGCAGCGCTAGGGTTTACAGGTCAAGGAACATTTGCAACAATGTGGCAACCCCTCTCAAGCTCGCAGCGAACAAGAAACAAGTTTGCGGTTTGAGGGTCATCGATCCTGAATGCAGGCGTCCCACGACAGATGGACTGGCGTAGGTTTTTTGCGGTGTTGGCTACTGAGGGTTCATGATACCCACAAACTCAAACCCACGAACCCCCATATGCTGCCACAGACAAGTTTTCAGGGACAACCCGAAGCCCCTTGACCCACAATCGATAGACGTACGAACTCTCGGCTAAAATTTTCGAGCACCCATGAACGGCGGCACTAGAAGGCTGCTGGAAGACCAGCAAGAAAACTCGATGGAGGTACTCAACAGAGGCACAAGACAACGGCTGTAGGACCAACAAGACAATTCCAAGGACACGAACTTACAAAGGGTATTTTTGGTCACAGACAACGCTACCTAGATCACCATAAGACAAATTTGGGTGCCCTGCCTCCTGTAATTACGGACCTCTACCCATCTTCAGAATGTGGCAGCCATCAGATCACCATCTGTTGGCCCCTAATAGATGTAGACACTCTATTTATTGTGAAATTCAACCTGTCTTCACATGGGCTCCTACAACACATACGGAGCTCCCCATTGCAGGAGGACCCAGAAATTTTTCTGTAGGGAAAAATAAAAAGGGCAACAAAAACCACGCATCAAGTAAATACAAATAGATTTCAAATTTCTATTAGTACCCCTATGGGGAAAAAATTAGTACTATGGATATATGGTATAAAACAGGTGATAAACCTCAAACAAAAAATCAAAAAAGCTCAGTAATACCAGTACCACTACAATCACTGATATATGAAGCTAGAGTACTACAAGACTCCAAATCCACAAAGGATTACTCCATAGCTACATGATCCACCATTATCCTCAACCTACGGCTGCGAGGATGAGGAACAGGGGAACAGGGAAAATCTAAAAGCCTTGGTGGAGCAGGGGGAGGCAGCACCTCAAAACAGGAACACAATAAAAAAGGCCCTTATTCAAGAACATACTACAGGGGAACAAAAACAAATTGCCCCTGCAGAACCAAAGAGTAACACCCCTAAGCCTTATATCATAGAGCAGCTGAATCATACTCTTGAACTGGCCATAGACATATCTGAGATTGATGACCATTGAAACACATACGAGGCCAAAGCACGTATATGCCAATTGAATAGCTTCTGGCCCAAACCAATGGACCTCTTTCATTGGATTTTCAAAAACTAGACCATGGAGTGCGAAATACATCTCTTCTCCAAAGGTTTCTTCATAGTTAAATTCCAACACTCAGAAATCAGAGACTACAATATCCAGGAGGGTCCGTGGTTTTGGGGTTCTACGGGACTTTACATCACCCCATGGTTCCTGTATTTTGACAAAAAAACTATGGTAGTTTCGAGAATGCCAGTCTGGGTCAGGCTTTATAACCCCCCCTACATTTCTAAAATGACAGCGTCCTTGAAGGCATTGGGAACATCATCAGACGATACATCAAAATAGATACACAAAGACTGGAGGAGAGAATCTTCACTTTTACACATATTTGTGTGGAAGTTGATCTCATCAAAGGACTACTTGAAAGCATTCAATTGGTACATAAATAGCAAAAATGGATGCAACATCTAGGCTATGAAAACACAGCCTTCAGATCCAGAATCTACATGCAGACTGGTCATCTACAAAATACATGTTTTGAAGCAAAGAAAGATAACCGAGGAAAGAAGAGGGATGAAAAAGCACCCAAAGGATGGAAATTTCCTCCATGTGACTCAGAGGAGGAGATAGAAGAAGAAGCGGAAGTAGCCACTACAGATGGAAACAATCAATCAAAAATTGTCCCGGATGCACAAGAAAAAAAACCTCGTGATCCATTTGAAATACAAACACACCAGGACACGCCCGCAAAGGAACCAGTCATTTCTGACGTTGGTGGGAATAAACAGCATCACTTATCAGACACCTCTAACTCGGACAAAGAGTTTGTATTTAAACACCACTCACGGCTGATTGTTGGTCTTATTCTCAACTGATGCAACATGTAATTTTGTTTTTCATTAATAAAATTATAATTTTTTCCTTGGAAAAAATATTATGGAAACAATCTTTCTTTTAAACCCCTTCTTTTCCTTTTTATCATTCCCATATACATATAAGTAATGACCTCTATAAATAGTGTCATGCCACTTGTAATTGCTTCCATCAATGATTTTAAGTAACTTGTAACCAATTTAAAGTTCAATAATAATTTTTTTTTATTAAATTCTCTTCTGGGTGTGTTTATTCCATTAATTGTTTTAGGTTACTTGTAAGCAATTTAAAGTTCAATAATAATTAAAAATAAAAATAAAAATTGGTGTGTTTATTGTTATTTATTATTAAGTAATCTAACTTGATTTAAAATACACTAGATAATCTCTTATTATTTGTTGGTCTTTTTATTGTTATTCATTATTGGGTAATATAAATTGATTTTATATAAACTAAATAATTTCTTTATTATTGTTATGGGAGTGAATAAATAATTTCTGTATTATTGTTATGGGAGTGAATAAGTGAAGACAAAATTTATTTGTGGGGTTATAAGATAAAGTTTGTATTTTAAAATTTATTTATTTTTGTTTATTTTTTATAATTATTTTTTTTAAATCTAATTTATGTCTTTTTATGTTAGGTATAGTATTTTATAATTTATTTTATATTTAGAGTTCATTATTTACATTAAAAATAAAAAATTATAATTTTAAAATATTGAAACTATTACTGTAATATTAATTAATGTTTATATAATGATTTGATTTTCAAATATTAATAATTGAGCTAGATATTTTAATTCGAGATGTAGCAAATAAGCAAATAAGTTTAGATAATTCAAATTTTAAAGTGCAAACATCTTTTAAACAGAAAAATAGATTTTAATATAATCTAAACACTATATTTATATAATAACTAACTTAAGGTTGTCAATATTACATGGAATGAAATAACAAGTGACATGTTATCAAACGTTAAACCAGCACAAGGATATATATATATATAAAAGTATGATGAAAAATTTAATATATCGGTTTTATGTTGATATAATAATTACTTAGAATTAAATATCTTATTTCTTATACAAATTAAACTTAATGATGAAATTCTAAATATACACTTAATGTCTTTAAAGAAATACGTCCATATTTTAAGAAGTCCCTTTAAGCTATCATCTTCAACGTAAATGAATACTCCATGTTCCATGTGAAAATCAAACGAACTGTAATGAAGTGATTAACGGATTCCAGTATTCCAAAGGGAGGCAAGATAATATCAGGAAACTGCCCAGAATGAAATATGGTTGACGTGAAATTGGTCAAAAATGACAACAAACTGGACTTTTCTATGCTTTTAGCCATTTTTCAATTTCCAACACGCCGGTATAGTAAACTCTCGTCTAAAATATGACTATTATATTTGGTCAGATTATTTTGCATCTAAGGTACGTCAATATTCGTCCTGTAAAGAATACAGTGACAAGCTGAAAATCGGCCTGGCTGTGCGTTTGACAAAACAACCTAATAATTACAGCACAAGCTAATAATGTGAGGCATAAGAGGCCACAATACAATTTTCATGTACGATAGCATGCACTCACCAGGAATGGAGAAAATAGGCATGAATCCAAAGCAAACAAGCGACGATACAATTTACATCATGAGTTGTTGTTTAACTATTTTGAAGTTCTGGGTGGGAATCCAATGAAATCATTTTTGTCAATTTTTTATATATTTATGGTTGAGAATGTGTTTTCTATATAAAAAATTTATGATTTTAATTTGTGATTTTAACCAAATCACAAATTTTAACAAATTATATATATTTTTAAAATTGTATAACAAAAAAACAGAATAAGTGTTGTGTTCAAGAACCGCTAAATTTTGTAATGACAAACTTCACTATAAAAATTTACAATTTAAATTTGTAAATCAAACAAATTTTAAGAATCACAGATTTTAACAAGTTATATATTTTTTTAAACCTATACAACAAAAAACGGACTGCATAAGTGTTGAAGAACCGCTGAATCTTGGAAGGAAAAAGACAAACGTCGAATATAGAAATAATCTCAAGGTTTTGCGTCTACACTGTCAGCACATTGACTTATGCCCATCCACAATGAATCTTACAGTATCGGCCTGGCCCATAGACAGAATCTCACAGTAAGTGTAAATAGTATTTTATTTATTACAAGTTTTGGAAAATTTTATAGAGAATATATTAAGATTTTATCGAAGTTTGAATTCCTCTAAATACCTAAAAATTTCAATTAATGAATCTTAAAAATTTTAATATTTTTACCCAAAATTATTTTTTGAAATTCTTTAAAAATATCCAAAATATAGGATAACTAAACGACCCGAAGCCTATTTTACAAAGAGCTTCGTACATGTCATACCATTCCACTTGATATTATCTCGTTTACTACACGAACAGGTTTTCATAGCGGTCAATATCGTGCAATATTGCATTTTTTATATCTCTTCTGACATGCTAGGTTGGTACCTGAGTACCTGGTTATGATTCTTTTATGGTAACCTGTAAGTGGTCCGAGGATCTATAATTTGAGATGGGTGGTAATTTTACTATATCCATTTCTCTTTTCCCGTTGCAGTTTATTATTATTATCCAGCCCCACTTTGTTATGCACCATCATACTCGATCGAAGAACAAGCATTCATCCAGCACCACTTTGTTATGTGACATTACTTAAAAAACAACGATTGCACTTGTGGAGACTATTCCCTCAAATCATTATGTGATGTATCTGTACATACTCTTATGTGATACTTTTCTTTCGCAAAAACAATGATTGCACTTGAGGAGACTATACCCTCAAATCATGATTTGATATATCTGTACATACACTTATCTTATGTGATACTTTTTTGACACTGCAATGTTTACAGTATGAAGAGATTCTCATTGCGTGACTAGATACATCTCTGATCACATATTGACCTTATTTACTGCCACTAAAGATCTAAATGATGGCCATATATACGGGAGCAAGATATTGACTAGATTCAAATGATATTCATGTATGAATATCCACTAAACACTTTCAAATTTTGATATCTTACCACAATGATCTCACTTTAAAAATGTGTTAGATATGTCAACTACTTGGATATTAATGGCTCAAGCCAAATATTATGATGCCATGGGAATATTAATGGCTCAAGCCAAATATTATGATGCCATGGGAATATTAGAGAAACTGACTTGTGAAGGTGACTATCGAAGGAAATATTATGTTGAGGATTTATTGACTTTACAACTTTTAACAAGTTGTGGCCCACGTAAAATTTGGTCCTTTCTTATCTCGCATGAACTCCAATATGAACCCATTACTAAGTTATATACTATTAATCTTTACGTTTATTGGTAGTGGAAAAACTATGTGAGCAAGATGGTTGGCAGTAAAGTCACAATATTTAATTGAAAACTTTTTAGATCTATCATCCATACTTAAACAAATTTTGGTTGCAAAACAAGCCCATTAAGGCCATGAGAGCATGAGCACGCTCTAAAGCCTTGATAGGAGACCCTTCGCTCATTGAGAATTGGGCGCACTCTAGAAGCATGAAGCCCCTTCCCTATTCTGAACTCTGCCCTAAAAAAGTACTAAGTCTTCCTTGAGCGTACTCCTTCGACCCGAAGAAGTGCACCCTCCTTAAGTGTATTGGCACATCGTAAAGATCCGAAGCTCAATCCTTCATCCTTCCCCTATGCATCATGCACCTTCCTGAACTGACTTAAGCACACTATCACACCCTCAAGGCACGAAGCCTCAACCTTCAAGAGTGCACGTTGTGCCCTACTTAAGGCCTCTTATGTCCATGAGCGCACCCAGAAGGCATGAAGCCTCAATCTTCAGCCTTTGGGAGTGTGCCCTGCGCCCTCTCTCTTTCCCTTGGGCGCATAATGCACTTGGGAAGCCCAAAACTTCCCCCTTCGTCCTTCGTGTTAGCTCAAGTATGTCAGTGATCAAATAAATCTTTTAGTTGTTTTCAAAAAAGTCATAGGTCAATTTTTTTACTTTTTCAAACATTTCCTCAAAAAATATTTTTGGTCAATGAAAAGGTTTAAACCATGTATGTTGCTCCTTCATTTCATTTATCATCACCATTGTCAAGGTCATCAACATCATCAGGTCACCATATCCATCATCATCACTAAAGAGGTCTAGGGTTATGTCATTCCATCTCATATAGGTCAAGTCTAGTTTCAACCATGCCTTTGGAAAATTTTAAAATTTTCACTGAACATAAGGCATTAATCCTTCATTTAATCCATAAAACCCTAGTGAAGGAGTAAGCATGTTTATGAAGTTCAAATAAAATCATCTCTCTTGTTTCATATGGCTCAAGTTTTAAAAAAGTTTCAAACATCTCATTTCTATCTCACTATTTCATGAAAATTGAAGAGTTATGTCTCACTGTCTCATCTAAAAGATTAAAAAGTCACCATTGATTTTCAGAGCTCCAAGGGAGGTCATTTTGACCTATTATCCCAATCAAAAGCAAAGAGATTCAATTCAAGGTTCAAAGACATATTATCTAGTTTTGAAAGAGTCGTTATCCCATGTGAAAGTTCAAAGGTGTGAAGAGATTTTAAAATTTTAAGAAGCAGTCCCATTGTCCCATGAAAAAGAAGAAAATTGTGTCTTGATGTCTCACCAAGGATCCATAAATTCACCTCAAATGTCAAAGAATAAAAAGGTTGGTTTTGTTCTCTTCATCTCACTTAAAGGAGCGGGAAGTCACTTTTCAAGTGTAAAGGGGTTAAAAGGTCATGGTAAATGTCATGAGAAAAGGTAAAAGGGTATTTTTCAGCCTATAAAAAGCAAAGAAAACTTCATTTATGTTGGACATTGGATTCAACGCTCCCCGTGTGTTTTGTGACATGGACTAACCGCTTCTTGTGGATCCTAACTCTGACGATTATAGCAAAGACTAATGCCTGCAGGTTTTGGTCTAACGGCAATCATGATTCGAACAATTGGTATCACAGCGACAGGTCTCAAGTTTGAAATTCACCCAGCTCATGTTTGGGGGGAGATTGTTGGACATTGGGTTCAATTCTCCCCGTGTGTTTCGCAACATGGACTAAGCGCCTCTCGTGGATCCTAACTCTGACGATTGTAGCGGAGACTAATGTTTGCGGGTTTTGGTCTAACGGCAATCATGATTCCAACATATTATTCATTGCTACCCTTTCATATGTGTGAGAGAAACATTTCCCCACTTTAATTACCCCTCCATACTCTCAAAATTATCTCAAAAACAGTCAAAAAACACTTTTGTTATGTTTATGTGGTGAAGAGAAGGCAGTTGTTAAGTTTTTGTGATGGAGAGAAAGCAATTGTTACGTTTATGTGGTGAAGAGAAAGGTAGGTGTTACGCTCCTGTGCAATAGAGAACAAAAATTTTACGCTTCTGTGTGAATACAAACCACATTGTTACGCTCTTGTGGTGTGCATTATACAGTTGCTATGCTTTTGCAAGGTGATAGTCTCGAGTGTTTTGAAGCCTGAAACCCTACAAACTTTCAAAGCTTGTCATCCATCCTTTGTTATAGCCTCCATACAAGGGACAGTTTGGGTTCAAATCAGTTTCTGAAGTAATGAAGATAAATTTTACAAAAGTGAAAGAGGTTTTTGTCAATCATAGGAAAAAGAACAAAAATTTCCTTCAGTTTATGCACATGTGTTATGGTTTGAGAAAAATGCCAACAATACACTTGCTATAGGTCATTTTATGCAATTCTCGACAAGTTGTCTTCAAATCCACTTTTCTGGGGTTTGGAATAGGTTTTTGCAGTGCTTGAGGATTCCATGTTGTAGCAGACATCCTAAGGTTTCTAACCATACCACTTGCAAACCAAAAATACTCTAGGAAAACCTCCAAAATCCCTCTCAAAGGGCTTTGTTATGCTTCTGGAACACATTGTTACGCTTTTGGAACACACTGGAGTAACCTTGGGAGAATGCAATTGTGGAGGCCTTCCCATTGGTCATTTTGGAAAATTCAAGATGTTCTGGAAACTAGACACACAGGGCTAGTTGACCATTCTTTCAGAAGTGGATTTGAACTCTTAAAAGTTCCTCCAAAGTTCTGTTATGCTTCTGCAAATTGCTTCTTCTTCAGTTAGAATTGTCACAAATTAGCATTGGATTCCTCGGGACACTTGTCAAGCTCAGAAATGGTCACAAATTTAAGGCAATGTTTTCCTATGAGTTGTCATTATAGTTTTTGGGTTGGTATTGGATCATTATCAGGAAGGAATCTGCAGTTTATGTAAGGTACAAACACTCCTATTTTATAGCTAAAATTCACGGAATGGTTTCTAACCTTCCTAGAAACTAGGAAATGACTCATATTTTGCATTTATGATACATTTTAGATGGGATTTCAACCTGATGAAGTGTCATGGTTTATATTTTCTATAAGTAAACTCTCTTTTGCCTTTGGTGGTGTTGGATAGTCTCATAGTTTTCTATGGAGATCTTGTAACCAGTTTGTGGAATGAAATCAGAGACAAATTGCAAGAAATATTGTGAGATAATTGTGGTATGATTTCGACCATCTGTGTTTCTCATGTTTTCTTATTATCTTATTCTTAATTACATGTCTATTTATTCATACATGTATATCTTGTGAGTTTGAAAAACATAATTAATTTTATGCATGCTCTTTTTTATGCAAGATTTTCAATATTATTTTCATTTTATTCTTTATTGAATGAACTCACTTCCAGTGCTCATTAAAAACCTACTCCATCTTCATCATATACTTAAATGGCTGATTAATATGTTTCCAAACTACCTACCTTGCCTCACATACTCTTTGCAATTTAACCTCTAAATTTATACCTAAAAAACTCATTTACAGTCCTTTCACTGACTTTCCTATCCATCATTTAAAATATCAAACAAATTTTACTCATTTAATCTCACATATCTCGCCTAAAATCTTATGATACACAGCCATTCATTTGATTGTTTAAAGTTACATAGAGAGAGCCCTCACTTGTCCAGGCAGGGCTAGCTACCTGGCCTAATGTAGGTCTATGGTTACCTTTCTCCATCCTACTCTAAGCCTTAGGAATTTTTGAAGAGTGATAATATTCTTGGTGTCATTGTCGGGGAGAGAAGGTTAAATATTTCCTGGGAAAGGAAGACAAATATTAGCTCTGATTGCTGATGGTGAACAGTGGTCATGCACAATAAAGGTTGTACATCTTTCACCTGGAGACTCCACATTCAAAGAATCCAAAATTCCAGAGTTTTCATGGTGATTCCACTGTTCAAAAACTAGTAGCTTGATAAAATTTTGGTGACTCCATTGTTTTCAAGATGGATTCAATTGCTAGAATTTTTGCCCCTATGAATCATGCTCACATTCCTGGTTTTCCAAATCGAATTCCTTGCATAGATTGGCAAACTTATATGCTCAAATTCGTAGATGGAAATGAGGATGAGGTTGTTCTACATATTGTTAGATTTCACATGCATGTATGTAAATTGAAGATTGAGTTTCCTCAGGATTTCTTAATGAAAATGTTTATGGCTACCCTAGAAGAAAAATCTAGACTATGGTATCAAGGGTTACCAAAAGGAATCTTATGTTCTCTTAAATATTTCCATAGAGTAATATTTGAGCATTATCGGAAGTCTCATCTTCCTTTGTCTCTTTTAAAAATTTGTTGTGATTATTGTGAAGGTTTTATTGAATATCTTAAAACAATTTATGATATTGAATGTGTGGATGATGAAGAGATCATTGGAGCCTTCTATGATTTTTCCTTCCAACAATAATCTGAAGAATTTAATCATACACAAGATCATACTCATAACACAGTAGCCTCCACTTTGATTGATGAAGAAATAGATGATGTATATTGTCTAGATGCTCATAAAGATTCCCCACAGGAAACAAATCTAGCAGCAACACAACACACTAAGCAGCTAGAGGTTAAGGAAGAAACTGATCATCCTGAAACTAATCAAGAAGAGCAAAATAATGAAAAAGAACTAGTTATTTTAGATCCTATGGGTGTACACATTAGCATTGTGGTTTTCGAACAAACTCCTCTTGCCAATCATCAAGAAAAATTAATTGAGCATGTCATTGAAGAATCATTCGTTGATTTGCAGCAGACTTCTGATCCACAAGAATATCTCCAAAAAACATGATTTTATTCCGTAATTAAAGATCAATAATATTTGAATGATGAAAGCCAAGTTTTATTTCATGATTTTAATGATGAGTTGCAGCGCCCTCACCAACTTCTATGTGATCTAGTTAATGATGAAGACATCCTGGTTTCATATGATATTGTTGTTATGTTTGATGAAATTCAATAAAATTCAGAGCCCTTATATATTGTGGATCATGAGTATGAAAAACAGTTTGCTCTCATTATATTTGTTGGGAATCAGTTTCAACATATATACAAACCAACATTGTCAAAAAGTTTTGCTTTCCTACTTTTAATAATCCAAAAGATCATATGTTACATGCTTTACATGATACTCTGGTGAGTTTTTTGCGGGCATCAGTAGAGGAAGAATATTCCAAGTTTGTCAATACAGGTATTGGATTTAGTGGAAAAGTTGAGTTACCACTTTATTTTTTCTCCTGCCTTCTCAAGGAACGTGCGAGTAGGATTTTAGTCAGTAACCATTTTCTCAATTGGTTACACTCGAAGTATCACTTCACATGATTGTACATATGCCTTCAGCAGGCGGGTGGTTTTCATCAATATTTGAAGCCATCAAGTCTCGATGATATGCTGCCATAAATAAGTTTTGTATGCTTTGTTTTAGTTAGAGTAATTTGTCAAGTTAGAGTCAAGCCAGTTTTTTTCTATTCAAAGTCATTTCCAGAATTAGTTCATCATTTCCAGTTTGTCAAATTTTTTCAAAGTCAATTTTGACTCCATCGCCCAATGGTAAGGTTACTTGATCTATGACGTTTTTGACACCTCCTGAAGGAGTTGCCATCCCCAGCTGTATCCAATGTTAGCTCAGTTATGTCAGTGATCAAATAACTCTTTCAGTTGTTTTCCACAAAGTCATAGGTCAAAAAATTTTACTTTTTCGAACATGTCCTCATAAATTAATTTTGGTCAATGAAAATGTTTAAACCATGTATGTTTCTCCTTCATTTGATTTATAATCAACATTGTCAAGGTCATCACCATCATAAGTTTCAAGGTCACCATCTCCATCATCATCACTGAAGAGTTCTAGGGTTAGGCCATTCCATCTCATATAGGTCAATTCTAGGTTCAACCATGCCTTTGGAAAAATCTTCAAATTTTCACTGAACATAAGGCAGTAATCCTTCATTTCATCCATAAAACCCTAGTGAAGGAGAAACCATGTTTATGAAGTTAAAATAAAGCCATCTCTCTTGTTTCATATGGCTCAAGTTTTAAAAAAGTTTCAAACACCTCATCTCTGTCTAGCTGTTTCATGAAAATTGAATAATTATGTCTCATTGTCTCATTTAAAAGATGAAAAAGTCACCATTGACTGTTAGAGCTCCAAGGAAGGTCATTTTTACCTATTTTCCCAATCAAAAGCAAATAGAGTCATTTCAAGCTTCAAAGACATATTATCTGGTTTTGAAAGAGTCATTATCCCATGTGAAAGTTCAAAGGTGTAAAGAGATTTCAAAATTTTAAGAAGACGTCTCATTGTCCCATGAAAAAGAAGCAAATTGTGTCTTGATGTCTCATCAAGGATCCATAAAGTCACCTCAAATTTCAAAGAATAAAAAGGTTTGTTATGTTCTCTTCATCTCACTTAAAGGAGTATCAACTCACTTTTCAACTGTAAAGGGGTTAAAAGGTCATGGTAAATTTCATAAGAAAAGGTAAAAGGGTCATTTTCAGCCTATAAAAAGAAAATCAAACTTCATTTATTCAATTTTACCCTTTCATATGTGTGAGAGCAACATTTCTCCACTTTAACTACCACTCCATACTCTCAAAATTCTCTTAAAAACCCTCAAAAAACACTTTTGTTATGTTTCTGTGGAAAAGAGAAGGTAGTTGTTACGTTTCTGGGGTGAAGAGAAGGCAGTTGTTATGTTTCTGTGGTGAAGAGAAAGGTAGGTGTTACACTACTATGAAATAGAGAACAATAGGGTACCCTTTTGTGTGAATACAAACCCCGTTGTTACACTCATGTGGTGTGCATTATACAGTTTTTATGATTTTTCAAGGTGATAGTCTCCAGTGTTTTGAAGCTCGAAACCCTACAAAATTTCAAATCTTTTCATCCATCCTTTGTTGTAGCCTCCATAGAAGGTATAGTTTGGATTCAAAATTATTTTCTGAAGTAATGGAGATGAATTTTACAAAAGTGAAAGAGGTTTTTGTCAATCATAGGCCAAAGAACAAAAACCTCCTTCATTTTATGCACACATTTTATGGTTTGAGATAAATGCCAATAATACACTTGCTATAGGTCATTTTATGCAGTTATGGACAAGTTATCTTCAAATCCACTTTTGAGGGGTTTGGAAAAGGGTTTTGTAGTGCTTGAGGACTCCATTTCGTAGGAGACATCCTAAGCTTTCCAACCATACCACTTGCAGACCAAAAATACTCTGGGAAGACCTCCAAAATCCCTCTCAAAGGGCTTTGTTATGCTTCTAGAACACACTATTACGCTTTTGGAGCACACTGGAGTAACTTGGGAGAATGAACTTCTCGAGGCCTTACGATGGGTCATTTTGAAAAATTCAAGATATTCTGCAAACTAGACACATATGGCTAGTCTACCTTTCTTTCAGAAGTGGATTTTAACTCTTAAAAATGCCTCCAAAGTTTTGTTACGCTTATTCAAATTGGTTTCTCTTCAGTCATAATTGTCACAAATTATCATTGGATTCCTCAAGACACTTTTCAAGCTCAGAAATGGTCACAAATTCGAGGGAATGATGTCCTATGAGTTTTCATTATATTTTTGGGTTGGTTTTGGCTTTCTATCCGGAAGGAATTTGTAGTTAATTTAAGGGAAAAACACTCCTAGTTTATAGCTAAAATTTAGGGAATGGTTTCTAACCTCCCTAGAAACAAGGAAATGACTTATCTTTTGCATTTGTGATCCATTTTGGATGGGATTTCAACCTGATGAGGTTTCATGATCTATATTTTCTATAAGTAGACTCTCTTTTGTCTTTGGTGGGGTTGGATAGTATCATATTTTGCTGTGGAGCTCTTGTAACTAGTTTCTGGAATGAAATCAGAGACAATTTGCAGTAAATATTGTGAGATACTTGTGGTATGATTTGGAACATATGTGTTTCTCATGTTTTCTTATTATCTTATGCTTAATTCCATGTATATTTCTTCATACATGTCTATATTGTGAGTTTGAAACAAGAATTCATGTTATGCATGCTCTGTTTTATGAAAGCTTTTCAATATTATGTTCATTTTCTTCTTTATTCAATGAGTTCACTTCCAGTGCTCATTCAAACTCTACTCCATCTTCATCCTATGCTAAAATTATTGATTAATATGTTTACAAACTACCTGCCTTGCCTCACGTACTCTATGCAGGTTAACCTCTAAATTCAGACCTAAAAATCTCATTTACAATCCTTTCACTGACTTTCCTATCTAGCATTCAAAATATCGAACAAATTTTACTCATTTAAGCTTACATATCTAGCCTAAAATCTTATGATACTCAGCCATTCATTTGACTGTTTAAAGTGACAAAGAGAGAGCCCTCTCTAGTTCGGGTAGGGCTAGCTACCTAGCCTAAATTTGGTCTGTGGTTACCTTTCTCCATCCTATTGTCACCCTTAGGAAGTTGGGAAGAGTGATACCATTCTTGGTACCATTGTCGTGGAGTGAAGGTTAAATATTTCCTTGGAAAGAACGACAAAGATTAGCTCTGATTCCTGATAATGAATAGTGGTCATGCACAAGAAAGTCTATGCATCTTTTACCTGGCGAATCCACTTTCAAAGAACCCAAAAGTTCATAGGTTTCATGGCGATCACACTATTCAAAAACTAGTAACTTGAAGAACTTTTTGGTGACTCCATTCTTTTAATATGGATTCAACTGCTAGAAAGTATGCCCATATTAATTGTGCTCACATTCCTTGTTTTCCAAATCGAAATACTTGCATAGATTGGAAAACTTATCTGCCCAAATTCATAAATGGAAATGAGGATGAGGTTTTTCTACATCTGGTTAGATTTCACATGCATGTATGTAAACTGAACATTGATTTTCTTGAGGATTTCTTAATGAAAATCTTTATGGCTACCCTAGAAGACAAATCTAGAGTATGGTATGAAGGGTTACCAGAAGGAATCTTATGTTCTCTTAAATATTTCCATAGGTTTTTCCTCGAGAATTATGGGAAGTCTCATCTTCGTTTGTCTCTTTTAAAAAGTTGTTGTGATTATTGTAAAGGTTTTATTGAATATCTTAAAGGAATTTATGATATCAAATGTATGGATGATGAAGAGATCATTGGAGCCTTCTATGATTTTTCCTTCCAACAAAAATATGAAGAAGATAATCACTTTGATACACGAGATCATACTCAGAACATAGTAGCCTCCTCTTTGATCGATGAAGAAACAAATGATGTATATTGTATAGATGCTCATAAAGATTCCCCACAGGAAACAATTCTAGTAGCAACACAACACACTAACCAACTAGAGGTTAAGGAAGAAACTTAGCAGCCTGAAACTAATCAAGAAGAGTAGAATAATGAAAGGGAACTGGTTATTTTAGATTCTGTGGGTGTACACATTATCACTATGGTTGTCGAACAAAATTCTTTTTCCAATCATCAGGAAAAAGTAATTGAGCATATCATTGAAGAATCATTCTTTGATTTGGAGCAGTCTTACGATCCACAAGAACATCTCCAATAGACATTATTTTCTTTCGTAATTAAAGATCAATCAAATTTTAATGATGAAAGCCAAAATTTATTTCATGATTCTAACAATGATTTGTAGCAACCTTGCCAAATTATATGTGATCTAGTTAATGAGGAAGACATCCTGGTTGCATATGATCTTGTTGTTGTTTTTGATGAAATTCAAGAAAATTCAGAGCCCTTATCTATTGTGGATCATGAGAATGAAAAACAGTTTTCTCTCATTCCATTCGTTGGGAATCAATTTCAACATATAGACAAACCAACATTGTGGAATAATGTTTGTTTTCCTGCTTTTAATCATCTAGATGATCAAATGTTACATGCTTTCCATGATGTTGGGGTGAGTTTGTTGCAGTCATCAGTAGAGGAAGAATTTTCCAAGTTTTTCAATACAGGTATAGGATTCAATGGAAAAGTTGAGTTGCCACTTTTGTTTTTCTCTTGCCTTCTCAAGGAACGTGCAAGTAGGATTTCAGTAAGTAGCCATTTTTTGGATTTCTTACACTGGAAGGATCATTTCACATGATTGTACATATGCCTTCAGTAGGTGGGTGGTTTTCATCATGATTT
The DNA here is from genome assembly GCA_034641835.2 of Pinus albicaulis. Lineage (NCBI taxonomy): Eukaryota > Viridiplantae > Streptophyta > Pinopsida > Pinales > Pinaceae > Pinus > Pinus albicaulis. The sequence continues at coordinate 1,047,694,735 of CM076580.1, forward strand.
GGAGCCCTCAAGTCTCAATGATATGTTGCCCTCAATAAGTTTTGTATGTTTTGTTTCAGTCAGAGTTAGTTGTCAAGTTAGATTCAAGTCAGTTTTTTCTATTCAAACTCATTTCCAAAATTAGTTCATCATTTCGATTTTGTCAAAAATTTTCAAAGTCCAGTTTGACTCCATTTCCCAATGGTAAGGCTACCTGATCTAGGGTGTTCTTGACACCTCCTATAGAAGATGCCATCCCCAGCTATAGTCAATGTTATTTCAGGTATGTCAGCGATCAAATAACTCTTTCAGTTCTTTTATAGAAAGTCATAGGTCAAAATTTTTTACTTTTTCGAACATGTCCTCAGAAAATAATTTTGGTCACTGAAAAGGTTTAAACCATGTATGTTGCTCCTTCATTTCATTTATCATCACCAATGTCAATATCATCACCATCATCAATTTTAATTTCACCATCTCCATCATCATCACTGAAGAGGTCTAGGGTTAGGTCATTCCATCTCATATAGGTCAAGTCTATGTTCAACCATTCCTTTGGAAAAATCTTCAAATTTTCACTAAACATAAGGCAGTAATCCTTCATCCATAAAACCCTAGTGAAGGAGCAAGCATGTTTATGAAGTTCAAATAAAGCCATCTCTCTTGTTTCATATGGCACAAGCTTTAAAAAAGTTTCAAACATCTCATCTATGTCTCACTGTTTCATGAAAATTGAAAAATTATGTATCACTGTCTCATTTAAAAGATTAAAAAGTCACCATTGACTATGAGAGCTCCAAGGGATGTCATTTTGAACTATTGTCCCAATCAAAAGAAAAGAGAGTCATTTCAAGATTCAAATACATCTTATCTGGTTTTGAAAGAGTCATTATCCCATGTGAAAGTTCAAAGGTGTGAAGAGATTTCAAAATTTTAAGAAGCAGTCTCACTATCCCATGAAAAAGAAGCAAATTGTGTCTTGATGTCTCATCAAGGATCCATAAAGTCACCTCAAATGTAAAATAATAAAAAGGTTGGTTATGTTCTCTTCATCTCACTTAAAGGAGAAGCAAGTCACTTTTCAAGTGTAAAGGGGCTAAAAGGTCATGGTAAATGTCATGAGAAAAGGTAAAAGGGTCATTTTCAGCCTATAAAAAGCACAAAAAACTTCATTTATTCATTTTTACCCTTTCATATGTGTGCGAGCAACATTTCTCCACTTTAATTACCCCTCCATACTCTCAAATTTCTCTTACAAACCCTCAAAAAACACTTGTGTTACGTTTGTGTGGTGAAGATAAGTTAGTTGTTACATTTTTTTGGTGAAGAGAAGGCAGTTGCTACGTTTCTGTGGTGAAGAGAAAGGTAGGTGTTACGCTCTTATGCAATAGAGAACAATAGTGTTATGCTTTTGTGTGAATACAAACCACATTGCTATGCTCCTGTGGTGCGCATTATACAGTTGTTACGCCTTTTCAAGGTGACAGTCTCTGGTGTTTTGAAGGTCGAAACCCTACAAAATTTCAAATCTTGGCATCCATCATTTGTTGTAGCTTCCATACAAGGGGCAGTTTGGCTTCAAAATTCGTTTGTGATGTAATGGAGATTAATTTTACAAAAGTGAAAAAGGTTTTCGTTGACCATAGGCCAAATAAAAAAAACCTCATTCAGTTTATGCACAGGTGTTATGGTTTGAGATAGATTCCAACAATACACTTCCTATAGGTCATTTTATGCAATTCTGGACAAGTTGTCTTCAAATCCACTTTTGAGGGGTTTGGAACAAGGTTTTGTAGTGCTTAAGGACTCCATTTTGTAGCATACATCTTAAGATTTCCAAACATACCACTTGCAGACCAAAAATAATCTAGTAAGACCTCCAAAATCCCTCTCAAATGGCTTTGTTATGCTTCTAGAACACACTATTACGCTTCTAGAACACACTGGAGTAACCTTGGGAGAATGAACTTTTGGAGGCCTTCCCATGGGTCATTTTGCAAAATTAAAGATGTTTTGGAAACTAGACACATAGGGCTAGTTGAAATTTCTTTGAGATGTGGATTTGGACTCTTAAAAATTCTTCAAAAGTTCCTCCAAAGTTCTATTACGCTTTTGCAAATTTCTTTTTCGTCAGTCAGAATTGTCACAAATTAGCACTGGATTCTTCATGACACTTTTCAAGCTCATAAATGGTCACAAATTTGAGGCAATGCTCTCCTATGAGTTTTCATTATAATTTTTGGGTTGGTTTTGGCTTCCTATCAGGAAGGAATTTGTAATTAATGTAAGCAAAAAATGTTCCTAGTTTATAGCTAAAATTCAGGGAATGGTTTCTAACCTCCCTAGAAACTAGGAAATGACTCATATTTTGCATTTATGATCCATTTTGGATGGGATTTTGACCTGATGAGGTGTCATGGTCTATATTTTCTATAAGTAGACTCTCTTTTGTCTTTGGTGGGGTTGGATAGTCTCATATTTTGTTCTGGAGCTCTTGTAACCAGTTTGTGGAATGAAATGAGAGACAATTTGCAAGAAATATTGTGAGATACTTGTGGTATGGTTTGGAACATTTGTATTTCTCATGTTTTCTTATTATATTATGCTTAGTTCCATGTTTATTTCTTCATATATGTCTATCTTGTGAGTTTGAAAGAAGAATTCATGTTATGCATGCTCTGTTTTATGCAATATTTTCAATTTATGTTCATTTGCTTCTTTATTGAATGAACTCACTTCCAATGCTCATTCAAACCATACTCCATATTCATCCTATACTGAAATGACTGATTAATATGTTTCCAAGCTACCTACCTTGCCTCACATAATCTCTGCAGGTTAACCTCTAAATTCAGACCTAAAAATCTCATTTACAGTCCTTTCATTAACTTTTCTATCCAGGATTAAAAATATCAAACAAAGTTTACTCATTTAAGCTTACATATCTAGCCTAAAATATTATGATACTTAGCCATTCATTTGACTATTTAAAGTGAAATAGATAGATCCCTCTCTGGTCCGGGTAGGGCTAGCTACCTGGCCTAAATTTGGTATGTCGTTGCCTTTCTCCATCCTACTGTCAACCTTAGGAAGTTGGGGAGAGTGATAACACTTCGTACTTGTGACATGTACCCTTCCTTGATTTATTTTTCCTTTAGGGTGCATGAGCGCAAATCGAAGCATCAAAGCTCCTCCTCCTCAATCCTTTAGCCTTTCAGAGTGTGCCCTTGAGCCATGAAGGTCTATTGAAAATTTTAGGTGCATCGAAAAGGCACGAACAAGAAAACCTGCATAAAACATGGTAGAGTAGGAGATTTTCAAACTAATAGTTGCTCGTCATGAGTGATTACAGAAACAGTTATTCCAGGAACCTCATGGAAAGCACACAAGAATAATATCAAGCAAATAATATAAATAAAGGAAGCACGAGAGAAACAAGAAGACACCCGAAAGTTGATAATCAAAGAACCCTAGGGACTCCATTATTGAATATACTTTGGATGGTGGAAGCGTTATAATGAGAAGATGGATAAATAACAGACACAGTGGAAACCATGTCACTATTGGAGTAGATCCATGTCATCAACTACTATCAGTCACAGGCATCCAAGGCAGTGACATATCTAGTTTGATCATATGATGATGTGGAAGTCATGATGAAGTACTGTAATCATTGTAAAATACAAAATGTAACGTGTGTAAGTTCAAGAGTCCTATTTGGAATGTGGAAATTCACTTATTCATATATGGAAAAAATGTCTTTAGGAGAATTCCAAAAGACATTGGAAGTTCAAGATTTTTTTAGAATACCAAAGGACACATTAGAAGTCCAAGAGTCATGACGTTAATTCAAGAGTCATGGGGATATTAAAGGTCATTCCCCTTATTATAAAATAAACCTCATAACTCAATACATGGAGGCTTAAACTTTGGAGAGCTAGTATTGGCTTATTTACTTGGCATAGGAGAGAAAACTATTCTTTGGAGAAGTAAGGAGTGAGTTAATGTTCCACTATTAGAATGAGTGTTCACCATTGTAATTTATGTACTTTTATCTTTCACCTTATAATTGAATCTCTATGAGCCAACACATTTTCATTCATGTATCCAAAATGTCTTAGGACTATCCTTGGGATGTTTACGGTATATGGTGTTCATATGTACAGGAGAAATTGAAATATTTTGGTGGCTTTAGTACTCATCTTGTTTAATGTGTGTTGTATTCACTTTAATATCATTATGTGAACTATTTCACTAAAGAATATTTCCATGCTCTTGTGTGCCTCTTCTAGGTTAGTACTATTACTTTCCTCTTAGAGACTCACTTCTTGCCTCCCCTCGTGAAGATTTCCTTTTACATCCTACAATTGGTGCTTCATAATGTCAACTTACTTGTTTATTCAAGGTTTAACTTTATAATCTCTTGTGTTATCCATTGATACCAATAAGAACATTTTTGTTATGGTGGCCATGAGGATACTCTGGATAGGGCTTCTACTCCAAACGATGTGAGGCCTAATTGGGAGTTCACATCGAGGATACCCCCTATACGTTGGTGGTTTCTAGACCGTCAACATTTTGACACCACAAGTAGGGCAAGACGACAAGTTGTGCCCATTGAGTCTGTTTTGAATCTCTCATATGAAATGGCTCTTTCCTAAATCATAATCTGAGGATGTTTTTCTAAATATTTTTATCTTACCCTCCCTATGGAAATCATTCATAACTTGTCTCAATTTCAGTTTGATGAAGAGAGTGAGCTAATTTTCCTTGAACACTTATTTTAATTTATGCGTTTTTTTATCTCTAATGGAATACGTTGTAAATATGTCATGTCCAGGTTGTTCACCCTCACATTTGAAGGTCGAGTTAATAAATGGTGTCATATGTTGCCTGTTTCTTAGATCTATTCACTCAAGCAACTTGTTAAGGAGATTCGTTAAGCCTTTGATAGGTATGATTATCAAGATGTATGTTATAGAGTTGATTTTCTTAGATTGGAACCTGCTGAACCTGTAGAGGAATTTCTTAATCGATTTATTCACCTTTGTTGTGAACTTACCGAGGGAGTTATTAATTCATAGTTCATTATGGAAAATTTTCAGAACTTGATTCTACTATCCTTGAGATATTTTGAATCTGAACCCCTAGATGATTCTCTTCACCCAACTTTCTATAACCATGACGTACCTCAATATTTCGAGGAGGAACCTATTATTCCTTTTGTTCCTTGTCCTCCTCCTTTTCCAGTACCAATTTGGGTTCCCCCTAGTGATGATGTTAAAGGTGGGATATCTAAAAATCAAATTGTTTATTTTCCATTCAACCTTCGTCCAATTCTTATGCTTTAGATCCTACTAAGGAAAACATGGAATGGTTTGGTAATTGCATGAAATCCAAAGTGAAATTGATCCCTTGGGTTTTCAAGATTGTATTAGTGCACATAAGTCTCATTGGAAGAAATTTTAGCCTAAAATTTCCCATGAAATTTTCATGTACATAATTCTTAAACCAATCAAAATCCTTTAAATTTAAAAAGATGCACATGTAAATATTTTGGAGGGAAAAAAAAAAAAAAACCTACTTTTTTTAATTTTATTTTTGGCTTATCTCCTTATAGGTTTACTGAAATTTAAAGTGTAGACACTCATTTGATATGGAATTATATTCCACATCAAATGAGTACCCATTATGCATACTTTTTAGAATACCGATATTGATAAAAAATAAAATAAAAATGAAGATACATTAAAAAAAACGTGTTCAACACGATTTTTTAATGTATCTTCAATTTTTATCAATGTGGGTCTTCTCAAAAGTATGCATAATGGGTTCTCTTTGGATGTGGAATTTAATTCTGCATCCAATGAGTGTCTACTCTTGAAATTTGAGTAAACCTATAAGGAGATAAGCCAAAAATACAATGAAAAAATGTAGTTTTCTTCTTTTTTCTCCAAATTTCATGACTATTATTTTATTATTTTTCCTTAGGAAACGAATTTTACACTGAAATTTCTTCTAATGAATATTTAATTTGATCAAAATTAAAACTCGATTATCTCAGTGGATACTCTAAAACCTCTACCTCCTATGTTTCATGATTCCTTGCTTCATGATCCCCTAGTTTCAACTAGTTCAACTCATAATGATGTTTGGCCTATTACTTCAATCAGTAATCAAGAGAAAGGTATTTTTATTTTGAATGTATAATAGAAAAGTGTTGAGGATATGTCTTATCTTTCCTCCCTCTTTCAAAATGATAATCTTTCCTTTATGGCTAATCTTTGATCTGTTAATCTTGATAACATGTCAAGTGACTATGAACCTCACATCCAAGTTGATACTGGGGATAACCATCACTATGACATCCCTGCCTCCATTAACACATATGGTGGTGAATATACAAGTACATAAGATGATATCTTCTCTTCTTCCGAGGGCTTGGATTTTCTAGGTACTGATTCAAAATCTATCTCACAATTTACAATCTCCATTTAAGAATTGGGATGCCATTTTAATTCTGAATGATCCTAAATTTTCTTTAATTCTTACATATTTAGATGATAAATATGAAGTGGTAATTTCTCAGGCTCATGAATCTTTGGAATATCCTGGTAAATCTGAGTGTCATATTGGTATGCCTATCTTTGACCATTATATTAATGAAAATGAATCTAGCTCATTGTTCTTTCAAGTTAAATCCGATTTAAGTACAACTTCTGCTCCTCCTCTTAAGTCTTTCAATCCTTCTTCATCTTTAGAACACTATTCATTGTACCTAGATATTTTTGATAAGTTTGTGACCCCAGCAACCCTCGTGAATCCTTTCAATCTTTATCCAGCTGATCATGGTTGAAATTAGGTATAAGATGGTATGATACTACAATGAGAGGATGAAAAGATTGAATATATTATTCATTATATATTCAATTGTAAATATTTCATAAGTCAAGAGGAGGATGCTCCAAACCTGAATGATCAAGGGGTTTATTTATTTCAATTTTGTATGCATCAAGAATTTTTTTTTTTTAACCTTAAACCTCATCAAACTGGTGGCATTAGTAGTGTTTTCGTTGATACATATGTTGATACATTAGGGGATTTTTGAGGTCTAAAATGGGCTTCCTAAGAAAAATGTACAACCAAAATAAACTTTAATGACCAATCGGATTAAATATGATGATGTCAACCATGGGGAATGATTCACCATTTTTGGAGTAAAAAAATAAAAAATAATAAAAATAATAAAATAATAAAACTACTTTTTCAACTCATATTTTCAACTTATATCCCTAAGGATTTACTCAAATTTTGAGTAGGAGTACTCGTTGGATGAAAAATATAATTCCTCATCTAAGTAGTACCCATGTTGCATACTTTTGATGGACCCTGCTTCATGAAAAGTGAGAAATACATGAAAAAACGTGATTGCAATCACAGTTTTCATGTATTTCTCACTTTTTATGTAGCATGGTCCATCAAAAGTATGCAACATGGGTATTCCTTGGATGAGGAATTAAATTTTGCATCCAATGAGTATTCCCACTCGAAATTTGAGTGAAACCTTAGGGATATAAGTTCAAAATACGATTTGAAAAAGTAGTTTTTTCTTTTTTCCCTCTAAAATTTGATGACGTAATCAAATATTATCTTATTATTTCCACTATTATTTTATAGTTTCCTTAGGAGGCCCATTTTAGACCTCAAAATTCCCCTAATGGTGGTGCATGTCTACATGTTGACGTTTCTAAGCCACCAAAATTTAATTATCCACCATCAAAAAGTTTTGAGATATTTCAGGAAGTCGAGCCACTTCAGCTCATGTTGATGGTTATGTCAGGTCCTCGCAATCCTATTGAGATATCCAAACTAAGTTGGACCCTAATTTTCACGCATAATTCTTTCCTTAATATTCATTCATTGGTTATGAGCTCATTCTTAAAGAACTCTTGGTATTTTCAAGTTGATCTTGATTATCTCCGAGTTGTAATTTTTTATTAGATAAAATCTTCTAGTTTGGTTAGTTCCTTTTCATGTGAATCATTTAGGTTAGACCAAGGGTAGGAAATACCATCTTTCTCATATATTTGCAACTTGATAACATGTAATTTTGATGATCAAGATAAAGGAAATTTTGGGTTGAAGGATTTTTCTCTGTTAAACTCTTTCGAATATGATCATCTTATTATCTCTTTTGTGCATACCATCAAGATAATAATATCCATGGAACATTTTCTTTCCTATAATGATTGTAATTTCCTCAATGACTCAGTTCACCAAAACCCTTATGTTGTTAGTGAGTTTGATTTGGCATGTGCTTCTAATATTTTTTCAACTCAGTATCCTGATTGGTTTCATAGATTCACAATGTCAACAATTTTCTTGAATTCCCTAAGCTTTCTTATTATTGCCTTTGCGTGTAACTGGATACAAAGGGAACCAATAGAGAATCAAGAGCCTTGAATTTTAATCAACCAATTTGATCATAATACTAGAGATTATTGTTGTGATTCGAATGCATTAATTTAAAATTCATTTTCCCCTAAGTCCCAGGGTATTCAGATTGGTTATTATGAGTATCATAATCCAATTGCTAAACGGTTAGAGAAATAATACTTGGAAAGATCCAATGTAAATAATTAGTTTGGATCATTCTTGATTTTTTCAAAAACTGAGAGCATAGATGAATTTGTATTTACAAGAAACCTGCAAGGTTTGTATACTAAAAATTTCAAACAACAAGGTAAAGTTCAAAACAAGATAAAACCAGACGGTATGTCACATTCTTTTGGAAATAAGAAATATATTCAGTTTATTGTGCAAGATTTTAAAGTTATAATATTTTCTATTGCACATTGCTTTATATTTATTTAATTTCTCATATATTTGTGGTTCCAGGACGAGAACGACGATGGTTACATTGGAAATATTATTACACTTATCCCTGACCTTCTAGCCGATTAGGTTATTAGTAAGATTAGTTACATTTAGTTCCTCTTGCATTACATCTGCCTTCTTTCCTGCTCTCCATCTAGTCTTTGTATCTGTTTTGTTTTTATATGATTTTTTTGGCTTCAGTCTCCATTTTCTTTGTATCTTTCCTGATTTTTGTTTTGTATGCCTTTATTTGGTGTTTTCTTAATAATACCTCGTGTAAAAAATTGCATGGCTCAAAAGGGACTTTGTCGTGGAATAAAAGAGAACTTTGCAACCACAACACTTGGAGTTATATTGTTCTCCTTCTTTGTTTGGAAAAATGTCGTAGGTTGAGCTAAGTCCAGATGGAAAATGTAATTCTTTTAAGTGGAGAACCTCGAGAGTATTGAAACAGCACCAAGAAAAGTTACCCAAAGGGGGCTTCTGATTTAATTTTCTCTTAATTAAATTGGAAAAGAAATTGTAATTTCATCTCATGAGATCTTGTATTAGTTAACTAAGTCAAAATGACTGAGTTATCTTAGGAAATTCAAGTTGAGGATCAGATAAGGGGCATGTAGAGTTCTCCCATGACTTAAGGGAGTCAAATTACAATTATTTGTGAGTTGTAATTAGTTAAATTAATTAATTAAGTTAAAATCACTTTAACTAGATCTAACTTAGAGATGAGCTAGTGAGAGGTCTAGTGAATTAAATCCAATTTAATTCACAAGTAGTGATCAATCAGTTAACTAATAATTTGCTATAAATACATTTTTCATGTCAGTTTTAAGGAAGGTCGAGTTGTGACTGAGGTTAAAGGGATGATAACTATCAGTCGTATAATTATAAATTTGTACACGTCAGTTATAGAGTCATGTGGAGACCAAGGAAGGATTGTGAAATAAATTAGAAGGAATTTCCTATTTAATAGGGAAAAAAATCCTCGAGGAATGTGTGAGTAATTCATGTTGAGAGGAGGCTGAGAATTGGCTAAGTAATTGGTTGATTTTGCCTAGATCAGAGTGAGATAGTTGGTAGAGTGCAGGAGTTTATTTGAGTGAGAGAAAGAATTGTAGTGTTTCATGATATAATTGAATTTATAAAATATACAGATAGAGGGGTTTTAGGCAATGTGCTTTCCTGGGATACATCTTTTGTTATGTGATTGATTGTCTCTTTCTCTTACTTATTATGGAACTGCATGATCATGTTTTGTTTCCGCAAATTGTAGAAGGATTCAGTATCTTGTTTTAGTACATTAAATGATGAGTTTGAATCTAGTTGTTATATTTTCTACATGGTCTTAGAGCGCTAGGAATGACAATAATAATAGAATAACAGATTTTTTTTTTATCAAGTTTGAATTTGTAGACTTATTCTTCAGGATCCAGCAACAGATCAAGATGTCTTTCAATGTCTTGAGACTAAAATATGCACTCGAGGTCAATTCGAATTATATTGCATGAAAGGAAAATATGGAGGTAGTGCTTGAGGAAAACATACAGAAGGCTTTCATAAGTATTGATGATGCGAAGCCCACAGCAGTAAATTCTTAACTTCTTGATGCATGAAAGAAGAATGTAGCAAAGGTGAGAAGGATCTTGTTAGAGGGAGTTCGAGATCATATTGTCTCGAGTCTTCATGGGAAGGAGAATCCATATTCGATTTGGAAGTCCTTGACATATATTTATCAGAATAACAATGACCACAGCAAGTTGGCATTGAAAGACAAGCTCGGGAAGATCAAAATGGAGAAGGGTGACACGATCCAAAGATACTTGACAAAGTTGACTTAATGTTGAGATGAGCTTGGAAGTGTTGGTATCATTGTTGCCTTAGATGATTTGGTGAGCCTAGATCTTCTAGGCCTTCCCAAGAGTTGGAATAGCTACTAGGAATTTGTTAATAGGAGGGAGAAGCTTTCAGATTTGGAGCGACTATGGTCCGATCTTGAAAAAGAATAAATTCGGGGGAGCACCAGAGATGGATCCTCATCAAAGACTGATGATGAGGAGAAATGTGCCTTGGCTGGAAAGGTGAATAAAGGAAAATGAAAGGCATCCCATTCCAAATCCTAGACCGAAGAGGCAGGAAATAAGTGAGACTTATCAAAGGTAAAAAATTTCAACTATCATGAGCATGGACACTATGCCACAAATTTTACACAAAAGAAGAACAACAAGAAGGCCTAAGGAGAAGCATCAGGTGAAGCATTGGCTTCACAGTTCCAATTGGTATTCACCCTCATCGCATGCATGGTTTCAATAGTGATGGTATCTATGTGTTACTTGGACATTGGAGCTTCATTCCATATGACCGAAAACAAAGAATTCTTCAATGGCTTGGAGGAGAAGGATCTCATGATGCACATCGAGATGGGTGACAATGAGAGGTATAGTGCTACCATTGTAGGTACAGTTACCTTTCAGAGGGTGTCAGGTAATCCACTCACATTAAAAGATGTCATGTATGATCCTGGTTTAAATAATAATTTGGTTTTTGTTGCTATGTTGGAAGATCATGGCTATGGCATTATCTTCAGTGAAGGAAAGGAATTCATTCATCACAAATTCGTAGGACAGGTGAAAAATATTGGTGTTAGACTTCAGAATCTCTATAAACTGGATGTAGAGGACTACATCGCACTAGCAGTAAAGTAGAGAAGGTGGAAAGTTAAAACATCATTGAGTTATGGCAGAAGAGGTTGGGTCATCTACACCACAATTCTTTGAGGATCATGCAACAGATTTCTACAGGACTTCCAAAGGGTTCACTTGCGTAGAGAGACACATGAAAAGGGTGTAAATTGGAGAATTATACCAAATCATCCTTTCACGATAAGGAAATAGAGCCAAGGCGATTCTTGAGAGAGTTTACTTAGACATGTGTGGATTGTTCTCAACAGTTTCCACAAAAAATTGCATGTATTATGTGATTTTTGTTGATGATTTTTTAAGAAAGTGTTGGATTTTATTCATGCAGAAGAAAGATCAGACGTTCTCCAAGTTTTTTTTAGTTCAAGGCACTTGTCGAGAAAGATACCGGGAAGAATGTGAAGGTTCTGAGGAGTGACGATGGTGGATAATACATCTCTAACTAATTCAATATCTTATGTGCCTAAAAAGAAATTCAAAGAGAATCGGATGCACCTCATAACCCATAATAGAATGGGGTTGCAGAAAGGAAGAAAAAAACTAGTGTGGGAGCAGCACGAGGTATGTTACAAGATTAGGGCCTACTGTTGCATATTTGGGCAGAAGCATGCAATACAATAGTATTTGTGTAAAACAAAAGTTCTCATCGGATACTTAGGATGAGTACACCAGAGGAGGATTTTTCAGGTAAGAGACTATATGTGTCGTATTTTAAATTTATGGTTCATCTTTTTATTTCCTTGTAACCAAAGGATCCAGGAAGAAGTTCAAGCCAACAAAAAATTTGGGGATAATTGTGGGGTACACCGATACACCTCAAAAATATAGAGTGTATTTTCCATCACACAAAATGACAGTGGTCAGAAGAGATGTGAAATTTGATGAAGACAAAGCCATGTGGTTGTCCCTTGAGAGGGAGCTTTAACTTCATGTAGTTGAGGAGCTCTTGGATCCAAAGGATGAACCTCAGGATGTGCAACAACCATAAGAAGAGAAATAGAGGGTGGTAGAAACCATTCATACAGAGCCATCCACCAGCAATGGAAGGAAGTGCACCAGAGAGGCTCACAAATTATTGTTGGATGCGAGAGATAATGTGGGAGCACCCACATCATAGCATAGGCAGAGAAGGTCCCTAGAGAGGTACACTAGATACATGACTCTTATGAGCGAAGGTATTGATATAGAACCATCCTCTTTCGAGGAAGCAATGCAGCAACCAGTGGGGGTTAATGTCATGTTTGAGGAGTATGACTCCATTATCAAAAGCAATGCATGGGAAGTTATCCCAATATCAGTGGGGAAGTCACTTATAGGATCCAGGTGGGTCTACAAGTTGAACTGAGAGAATATGGGAGTGTGGAGAAACACAAGGCCATATTTGTGGCCAGATGGTTCTCTCAGGTTGAGGGGATTGATTATGATGAGACTTTTTCACCAGTCGCAAGGTACTCATTTATTATATCCATCCTTGGACAATCAGCACAGATGGGACGGAAGATACACCAGATGGATGTAAAGACAACCTTTATCAATGGAATTATTGAGGAAGAAGTGTACATTGAGCATTCGGAAGTTTTTGAGAACTTAGACAGGGATTTTCATGTGTACAGACTCAAGAGAGCATTGTATTGGCTAAATCAAGCACCTTGTGCTTCGTACACCAATATTGACATCTATTTCACAGGGTTGGGCTTCACCAAGAGTGAAGAGGATGTGAACCTATATCATATTTTCATTGATGGTAAAATCTTAAAATCTTAACGAACTTCCCAGAAAAAGAAGCTAAAGTTCGTCCAGTGTGACGCCAAGTTTTCTTGCTCCTACAACATTATTCTAATTTTGGAGCCTACGTCATGGTTGTATCAAGTGTCGCCTTAGTCATGTATTGTTGTCTTATGTTTTTTCATATGTATTAAGTGTTATTGAGTGTTATTAGTTGTCATAGCATTCATTAGAACATCTCTATATGTGTTTCATGGTCATAACACCTTTTTTGTTGTAAAACAACACTTTCAGGTCACAATCACTCACACTTCATTGTTTATACTAAGGTAATGTGCATAATGTGGAGTTTTGATGTATATTCATTGTTGATGAAGTTTGTATAATTTTTCTCATTGATTTAGTATGTGTCACACATGGCTTTACGTCTATAACTCATCTTGATCACTCATTGACCTATCATCTAGAATTTGACACATTTCAGTTGCAAAACAATCCCATTAAGGCCAATATCACATGAGAACACTCTGAAGCCTTGATGGGAGACCCTACATTGTTCAGAAGTGCACCTTGTACCCTCCTTGAGAGCTCTGCACACTCTAAAATCATGAATCCCCTCCCCTATTCCGAATTACGCCCTCAAAAAGTGATTAAGTATTACTTGAGAGCACTCCTTCGACCTGAAGAAGTGCACCCTCATTTTTTTCACTGGTGAATCTTGAACACCCGAAGATCAATCCTTCATCCTTCCCTGATGCGCCATGCACTGATGCAGGGGCATTAGATTCGGAAAATACCTTGTATTTTATTAAACATAGGGGGTCTTATGTTTTTGAGAAAATATTGATTTTTATGTAATTATTGATGGTTTTTGAGTGATTAAATGAGATATTAAATAGTGTGAGTATTTTGTAAATGTTCCCAAATTATTGGAGAACATGAGGGAAATCAGATAGTTTAGATTTGAGATATTTAGGAATTGATTGTAAATCCTAAGTTAGATTCAGTTTCAAGATTTTAGGGGTTTGCAGATTTTGAGGAATTTTGTTGAGATATTTGAGGATTTGAACTTAAATTGGTTCATCCAAAATTTGTATAAATTAATAAGCTCAAAAGAAAAAACATATCAGACAGCAGACAGGAATTAGTGAGGTTTGGACAACAGAGTTTGTAAGCCTACGGCTTTTGTAAAGGAGCCATTGATTTGAAAATCAGGTAATGGACTAGAGGTCCTTTGTAATTGTTTACTTATATATATATATATATATATATATATATATATATATATATATATATATCTGTGTGTGGGATTTGACTTCTGAGTCATATGAGCATTGTTGATTTAATTCTGTGTGAATATGCTTGAATTCAATAAATATTTGATAACTCTGAAATAGGCTCTGAGATGAGGCCCTGCAATTGAAGGAAGAATCGATGTTAATTAAGGTCTATTTTATGTTTTGAATTAAATGCAATAAAGGTTTGCATATGTTGGAGAAGGCACACAAATTTGAACTTTGATTATTTATCAGTGAAATCGAAACAATTATTCAAGTGGGAAGACTGTGAAGTGCTGTTGGAAAGAATACATCAGTTCATTCTGCAGAATTAAATTAATATGAGGAGCAAAACTCTGGTAACGTAGCAGAGTTCGAAGTCGAGGAAATGAACTTCGATTGAAGGCATAAGGATTGGGAATTTTCCTAAGGGACTTTTGTAGAGCGTTCAAAAGGAAAGTGAATTGATGCCATCATAAAGATGAAAAAGTCATGCATGGAATGTATGATGAGAAGGTATATAAATTTTGGTGTATCGATCATTGAAAGATCGATTTCACAAGAAGGAGAATTGAAAATTGAGTTTCAATCCTGAAATGAGCAGTTCATTTAGTAAGTGAAGGTGTAATTCATATTAAGGGTTATTGTAAATGTATTATGGACGTTAATCAATACAGAGTATTCTGGGTGTTAATCAATATAGAGATATACAAAGAGATTATATGGAGTCTCGGAATGCGCAAAAGAATATGAAGTCAAATTGAGCTTTATAAGGCGTAAGGGATGGTTTGTGAACAAAACAATAATTTCAATAATGGTGTGTTGGCACATATAGAAGCAAATGGAAGCGCAGAGAAATTGTGGTAAAATTGCTAGAGCGTGAAGCAGTTTTTGGAGTCAAACTGCAAAATTTGAGATGTCGTGAACAATTGCATTGCAATTGGACTGTTCGTTCATCGTGAGGAGTGATTATATGTGAATGAGAAACAGAGAAAGGAACTTTCGATTGCTTTAGTTTATAGAACCCAGATTTAATGCGCAAAAAATGGAAGGTTTGTTAAATATCTGTGTGAATTGTGTTAAAAGGAATGAAAATTCAAGTGGAAGGTGGAACCGTGAGTTCTGTGTGAACCTGAAGGCGGTTTTGTCAATCTAAAACCGGCGGTCTCGCATTTCCTTAAAAATGGTAAGTGGATTTTGTTTTTAGAACGTGATATCGTTCGTTGCAGGACACATGGTATAAAGTGGTAAGTTAAAACCATTTTTATCGCGTTAATTTGAAGAATTAAAATATGGGAAGTTTGGTTATGCGATGATCGTCGGATCATTGAAAGGAAGTGTGATAAGCTATCAACCGTTGGATGTGAATGGTAAGTTAATTGCTATGAGCCCGAACACTTATATATGTTGGTGTTGGTTTTTAACCAAAGTCTGAATTTATGTATGGTTGAATATTAAATATGTGATGGCATTTTAATTAAGGCCGTGAAGGTTTCTTATGATATTGTTGATGTTAGATTGATTAACATCTATATGCCTCGGTGTTAAATTAACCAAGTTCGAATTTTTGGAATTGAAATGTTTGCATGGTTCAATGCTATGATAAGCCTTGGGCTTAATTATAAGGTCTGAATTTTAAGAAATAGAACCAGTGGTTGGTCAACCAAAGTCCTTTGTAAGAATTTTGAAAAAGGCTTTCATTTGTGAGAGAAACCTTGGATATGAAGGTTGTTGGGTTTTTAAATGAAAATCGAATGTTGAGAAGGGATTTTTAAATATGATTTTTAACCATAGGCCAACTGAAAAATAGAGCTTCCATATATAGAAGAATTGTAATCCAGGTTGTGTGGTTTTTTTTATAACCATAAGAATTTTATTTTAATATCTCAAATCTATGATTTGAGATATAAGAGCTTCCGCAAAAGTTTTGAGTTTGCCCAGATTGAGATTTATTTGGGGGCATTAAATTGGGATGCATTTTTATATGCATAGTTAAGGAATGAGATTGTGGGTAAGCAGGGTGAGCTTGCTATCATGCACCCATATGAACTGACTTAAATGCATTTTCGCAACCTAAAGGCATGAAGCCTCAACCTTCAGCCTTCAAGAGTGCAACTTTTTCCCTTCCTAAGGCTTCTTAGTCACATGAGTTCACCCGAAAGGCATGAATCCTCAGCCTTCAGTCTTCGGGAGTGTGCCCTACACCCTCCCTCTTTCCCTTGGGCGCATAATGCACTTGGGAAGCCCAACGCTTTCCCCTTCGTCCTTTGTACTTGTGACATATGCCATGCCTTGATTTATTTCTTCATTAGGGCACATGAGGGAAACTCGAAGAATATTAGCTCATCCTCCTCAATCCTTCAACCTTTTAGAGTGAAACCTTGCACCCTGAAGCTTCATTGACCATTTTAAGTGCACCGTAAATGCACGAAAAGGAAAAAATTGCCTAAGAAATGGTAGAGTAGGATATTTTCAGACTAATATTTGTCCGAAATTAGTGAATGCAGCAATAGGTATTCCAGGGACCTCATGGAAAGCACACACAAAGAAGATCAGGAAAAGAGGATAAACAAAAGAAGAATGAGAGAACCGAGAAAAAAACCCCAAACTTGATGACTAAAGCACCCTAGAGACTCCAAGATTGAATACCCTTTAGAGGGTGTAAGTGTTATGATAGAAGATGAACAAATAGAAAACAAAGTGGCAACCATGTCAGCACTTGGCACTCGAGAAAATCCATGTCATCGGTCACTATCAGTCCCAATCATCCAAGGAAATGACATGTCTAGTTTAATCATATGATGATTTGGAAGTAATGATGTCTTATTGTAATCATTTTAAAAGAAAAAATGTAATGTGTCAAATTCCAAATGTCATATGTGGAATTTGTAAATTCACTTAGTAATATATGGACAAATTGTCTTTAGGAGAAGTATAAAAGTCATATAAGGAAGTCTAAAAGACACTGGAAGTTCAAGATTTTTTTAGAATTCCAAAGGAAACATCAGAATTCTAAGATCCATGAGGGTAACTCAAGAGTCAAGGGGAGATGAAAAGTCATTCCTCCTATTATAAAAGAAACCTTGTAACTCAAGCAAATGGATTTTGGAAGCTTAACCTTTGGAGAGCTAGTCTTGGCTTCTGTACTTGGCATAGGAGAGAAAACTATTTTATGGATAAGCAAGGAGTGAATTAATAGTCCACTATTGGAACTATTGTTCACCATTGTAAATGATGTACTTGGATCTTTCAACTTATAAGTTAAGCTCTATGAGAAAACACATTTTCAAGCATGTATCACAAATGTTTTAGGAATATTCTTGGGATGCTTATGGTATACTTTGTGTTCATATGTACTGGAGAAATTTAACTATTTTGGTAGATTCAGTACTCATCTCGTTGAATCTGTGTTTTATTCGCTTTAATATTGTGAAACTCCCCTCTTGAAGGTTCCTTTTACATCCTACACTTGGTGCTTCACAATGTCAACTCACTTTCTTATTCAAGGTTTACATATATAATCTCTTATATTATCTATTGAAACCAAGACAAATGTTTGTGTTATGGTGGTCGAGTCGATACTCTTGATGGGGCTCCTACTCCAAACAATGTGAGGTCTAATTATGACTTCACATTAGGGAGACCCCTGAGATGTGAGGTAAATATTTTTTTTTACTTTCAACTGTATTTTTTTTTACACTAAAAAATTTGATGGGATATATATATATATATATAAACTTGGTCAATTGGATTTATCTTGGGTGGTTGAGTGAAATGGTTGTTATCTTCGTTTCCTAGATTCAAATCCTCGCTTGTAATATCTTGAATTATAATACCTTAACAAATATTTTATGATACTCACTTTAACCCTTACTAATATTTAATAACACTTTTAATATATATATATATATATATATATATATTCCACATTGGTTTTTATTAAGGAAAAAAATTATTTTATTTTCAGAGATATATATAGACTCCAAAATAAATATGAAATCAAAATTACACCTTTTTTAAGTCCATACTATAAATAATATTTTTTGATATAAAATAGTTATGTTCAATAAAACATAGTAAACAATATTATTAGTCCATGTCCTAGGCACAACTGGGACTATAGTAATCAGAATTGTGGCAATAACATTAATAATAAATATTTAATAAATATTTTTCGAATCAAAACTAATGCTAACATTACTTAACTAGGATTAAATATTTCATTTTCATTTTCCAATGTTATCATTGTGTTATGGTTTGGTAATATATGTATTTTCTTGTACACGCCATAGGAAATAGCACATGGAAATGGCGTGGCTATATGCATGTACTTTCCATCTGCATGTACTACTTTTTAGCGAAAATGTTTCTGAAGTAGCCAGGCTCTGTTGAGGTGAGGCACGTGGGAACCAAGCTGCATAACAATACAATGTATTTTCTACCTGTGAATTAAAAATTTAATTCAACAAATAAATAGTAAATACAATTGAACAATGGTACAATATTTCTCACGCTGCAGTATTTTGACAATGGATTTATCATGTACAGTGTAGGGTATTTTAGCCACCGCCATGAAACCCTACTTGCATCGTGTTACAAGAAGGATTTCATGATAATGATGAGGGGTCAAGAAATGACTAAAGTTGGCCAACATATTTCCATAAACCCTTCCTTCCATTTTCCTTATGATCTATATATTGATGTAAAAGCAACATAATGGAAGGCATAAAGACCAATCCAAGTAAGTGTGAACATGAGCAGAAGAGAAGTGGTGACTCCACCCCACAACAGGAAGGAAATGGAGCGCAACTACCATTTCTTATTCATTAAGA
Organism: Pinus albicaulis; assembly: GCA_034641835.2. NCBI lineage: Eukaryota > Viridiplantae > Streptophyta > Pinopsida > Pinales > Pinaceae > Pinus > Pinus albicaulis. The sequence goes on from CM076580.1 coordinate 1,047,714,121, forward strand.
AATAATAAGGAAAACAACAAACTTACTTGGTTTATCGTATCTGAATTCTTGAGGCAGATAAATATATTTCTCGTCCCTCTCAAACAGAGTGGGGAGCATTCATAGAAAGACAAAGGCCTGATCTAGAAAAATAATTTATGGTTTCTCACCAATTTACCCAGCATCAAGCAGCAGCTTATCTAGTCAGAGTAGATTCGGTTGATGCATATGTTGATCTCTTTTATAAACATTTGTAGATTCACACTATGGTATTATCTAAGATAACTCCATTGTGCCTCTTATGACTTACAAGAAGTTACATCTAAGGTCACCGCATAAGAAAACTAAAAATTTGTAGGATTAGAGAAGAAAGATGCATGACATCAAACAACTGTTCATAACATAATGTGAGAAAACTTGTAAAAATTGCACCTAAATTTATTTAAATTATAAGATATTATTCAAAGAAAATGGACTTATAGAGAAATTACAAATAAAAACCTTTGTGTTAGTGCAGCTTAGAAACATTACCACTGAATTTAGTCCTATCTAAAATAACATTGTTGTAACTAAAAACATTTCCTACAAAATAATATTTCTTTTATTGTTTTTAAACTTGATTTTAAGAAATAAATTTTCAAAATACACACTTAAATTTCCATAAAATTTTAAATTAAAAAATATATATATTTAAATTATCTAAATATTTAACTCTATATCCATACATTACCATATATTTTTTCTTACTATTTATACTGCATAATATATAATTATCACATATATATACTACCTAAACTAATACTTTGTCTTATATACAAAATAAAATAATAGCATACCTGTTGTTAATGAACACACAAAGGTCACTTTTAGAAGCATTAAAAAAATACAGCAAGAAATATTATTATCTCCAACATAGAAAATGATACGTAATAATTTGTCATACATATATAATAAAGTATTAAGTTTAAGTAATAACAACACACCTAATATTTTTTTTAAAGATTATTTCAGTTGTGTTTCTTTGTTCACCTAGTTTCTTTGTTCAATTGGAGTCATTTCTTCAAACTGTAGAATTATTTTGTATTGTTTTACTTATATTCTTGGAATTTTTGCATGTTTATATTCTAAAAGTTAGCTATTGCTAACATGGAATTTTTTTTGCATTATTTTACTTATATTCTGAAAAAATTTGCATGTTTAGCGTCTAAAAATTAGCTATTGCTAACATGGCATTGAAAGTGACGAATGTTTAAAGTCAAAGTTCAATATTTCAAACTCTCAACTATGAAACATCTATGAATAAGATTCTTGGGAAACCAGCCAATTAAGAGCATGGAAGAGCGTGCTGGCTACTCTAATTTATTGGTTTTTTAACTTTTTGAAGAGTGTGCTGGCTAAATGATTTTTCATTTGTATTCATATACGTTTACTTTTGTATTATGTAATCAATAAGTAGATATAATTGCACAATGAAAAACACAACTTTAACTTAAAAAACTTACTGTTTTGCAAATTTATATATTTTGAGATTGTCATTATTATTGGCATGGTTATATATTACAATTTCAATATAACCCAAATTTCTAATCCAAAAAAATAATGAAGTAAAAAAAAAAATTATTTACTGAGTAAATTTACGAAGAAAGATATTTAAAAGTTTAATGATTTTCACATGAATAAGTTCTGCCTAGTAAAGTTAATTTTGGTTCCATGTAGACATCAAATCACATAAACAAAATACCATATGAATAAGGAATTTTGGGGAAGTTTTTCTTTTTAAACTTGATAAATATAAATATGAAATAATAATGCATAGTGTGTCGAAGTATCCAATCTATATTGTAAATATTTATTGCTACATATATGTTCTTTTACTTAGAATTAGTATGTAACCTTTAATTGTATTGATTCCGGGTTAATGTAGAGATCAAATTCATAATGTCTTCTGAGACGAAGGGTTTTGGGTTTAAGCAAACAAACATAGGGCTTACAGTTTAAGCGAACTAACTGTACAAGCTTTAATGTGCAAGGGCCCAGATGGAATTTTCGAGATCACACAAGATTGCAATTAAGATAATGGTTGCTTCAATATTTTTTCACTTTTTTTTAAGCATTTGTAAGCATCTAATTATCTCCAAGCACAAGCAACCATTCTTACTTTATGTACAAGGAATGAAAAATAATTGCAAGGATATCATGATTCTTACTGATTCGATTTAGGTCTGTAAGTTTTAGCTAGACAATTGCCATAAATTGTGATTTAAAAGTTACTAGATATTGAGAGTTACATAGGTTATAGCCATGTTGTAGATGGTATAGACAGAGTCTGCATTCTGGGAGTTCATGGTCAGAGGAAAACATTAGCTTTATTTATTTATTAAACAATGGTTGGTCAGTGAAGAGAAATGGGATATCATCCTCGTCAACAGCTCTTGAGAGATTCACTTTTACTAAGATTGAACACTTTTTCAATCCTGATGATAACTCATACAAAGTTCAAAGACGTTACTGATTTTGAATTTCCTTCATCTATTATAGAGAAAGAAAATGGCTCTAAAATCACCCATAAAGTTTCGTCTGTGGAAAAAGATCACAAGGACACTATTAACAATGAGATGCTAGGGTATTTCATAGGAAGGACTGGCTTGTTTTTAACAACGCTTGGAATTCATAAGGACACTATTAACAATGAGATGCTAGGGTATTTCATAGGAAGGACTGGCTTGTTTTTTACAGCACTTGGAATTCATAAGGAGCACTTGCATTTCATGCGGTGGATATGGAATGAAATGGCTCGTTATGCTGTAGATTGCTAGGATGCATAAATAAATTGCTCTTATGGATGGGTTGAATGTGTTGGACTTGTGCACAGATCTTCTTATGACTTGAAGGCACACTTATATTATATTTTATGATTGAGGATTGACCATGCTATTGGAGAATGATGCTTCATAATAATCACAAGGGACATAATAGAGCCCAGGTTGTCGTGGAGAATGCGGTTGGAGGCAAAAGGCGCAGTTAGGACATCACCAACAATATTGATTATTTATGTTTGTTTTTATTTCTAATGGTGTCTCATTTCTATGATTTCTATGATTTTTACAAGTAAGCAATCGAGTGGCTGAAATATAAAATAGTTTCCCTTTCCATTTTTTTTTAGCTATTCTTAGTTGTTTTAGGCTCTAAACGGTTGTATTGGGTTGTTTAAGACAGCTCTTATGGGTTTTAGATTTTAGATTTGGAACCATGCTCTAATACCACATTTGAAGATTCAACTTCAGTGTTCTAATTAAAAGTAAATTTACCATTTAATCTAATTTCACTAAGGAAAATATCATAATTATAAAACAAAAATTATTTGATAATAGCACAAAATTTTATTTCGAGCATATTAAACAGGTAAGGAATTTCAATTATAGAAATTTACATAAATAACACAACAAATGGAAGAATAATTGATCTGATGGCTTGGATGGGATGCTCTTGCAGGAACTACCTGACTGAATTTACCATCGTGCCAACTAGGAATGTTTATCAAAAATTTTAGCCCTTGAAACATATATAGGTTCCCTAACCCTTTGACCCTAAGTCCAACAAAAATCGTAGTGTGTCAGAACCAACACTCTCCCATAGATCCAAGTTTGAGTTCTCCCACTCTTCTCTCCTTTCTTTCCAATATCCTTCTCCTATTCCTCCCAAAATAAATTTCTTCAATGCCAAAATGAATACAAATGATCCCTTCTCCTTTCATTCTCCTTCCCTTTATGTTTTCCTTGCTCATCCATCTCAATCACCTACCATTAAGACCATGAATACTCCCCCACTCATCCTTTTAATTTAATGGCCTTGGTTTTGTTTCCTATATCTTATTCAAAAAACAATTTGAAGAGGTAACTTGTCAACTTTAAGAAATGAAATATTAACATTTAATTCATAAATAAATTTGATAAGACAACTTCTCAAACCCTGTGAAATGAATTATCAATAATTAATTCATAAATAAATTTGAGGAGACAACTTGTGAAAACCTTGGGAAATGAATACTAATTAAATAATAACAAATAATAAAATATTAATGTTAAGTCATATTAGTAAAATAAAATTACAAATTTGCAAGTATCTAATAATAGGTATATACTAATATTACTTAATAATTATAAGTCAATATTTTCACGTTAATTAAACACTTATCAAGATTAGCCATTAATCATTCTTAACCATTTATTTTATCATCTAAATTTTAAGCTTTAAAATACTATTGTATTGTGTGGGGTATGGGTATGTAGCTAGAATAGAAATATCCCATATGTATACTAATAATACTTATTGGAATCAATTACAAATAGTCAATCACTCAATAGGAAGGCTAATATGATAATGCAAGATAATAATATCAAGTTGTTATGCAACCAAATCACAAAAAAAATAAAAGATAGATCAACAACTTAAAACTTAGCGTCTTCGAGGGGTGAACCTCCTTTACACCATATAAATGAAGAATTCTTGGATGATACAAATGAGAAGAACTCCTTGATATACATAGGAGTCTAAGGGGTCACATTAGAATAAGAGTCTGCTAACAATAATAATCTAAGGGCACAACAATAGCAATAGTGATCTTCTATGCGGCACAACAATAATAATATGGCGGCTACATGGACATAACAATAACAATAAGGGGGCTACACTAACAATAACAATAAGGGGGCTACACTAGTATTATATGGACCTAACATTTCCCTCTCCTTTAAAAAGGTGTTGTCATCAATGCTTGAGTAGTTCTAGATGCTTATGTATAAATTCTCATCCTCCCAAGTGGAATCTTCAACACGTAAGTTCTTCCACTTAATGAGATACTCCAAAATTGATCAATTGTGTAGTTGTTGGGTTCTTGTTTCTGTGACTGCTTCAAGCTCCAATATGATTTTCATTCCTTATCAAGTTCTGGAAATATTGTTTGAAGAGGGAAATTTTCATTGATATCGTTCTTTAAGCATGAAACATAGAAAACCGTGTGTACTACGGAAGATGTAGGAAGCTCCAATTTGTATGCATACCAATCTTTTGCAACACCTTATAAGTACCATATTACTTGGGTGAAATATATTATCCTTCTTTCCTTGCTTGAGGGACATTTGTTTGTATTGTTGTAGCCATAAAAATACCCAATCACCTATGTCAAAACTTCTTTCTTTGTGATGTTGATATGCTAGTTGTTTCAATCGATTTTGCGTGAGAATGAGGTTAGCCTTTAACAGTTGGAGAATTTTTTTTTATGCTCTTTGTGATCTTCCACTACTTGGGTCATTTTTGTTGCAGTATGGAAGGAATTTTTGTACAACCATTCAACCATAGGTAATGACTTGATGCATTATGTTTGTTGATAAAATACAAAGCAATGGATATATCCTTTCAAAAAATTGTTCACTATCTCAGTTCACTCTTCACATTGAGTATGATAAGATGAGCTATGAGTTAATTTAGTACCAAGACAAGAAATTAATTATGTCCAAAAATTTCTAGTGAAAATAGGATCACTTTCACTTACAATAATCTTTGGTTTTCCGTTTAGCTTTTGAAATGTTTCCATAAGTGTTGTAGCAATTGGAGTAGTTTTAAAAGGATGAGATAATGCACAAAAGTGTGCATACTTAGTAAGTCTAGAAACAACCACCATGATGACACTCTTTCCTTCAGAGTTGGGTAAAATTGTGATAAAATCCATTAAAACGTCCTACCAATGTTGACTTGGATTGGATAAAGGTTGTAACAAACGTGAGCTATTAATTGTTTCAACTTTATTTTTTTAGCAAACCAAACATTTTGCCACAAAATTTTGAATATCAGATTTAATTCCATCCTAAAAAAAACCTTTCTTGACCCTGTGGCATGCTTTTAAAAATCCTGAGTGCCCTCCTAAAGGAGAAGTGTGCAATTCCAAAAGAATATTTTGTTTGAGTTGGGAATTATTACATAAATATAAGTGATATTTTTGTCATAATGAGTAGTTTTTCCAGATAAATGTATGTGATTTACTCGGATATTATTGCAACTTTTGAATTAGTGTCCAAACCTCTTTTTCATTCTTCCATTATTCCCTTGCTTAAGTTATCGAAACAGGTTCTATAATCAAAATGGCATAGAGAAATGCTTCCACATCCTTATCCCTTCTTGAGAGTGAATTTGCAACAACATTTTGCTTCCATATATATATATATATATATATATATGATTTCAAATTCATAACCCAACATCTTAGTAACCAGTTTTTGCTTCTCTTATGAAGATAATCTTTGTTCCAAAAAGTATTTAAGACTATCATGATATGTTTTTATCTTGAAGTATCTTCCCATTAGGAAATGATGACCTTCTAATAAATAGCTTTCTGTAAATACTTTCCCTTGATTGAACGACTTTCAAAAGAAATGAGTCTTCCTTCTTGCATTAAAACAACACCAATTCCATTTTCTGAGGCATCACATTCCACCATAAAGTTTTTTGTAATGTCTGGAGTAGCTAAAAGTGGAGCTTGGCACATTTCCTCTTTAAGATGTTCAAAGGACTCAATTTCTTTTAGAGTTTGAAAAAATGCACCTTTATTCAGTAATATTGTTAGAGAGCTACTGCTATTTTCCCATAATTCTTAACAAACTTGTGATAATACCTTGTCAACCTGGGAAATCCTCGAAGATGGTTTAAGGTTTTGGATATTTTCCATTCCTTGATGTCTTTTATTTTGTTAGGATCTACATTAACACCTTCATGAGATACAATATGACCCAAATATTCCACCTCTTGTACCCCAAAAAAACATTTGGATATTTTTGCATACAATTGTTTCTCCTCCAATATTTTGAGCACCCTATAAACATGTGGAACCTGATCCTTCCAATACTTGCTATAAATTAGTATATCATCAAAAGATACTAACACAAAATTTCAAAATAAGGGTTTGAAAATATAATTCATCAAACTTTGAAATGTGGAAGGTGCATTAGTAAAACCAAAAGAAATAACCAAAAATTCATAATGACCTTCATGAGTTTTGAATATTTATTTTTGAATGTCTTCAATATTCATTCTAATTTTATAATATATTGAAAGAATATTCGGCTTGGTGAAGTAAACTGCTCCATGTGATTCATCCAACAAGTCATCCATGAAAGGAATGGGAAATTTATCTTTAATAGTGACCTTGTTGAGTTCCCTATAATCCAAACATATGTTCCATGATCCATCATTCTTCTGAATATTACCATAGTAGAGAAATAACTTTGGATAGGTTGAATTATATCCACCTCTAAAATTTCTGTAACAATGCATTCAATTTCACTCTTTTGGTCATAAGGCTATCTATAAGGTTCGATGTTTGGAGGAGTGCTTCCTCCAATCAAGTGGATATCATGATCATGATCACTAATAGGTGGGAGGCCTTTGGGAGTGTTGAATACCTTGGAATGATTGTCCAAGATTCTTTAAAGATCTTTAGAAATAGATGATTTCAATGTTTGAGCATCTAATGAGCCTAATTTTGCAATTATGACTCATTTTTCTTTGTTTAAAATATTTATCATTCCATTAGAGTTGATTATCTTCCATGGTTTCCCTTTGATGCCCCTTAATTTAATTTTCTTTCATTCTGAGTATAATTTCAAGGAAAATTCTTGAAAATTAAAAGCTATCGTCCCCAAGCATTACTATTGTACTCATAGTACAACATCAACACCACCCACTAGAATGGAAAGAATTGGAATATTCAATAGATGTCCCCCCATGGTTAGATTTATATTCTGACACTTCCCTGGGAAATTTATTTTTCCTCCATTTACAACCATCACTTGACACTCTAGTGTTGGATATAGAAACCAATTCAATTTCTTGGCTATCTTACAATGAATAAAATTGTGGGTACTACCAGAATAAATCAACACTATTAATTTTTTTTTATATATCCTTCTGTATTAAGAGTTTTATGAGTGGTAATTACTACCAATGGATTACAAGATATGGTTAGATTTTGTTAGTGTCCTAGGTCTAGACATCTTGGTTATGATACTCTTACTATGTATTTTGAGGTCATGTCTATAAGGTCATGTTAGTGTATTTATTTTTGTTTTCATGAGTGTCATGACATTAAATGGTTATATTTTTCAAAGTATCATAGAGTAAATGGAGTCTTTTTACCATCATTTGAATTGTAATGGTCACAAGAATTCATGATTCGAAGTTGTAATCATAAAATGTTATTTTTCATTATAAGAGAGTCTAGGTATTAATGTAATCAAACTTTGGTTATCACATTCCAAGAATGGAAATCAATTCCACATCAAAAAGAATCATCACAAGGGAATGAGCACATATTTGGAGGCAGTGATGAGTCATTTTGGAGGTATTTTCAACAACTGAATAATGATCTCAAAAAAAGGAGGTAACGGTTATGAGTACATTCCTTCTCTCTGCCGAAGCATTGTGAATTTGGACATGCATTGTGTTTTCATGATTATCCATTCAAAATTGTGATCAACTCTATTCCTACCCACTCCAAGCTATTTTTCATGTTCAATTGGGTCATTATCAACATTTTCTAGCGCTTATTTCTTCAACATTAGCATTGGAGGCTCTAGTTCACTTGTTTTTTTCGTTGTACAGAGTCTCCAGGGCTGTTGTGAGTTTAGACAGTGCCACATTCCTTGCATGCAAGTATCAAATTCTCGCTCATAGGTGCAAATTCAATTTTATTTTTATCCTTTTAACTTTAAATAATTATGCAATTGTGATTATAATCCATTATAGACCACGTAAATATTGTAAAAGAAGTGAAGTTTGTTATCACTGTGTTTCAGTGTTTTTGCTGTGTTTTCATCCTAAAGTGTTGCGAATGCACACAGTGGATCAAACCCCTTCTTCTAAGCTGTCAATTTACCTCTTTCAATTGTGTAAACCTTGCATGCAAATTTTTTTTTAGCCTAGGGATTGTAACCAAAGTTTTTCCCTCAAATTTGTATGCCCAAAAGTGTGTTAAAAGCCAAAATTTCCTCTTCGATGCGTTTCTAACCCTCTACAGTGTGTTTCTGACCTTCTGCGCTACAAATGTACCTCATCAAATTAATTTTCAACAGTTATCAACATTCTGAGTTTTATAGGGATAAGTTGAGAGTTCTTGTAGTTATGAATCTTGACATGATTGCAGGACTATATTTTAAAACATTGTCACAAGGTTTGGGAACCAAATAACACCTCCATTTGTTACCTAATAACCTTACCAATTTCATTGTTGCAAAATTGAAAATATGTCAACACTAGAGGAAAAAAAACATAAAGGGGGAGACATTGTACATTTTGAACCACATGACATGTCAACCATCAATGTAGATGCATCCATTAGGGTGTCTTTTGAGCAAGTAGACTGCATGATATTTTGTGAAACAATTCACAGATACAATTTGCAGTTGACTAAATAATTTTCTTAAGGTTTTGATGGTGCAAAAGAAAAGGTGGGAAGCCTTACATTTCCAGATTCATCCCAATTAATATATGAGGCCACTAAGATTCCTTTAGGTGGAGAGGAGTGGTTCAAAAGAATGGATTTTGGTTTGGTTGCCTTCAAGGTTTTTCTCAAGCCTAAACAAAGGAAAGGGTATGTTTCATTTGTTCCTAAAATTTACTTATAGGACCATCATGACAAGCTCCTAGAGGTCATCCAAAGGTACTTCACATGTGAGGGACAATTCAACAGTTTCTATCACTACCACATCATGCTTTTAATGCATTTCAATGGAAAGAAAGTTATGAGTCTTCCCTATTATTTGTTTAGGAGTTTATGTAGATGGCTAATTGAGTGCAAACAAAAGGAAGTCAATTGGAGCACAGTTTATTTCTTTTTCATTGACTAATTTTTCGGTCATGAAGGAGCTTAAGAGGAGAGAGAAAACATGGCAGGAGTTCTTACTATCCTCAAGTTGGGAAACATAGTATTAAAGTAGTCAAAGGACCAAGAAAGACACTCATTCAGTTGTGATTAAGGAAGTTTCACCTGTAGTAAGCTTAGTCAAGAAACCGTTGACCAAAGGAAAATTGGATGGTAAGGAAAGTGCAAAGACGATACAATTTTCCCCTATGATAGAGAAGGTGGTAAGGGTGCCAAGAACAAGATCTGAAACTAATATATTACCTATGATCCCTCCATCATTTGTTGTTCAAATCATTGAATCAGGAAGCACACAAAGAGAGGTGGAAATTGATGAAAACTACGAGCAAATTAGGGAATCACAAGATCAGTTAAACAAGGCACATGTGATAATAACTTATTTGTAGAAGGATAATAGGGAGCTCGGACATAGATTGTCTCAAGAAACTATCCATCCTAGAAAAGAAGAGTCATCAAAGGAAACATTGACACATGTTTCCAAAGGCAAGGCTAAAGTGGTGATTTATGTTGAAAAGATGAAAGATCCAATTCAGTATTCAAGGAGACCTAAGACTAGGTTTTTTTCCAAGGTACAGGTACAAGAAAAGGAGACTTTGCAGCCTATGGTTTTTTATGAGAAAAAGGAATATCAGAAGCTACCTGGGCAACTTGAAGGTGTGCAACATCAAGTGGATCAACTTGCAGATAAATACCATAGGGATAATATGACCTTTTTTAAAGAGGTAGAGGTTGCTATGCCAGTTATTGACAAATATAGGTATAAATTAAAGTGGAACTTGCCTCTGCATAGGAAAGTAAAAAATTTATATGTGCAAAACTTGGTTCTGAAAAGAAGACTTAGGTTGGTTAAGAAAATGCTTACTGAAGTCAAAGAATCTGGAATAAATATGAAGAGATGTAAGTTGTACTTGTTGGAGGAGGTTAGTACAAAGATCAAACTCCAACAAGAAACTTCAACCCAGCCCTGAAAACTTCATTTTTTGCTCAAAGATTAGTTTTGGTGAAAATAATATAACTGTAGTAAGGGGTTTTCTGTGCTTTCCATATGTAAATTTGATAGCTATGGGGTAGTGAAGTTCAAGGTTTTTTCTATCATGTGGGATTTTTATGAAGGTTCTAGTACCTATTCTAAGTTTTTCAGCATTCCATATGGAGGAAAAGGATATCAATTTTTCAATTTGTAAAGGTGTTGCGAAAACTGACAAAGCACTGTGAAAGTGGGGTACATGCCAAGGAGAGGTCTACAGGTGTTTTCAAACTTTTTGAGGAGGACCATCACCATAATAGGATCATTTGAGGCATACCCAGTTGCTTCATTCTATCAGATAGAGTCCAAAACCATATAAACCATGGAATTCAATTAGTTTTGTTGCAGATATGCCTAATGGCCCCATGAGTGTTGACAATTAGCCACATTTTGGTTTAAAATTAAATTTTTTTACTTCTAGTAGTATTTTTGAGCATGTAAATAGATGGTAAATTATCCTATGGATTGTGTTTAAGTTTATTGGTTAGTATTCTAAGCTATTCATGTTTTAAACATGGATTGGCTACAACGAAAACGGTTCCTATTTTTATGTATATGTAACAAATTTTGAATGTATCTAGTTAAAATTAATTTTGGTCAATGAATTTGACCACCTATGATAGGAGATAAAAAATTTGATGATGTATAAGGATAGCAAAAACATTGTAAAGGTTATGTTGGTTGAGTTTAGAGATAAGAATTTTTGTTCACTATAATTTTGAAGACTTTTTGCAAGTGAATGAATGGAATAGAAGGCAATTTGTAGGGATTCATCTGTCAAAATTTTAGTGGCCTGTTTTCGTTTGATTTGTGAGTTATATTACGTGTTTTTCATCCCTTTAATGTACATATTTATTGCTTGGAAAAAACCATATGATTAATTTAAAATTAATCCTTAATGATAATGATGCTATGATTAGCTTGCCAAGTTATTAATGTTTTCAGCTTTAGAACAAAATATTAGAATTCATCTATCGTTTGATGCTCTAATGTGTTTTTCCTTAACTTTTTCTTCCTTCACCTTCTACAATAATTTGATCTAAAACAACCAACAAAGTTGTCTACCTCACCCCTGTAGAGAAACCCTCTATTTTCTCATCATTTCATGGTATAGAAATCAGATTATTATCATGACTCCATGCTGAATGAATTAGAGGAAATTTGAGCCTAAAAGTGGCCTCCTAAGGAAAAATAATAAAATAATAGTTAAAATAATAAAATAAGAGTTGTAAATATTGGAGGGGAAAAAACTAATTTTTTAATTGTATTTTTGGCTTATATCCTTATAGGTTAACTCAAATTTCAAGTGTATATTCTCATTGGACGCAGAATTAAATTCCACATCCAACGAGTACCCATTATGCATACTTTTGAGAAGACCCACATTGATAAAACTTGAAGATACGTTAAAAAAGTGTGTTGAACATGTTTTTTATATGTATCTTCAATTTTTATCAATGTGGGTCTTCTAAAAAATATGCATAATGGGTACTCCTTCGATGTGGAATTTAATTCCGTGTCCAACAAGTGTCTACACTTGTAATTTGAGTAAACCTATAAAGAGATTAACAAAAAATACAATTAAAAAAAGTAGTTTTTCTTCTTTCCCCTCCAAAATATTTACATGTACCTCTTTTTAAATTTAAAGGATTTTTATTGGTTTACATATTATGAAATGGAAATTACGTGAAAATTTGATGGGTGCTTTTAGGCTAGAATTTCCTCTAATATGGTTTTCCTCATTTTCTCATCAACAAATCTCTAAAATCAAAACCCTTTTGAGCTTACTACCTAACTTAATATCATATTTGTTGAGTAAACTAAGTGACAGAGCCCTCTCCAGGCTAGAAGGGATAAATTATGGCCTAAAGTGGTTTGTGGTTATCTTTGTCATTTTCCTCCTCATCCTAGGAAAATTACTTAGTGCTAAAAGATTCATTTATTCTTTCTCTTGGGTTGGTTCCCAGTATATCCTCTTCTTTTGATATTTTTAGTTCATTTTCTTCCTCCTCTTCAAAATCTATGTAAAATAATTTCTTCTCAGCACACTTATGAACCTTAGTGTATTTGATATCATAATTGTAACAAAGCCTTTTTTCTCTCTTTTTTCTCGAGTTTTTGTGGTGTCAACCTTGTAGCTTGTGGGAGGATAGGATCGACAGCACTTTCAACTTTATAGTTCTGAGTGGTAGGCTTCTTTGTTACCATATTTTTCTTTCAAATTTTCTTGCTACCTTGAATTCCTTCTCTAATGAATCAGGTTCCCAAAGACGAACCTCATGTTGGATGTTATCCTTTAAATTCCCTATGAATACATCAATCATATGCTTCTCTAAAATATCATTTACCTTGATATTAAATATTTGGAAGTCCTCAATATGCTCATCCATTGAACCCTTTTTTTTAGATTTATCAATTGGATAAAGAAAGTATTTCTCTTGGTATCCTCATAATGTGCTACCAATTTTTCCACAAAAATTTTCCAAATGTCAATTGATTTAGAATAATAAAGCCATCAATAGCACACAAACTGATTTTGTTATAAATATAATGATGCAATGCATACCTTTTGTGTGTGTGGCACATCATGTATATCAAAGTATTGATCCATCTATAATATCCATGTTACCATATCCTTGCCATAAAAATTCCTCATATCCATCTTTGGAATGTGGTGGGTCCTAAACCCAATATTGGAGTCTCTAAAATCATATTTCATATTCCTTTTTTCGTCTTCCTGATTTTCATGGAATACCTCATTACCATTAGGAATAATTTCTTGTAACAACTTTGTCAAACCATCCTTCTAACCTCCCATGTGTTATTTTAAACCATCCATCTTAGCTTCTAGTTAATTTTTGGTTAATTTTTTCCATAGTGAAATTTATTGCACTTGGTGTAATAATTTTGAAATATCATATTTCATTTATTCCTATTCTTCATGCATCATAGTAGATATTTCTCATTGCTTACTCGTTGTATCCATATTTTTTAGGAATTTTCGAATCAAATAATTATATCTATGTTTCACTATGGCCTTTCAATCACTTCAAACTGTTTTAAAAAATAAAAAATATGCAAAATAGCAAATAAAAACACAACTTATTATTTATTTTAGGAGATAGATATTGAAACAATTATATCTATATAATTTAAGCCCCCCAAGGTCTGAAATTCCATTTTTCGGTACGCCTCTAATTCTTCTAGCTAATCTTGCAATTTATTCCAATATTGGATTTTTCAAGAAAAAAGTTATACCAAAGCTCCCACGATGTCCTAATTATGGATTGGTTTAGTATAGTAAACTTGTACGAGATTCCACGTGTCACTATTTCAACCTTTGTCCCTGAAATTGATACACGAGAAACTACAATATGTTTAATTTCAATCAGCTTTTACAAAATTCAAGTTTGATTCTCAAAGAGGAAGTTATGACGATTTTCCCCAGGTCACCTATTTGAGACTGAATTTAGGAGCATGCATAAAACCTAACTTCTTCGAATCATTTCTCAGAAAATATAGCAAAAAAAATATTTAATTTATACAAAAATTTCATTAATATTTTGTCTCCATGTGGTCAAAATTTCAGTATCTGAAGCCTCATAAAAAACAATTTATTGTGAAAATCCAAAGATGACATGTTTGAAGCAGAGAAACCCTAGAATCCAAACCTCTAATACCAAATGATATGCAACCACATCACAAAAAAAAGAAAAGATATATCAATGACTTCAAAATTATCATCTTTGAGGGGGAAGCATCACAAAAGTGAAAAATTATTGGATGATACTAATGACAAGACCTCCTTGGTATATATAGGATTCTAAGGGGTCACAATACAATGAGAGCCTACATAAAAATAATAATGTAAGGGCACAACAATAACAATAGTGGGCTTCAATGGGGTACAACAATAATGATATGGGGGACACATGGTCACAACAATAATAGTAAGGGGGCTACACTAGTATTACAGGGCCCTAACACAAGCAGGGCATTACAATATTGGACCCCTGTATATGAGCGTTAGGAGCACATCATATGATCAAATTACATTGTAGTTTTCCTTTCACTAGAAAGTACAAAGAATAATGATTTTCCTAGGAAAGTAGGTATGAGCTAAATACTTTATAGTACATCAATGTGTTGGCTTCAATGCCCTCCAAAAAATGATACAATGAAATATACAGTCCCATCTATATGCTCAAAAAATAAGGTCTTGGGTTGATACAATGACTACTACTAAGCTAGGTACATAGGGAAAAATGCTTGCATGTTGATGAGAGGGGGACATCACAACCGAAAAATCCTTGTTGAATAGGAAGGGGATTTGAAAATATGAATGAGTTAACTAAAGGGAGGCTCATGTGGCAGGCCTTACAAATGATGGAAATCAAGCTAATGAAATCTACTAAGCTGCATATGATGTTGCATCGGCAAATGTTGAGGGTCAAGCACATGGGTGACTAATTGAAGGAAAACCCCATATTGAGGTATGAGAATAGCTCAAACATGCCTTGTGAAGGCTAGTAAAATATACTTCAACACTATACCATTAAGTGTATGATTCTCAATCATGAGATAAGGAGTTGAAGGTGATCATGTGAGAGACAATTAAATCAAAGGGAATTAATGTCTCCCTCTACTTGATTGAAATCATCTGTCAATTAGGATACTAGATTGAAGACACATTATCCTCTAGACAACTCCCCTAGAATAAATTTCCTAAGGTCAATAAAAGAGGTTTCTGCAAGGCTGAGGCAATGAGGAATCCTTAATAAATGTGTGAGGTGCATAGTTTAGTGTGATATATATACACCAACACTAATGTGGGGAATAAAATGTTCTTGTGGGTCAACTTATAACTTCCCTTCTAGTAGCATAACATGTAAGAGTGACCTAGTAGCACCTAAAAATATTCCACGAGGAATGGTCAATTACTCGGATAGAGGCTTGTCAAATATGGATTAGTAATTCAATATGACATCTAGAGGTCAAATCTCTACAACATAGGATGGGTACAAAAAACAAAGGGGATAATATATTGTAATAGAGTCACTCAATATATGAACAGAGTCCATGGGAGGTAATGGTGACTCATATTTGATGATTTGAACAAGGGTGACTCAATGATGCTACCACTGACCAAACTAAGTACAAGTGGTAGAATGTCCCCTTGGGGTAAACCAAGAGGTTATAAGCAAGGGGAGTTTGTGAGGACATGTGTTGTCCACATGAATATGAGAAATGAAAATTGTGGTGGCTTCAGTATGAAGACAAACACTTGACTTCCAATCAAAAGGGGATTAAACAACAAAGGCACCAAAATACAAAAAAGTAATGGTGCTAGATTGCTCATTAAAGAAAGGCTCTAGCACTTGATAGATAGAAAATACAAAATATGGATGGGTTGATCCACCTATCAATGTGTGGGGTACCTAATGTCGTATTTTCTAAATTGTAGGAAAAATCAATGAATAGAGTGATATCTCCTATATACAAAATGCCACAAGGAATGGGTCCAAAAGAGAACCTATAAACATGAAAAAGGAGTAGCTACTCTTAACAAAATTCCACATTAAAATTTGATAAAAAAAAATTATATATTGTAAAAAATTAATTTAATTTCCTACATTTCATTTCTCACACTATATTCAAATCCTTTATAAAAGTACCTTCAATCATCTTTCCCAGTAAACGAGTTATTAATTTTTCAGATTTACATGAACACTAATACTTCATAAAATATCATTATTAACCTACACGTACCCATTTTATCATAACAACGCAATATAAAATTATAATTATTATTTACATCTTATTCACATTAACTTTATTTAAACTTATGTTATTTAGAATCACAAATAAAACCTAATAAAAACTATATACCAACTACATCGTTAATTATATCATTCTTCGTGATATCACCAATAATCACATTTTTTTAACGTTGTATTTAGTTTCATATTTCATACAGGAATTTGTTTAATGTCATGTCCATGGATAATTGGTGACGTTAATAATAAATAGAATTTCTCACTTATCTTTTCCGTGAAAGCTTTATATTTCAACCTTTCGGTTTTTTAGTTGAACAAGGAAGTTGTAGGGCAGCAAGTCCTTGTCTTGAGGCTAGGAATCGAAGAAATTATTACAATCATAGATGATTTGCCAATAATTGAAATACGTCTGCCATTGATTCAGTGAGTAGCTGAAGTCTGAGAGTGTCTAAATTGATACGTGAGAGTGAGTAATTGAATAGTTAGTTCACAACAACCTTTATCTGTATTAAGTGAATCCCACAATTCTCGTAACTTGAATTATTAACTCAATTTACTTTTTTGTTCAACGCCCCTTGCTGGCTGGAATAATTAATTGCTTATTATTATTTTTTTATATGTACATAATGCAATCATTACCTGTGTTGATTCAGTAAGTTGCTGAAGTCCTAGAGTGTATAAATTGATACCTGGAAGTGAGTAATTGAATAGTTAGTTCACAACAACCTTTATCTTTATTAAGTGAATCCCACACTTCTGATAACTTGAATGATTCACTCAATTTACTTTTTTGTTCAACGCCTTGCTGACTGGAATAATTAATTATTATTATTTTTTTATATGCATGTACATAATGCAATCATTACCTATTACCTATTACCGATTCTATTAAAGACATTCCAGTCATTCCATCCGAAAGAAAAATGTTATGTGAAGAAGTACAGATGCAACAAGAAGTATATAGATGCTAAAATATAAACGTGAAAAACCAAAACTCATACGTGTGTGTTTGTGTGTGAAGTCACACCAAAGACGAGTGATTGTTTGATGAGGTTGATTGCCCGCAGACCCAGATTTTAAAAACACTCTAATTCGCTATTTTTAGCGACACCTCCTTTTTATCTTGTCCGAGATCATTCATCGTGGGTATTCAAGATGTTTCAAGATATCTCTGTGAGGGTGGAAAGAAAAGGGCAGGAACAATGTTCGAGTGGAAAACAAGAAGCAAAGGTAACTAATTGACCTAGAAGTAGCACCAACAACAGTTTTTGTGGTAGCGGCATATAAGTGAAAAAACTAAAGGGAAGTCTCCATCCATTCTTTGAAAAAGAATACCAAGTTTCCCTTCCTTTATCCCTCACAAAAAAGAACGTAAACATAAGCAGAATGAGCTGCTGCATCCCCCGATTTTAGTGCAGAACAGAAGGGCCTCTTTGCGGTATGTTTGGGATGGACAAAGCCTTCTCTTAGTGATAAATTCAAGGGCTCATGGCACTAAAAGTTTGAACAAGTTTCTCAAAGATCATTTAAAATGGTTGAGGTCTGTGGTCATGACCCATTTTGTTCCACAACAAGTACAATCAAATTACATACATTATCTGAAGTGGAAGTTTGTGCACCGCATATTCAGCGCAGCTATACAATTTCAACCGACGCACGTGAGTAATTATTCTTAGTTTTTATGTTCTATACCACATCCATCTTATAGTGATTGGTCCAATCCTCTCCTAATATGGCGTCCAGTTAAACTAGTTTTATAGCTTGCAGAACCCAAGGGCAATGTGCGTATCCCCACAAATTTTGTATTATTTCTATCAATATTAATATATTTTAAATTATATAATATAATGTACAAAGCTTAAAACATGGGCTCCATGCAACCTCGTGGTTGTCCCTATTCTTATCATTTTCTTGGGTAAAACCACTTTATGAATTAAAAAACGAGAGTGAGTAAGTAAATCTTGTGAGAGAGGAGCATCTATCAATTTTCTTTATCGGTCGGTTCTCAATGGCATACGATGATGGAAGAACTAATTTCTATCACCTAGTGGAAAGAAGCTTATAGTGTGTGGTCTCACTACTAGTTAAGAAACATTAACAGTTACCTAGTTTTAGAACCATTACAGTAGAAGGAGGAGTTTATGAAGTTGTTGGAGGCATAATATACCCTACATTCTACCTGAATTCAAAATGAGAATGGACAAATTCACTTATGTGTGGAATTTATACATCTTTATCAAGCTTCCGTGAAAGATCATTATCCGCTATGGTCAATGGGGATTTTTATGCAAACAGTACCTGGTTCGGAGATGTTGTTTATTGTTTTGGATGGTTTATTCAGTTTGAACCATATTCAGATTCAAATTTGGGTCAAAGATGAAGAACAACACAAAACAACTTCTACATCATTTTTAAATCAAGAGAGATAGGGATTTCAAGGGCTATCAAATGTAGGTGCCACAAAAGGTCAAAGTACAGGTTCAGATCTTAAAAATGGTTGAAAAACGCTAAAATCTCAGAAGACCTGCTTCAGCTAAACTCCTCCTAAAACAGTGGAAGCGTACCGAAGCCCTAAGGGGCTTGGTTCCTACTTCGACGAGTAAAACTAAGAAAGTACAGGTGCAAGACATGTGAAGAGGGAGACCAGACAACCCTGAACAGTGCCCCAGACAAACCCAGAAAAATCACAGAAAAAATCCCGCAAAAGGTACAGGTCGCAGTTTCTAACATGTTTTCCGCTGAGGTCGCAGTTTTTAGGTTGTTATTTGCTACCTAAGAGCTGAGGTCGCAGTTTTTGGCCCAAAAAATGTGACCTACACTTCTGGCTATCTCGGAAGCAGGTTTCAGAAAAAAAGTGTCGTCTCTGCTACAGTGATACCTATTACCTGTGCAAAGGGCCCAGAAACACACGGAAGTTAGAAATTTTACTGTTTTAGGGTTTTAAAGGTTAAAACAACAACAAGAAATGCAAAATAAGAAACTGAAGAAAAACCCTAGGGTTTAAACCAACTGGTCATGCAGGGATCTGAAAAACGACAATCGTCGTAATTATAAACCCTTGTGGAGTCGCCAGTAGTTAGTGTGGATTCTAATCGCAAGCGTATGAAAAAAATTCACTTTAGTTGTGCATAACAAACAGCGCTAACATCAAAGATGGCTGTCAATTTGCTTAGATCTGCAGTTATTGATCAGAATAAATGCTATAGAAATCCATATCTATGCAATTAAAGACATTAAACAGCAAATAATAAGCAAGAGTTGCTCCATGCATCCAATGAAAAAGACAATAATTTTTAAAGAAATTTTTGTATTATGACACCTGGGAAGGGACCACAGAAAGATGTTACTAGTTCCCCTCAATAGGATGGGTTCTTTTATGTCCTTAACGCTTCAGATCTAAGATCTCTCTCTCTTGATGGTGCAAAAAACCCATACAAAAATGGAACTCAAGGGGAGCTCACAAGGAAAATGTAGAAAAATATGACAATGATGAGAGGATCAAAGTCAGACCAAAAGTATAGATCAAGGGTGATCTCTAGGCAACAAAATGTAGTGAATGAATGGAAAATCCTTCTATTTATAACAAAATATTGAGTTAGTCTAGATATTGGTGCATAATTCAAATATTATTAACAAAATCTAGATCCAACTTTTATGGAATATTTTATTATTTTTGTTGGAGAGAAAAGAAATTTGAATTTTGTCAAATCCCTTTATTAGAAAATAATAAATAAATAAATGATTTATTTATTATTTTAAGAATGTGGTTAAGTAATAATTAAATAAATAATTATTTATTCAATTATTTATAAATGATTTAGTCACATTTAACAAGGAACATTATTAAATAATTATTTAAATAATTATTCCTAGAAAATAATAAGATAAATAATGATTTATCCAATTAATTTTCTTGTTTTGGGTTAAATATGACCAAGAATATTAATTAAACAGTGGTTTAATTAATTATCCCTAGAGGAAAATCAAACAAATAAGGATTTATTTAATTATCTCTCATGGGGTTTCCTGTTTAGACTAGAAACAACCTAATAAATTATGGGTTATTAAGTTATTTTTCATAGTGAAAGCAATTTTACTATGGTAAAATTTGTCTTACATGGTGTACTTTAGTCCATCTAATAGTAACAGGTTAGATGACCAAAAATTGGTGTAACAGATACTCCTCTTCCAGGAAATTGGAGGAAAAAGGATGCTACTTCTGGAGAGGTAGTGGATACTACTGTCTATCGACAGTTAGTGGGTTCGCTAATGTATTTGGTGAATACGAGACCAGACATTTCCTACGCAGTTAAGTAGCTGAGTCAAGCTATGGTTAAGTCTACCAAGCTATTTTGGAAGGCGGAGAAGCATGTCCTTAGATACCTGAGGGGCACATCAGAGTATGGTCTATGGTATAGAAGGATAGATGGAGTGAAATTGCATGGCTTCACGGATGCAGATTGGGCTGGAATTCCATCAGACATAAAGAGCACATTAGGGGGGATCTTTAGCATTGGATCGACAGCAGTTTCCTAGTACAGCAGGAAACAACGATCCGCGACACTCAGTTTAGCAGAAGCGGAATACATGGCAGCAATTTAGGCTACATGTGAGGCTATCTCGATGAGAAATATCTTGGTTGGTTTGTTTGGTTCTCAGATGGATCCGACAGTGATTCATTGTGATAATTAGAGTTGCATTAAACTCTTGATTAATCATGTGTTTCATGATAGGTCCAAGCATATAGATATTCGGTCCCATCATCTCAAATATTGTGTGCATAGGAGGATCATGTTGCTTCAGTACATTCCCATGGAAGATCGAGATGCAGATATTCTGACGAAGCCGCTCACCAGGAGCAAATTCGAATACCATAGAGAAAAGATTGGGGTGAAGGATAATCCCTTTCTTGTTCAGAGGGAGTGTTGAGATTCAACAAGAATATTCAGCACCCACGCCTAGTGCGTTAAGCACCTAGTTGCATTTAGCACCTGGTTGCATTAAGCACCCAGACTAGGGTGGGGCCCACAATTCTATTTTTGGGTGCATGTTTATTTTTATTATCCCTTAATTTAGATGGACATTAAATTGTAATCTATTCTCAATCTAAACTTGAATGAGTTAACTGAAAGTGATAAATTCAGTTAGCTAGTGGATTTCGAGTTAAAGGTTGGTTGGTGGGACATGCAAAGTAATTCTAGTTATAACAGAGTTCGAAGTGCAGTGATGCATGAGTTGGTTAAAGTTGTAAATAGTTTAACTCAGTTAAGTGAGTTAAACTCAGTTGTGCTAGTTGTAACTGAAGATACACTAGTGAGAGATCTAGTGAATTAAATATTAATTAATTCACAATCAGTGATATCACATGAAACTAAGGATTTACTATTATTAGTTGCATGCATGTCAGATCCAGTGGAGACCCAGTGGAGTTCTAGGTGAAAGGGAGGTTGACTATCAGTTGTAGGATTATCTACTTGCACACATGCAGGAAAAGACCCATTGGAGTGCCCATGATACTTGCGTAGACAAGGCAGGCAAGAATTCCTATCTTTTAGGGACCTTTACCATCAGGGATTGCGTAAGAAAGGTTGGTTGTCTGGAGGCTGAGAATTGGCTATGTGTTGGTCAGCTTTGCATATGACAGTGTGAGACAATTAGCTAAATACTGGAGGGCTCTTGTGAGAAGAGTTTTGTATGTAATTGTTTCATGATCCATGCTTAATATACAATAGAAGATAGTGGGGTTTTTAGTTGCAAGCTTTCCCTGGGAAAGTATTTGTGTGTGTGTGATTGATCTTTCTTCATGTTCATGTGATTGGCGATTGTGTTTTTAATTCCGCAAAATATTTGTAGAAGTGATTCAGTGTTTAACTTTAGTACATTATTAGATCGGGTGAATCCAAGATATACATGCTTGTTGTATAAGTTCTACAAATACTCTCTTATTATTTCTTTTATAGTTGTTTTCCACTCGGAGGACCCTCATATTTTCTCAATACTAGGGTTTTCATTTCCCTATAGGGTTTTTAATAGAAACTCTATAAGTTTTCTGCGTTTGTCGAATTACTTCTATGAAAGTTCTCTGGTTGCAATAAATTATTTATACTTGGGTTCCTTTCTGTTGGTATTCATATTTGGAAGGTTAGATCGCCAAAATATTTTATCCCTAAACCCTATAGGGTTATAGAGATTTTTTCCTTCTTTGTCAAACCCTAGGGTTTATAGTACCATTTTGGAGCTATTATTAATACAGAATTTTAGTCTTCGTAATAAACGTTTATATGTAACTTTGTGGAGGTTGTTTGTAAATTTATTATAAATATTTTATTTACTCTACCCCTTCGTCGGGTCACACGAACCTTATTGAAACCCTTTCTTATCCTTTCTTTTCCAAATGAGGACCACGACAACCCAAGGTGTATGCAAGGTAAATACTATTTTTTTGAATTCCTGAGTAGGATTATTACTTCGTCCATTTTCATTTTTGGCGAGTATTCACAATGATCATTAAATCTCTTTGTTTTGTTTTCAAGTACCTTTCCCATTAGTCTTGTTTTTGCTTCACAACACTAAACAAATTTTGAGATTTTGTCCTAAAACTTCTTGGTGAATAACACATAAAATTTGTGTTTTCCTCTCCAGGTTGGGTACCTTCCTCAAACCTTATGGAATACTCCTACACAAAGCAGATTTTTTTTATGGAGATTAATTATTATTCTATGAATTCTTCTCTAGTTTTATTTACATTATGCACAAAGGAAAACACTATTTCCTGGGGACATTCTCTTTTATTGGTCGTTATGTGTTAATTCCCTTTGAGGCTAAACAACAAGTAATTTTTGTTTCTAGATATATTTAAGAATCATGATTTTATTTATTAAGTCCATATGTAATTAGACTGATATGTGTGTGTGTGTGTGTGTGTGTGTGTTCGTTCTTGACTGTATATCTTGTATTGTTCTGTGGATACCAAACATTTTTATGTATACAATTTTTCAATGACATATGCTCTACATGTAATTTTTTTTGTTTATGTATATATTTATATATTTCTTGCTTGTCTTTTATATTAACCAGAACTATGCTTATGCGACCAGTCCTAGAGGAAGTTTTCTTCTATTACTTGTCTCTAATATATAATTTTAGGATATACATATTTTATTCATTCTCTTGTCACTAAAATAATTTTTATTATTGTTCATTTCCTAGTTTAATGTCCCCTAATCAATTCAAGTAACTCACCCAGATTATCTAATACATATTTCCGCTTTATCTATACATGAAAGGGTAATGAGTCTATTACAATATACTTCAAAAACACATCCCCTTTTCTATTATGTATTATTTGTGTTTACATGTTTGTATGTGTATTTCCTTATCATGTTGTGGTATAATTCTATATATTCGTTCGCACTCTAATGTTGTTTTTTTTTTTCAAAATCTATATATAATATCCAAGTACAACATAAATTATCCACTACTTTGCATTATATATCTACTATCAGTACTTTGAATTGACAGAGTCAAATCACTATTCTACAAGAACTAATTTCCCCTTTCCTTCTTTTAATTTATCGTCAATAATAACAATCATACTCAAGTGCAGGAATAAAACATATAAAAAGATGTCTCATATTTTCCATATTCTACAATTAAATCAATAGTTCCATTTTCTTTTCTTTTTTGCTTAAAGAATAAAACTTAGCTCCAAAACATAACAGAACAAATAGTTTATGTACACAGAGATAGAGTTAGAAACACCGCATTAGAGGAAATTTCATCCTAAAACTGTCCATGAAATTTTCACATACATAATATGTAAATCAATCAAAATCATTTAAATTTAAAAAAAAATGTACATGCAAATATTTTTTGGATAGAAAATTTAAAAAACTATTTTTTTTAAATGTAATCTCCTTATAGGTTTACTCAAATTTCAAGTGTAGAAACTCGTTGGATGTGGAATTAAATTCCATGTCCAACAAATATTCATTATGCATACTTTTGAGAAGACCCACATTGATAAAAATTGAAGATACATTAAAAAAATGTGTTGGGTACACTTTTTTAATGTAACTTAATTTATATCATTGTCGATCTTCTCAGAAGTATGCATAATGGATATTCGTTGGATGTGGAATTTAATTCTGCAACCAATGAGTGTCTACACTTGAAATTTGAGCAAACATATAAGGAGATAAGCCAAAAATACAATTAAAAAAAATAGTTTGCTTCTTTTCCCTCCAAAATTCATAGCTCTTATTTTATTATTTTCCTATTATTTAATTATTTTTACTTAGAAGACCACTTTTAGGCTGAAATTTCCTCTAATGACTTGAAAATTTCTCCTAAGTCAAGTACTTGGCTCCCCCCAACATTGACACAGCTCTTACTGGTCCCCTTGAGCAACTAGGTCTGCAGTTTATTTTTCTGTATCTCCTTTTTGTGTTTCTTCGGTCTTTATATTTTCTCCTCTCTAAGAATTGTGAGACAAAAGCAAAAAATTACAGACATATTATCCCTTTACCACTCTTTGGGTGGTTATTAACTTCCTCCACCTCATCAACATGTAGCAGGGAGTTAGTCACTCATTAGTGAGCTCTTGTTTCCCATTTTTTATGATAACTCCCTATATTCTAGGAAACATTAAATTGGCCAATATAATAAATTCATAATTAAATCTAATCACCCATATTAAATTCCTAAGTCTTTATGCATAAAATCATTTCTAAAATAAAATGTAGTCGTTTTCCTCTTTTAGTCATCTGTACTTCAACCATTAATTTCTCGATTTTTTTATTCATAAAATAAAATATAAATGCAGCTTTGCAAACAACAACTATACACCAGTTATTATCAGTAAAAATTGTTGATAATTAAATATTTTTTTGTCTCTTAATGTCGCATACTAAATCAAAACTAAAATTATACACATGTAATTACAATAAAGTTTTTGCGCTGAGAGACATCACAAGCCATCATTTCCGTATGTCGACATTTTACCATATATGTTGGAGCTCAGTTTTAGATCATTTTCACCATTTGATGGAATGACACAATCTGATCTTCGGGTGGTTGA
Source organism: Pinus albicaulis (assembly GCA_034641835.2). Taxonomy (NCBI): domain Eukaryota; kingdom Viridiplantae; phylum Streptophyta; class Pinopsida; order Pinales; family Pinaceae; genus Pinus; species Pinus albicaulis. The sequence goes on from CM076580.1 coordinate 1,047,739,914, forward strand.
AAACGATATAGCGTATGATTTTGTCTTTCCCATTTAAACTTCGTAAATTGTTTTTTATGGTTGGCAGAGTAAATGCCTAGAGTTTGTATCCATTGGACACCTAGAACCACATCCACTCCTCCCAACGGTAGAATGAAAAATGGTGATTCTAAATTGCAATCTTGAATTTGAAATTTAACCTTATGGAATTTACCACTTCTTCAATTTTCTTTCCAACTGCTACCATCACTTTCATGTTTGGCATTAGATATGTGAAAATATTGGGCCTTTTTGCAAGATTTGAATCCAAAAAATTATGTATTTCCTATATCAATTAGAACCATTACATTATTCTTTTTGATATGCCCTTTTAACTTCAAGGTTTGGGGTTGGGGTATTCCTCTCACGGTTGATAGAGAAACTTGCGGAACATTTTCGCTATCTAATTTTGGGGAAAGTTGTTGAGAATATTCAACTTCTTTTGTATCTTATTCTTCACTATCTGAATCTTGAGTTGCTTCGCACTTGTATGATTTTTTGGTATCTTTTCCCTTAAAATATTTGTGTCTAGGATCTCATTTTTCATCACAATGTCTGCAATTACTCTCTTTTATTCTTTGCATCTCCATATTAGGTTTTCCTCCTCGCAAATGTGGTGGAAAGTACTTTGTATTCTCCATTGAGGAAACCTTTGTCTTGCATATACTCTTTCAACTTTTGGAAGCTATATTTTTCAATTTCTTTTTCTCGCAACTTTTGTTTTTTGTCTTCATTAGGGGGAATTTGAGGTCTTAAAATGGGCCTCCTAAGGAAATTATAAAATAATAGTGGAAAATTAAATAAGACGGATGACATCATCAAATTTGTAGGAAAATGGAAAACTGACTTCTTTTTTCAACTCATATTAACTTATCTCACAAAAAAATTAAATTCCCGAGCGGGAGGTTGGATGCGAAATTTAATTCCCATCCAAGAGTACATGTTGCATAATTACAATTTTATTATTATAAAAATGAGAAATACATAAAAAAACGTGATTACAATCACGTTTTTTATGTATTTCTCATTTTTCGTGTAGTATAGTTCATCGAAAGTATGTAACATGGGTACTCATTGGATGACGAATTAAATTTTGCATCCAACGAGTACTCCCACTCGAAATTTGAGTAAAAATTTTGGGAGATAAGTTGAAAATACGAGTTGAAAAAGTAGTTTTATTATTTTATTATTTTTTAATATTTTTACCCTTTTATTTAAAAAATGGTGAATCATTCCCCATGGTTGACATCATCATCTTGAATCCTATTGGTTGTTATAAAGTTTATTTTTGTTGTACATTTTTCTTAGGAGGCCCATTTTAGACCTCAAAATTCCCCTAATGGTTATTTCTAAAGATGTAATGTCATGAAGATTAAGTTCATCCTAGAAATATTGTTTAAGTCCAGTGTCGTATGATTAAATAAGGTGTTTTTTCGATAATCCATATACTCCGATGGCTGGTGTCTCCCATTCCCTATTAAACTCGTCCACACTTCCTTTCCATTGTAGTCTAGTGAGTTATGTGAATAATTCTTCAACCTTAATACCTTGGAACCGTTTAAAGAAATCATCTTTGAATTTACTCCAACTAATCAAATATGTTGATTTTTTCCACCACATATACTAATTATACACTTTGCATTCAAGTTGCATAGACACATGTTTGATTTTTGCATCATCATTGTCAATATTGTAAATCTCAAAATACTCCTCTACTTTATTGAACCATGTGACATTGTGTTTCTCATTGCTGTCAAATTTGGGCAACTTGAGTTTTGCTCTTTATTGATATGTGGCAATTGGTGAATTGAAGAAGGGAATTTGGGTTGAGATCTGCATATTTTGAAAATTCAATATATTATTTAGTTGATTGGGTATGGAAGATGTGTGTGGAGATTCATGGATGTGATGTGAGTTTGACGGGTTTGATGTATTTGAAGAGTCCAGTTGTTGAGTAGCTTCATTATTCTAATGTTGTAGAGTAGTTATATTATTCTTTCCTTGAAAGATCAAGTTGAACATCCCCATTACTTGAATGTGATCATTATCAACCCGATTTGAAAGGTCTACGTGGTCCTTTTGAAGGCCATCATAATTTTGCTGGAGCTAACTCTCTATACTCTTTGTTGTATCTTGAAGCTTCTTAATGTTTGTGTCACTCTTAGTAAGTCTTTTCTTGAAGTCATTCAAACTTTTACTAAATTTGCTCATTGTTATTGTTCGAGTGTATGGTGGAGCTAATTCTCTATACTTTATTATATCCTAGAGCTTCTTAATGTTTGTGTCACTCTCAATAAGCCTTTTTTCAAAGTCATCCAGTCTTTTACTAAATTCGCTCATCGACATTGCTTGAGTGTAAGGTGGTGTATCACATTCCAACTTTACTTCTTTCTTCTTCTTCTTCTTCTTCTTCTTCTTCCCTATACTCGTTGTTGTATATTGTAGCTTCTTAATGTCTGTGTCACTCTCAGTAAGTGTTTTACTAAATTCCCTCATCGTCATTGCTCGAGTGTATGGTGGTGTATGACGATCCAACTTGACTTCTTTCTTCTTTCTTCTTTCTTCTTTCTCCTTCTTCTTATTTATTTATTATTTACTATTTATATATTGTAATTCTTTATTAAATATATATAATTAGTAATTATACTTAATAGTTAATTAATTAATTACTTATACTATTAATTTTATAATAATTAATAACTATATAATGATTATAATTAATATATAATATTTAATGATTAATTAACAATTATATAATTTAATAATTAATTATTCCAATTGTTATGAATCGATGGGGGACATGATGACGTTAGCAAGGGAATAAGGTGATGTTGGGGGGCAAGGGTGTTGGGAAGAATGTATGACAAGCGGGGAATCTAGAACGGGAGCAAACGTCGGGTTGTAAGGAAGAATAGTGGCGAGGATACTGGTCAGTACACAGTGGTGGCAAGGATGATGGAAAACACAACGCAGAAAAGTCAGACGGTGGTCTAACACATCGACTAAAACAGCAGACTAGAACGTGGGCAGTTGAACGGTTGATTGCAGCAGCAAATGTGGAGAACAATATGTGGGCGACAAAACAGAACGCGACTCGGCTGGGGCAATGTAACAACGCTTAGAGAATGTGTGTTGCAACTCTGATACTAGATTAATCAACAATTTATAATATATTTATTTATATTATATATTATAATGAATAGGGATGATTTTTACAATGGGGGTCACTGGCTTAAATACAATGTTGGGTGCATTTTCATGAAGGGGCATTATCTTTTGATCGTGCCCCTTATTCCTATATTAAACATTAAAACATATTTAATTTTATACATAACAATCTCATTAAAATGGTTGTAACTAACCCTAAGATCTTCAATGGTCAAGATTCAGTCTTGGTCCACAAGATCGTTGGACGTGACTTAATCTCTCATAGAGATCACTTAAATCACTTATGTGACCCAACTTTATAATATATGGTTATTTTCACCTTATAATCATTAAATATAAAATACACTTTATAAAGTCATAAATATAAAAAAAAACACTTTATAAAATCATTAATACAAAAAATGTTGGGTATGTGTTATATTCTTTCCATGACTAATCATGCGCGGGGGAGTCCCAAAGGGGGCGATAGCCTCCCTGTACATTGCGTTGGGCGCAATGTCGAGGGGTGTCACAGGAGGGGCGGTAGCCCCCCCTGTCGGGGTCCGAGGCAGCACCCCGGAAAAAAAAAATTTGGTCCTTATTTTCCGGTGGGTGAATCTGCCCATGGTTTTGTGCATGGGTTTGCACATGGTTTTGGGGTACGATAGTTTTCGGCCCCTGGTATTTTGTAGATCCGGTCAAGGGAACTACAGTTATGTTCTAATCCAGGGTTAATGGATTGGGGTTTATGTATGCCCAAGATATATATATATATATATATATATAAAAAGTTGTAACACTAAAAGGAATATAATGAAAAATCAAGTTGGTCGTCCCGATTTGGGATCCAGGAGAATATCTCTCGTGTTTATTCCATTGCTTTCTTTATTTTTTATGCTCTCGCTACTATTTATTTTCTCAGTTTTTAAGATTTGTTTTGCGTACAATTTTTGTACGCAGTTTAAAAGCTCATTTGTGTATCGCAGCGCTTTAAATACTATGACGCCTTTGCTGCTGAGGGTTTTTTAGTTCGGGCCTGAGGTAGACCCTGTTCAGTGGGAGATCTATGGGATCGATTCTTGCAGTGAAAGAAGATGGCGAGCGGTGGAAAGATAGAGATCGAGAAATTTAATGGTCAGAGTTTTGAGTTGTGGAAGCTCAAGATGGAAGATCTGCTGGTGGATAAAGATCAGTGGATCGCGGTAGATCCAGGTACTAAACCAACGGCAATGTCAGATGAATACTGGAAGAAACTGGATCGGAAGGCTAAGAGCACAATACGGTTGTGTGTCTCAGATTCAGTATTGTTGAATGTATCTGGGGAAGCTACGGTGAAGACCTTGTGGGAAAAGCTAGGGACTTTGTACCAATCTAAGTCTCTGGTGAATAAATTGTTCCTGCGGAAAAAGCTGTATAACCTGAGGATGAAGGATGGAGACTCGGTGACAGAGCATCTAAACGCCTTCAATACTGTGGTAAGTCAGCTGTCATATGTTGATATTAAAATCTCAGATGAAGATAAGTGCATCAGTTTGTTGTGTTCTCTACCAGACTCGTGGGATAGTCTGGTTATTGCAATAGGTAGCAATACAACTACCTTGAATTTTGATGACATTGTCTCAGCCTTGCTGTCGGAGGAAATGAGACGGAGAAATATGGAGGGTCAAAATGGAGATGCCTTATCCGTACGAGGAAGGTCCCAGAATAGAAACAAGAATAAGGTTTCGAGTGGGAGATCTAAATCTAGAGGGAGATCTAAATCTCCTGGAAAGTTTGTAAAGGTGTGCTGGAAATGCGGAAAGGAAGGGCACTACAAAAAGGACTGCAGATCTAAAGCTCTTGAGAAAGGAAAGGGATCCGATGATGCTCCTTCTGCAGAGGCAAAAACCACCTCGGATGAAGGTGGGGATGTGTATTTGGCTTCTTCTTCAAATACACATGTAGATCATGAGTCATGGTTGATTGACTCGGGTGCATCCTTTCACTTCACTCCCCATAGGGAGTGGTTCTGCGAGTATGAGAAATATGATGGCGGTGATGTCTTCTTAGGTGATAATAGGAAGGCCAGAATTGTCGGACGTGGAAAAGTCAAGCTGAAGCTGCAAGGTGGAAGGATTAGAACACTTCCTGGTGTTCTGCACATTCCTACATTGGCCAGAAATACGATTTCTGTAAGCAAGATGGATGATGCAAGTGTAAAAAAAGTGTTCGAGAAAGATACCCGTAAGATGGTTCGGGGAGCACTGGTATTAATGCGAGGAGTTTGGATTGGAACTTTGTACAAGCTTCAGGGCAACACTGTTATTGATGGGTGCAATAGTTCTGTGGTTCTCGAAAGTGGAGCGAAAAGCCTAATGGTCTCTGGAGAAAAGACCATGCTATGGCATCAAAGACTTGGAGATATTGAAGAGAAGGGCCTTCGGATACTGCATGGAAATGGTATGGTAGAAGGTATGTCTAATAGCTCTCTAAATTTCGATTTATGTGAACATTGTGTATATGGGAAGCAAAATCGAGTGAGTTTTCCTTCTGGTGCTAAGAGGGCGAACAAGATTTTAGAGCTTGTGCACAGTGATGTGTTTGGACCTGTGTCGATTCCATCACTGTGTAAGTCTGTGTACTATGTTTCATTCATAGATGACTTCTCAAGGAATACATGGGTATATTTCTTGAGGAAGAAATTTGAAGTCTTTGACAGATTTAAAGAATTTAAGGCTCTAGTGGAAAACCAGATAGAGAAGAAGATAAAGGTGCTGAGGACAAATAATGGTGGGGAGTTCTGCAAGAAGGAATTTGAAAAGTTCTGTAAGAAGTGTGGTATAGCACGGCAGAAGACTACTCCATACACACCTCAACAACATGGAGTTGCAGAAAGAATGAATAGAACGCTGATGGAAAAGGCAAGAAGCATGCTCAGTGGTACCGAGTTAGGACAAGAATTCTGGGCAGAGGCAGTGGAGACTGCATGTTACTTGGTTAACAGATCACCTTCATCAGCGTTGGAGGATAAGACTCCACATGAGGTATGGACTAGTAAGAAACCCTCTCTTTCACATCTGAGGGTATTTGGATGTCATGCATATGTACATGTTCCAAAGGAGAAAAGGACCAAGTTGGATAATAAATCTGAAAGGTGCATCTTTATTGGGTATAAGGATGGTTTAAAGGGTTACAAGCTTTGGAACCCAGAAACAAGGAAGGTTGTGTACAGGCGAGATGTGGTGTTTAGAGAGGTGAAAGATGTTGTTAAACATGAAGTCCTACCAAAGGAACCTGAGAAAATAAAGTTTGAGCTAAAGAAGGATGAATCAGACTCTACAACAGAAGAAGACTCAGAAGAGGAAGAGCCACAAACTCCAGTTGTGAGAAGATCAGCTCAGGAAAGAAGACAACCAGAAAGGTATACTCCATATGTTTTCTATTCAAATTTTGTTTTAACTATCACTGATGATGATCCCAGAACTGTCAGGGAGGCAGTAGATTCAAAGGATGGAAAACTCTGGAAGGAGGCTATGGTTGATGAAATGACATCCTTGCATAAAAATGAGGCATGGGATCTGGTGTAGTTTCCGGCTGGAAGGAAGCCCATTGGGAGCAAATGGGTGTTTAAGAAGAAGATGAATGTAGAAGGCAAGGTGGAGAAATACAAAGCTCGGTTGGTAGCAAAAGGTTATTCCCAGGGGCCGGGAATTGATTTTGGTGATATTTTTTCTCTTGTTGCCAAAGTTACTTCTATTAGATTACTTTTATCTGTTGTTGCTGCATTTGATTTTGAGGTAGAACAGATGGATGTGGAGACAGCGTTTCTTCACGGGGATCTGGAAGAGGAGATCTACATGAAACAACCTGAAGGCTTTACAGTGAAAGAGAAGAAAGAACTAGTATGCAAGTTAAAGAAGTCTTTGTATGGGTTAAAACAGTCACCAAAGATGTGGTATCAGAAATTTGATACCTACATACAGGGACTTGGCTTCACGAGAAGCAAGGAGGATCACTGTGTTTATTTTAAATTAATTGGTGATCGTGTTATTTATTTGGTCTTGTATGTGGATGATATGTTGTTGATTGGAAATGACAAAGAAATTATCCAAGATTTGAAGACCCAGCTGTTTTCCAAATTCGACATGAAGGATCTTGGTGCTGCAAACACTATTTTTTTGCATGGAAATTAAGAGAGATTGGGCAAAGAGGAAGCTCTGGTTAAACTAGAGGAAGTATGTCGAGACTATATTGCAGAGGTTCAATATGCAGGATAGTAAACCGGTGAATGTTCCGATTCTTGTAGGTACAAAGCTGTCTGTTGAACAGTGTCCCAAGACACAAGAAGAAGAGGACGATATGTCTCATGTTCCATATGCAAGTGCAGTGGGTAGCCTGATGTATGCAATGGTTTGTACTAGACCAGTCATTGCACATGTAGTGGGAGTATTGAGAAGGTTTATGTCAAACCCAGGGAAGGAGCATTGGACAGCAGTGAAGCGGGTTTTCAGATATTTACATGGCACTAGTGATTATGGCTTGTGCTACTAGAGAAGACCAGGATTGGAAAGAGTGTTAGACATTCTTGGTTTTGTTGATGCAGACTGGGTTGGAGATCTAGACCAAAGAAGATCTACAAGTGGGTATGTGTTTAGCCTATTTGGAGGTGCAGTCAGTTGGATGAGTAAAAGACAGTCTATAGTGGCTCTTTCAACTACAGAGGCTGAATACATAGCAGCCACTCATGCAAGCAAGGAAGCAGTTTGGTTGCAAAGATTATGTTCGAGTATGCTGGTGCAACAAGCTATATGATAGATTGTGATAGCCAAAGTGCAATTTCTAAGAACCCCGCTTATCATTCAAAGACAAAGCACATTGATGTTCAATATCACTTTGTGAGAGATATGGTTGAGGCTAAAAGGGTGTTGCTGGTAAAGGTGGACACTTTGAAGAATGTTGCAGATGCATTGACGAAGTCTATAAGCACTCAGAAGTTCTCTTGGTGTAGAGAAACAATAAGTGTTGCAGAACTAAGCTAATAACTAAGCTCTCTTGTGGCCCCTTGCGGAAAGAAAACAACAAGTGGGAGAATGTTGGGTATGTGTTATATTCTTTCCATGACTAATCACGTGCGGGGGGGTCACAGGGGGGGGTGATAGCCCCCTTTGTACGTTGTGTTGGGCGCAACGTCGAGGGGGTAGCCCCCCCTGTGGGGGTCCGGGGCAGCACCCCGAAAAAAAAAAAATTGGTCCTTATTTTCCGGTGGCCAGATCCGCCCATGGTTTTGTGCATGGGTTTGCACATGATTTTGGGGTATGATGGTTTTCGGCCCCTGATATTTTGTAGATCCAGTCAAGGGAACTACGATTATGTTCTAATCCAAGGTTAATGGATTGGGGTTTATGTACGCTTCGGCATGTATATATATGTGTTGTAATACTAAAAGGAATATAATGAAAAATCAAGCTGGTCGTCTTGATTTGGGATCCAAGGGAATATCTCTGTGTTTATCTTTTTTATGTTTTATGCTCTCGCTATTGTTTATTTTCTGTCTTTAAGATTCGTTTGTAGATAATTTCTGTACAGGGTTAAAACCTACAAAAAAAACTTAATAAAATCATTTTATAAAGTCACCATATAGTGTGGCACTCAGATATTACCACATGTTAGACACTGCCAATGCAGGAGATCATGTTCGAGTTATACCCCAATAATATAACAGGGGGTACTTAGGGGGAGAAAGAGAGAGACATGAAGGACACACACACACACACATATAGAGAGAGAGAGAGAGAGAGATGGAGGAAGGGAAAGGGAGAGAGGGAGAGAGATATGGAAAGAGAGAGAGAGAAAGAGAAGAGGAAATAGAGAAAGGGGGAGAGAGATAGAAAGAGGGAGCCATAGGTCAGAGGGAGTCATAGGTCCAAAGACAGAGAAAGGACAGGGTAGGGAAAGGGGGGAGAGAGGAGGTAAACATGGGGAGAGCAAGGGAGAAAGGAGTAGGCAAAAAGAGAGAGGGAGTGGGGAGCTTAGGGAGAGAGAGGGATATAGGAGGGAGACATGAGCACAAAAGGAGACAAGGATCAGAAGAAGAGGGGGGATGTGATGGAAAGTGGGTGAGGGGGGGGAGAAGAGAGAGCGAGAGAGGGGGAATAGGAAAATGGGGAGAGAGAGAGAGGGGGGGATAAGGAAAGGGAGAGAGAGGGGAGGGTGTTGGAAAAATGGATAGTGGCAGCTTATTAATCTTACTTTCCTTAACCTTAATATTTGCTTGTGAACTTATTAGCTTTCTTGTGTTCTTTTAGTTAGGTCTTCCATCAAACAAATATCAAGAACATAAACTGCAACAATACAGAACACAGATATTAGGCTCTTAGCCAGGGAAAAGCCCCTCCAAGGGGAAAACCCTAAAACTCCTCTTCTTAGAAATTGCTTCAAGTGAGATACAAAGATCCAAACCCTAGGCAAGTCCTCCTAGTAGCAAGTCGGCCCTTCCTCAAGTCCTTCCTTGTTTCTGCACCAACCTACTTCAATACTGCAACTACGACCTACCAGTTTCAATATTGCAGCTCATCCTACAACTTCGACCCTACAATTTTGGCCTTGCAGCTTCTTTGGAAACCCTAATCAAACCTCCTCCTGAGACCTTCCTAGAGAAAGACAACTCTCCCAAGGTCAAGGATGTCTATATAAGGTTTTCTCCCTTCCAGCAATAATATTTTGCACTTTGTCCTACTGCAACTCAGACCTCCAACTTCGGCCTCTTTTTGTTGCACCAGAAACCCAATATCTTTGCACGTGTGTGAGAGATAGAGCCCAAAAACAATAGATTTTGCCCTTCCATCTTCTCTTTGACTTTCACTCTTCTTCTTGCTTCCCAGCTACAAATCGAACTTTTTCATGATAGATCAAACTTGTGAGTATGTCTTCTAAATGAGGTTGAACTGCTTCTTTATATAACCTTCTCAAAGGGTCGAATTCCCTCCTTTAGGCCAACTTGGTGATCCTACGGCCAACTTGTACTTTGGAGCTTCCAAGACTTTCTAGACTTCGAAATAATTCTTTTTAGAAATATATTTATGCCCAAATGGGTCTTATAAACATGATGTTGACTCCTTTGACTCAAGACAATAAATCCTAATACCTAACAAACCCTAGCAGAACGAAGAACATGATTTTACCTAGAAGGCCATCAATAATGAGCATGAAACTCGTGCTTTAATAATAATAACTTTTATTTTATTTGTTTGTTACATAGGCTACATATTGAAATGAGTACAATAATTATGAAGACCGAAACTAGTTACATTTCTCAATAGAGGGAAACACAAGGAGAGAGAGAGAGAGAGAGAGAGAGGCATGGGGGGTTGGGAAAGAGACAAAAAGGGCATGAAGAGGTGAGGGAGAGAAGAAGAGGTGGTGAGGGGGCTTAGCAATGGGGAGAGAGAGCTCAATACATGAGGGAGAGAAATGGATAAATAGTGAGAAAATGATGAAGAGGGAGGCAGAGTGAGAGGGGGGGAGGGAGAGATAAAGTGAAAGAAAAAATAGGAAGATGGAAAAGGAGCATGTGCACGTTATATGATGCTTTCATATTTTATATTTCAGAAAATATTTGGAGGGAGCACATTTTTCAATTACGTGATGGATGAGGTGGCTACTTTGCTTTTAGGTTCAAATTGTTAAACCTTTTGGTCTTGTATATATATATATATATCTGTGTGTGTGTGTGTGTGTGTGTGTTAAGACCCTCATAGTGAGGCCTAATGGAAAACCTCGTTAAAGCCTCTCTCTCTCTCTCTCTCTCTCTCTCTATATATATATATATATATATATATATATATCATGAAAAAATAATGATGCACGAGATCCATTTGTTATCTGCAATCATACAATTTTGTTTCAAAAAAATCCATCAGTTACATATCAAACCTGGGAGTAACGCAAAGATATGCATTATGTTTTAGAAAAAAAAATAACATATCAAATTAGTAAAACATCATCATTTTTAAGTTACACCATTTTTTCATAAATAAAAGTTATATATTCAAGAAGACAATTTGATTGTCTATGTTTCATTCTTTTACACCATGTCCTAAAAAGTTGTGCAAGTATCTCTAATAATTCTTTTTAGTAGTCATATTTATGTTTTTCTAGATTTCCATTTCAACTTGTGTCATAATTGGGTAGCATTATCTTGCACAGGCCTAGAGGCAATGTATTTCAGTTCTAATGGCATACTTTCTATATGTTATGTAGCAGAGGTGACAGGCTGAACAACAATGGCCTTGATCTGTTAAACGTGGGATAGTGGGGTCTTACTGATTGGATAGGGGACTCTCCTCTATTTCTTCCTAGGGAATTTTGTCAGTTTCTAATGGAAGTCAACAACATGCATAACGAGGGAAAAGGAACTCATTGGATGCAGGAGGAAATTATATAATTACAGCGGAGCTACAATCAACTTGCCTCAATTCAGACATCCACCATGGAAATCTTAATTGACCAGCAGTCTCACATGCAAAGGATGGAAGACAATATGGAAAGTCTGAGAAGGAAGATTAAAGAACTACAACAAGAGATAGCACTAGGTCAACAGGGATCCTTTCCCACAGGAAAATTTGTGACTGAAGTTAATTTTGTGGTTCGTATCTCAATATAACAGTGAATATTGAACATGGGAAAGCTCTAAAGGGCAGTGACAGTCTTTAATCACTATAGTTTCTATGCAAGTTAAATATTGTTGGTATTTATGTTGTTTTTTTAAATTTACACATATAGGCTCTGTAGTTTATTAGTGCCCGGTATAAAGTTTTAGTATGATTCCTGGCTCACGGAGCAGGAAATTTTTGTAATAAGCAGGCTAATCCTGCTATATATGTACTGATGATGTATCATTGTGTCCCCATGAGCAGATTTATAATATCAAAAAAAAAATTGTTAGTGTAAAAATGAAAAATATCAAAAAAAAATAATGTCCATTTGTCTTTTAATACATGGGATAGTTAATCTGCCTTATAAGTTACGCATCCAACATGAACCTATAGCACTTTTTCTAGTTTTATCAAGGGAAAAGAAATACTTCATTGCCTAATCATTCACAAATATAGACTAGAAAATAAAGTTTAAAAGAAAAAGACTATTGCATGGACATCACCAATTTCCTTGATCCTTAACTTTGTGAAACAATATTCCAATTATCGCTTTTTCGGGGAAAAAAAATGCTTCATCGCCTAAGCCTTCACAAATATAGAATAGAAAATAAAGTTTAAAAGAAATAGACTATTGCATGGATATCACCAATTTCCTTGATCATTAACTTTGTGAAACAATATTCCAATTATCGAACTTACTATTTAGACGGTTGTGTACATTATGCTTGGAATACCTAAATTTTCCTAATATTGCTATATACTATATTATCAATTTATTTGTCTCCATTGTGCATGATGAGTTGTCATCTTATTAAAAGTACATATATGCAACATATAGTATCATGAACTTGTTAACAACTTAGATACCGATATTTCACAAATGAGGTATTGTCAACTTTGTCTGTTTATACTTGCTTGATTTGGACATGGCCTAGTACATATTAAGAAGAAATTTATGCTAGAAATGGAGTAACAAGCAATTTTCAGTTAGCATCAATAGTTCTGACACTCAGCCTATTTGTTTGAAGGACACTCAAAAGCTGATCCATAATGAATGAGAATTAAAGCACTAAATACTGATTATGCCAGTTACACATCTTAATCTAGACCATAGGTACCAAATACATGTATACATTGTATGTGACTACAATACATAGAAAAAATACGTATCTGATAGAACCAAATAGGGTAGAAATACAGAAGCATACAACCTTAATATAGCCAAATACTGGAAAAAAATGGATGAAATACACTGAAGATATGCTCCAAGATTCATTGACTGTATTTCCATATATACAACCAAGCATGGTAATGCTTGTAATCGGTTGTATATCTGTATATAAAGGATAGATAGATGGTAACTATGATCTAACAAGATTGCTCTGTGTTTTTATCATACCTAAAACCATTTCATAAAATAACTGCCAAAAACATCATCAGAAAATTAATCACAACACAAACCTTATTAGGCCTATTGGTATTTTGTTTCCATTGAACTATTTTGTCTATGGGTCTTCCAATCAATCTAAAAAGGGGAGAAATGCAAGGTTGTGAACATAATGCTATTTACCATGGTTGGTAAATAGCTTTTGTTCAATTTCACAATCGAGACACATGAAAACTTTGGTTCAAGGAAGACATAAAAGATGCTTTCACTAGTCATATGATCCATCAAAGAATTGTGTTCTACTTTAATTTTTTGCTCTAATAACTTCAAAAAATTGCTCCACATTATAAATTGTGACATCGAAAGTATTATAGTGCCTCTCATTCAACTCATAATATTTAGCTTCTTGTCTACACCAGAAATCAGTCCCTTGTGTGCTTGGGACTACCAATCTATACGAAACCCAACTTCTAGCCCTATAGCACAAAGAATCTACACGCGTGAATTCTTATGGTGTCATGCCAATTGCAAAGGCATAAACTGCATCAAGAAGCTTTCAACCTAGAAACTTCCATGAATTCGGAAGGCATCAATAGCAAAATCCTCATGAACCCTAAAAGATGCACCCCTATATCGCTACTATTGAAGGTAAAGATCATGCTCTTAGTAGGGGCTCTCAATGACAATGACCTGCTTACAAAATGAATCAGTCCATGAAGGCATCTAAATCATGGAATATTTTGCATAAATCCAATATGGAACGGGTACTGAACAAAAGAACAAAGGTTCATTTCTGTTACTCGCCATCATCTTCCATCTGGTTCACATCATTACGACTGAAGTCATACTTAACTGCTGCAAGATACAGGCCACAGGCAGGGGCCATAGGTGGTGCTACTGTTATTGTCTGTGCTTTAAGGATTCTTTCAACTGCATGTGATAAAAGCACAAGCTTGAGCTCTCAATAAGGGCATTAGGATTGACCAATTGGAGATTCAGACACTAAAACCCCCACAAATCAATAAAGTAAGAGAAACTCATAGGACATATACTTCATTTGTAAAGGATGTACTGTAAGATTCACTAAGTTATCACATGTCCTCTTCCACATATTTTACAACGATTGGATGAATTGCCAAAGAATTCTAAATATCAGATGCATAATCAAAAGGTAACTGTATATACTATAAATGCTAACCTAAGAGCTGTTTGTGACAATGATATACTAAAGACAAACATCATCTACAAATGGTAGAAACTTCTTGCCCCTTGAACAATTAGACATTCTGAGGAAGGAATAAGAATACAAACCATCATCAACAGACAGTTTTCCAGCTCCGACACCCTTCAAGGTACCAACAAGTAACCGCACCTGAGATACATTACATGACTGTGTCAGCATGATATATAACAAGATACAATCTCTCAACAAGATATAGAGAATCACCTACACCGATGATCATCTTCTTTTTATTCTCTTCAGTTTTTCTTTTACCACTTTGACCAAAATGCCACAATTGCATATGTAGTTTACTATCTCCGAGATTATCTTTGACAACACATCCGCTATGAATTAATATTCACTTGAAATGAAATCTCTATATATGGCAGGACTACAAGGTTGTCCAAAGTAGCAAGTACATGAAAGCTTCAGAGTTGGTTACATTGAATAAGCTTTTCTCCTAGATCCTGAATAATACTTAGAACTTGTTTTCACAACAATGACACGAACTTTTTAACAATTGAATGCATCTAGTTATGTGCATTACTTCCAAACCCTAAAATGAAGGTCCTTTAAATCAGGGGAAGGTTCTTAAACTTGATGCAAACTATATGAACTCATTTTGACATGCCTATTGAATGGCAGCCATTATATAAAGATAAATTTAGTTACGCTCAATTCTAATATATTACAAATATATGCCTAGTTGCTACAGTAAGATAAGCTATGTATGATAGTTCCACATAGGACCAAGTGGAATAAAAATACAAGATCAAGAAAACTGAGATTCCATTTTGTGCCAAGTCATTCCCTGCAAAAGAGATCAAAATACTCATAGGTCATGCAAAACTGGAAAGTCTGATGATTCTAGCATCATGAAAGTTGTCAAGCATCAGTCTATGTATCACCTCATATACTGGTGCTTTCATTTTGTCAGCAAGCCATATGTCAACTCTCTGCCTCACTCTTCCATAAAAGAAAAGAGCTTATTCACTGCTTTGCGATTCCAACATTGTTAAAATTGGCAACTAGGGCCAAATTCCACTTTGGACGGCTCATTTGATGGAGATAATTATTGCATTAATTTCCTCTTTTCGAGAGGAACAAATCGACCTAAAGATCATCAAATTTGGATAAGGAGAAACGTGTTTTTGAATTTATGCCCACTCATATGCAAATTGTCAAGGTTGGCCTCACCTCCATGTAGGCTCATAAAGCCCAAATGACATGTCTCTTGACCTTCACCAATTCTTATATATAGAGGTGTCCTCCAACCTCATTTGACACATCTGAAGTGCATCTTATCACTAGAAATCACTTCTGAACTTGGCCGCAGGAGAGGAGCTACTCAAGCAAGGGTTAGAAGACTGTTTTGGGTTCCCTTTAGGGCTGTTGAGAGCCGCAGGCATCCAGCAGCAGGGCCGAGTAGGTGAAAGCTTGTTTGAGGCATATTTGTGCATGGTTGGAGAGGGTTCTTCCTCATTTTATTGGGCCACAAGTTCTGTCTTATTGTAGGGTCCGAATTTCATGTTTGAAGCAGCCTACAAGGAGCCACAGGCCTGTCCAAGTAATTGCAGAGAGGTCTGGGCCCTAGTGCCTCAGATTGGAGGAAGCCGTGAGGCCTCAACTCGGGTTAGAAAAGCTGCATGTTGGATAGGAGGCTAAGGGAGGAAGGCTGCAGCATTTTGGAGGACTGTTGCTTCAGGATGGGCCGCATATCTGTTCCAGCCTAGATAAAGTGAACGAGGGACCTAATTTGGTCATAGACCAGCTCTAAGGACCAGCGAAGGGCAGCACCTTGTTTGCCTTGAAGAGCCACAGTTGAAAGATGATGTTTTGGAGCTGTTAAGTGAGAAAGCAGTGGACTGTAAGCAACCCTAACCTACAGCAGGTTGACTCCAGCTTCAGAGGTAAAATTAGTCTGCTTCAGAATTGCAATTTTGGGCCATCCATTTATCATCAATTTGGCAAGTCAATCTTGACTTTATTGTACTCTCTCTCTGCTGAGCATTCGATATTTAATAATAAGAAGAATTGATCAAGGGTTTTCCCCTGGCTTGAGCCTGGTGTTCTTTTGTCTTGGCTTGTCTTCTGCATTTATGTTTGATAGTCTTTCATCAGTTACTGTCATATGATTGCTAATGGAAATGAAATGGATCGATAATTGGGCTAATATGGATTAATGAAGTGACCTAAGCAGAGAACATGTTAACTCAAAAATTAACAAACATCCAAGTCATCAACGTGTTCGCAAAATTCTAATTCAGATTACAAGGCTTTTACATGATATAAATTGTTCTACGATAATATCCATAGAGAAACTGTGGAGGGAAAAGAGGATAAAAAGGAGGGTAATAGAACTCAACATAGCCTAAAATCACAGAAAACATTTTTGAGACTGCCAAAATAACGATGAATTAAGTCAAATTTCTAGGCAACTAACCTTGACAAAAGTCTTCCTGACACAAGCTGTACACGTGATAATCATTCCCTTCTCCTATAAAATTCATGCAGCACAAAAATAGGTGGCAAGCTTTCATACAATACATAAAAGAAGCGATTATTATATCAGCACCCTTTTCAACAAGCCATATTTCAACTCCCTGCCTCGTTCTTCAATAAATGAGAAGAGCTTATTCACAGCTTTCTGAATCCTGATTCCAACGTACAGGTTGCCCATGTGTTCTCAAAATCCTAAGTCAGATTCACAAGCTTTTTACATAATATAAATTGTTCTACAATAATATAGCCCAAAATCACAATAAGAGTTTTTGAGACTACAAAAATAGCAATAAATAAAGTCAAAACAAACCTTGAAAAAAGTCCTCCTAATCAATGTTTTGAAAATCGCGATCGGGATTAAATCAGCGAGGGGAAAAAATCGGCACATACAAAAATATTCATTTTTTCCAATTTTTTTAATATCTAAAGCACCCACAACATAAAATAAGTGCATTGACACATAAATATGAAAAAAAAAAAACTAATATATAAGATGTGTAATATCATGTCTAGTGCTACATCACACATAATAGTGAATCATGTCCTGAATAGTAAATACTAAGTCCTGAGTCTCAACTCAACCTCAAAATATCAACAAAAAATATAATAATGTATCTCATATCATGAGTCATAATGTTATATACAAAGGAATGCTCCAAATAACCTATACTACTGATTTCCTCTGCCCCTATTTGCTGTCCTAATACAGCTGTACAAGAGATGGTGGCAAATTTTCATACAATAGTTTGTGTTGTTGGAGTGTGTAAGAATGTTGTGGAGTTATTGATGCAACTAAACTAGTTAAACTAATTAAATCTACTGAAAACAAATCAAACTACTGAAAGTAAACCATGTCATTCTAAAAAGGAAATTTATGCTACAGAAAACAAGAACCACATCTAAAGTCCACCTGACATAATCAATATAAACTCTTTAGCCAACCAAATGATCATGATATGTTGGCAAAAGAATCAAACAGAAAGTACAACTATGGAATGAACAACTATAACTAAACAAGTGACTATTCCTCAACCACCCACATGATCGTAGAATGCCAGAAGAGGAATTGCAATATATGCAGCTAAGGAATGTAAATGGAAAACAAGAACACACACATAATAGGTGCATTAAACAATTGAACTATTCAAGTGGGCCCTGCTCACAGAGGGCTGACAAATCATGGTAATAACCCTAATTGAAATTTGTATTCATGCATGATTTCATTGATGGAAATGCTCTGCAATTACAATAATACTCTGCAACTCATGAAGTATAGCTCAGAAGAATCTAATAGTAATCCCCAAAATTAGTTTTAAAGGAGAGTATTAACACTAGGGAGTTCTTGGATTCCTCAAAACAGGTATCAGGATATTATAAGAAGTAGAACCACCCCCACTTACTCCCTGCCCCCTCTCAAAAAAACTTATTTTTCCCTGCTACCCACCAAAAAATGGGTACCCCATAGGAAAAATATGTCTCCTCTGTGGACAGCCAGCTAGCCAGCAGCCCTATTGAACAGGATTCAGCACATGACATGACGTCATAGATCCTCCACATATTTCTCTAGTCAGATTTCTAACTCCCATCCGACATTCCTTCTTGAAAGAAGGTGGACCATCTGTCAGCGAGTACTTTAACCATTTTGTAATCATGTGATTTTACTTAATGTTTTGGGTGTTTGAGAAATGTAACTAGTTTCGGACTTCATAATTGTTGTGCTCATTTCAATATGTATCCTATGTAACAAACAAGAAAAGAAGAAAGAAAATTATTATTATTAAAGCATGGGTTTCATGCTCATTATTGATGGTCTTCTAGGTAAAAGCATGTTCTTCATGCTTCTAGGTTTTGTTAGGTCTCAAGATTTATTGTCAGGAGTCAATGGAGTCAACGTCATGTTTATAAGACCCTTCTGGGCAATTTGCAATTGTAAAAAGAATTATTTTTTATTCTAGAAAGTCTTGGAATCTCCAAGAGGATAAGTCAGCCCTAGGGTCATCAAGTCGGCCTAAAGGAGGGAATTCAACCCCTTGAGAAGGCTATATAAAGGAGAAGTTCGACTTCATTTGTGACACACTCACTCACAAGTTTGATCTACAAGAAAGAGTTTGATTTGTAGCTAGGAAGGGCAAAAAAAGGAGAGTGAAGGTCTAGAAGAAGTTGGGAGGACGAAATTTCTTGTTTTTGGGTTCTATCTCTCTCACATGTGAGAAATTCTAGGGTTTTTGGGTTGCAGAAACAGGACGAAGTTGCAGTAGGACGAAGTGCAGAATCCAGTAGCTGGAAGAGGGAAAACCCTTATCTTGACCTCATTGACCTTGGGAGAGTTGTCTTGCTCTAAGTAGGTCTCAATAGGAGGCTATATTAGGGTTTCCAAGAAGCTACAAGGACGAAGTTGCTGGGTCAAAGTTGCAAGTCGAGTAGTAGTGTTGTAGCTGGCAGGTCGAAGTTGCAGGGTGTAGCAGTTTGGTGCAAAAGAAAGGAAGGACTTGAGAAAGGGTTGACTTGGTACTGGGAGAAGGTCTTGGTCTAGGGATTGGGTCGTTGTATCTCATCTGAAGCAGATTCTAAGAAGAGAAGAATTTTTGGGTTTTCCCCTTGGAGGGGTTTTGCCCTGGCTGAGAGCGTATATTTGTGTCCTCCTTTTGTTACTGTTATTGTTCTTGATATTGTTTGATGAACGATCTAACTAAAATGGTAAAGAAGATAACTAAATATTCACAAGCACGATCTAGGGTAAGGAAAATAAGATATAATAGTTGTCGCCTTACATTTTCTTACATGGTATCAGAGCTAAGGTGAAAAAGAAAGGTAGCTAGAAGGACACTGGAAAGAATTGTTGATAAAAAGATAGAAATCTCCAAAAGCCTGAAAGAAGAAGACTAAAAGGAAAATTGTCTCTTGAAGGGATCTGGTTAAAGACCCTTCTAATCTAGGGTTTCTACATTGAAGAAGATCAAGACTACATCAATCTCGCAAGGAGGTTGTTGATCTCGCAAAAAGGAAGTCTATTTGGAAGACATCAATCTTGGAAGTTGTTGATGGGGGAATCCTAGGGAACATCTTTCAAGTACATTATCAGGAACTCTCCAAAGTTCTTGAGAGAATCAAGAAGGTCGGAGACATCATCAAGAAGAATCTTGGTTATCACGTATTATGTTATTACACTATGTCTAAATCTTCAAGTCATATGGGCTCTTTCTACAAGGAGAGCAATAAACTGGAAGAAATGAATTGACTTGATACTCACAAAACAAGAAGTAATGGGATATGTTAATGGGGAAATTATTGAACCTGAGAAAGATAAGACACAAGTAGAAAGTACAAGAAAGGGGAACTAAGAGCTCAAAGGATCATAGTTGAATCAATTAACGATTTTGTTAATTTTGGGCAACTAGGTACAAACTCCATGTTGCATTGCTCATATGATGATGATGATATTTGTGTTGGATTCCTCTTTCGGAGAGGTGCAAGATTGATCTAAAGATCATCTTGTTTGGATGAGCAGAACTTATATTTGAATTTATTTTCCACACATGTGCAAATTGTCAAGGTCGGCCAGATTTGTAATGTAGGCTCACAAGCCCAATAGATGTGTCACACACACTCATTGATGGATATAAATTGGAGAGAGATGATGCTCATTTCACCATCATCTCATCACACACATTCCTTGTGATCTGATTGGTTCGTACAACCTAGAAGAGGCTTCTCTCTCTCCCACGTGGAAATCTGGATGCCGGAAATATGGATTCCGAAAATATGGATGCTAGAAATATGGATGTCGGAAACATGGATGCCGAAAATCTGGATGAGGGATCCTTCTGTTGACTTGTGTTGACTGTTTTGGGAGATGTCTTTTGAGGTGTGTGTGACGCTTGAGGAAAGGTTAATCTTGTATGTTAGAAGAGGAGCTGGTTTGACCAGCCAAAGTCTTCGCTGGCTAGGGCATCTTGTTGACTGTTGTAACAAACATTTCTCTCTAACTTTGTTGGACAAGAAGAATTACAAATTCTGATTTATTATATTGGCTTGTCTTATGTCGATCTATTATTATGTTCTATCAGCATTTACTTTCATGTTTATGTGATTGCTAATTTGAATTGGGCCTATAAGAAAGATTGAAGTAAACTGCATTAAGCATAGAACATACCATGGTTATATAAAATTAACATATTCTCTTGTTCCACTCGTTGCAAACTTGAAGACTTCCAAGGCTATGTATGATAAGCTAGTGAACTTATATTCAGTAAGTACAACATGTCAAAAGATTTCGTTGAGGAACAAGTTGTACAGAATGAAGAAACCAAAGGATGAGGATGTGGTACCCTTCCTCATGAGAGTCTCTCAACTAAGAGACCATCTGCAAGGACTTGGGGAACCAATCACTAATTTTGAAGTAACCATTTGTGTATTGAATGCATTGCCACAAGAATGGAGCAGCTTTGCAACAAGCATCTACTCCAAGAAGGATTCAACTCCCTTTGATGAGTTGTGGACGCAGTGTATATTGGAAGAATCAAGGATCAAGGTCAAGGATGATATTGGATCAGATGAGCAATCTCAAGTCTTTCTACCCCAAGTCAAGAAACTGAAGAAGGGAAAGTTTCGGAAAGTCCAAGAAGAAAGACATGTCCAAAGTGCAATGTTTTGGATGCAATGAATTTGTACACTTTAAGAGGGACTGTCCAAACAAGCAGAACAATAAGAGAAAGGAAAGGAGTGAAGCTCATGTAGCCGAAGTTGTGGGAGAACCTGAGAAAAAGGCAAAAAAGGAAGAAGTGAAGGATCTTCACTACTAAAGAAGGTTCACTGACTGTCAGGTTCTCTGAGAAGATTAATATTTCTTTTAGAATAGCATGTTTTGCATTGCATCATAGAAAGAAGTATATGACAGTAGCATGTCTAAAATTCACATGATTAAGTTTTTGTGTAGAGATCATCTAGATAGATGGATAGATAGACCATTTTGCATATTGATCATCCAGGCATTATCTAACATTATGTTAGAGGCAGTCATCTTGCTTAGGTGGGTCATCGTGATCCTGGAAGAACCATCATTATGGAAGGTTCTTGGGAAAATAACTATGACAAGGTTACTATGCATTCCAACCTCCAGGTAATGTGGAGTCAATACTCGTAAAGGGATGAAAGAGTGCAATGGGTCAAAATGCAAAATCTTCGTTATGGATAGTTAGATGATCGGATGAAAGCATAGGAATGCATGTTGAATATAAAACTTTGGATAAGATTCATGTGTATAGAATCTTGTGAAAGAAAGTTGGTCATAAAATATGCTTAGGTATATGGATATATCATGCTTGAAAAGAATAGGATTTGACTTACTTTAAGTTGTATAAAAAAATTTAGGACTTTCTCTAGAATATGAAGTTAATGATTAACATTCATTATAGTCTCCGGAAGAAAAAAAATTGTAACTTGGTAATCAAGTTCGGTCCTTGGGCACTCTGATGCATGAAGGAAGATTCATATGGAGATGGACCATGAAGATGTTAATGGAACGAGAAGGTAATCATGATGAGGTAAGAGTCTAATTTTAATTATTATTGGTTATCTGGTTAACATAATATTTTGCAACCTATCAAGTCCCAGTGGCACAACTGGTTGAGGATGGAACTCGTTAACAAGGCGACCCAAGATCTAACCTCACAGGAGGTGGTTGTGCCCTGTGCTAGGGGGAGGAGACATGCTAAAAAATCCAGTCAGCTAAAGGTTGGTTGTGAAAATTTCATCTATTGGAATAACTGAAAACATTCTTCTAACTGGTAAGTTAACTTTGCAGTTTATTTTCTATGGCAAATATCGAATAAATTTAGTATTGCAATTTTCACACTAAAATACTGCGGAAAATAAAATACTGGAAATAGAGAAACTCTAGCACACACATAAGAATATTGACACAATTATTTTTGGACAATTGTCCCCAGAAAAACCCAATGTGGGAAAGTCGATGCAGCAGATGAGGGTTTCTTTATTAATCTCTAGTAGCAATTCAAGTACAAGAATTCGGACAACCAAAACAGAGGAAAAATACTGAGAGAAATTTAGTGACAAATTTCTCACTCTCCATAGCGACTCCCTGACCCCGAGATGGACCCTCTACCCATACATTGATGCCTCTGCGTCACCCTTTGCGCAGAGCTCTAATGGACTGCGTCTCTCCTCACGCTGCCCTTCCTAAATTCGTTTTGCACTTCCCAGACCTCTACTAATACCCTTTCTCTCTCACCTGCTACCTAGGTTGCGGGGAAGCATCCCCCCCCCCGTTCCCGTTTCCGAAACGCTCTCCGCGCGGGAGCATTTTGGGAGCGTTCGGAAACGCGCTCCCGAAAACGCTTCCTGAGGGGAGCATTTTCGGGAGCGCGTTTCCGAACCGGTTAAAACGCTCCCTGCCTTTTCGGGAGCGTTTCCGGAAACGCTCGGGCGCGAACGCTCCCCGAGCGCTTCTGGCGTTTAAAAAACGCTTCGGGAGCATTTTTTAAACGTCGGAAGCGCTCGGGGAGCGTTCGCTCCCGAACGCTCCCTGAAACAAAAAAACGCTTCCTAATGCGCAGAAATTTTTTCAATGAAAAAAACGATTTGTTTAGGGCCAGAAATGGGTTTTAGGGCTGATGTGGAGGTAAGAGAAGCATTGACATTTCATGGTAATGTTAAATTCTTAAAGTAAAAGTGACATTTCCTTTATTTTTCATTTTCATCCTTTTACTTAAATTTTTAACATTACCATGAAATGACTCAAGATGTTTAAGAGTGGTTTCGACCTCATTGGATTTCATATGGAGAAACTAGAATTTTAGGTTTCACTCAAAATTCAGCAGACTTAATGGTTTTCAGGGTTTCATGGTTTGGGAATTTGCAATGTTTCCATTTGATTCTATCATGTGTAAGGGATATTGGCATTTGATCAAGAGCATGAAGTCCTTTAAGAACCTTGATGTACCCTTCAATCAAAGGAAAACAACTGGTTAGGCATGCTAATCTTTTTCTACCGCATTTTAAGGTTGAAGAGATGAACTCTTCACTCAAACCAAAATCATTGGTTAGGCATGTTAAACTTTTTCAATTTCTATCATGTTATAAGGTTGAGCAATCCAAGTCTGAAGACTTTGAGCTAGATGATGTTTATGTATCTCTTGTTGATGATCCCATTTGTAGTAGCGATGAATCAATGATGAGTTTCATGAGAGACCATGTTGCTCAGTGATTTGTAGTTTTGATGTCTATTTTTGCTACTACTACTACTACTAAAGTTGTAGAGGAGTTTTAGGAGTCCTCAAACTTTGAGCCATATTATTTATGTAGCTCATGTTGATGATTCCTTGTCTAGTAGTGGTGATGATTTTGATCAGGATGAGGAGTGATCATGTTGTTGATCACTAATATGTAGTCTTGTATTAGGCCAATGGCCTCATAGCTTGTAGCATTGTTTTTGGACTTTATGGGCCATTTGGAGCCTCATTGCTTATGTATTTTTCGATGATATGTATTGCACTCCGTGCCATTTTGATATATTCACCTTTGCATGGTATATAAATGAGCAAACTTTGCATATTTTGTCTCTATTGGCTTGGAATCATGGTTGCAAATCTTAAAAATAGTTTTTTTATTAAAAAATAATTATTTAATGTATTTTTTTTAAATTCAATTCATTGAGATCTGACTGCTCCCGGTTAGACCGGTTCCGGTTAGAAACCCAGTTCATTAGGTCCACCGGTCCGGTCACCGGTTCTGATTTTAATAACTATGCTCACACAAATCCAGAAGTACAAGAGGGGTACATGAAGGCATTGGACAAGTTGGTACCTGACAAGGAGGAGTGTGCTAGATTGCACCTTGAATTAGGCAAATACTTCAGTTGCACTGCTAACTTTGGTTCTTTCCATGCAATGGAAGACGGGGACAGATTTGATGCTATCACATGGTGGGAAGCATATGGCGGCATGGGACTTTTGCCAAAGTTGGCTAAAAAAGTTCTCTCACAGGTTGTGAACACTTCTTCTGCAGAGAGGTGTTGGAGCACCTACAGTTTCATACACAATGTGAGAAGAAACAGGCTGAATGAAAACCGAGCTGAAAGCTTGGTTTATGTGCATTACAACTTGAGGTTGTTGAGCCATTACTGTGATCGAGCAAATGAGGATCAATCATACAGAGTCTGGGACAACAACCCAGAGGATGATAATTTGGAGGACGGCACGGTACATATGGAAGAATTGGAAGCAGAACTTTTTAGGGATGATGATGAAGCATCAACAGCACCGCCACACACAGGGCCAGTCCCACCATCTACTGGTAGCAGTGCGGGTGCCAGTGCCAGTTCTCGATATCACACTATTGTTTCTTTGCAGATCCAGCCTCCACCTTCTAGTCATGGTCGTGGTACTCCTGAGAGTACTAGAAGACCACCATTTCCTCGTGGCTCGCACAAATTAGACATTTCTCGTGGGCGTGGCAAGGGGCCAGCCAGGAGATAAAATAGATTTGTTATTTACTAGTCCTTTCTAATTGTTGTTGACAGTTGAACAGTTGAAACTTGACTCTTTCTGATTTCATATATTTAATGACAATTTAAGTTTGAAGTTTGAATTTGAAAGGTGAAACTTTAAAGTTGGCATTTATAAGTTTATTGTTTACAAGTCATTATGAATTATGAATATGATGCTTCATGAAAGTTATATGGTGATCAATGAATCAATGATGATAAATGTTATATAATATCAATGATGATAAATGTTATATATTGAATTTTGAAATCAATGAATCAATGATGATAAATGTTATAATATATATATCAATGATGATAAATGTATATTGAATTTTGAAATCAATGAATCAATGATGATAAATGTTAGATATTGAAATTTGAAATCAATGATGATAAATGTTATATATCAATGATGATAAATGTTATATATTGAATTTTTAAAGCTTGAAACCTTCAGATTGATGATTCGCGAGACTCAAGAGTCAATATGTTGTATGCTTCCAACTTGTGGGCGTGGTTGATGAAGATTATAACTTCTAGATGATTGATGTTATATGATTCAAACTATGTTTTTATGTTTTTTATGTCTAATTCATCATTCTACATGTTTTTGTTGACATGTATGCATCAAAATATAAAAAATATAAATATATATATATAAAAACGCTCCCGAAAACGCTCTGGACCGGAAGCTTCTAAAAATGGCGCTCCGCGCTCCCGCTCCCGCTCCCAAGTAACCTTGCCTGCTACTCACCCTCTGGCTCTATCTCCTCTGTTGAACTTCAGCCACTGAGAAAATTGATCTAACTGGGAAACTAAATAATTGCACTGGTGTGTTCTCCATCTATCCATCAACTTCTTCTTATAATCTTCTATTAGAGCACCAACGGCCAAGATTAAAACATAATCGATGGCCCAATTTATTTCCCTGTCGATCCGTGTAAGTTTCTAGAACATTCACTCCATGACTTAATTAATTCTGATGAATAAATCTAATTAAGTCGTCTCTAGGTGGAATTTCCAGAAACGATTTATGGGTATTGGAGAATACATGTATTCTAGCCTCTCCACCAAATATCATGGCTAGAACACATCCGATGCTACAAAAACTAACACTCCCTCTTGGCAAGGAAAGTGTTCTAGTGTTGCAACTAGTGCCACAACACACTGTCTCTGCACCATCTCCTGTCACGCTGCTGATGTCTAGCCATACTGCCCACCAACCACTGCACAACTCTGATATGAGTTGCATCTATGTTGTTGTTGACCCCGCTGAATTGTTGCCAACATTGCATCTGCACTGCAACTCCCTCTCATCTGTTGCTACTACAACTGAGAAATATTTGTCCCTACTACTGAAACAGGTTCTCCACCATACCCTTATGTTCCCTGAACTAGATGAACTTAGCTCTCCTAGAGTCTTCGTGAATATGTCGGCTACCTGATCTCTTGCGGGAATATACTGCAGTTGCACTGCCCCACGCTGTACACAGTCTCTGATAAACTGAAATCTGATGTCTATGTGTTTCAACCTGTCATGAAACACTGGATTCTTAGAGAGTTTAATGCAACTCTGATTATCACAGTAGACATTGGTCGCTCCCATCTTCTTCCTGAAAAAGCTCACGAGCAACTTCCTAAGCCATATAGCTTCGCACGTAGTTGTCTTGGCCGCCATATATTCTACTTCTGCTGAGCTCAGTACTACTAACTTCTGCTTCCTGCTACACCAAGAGACCATCCCTGATCCAACACTGAAGTAGTACTCTGAGGTACTTTTCCTGTCCACTGAACTGCCTGCCCAATTTGCATATGTGAACCCGAATAAACTGACATAATCTCCTCGATTATATTTCAACCCATACCTGACAGTTCCGCGCACATACCTGAGAATGTGCCTTGTTGTTGCCCAATGTACCCTTTTCGGCGCTACCATGAATTGACTAAGGGTATTGACAGCGAAACAAATGTTTGGCCTAGTGTAAACCAGATACATGAGAGACCCAATGAGCTACCTATACAAGGTGGGGTCGACTTCCTTGCCCCCTGATGCATCTATCTTCTTCTAATTGGTGATCATGGGTGTCGCCATGGGTCGGCAATCCTGCATTCTGAACCTCTTCAAAATTTCTGTAGCATATCTCCGCCCAAGGAATATCTCCCGATTTTTCTACCACACCTCCAATCCTAGAAAATAATGCATCAACCCCATATCCTTCATGTCGAATTCTGCTGCAAGGTTCCTTTTGCAGTGTCTCTTTACGAGCCCTGATGATCTTGTCAAAAATAGATCATCCACATAGAAAACCAGAATGAGAGGCTCATTCTCCACCATCAAATAGTAGAGATTGGATCTGCATCACTCTTGATGAATCCCAACTGCTGCAAGTAATTGTCAATCCAACCATACCACGCCCTGGGTGCCTGCTTCAGCCTGTATAGGGCTTTCTTCAATCTACATACATGAGTGTGCTTCTCATGAGTTTTGAAGCCTTCAGGTTGCTCTATATACACCTCTTCTTCTATCATCCCATTCAAGAATGTTGTCTTGACATCCATCTGGTGAATCTCCCATCCCATCTGTGCTGCTAGGGATATAATAGATCTTGTAGAGGTATATCTAGCAACTGGGGCGAAGGTCTCCTCATAGTCTATCCCTTCCATCTGTGCATATCACTTTTGCCACGAATCTAACCTTGCACTTCTCCACACTGCCATTTGCAGCGTACTTGATCTTGTAGATCCATCTGGAACCTACAACTGATCTGTCATCCGGCCTCGGCACTGCCTCCCAAACATCATTTGTCATGATAGAATTGTATTCTTCTACCATGGCATCCACCCACACTTGATGTTGTGTGGCTTCCTGAAAGCTGGAGGGTTCTGCAACCTGAGCTACCAAGGCTTGATATCTGTAAGGCTGCTTGCATTGTCTCTTGTCCATCCTAGGAGCTCCGACAAACTCCTCTGCGTCCCTCAAGGTCTAACGCACTTCCCTACAGACTCTACCACTAGTAGTGGGAGGTTCAATCAGTTCCTCCTCCTGTTCCTGCTGCTCCTTCTGTTGAGAACTCCCTGGGTCTCCTACCCCTGAGGAGATACTGGCACTGGTCACTATACTCGTTCCCTGCGACTATCCTCTTGTTGGCCCTGCTTGTTGTCCCTGCCATTGGACTAATGGAACTTCTGTCGACTGATCATCTGCAGGCATCTCTCGAGATCTCCTGAAAGCTCTGTCTTCCATGAACTTTACATCTCGCCTCACTACAATCTTCCTACTGTTAGGAATGTAGATCTTGTATTCCTTTGAGGTCTCCTTACACCCCACGAGGAATCCCTTATCTGTAGTCTGATCCAATTTACTGCACTTTTCATCTGGTATGTGGCAATAAGCCACACTCCCAAAAATCCTCAAATGACTCACTTCAGCCTTCTTTCCTGTGAAGACTCCCTCTGGCGTTTTCTTCCCCAATGCTCTATCAAGTGTTCTGTTTTGAATGTACACCACTGTGTGTTGAGATTTTGGGGTGTTGGGGTAGCATCAGATGTGCTCTAGCTCCCAAACTTTGTGGAGGGACTAGAGTACATAAGAACTCCGAGACCCAGAAAGCGTTTTAGGAAATTCCATCCGGTTTAAAAGATATTTGATTAATTAATCTTTTTAATTAAGAACCCTAAGTCTAACTTAGGAAAATTAAAATATTACAGGGAATTAAATTAAACATGTGATGAGAATGACTTAAGTGACACGGACAAAGCAACTTCTAATCTTAGTCGTCGATTCAAGATTAGATCACAGTCGTTGATGTTTCAACGAGAGAAGTATAAGAAGAAGGCTTGGGGTCAGTTGAAGAACACACACACTGGCAGAGCATTGAAGCTCAGCTGAGATTCTAGGGCGTGGTTTGCAAAGAATTTCATAAGTGTTTCAGCTGCAGCGAGGGGTAGTATTGGCGAGGGGGATGGACTAGTCCCAGGCCAAGAGTACAACGAGGGCAGAGAAGGAGCAATCCAGAGCAGCGCAGTCGAGAGCCCAGCAGGGGTAGTGTAGAGGTAGCAGGAGGCCAGGAGGGTTGATGCAAGCCCATCTAGGGTAGCGCAGGGGCAGCGTAACCCAGTCTAGGGTGACGCATGCCCTTCCTGAGTAGCGCAGAGGTTGACGCAGGCCAGGCAGGCTGATGCAAAGGGCTTCAGAGCAACACTAGGGTTTCCAGAGGCCGGGAAAAGGGTTGAATTTTGTAAATCCCATTTGAGGGTGTGAATCAGTTAGTTTTTTTTGTCTTTCGGATATATGTATTACTGGCGCTTATTTTTCTCTATCAGGTTAACCAATTTGGTGCCCAGATTTGTTGTACTTAGAATCTGCTTAATAATAAAAACCCTCCAGAAGCTAGCAGCACCGGTTTTCTCGCATTGGGTTTTTCAGGGGACATTTGTCCAGAAAATCCTTGTGTGTCACTTTGTCATTGAGCATGTTATTCAGTTTAGATCTGCATGTGTAAGCTGTTAATGTATTTACTTCGATGTTAATGCTGAAGTTTTCAGATTAATAACTTATGTAAGTAGGAGAAGTAAATCAAGAATTTAACAGTAGGGTTTCTGTAATTTAGATTCAAAAATTTTCCCACTGTGTTACATGACTCTACCCATAAAAATCTAGGCAAATCCTGATCATACAACATAGCTTTTGCAGCCCCAACTATTGTTTTGTTCTTTCGCTCCGCTACTCCATTCTGCTGAGGGTTATATGGAGTTGTCCATTCCCTTTTGATACCTTCCTTTGCGCAGAAATCTGTGAAGTCTTTATCAATGTATTCTCCACCATTATCTGAACGCAACACCCTGATCTTTTTCCCTGTCGCGTTCTCTACGAGAGCGTTGAACTCTTTGAACTGATCAAAGACCTCATCTTTGGTCTTTAAGAAATAGATCCAGGTCTTCCTAGAATGGTCATCAATAAAGGTGACGAAGTATTCCCCACCACTAAGAGCTCTAGTGGACATACGCCCGCAAATATCTGAGTGTATCAGTCCTAACATGCCATTTGCTCTGTTGTCACTTCTCGGAAATGTTGCCTTTGTGTACTTCCCAAGTACGTATCTTCTACACACATCATCGTGTCCTGTGCTGAGAACTAGAACTCCTGTTACAATTTCTCTGAGCATCCTAAGTGCTCCATCGTGTAAATGTCCCATCCTCCTGGGCCATAGTTCGTTCAGCTCCTTCCCACTGCTACTATCAATACCTGTTAATGCCATTGGAGAATCGAGTTGCAATTTGTATAACCTATTCCTCGAGCTCCAATCTGTTTCACTTTCTTCTAGCTAGAGTGTTTGACACACTTTCTTCCCTACGAAGTGTGCATCGTACCCCTTGTCCTGTAACTGGGACACTAAAATTAAGTTCATGCCCAATCCTGGCACATGCAATACATTAGTAGCGCTGGTGTTGGTTCCTGTTTCAGTCTGAAACTCTATGGTGCCTCTCCCTACCAGAGTACATTTAGATATGTTTCCCATAGTGATCTGGAAGTTCATCTGCTTCTCCTGATAGCTAGAGAAATATTTTCTAACTCCTGTCATATTAGCTGAAGCTCCACTATCAATGTACCATACACCAGGTGATGCCAAACCTGACAAGCACGCAAACTCATCCTCCAACCTGGAAGATAAATCTGAGGCATCCTGACTATTGATTTTGTCCATGATTTTCAATGTTATTTCTCTTTTCCTCCCAACGCTGATTTTGCTGCTGCAAAAGTGTTGCGTCCAGCAAGAGATCTGCTTTGCAAAAAAATTGGCTACTCCCTCTGCCTCTGATAATCCTTGAACTGGAGAAATCAGATTTCCTTGTCGCTCTCTCAGAGAAATCGATTTTTCCTCGAGAATTTGATCCTCCTGGCCAACAGACTACGCTGCCTCTAGGGAATTCAAATTGTTGCTTATGCAGAGCAGCGACCCTCCTCCTTTTCTTGCTATTGAGCTATCCAGCCGATCATGTACGCTTTGATACCATGTGAAAATTTCATCTATTGCAATAACTGAAAAATATATGTCTAACTGGTAAGTTAACTTTGCAGTTTATTTGCTACGGCAAATATCGAATAAATTTACTATTGCAATTTTCACACTAAAATATTGCGTTAAATAAAATACTGGAAATAGAGAAACTCTAGCACACACATAAGAATATTGACACAGTTATTTTTGGACAATTGTCCTCGGAAAAACCCAATGTGGGAAAATCGGTGCAGCAGATGAGGGTTTCTTTATTAATCTCTAGCAGTAATTGATGTACAAGAATTCGGACAAGCAAAACAAAAGAAAAATACTGAGAGAAATTTAGTGACAAATTTCTCACTCTCCACAGTGACTCCCTGACCCTGAGATGGACCCTCTGCCCATACGTTGATGCCTCTGCATCACCCTCTGCGCAATGACTGCGCAGAGCTCTAGTGGACTGTGTCTCTCCTCACGTTGCCTCTTCCTGAATTCGTTCTGCACTTCTCGGGACCTTTGCTGATACCCTCTCTCTCTCACCTGTTACTCACCCTCTAGCTCTATCTCCTCTGCTAAACTTCAGCCACAAAGAAAATTGATCTACCTAGGCAACTGAATAACTGCACTAGTGTGTTCTCCATCTACCGATCGACTTCTTATAATCTTCTGTTGGAGCACCAACAGCCAAGATTGAAACATAATCGATGGCCAAGATTATTTACCTATCAATCTATGTGAGTTTCTAGAAAATTCACACCATGACTTAATTAATTCTGATTAATTAATCATATTTCCCAAGTTTAGACTTAGAAAATATTAAGAACTGATTAATAAATCTAATTAAGTCATCTCTAGGTGGAATTTCCAAAAACGATTTCTGGGTATTGGAAAATACATGTATTCAAGCCTCTCCACCAAATCTCGTGGCTAGAACACATCCGATGCTACAAAAACTAACACTGGTGTGGCCTAGGCTGAGTGCGCTCACCGAGTGACTTTGATGGCTTAGATGCCCCTGGGTTGCGGCTCTCAAGCCAAATTTCAAGCCTAGAGGATCATAGACAACTTGACAAACAAACAAAAAAATATATTATTTTGTAACCTAGATGAATGTTGCAGGAATATATGATGGCGGTTGAGGCAAGTTCAACTGTATGGATGAATGATATTAAGGGAAGCTCGATATATGGTACCTGGCAACTGTGAAGTCAAGATGTATACGTAATGGGATTAAAAGGTAGCGGTGGGAGAAGATAACCTGGAGGTCAAAGGAAGATCCCTTTCAAGAAGAAGCTATGATCAACTTGAAGTTTGGGAAGGCTCAATGTAATGTCTTCATCTCAAAGAAGAAAGTGATGAGCAAGAAGATTGCCCTGGAACTTGTCACAAGATCAAAGAGAGAAGGTGGTTCCATGATACCTTGAAAGAAAGAAAGCTCGATGATGCATAGGAAAGAGGGAATCGGGCAGCTATGAAGAACTGGTAGTTGATCCTCTTATTAAGAGAAGTTGTAAGGCTTGTGATGGTGACTTCCTAAAAATAGAAAGGAAGTCTAGATCTCCTCTAAATTTGAGAGAGAGTAAAGGAGTCTCCTTGTATAGGAGCAAGGTTCTATTCTCAAGATTAAAAGAAAATAGGGATATATGCTTTGGTTGAGAGGGAGTAAAGGAGTCTCCTTGTATAGGAGCAAGGATCTATTCTCAAAATTAAAAGAGAATAGGGATATCCTCTCTGGTTGAGAGTGTTACCCACCATTTTGTGGATCATATCCCTAGGAGAAAATGTTTCTTCAAGATGGTCCTCATCCGACAGCCAGCACCCCCTTGCACCCACCATCTAGTTCATTGTGCCATTTCTCTGCCACATGAGCCAGCCATGTGGTCCCTCACCCATCTTCCATGATCGTATGTTTGAAGGTGGGCCTCCCAAACCTAAAGGTATGCCTTATTATTTGGTAATTGAGTATTATGGTTTACTTATCATGGAAACTCTTGGGCATGGATTAATGGGGGGATTCAACGGAAACAGTGGGCTAGGTTTGTGCTCCTGTCCCCTAGACCTCTTTTGGATGTTAACCTTGGACCTTAGTCCTGTGGGATCTCTTTTACTGACATTTGGGTTTTAGGGACGGTACTACATCAGAAACCCTAATTTTGCTTGTGTGGTCCCACTCCCTCATCCACATATATCACTCTCGTTCTGCTCATTATAACCCCATTCATCATTTCCCACCTAGGTCCACATTCCTCCGCTAGGTCCACATAGGGTTAACCTCCCGCACCCCTTGTCCACACCCTGGGTCGAGCCTCGAATGATGCTCGGAGGTTGATGCAGCTAACTCCACGGCCATCACTTTGGTTCCTATAGGCCCTAGATGAGCCTCCTCTATCATTCAGGAACCCATGATTGTCCCAACCACTGGTGGGCAATGAACTGACCCACCTTAAAGGGGGTATCCACTGCTATACTTTGCACATCATGCTCTCTTTCCTTGAGCCTCGAGCAGTTAACCAAAGAAAAATCATGAAAGGCAAAAGGCATATGAAGAAAGGTGGAAAAATCAAGGTCGGGGCAACTCATGTACCATGATTGCTCCCTCCTATACATTATTGACCCAAGTGTGGGCTTCCCTTTATTAGATACCCTTGTACCCTTGCATCTAAGTCACATGACACGAGGACACGAGACACGGAGGACACGTAAATACAAGTATTCGACACGAGACACCATGACCTCGAAAACAGGACACGAGGGACACGTTTTATTTATATTTAAAATATATATATATATATATATATATATATATATATATATAATTTATAAATTAATATTAACAAATTAGTAAATTACAATTATACAACTTACAAGGCTACAAGCACATTAAAACCATAAGCTATAACAATAGTCATTAGTCAATGAGTCAATGACTCATGAGTCATTAAAATTTAACTCAAATAATCCCATCCCTGTTCCCATGCCTAATCGTTTTTTTCACAATGGCTTCACTGCTTCAACTTTTATCATTTCTCTGTGAGTTGATTTCTTTTTCCACACATGAATGAGATGAAATTCAGCTTATCTGATACAAGGTAGGTGGACATTAGTCGCAGGCATGAGAAAAATCATTAATCACAGGCTATAGACATGAAATAATTCAACGCACCTAGAAAACGAGGAAAGGCATCACTCTTTCAAGGGAGAAGGAACAACACTTCCCTAGATCGAGAGTCGAGATTGCAGCCTCATTAAAACGGAAAAGAAGGAATTTTGAACTCCTTCTAGAGAGTAGAATGAGTCTGTCTATTTATCAGTTTGTTCTATTCATAATGGCTTCCATTTTATTTATTCCTCTTTTTAATTGATCCCTTTTCCCCACACAAATGAGATGAAATTTAGCTTATCTGATTCAAGGTAGGTGGTGATTAGTCGTAGGCTCCAAAAGCATCATCAATCAGAGGCTACAGGATCTGGTTCTGTTTAGTTTTAGTTTATTTATTTAATTTTTTTCAAATTAATTCGACTGAAATGGTTAAAATTTGCATTAAAAAGTTTCTAAGGTTGCACCGTATAGTATGATAATACATACAAAATGGAATTTCAGAAGTCAGTGTTCCAAGAAATCCTAAAATTTCAAAAATGGTGCCAATAAAGCTGATCTGATATTATTGTTTTGAAAATATAACTATGAAACAGACTAGTTTGGATCCTCACATTTTGATATAAGAGCAAAACTACCTTACATAACATTTAAAAACCTGAGATTAATAAAAGAAGTGTTCTCCAAGAAGAACTTCTCGCTTGATGTCTGCCTACAGCTGGAACACAAATTTGAAATTTTCCATCTTCCAATCTCCATGTGCTTGTTGGATAGTCTCCTCATCCTTTACAGCAGCAGGTACGTAGCCAGTTGATAGCCAATTGATAC
Organism: Pinus albicaulis; assembly: GCA_034641835.2. Classification (NCBI taxonomy): domain Eukaryota; kingdom Viridiplantae; phylum Streptophyta; class Pinopsida; order Pinales; family Pinaceae; genus Pinus; species Pinus albicaulis. The sequence goes on from CM076580.1 coordinate 1,047,775,253, forward strand.
CTTTGATAGCCAAAAAACTAACGAATTTTTTGTCATTTTTGTATTTTTTCATGGAAAACGTGTCCTAATGCGGGGAATACGTTAGGGCAAGTATTCCAAACCTAGGACACGAGTATTCTATCCAAGGACACGAATGCCAAAACGGAGGGTACGTATTCAATTTCGGAGGACACGACCAAAAACGTATTGGACACGTTTTAGGTCGTATTTGGTGTCCGACACGTGAAATACGGACACGTGACCCTGGAGGACGTGTCCTGTGACTTAGCCTGGCATGTGATCTAGGATTTATCCTCTCATCCCCTACTCTGTTACATCACTTTATCTCATGCCACCATCATTTGAAGGATGTACCATGGACATAACATCCCCTTTAGAAGTAGAAACCACCTAATAAGGTGCTTGGTTAACCCACTTTGGAGCTTGGAGACATTACCACATGCCAAAGACCACTATGGAAGGGCATGCCATTATGAAATGCCCACCTGTTTTCCGTGGTTTGTAAACTATTTTACTTGATTTCTCTAATGACTTGGTATACTAGAAGGCAACGAGATGCATTTGATATTATGCAAGATTGCAAATGGACTCCATTTTGTGTTTGGTCTCCCTATACAGGGTCCTAACCTTCCAGAGGGCTACATTGGCACATGTAGGTACTAGGGTGTGTGTAGAGAGCCATGGGCCTCCACAGCAGCAGACAGCATTCCATGGATCCCCAGAGTCATTCAAAGATTGCTCGTGGTTCACCTATTGGACGAGGAAGATGCACTTGGTTCACCATGCTTAGTCGGCCCCATAGTTACATTATGCACTTGGCAAATGACCCAGGACCTGTATGATGATGTGACATCACTTACACCATTATGTGAGCCCTTGTAGACAGTCCACAAGCATCTTCAGTTTGTGTGGAGACCCATGAGGTCACTTGTATGCCCCCACACCCATTGGAAGCGCCACAGGTTTATTATTTGGAGAACAAGGGGCTAAACCCTTGTCCATTGCTTTTGGAAGTCCTATTTCACATTATGGCACCTATGGACTTCATCAGGGCTCCTCTAAGGCCCAATAACATGTATTATTGATCATTCAACCTCTTGAGAGGCTTATTCTTTTGATTTTGAGCTTGTTTGGTGGGCTTGTCACCAAAAGGTTGTTATTTTGCACATTATTTTATTTTAGAGGTTGTATTAGGCCTCATTAGGCAAATCGAATTCATTTGGACATTTATAAATAGAAGTGATGTGATTTCATTTTAGCATCATCACTTGGATTGGACTTGGATCTCTTTGGAGAACTCCGCTATCCTTCTTGGAGGACGAATTTTTGGAGCATGGAATGAATTTTGATGTTTGGATCATTTTCTTTTGTCTGGGCTTCTTGATTGGAAAAAGTTTCAATGGTTGGATATACTCTTATACATGTAAGTGCAATTTAATGCTATTCTTTCTTTCTAGTTTGTCACATACATTGTTGTTGGGATTTCGCTATACTAGGGCTAATTTACTGCATCCATTTATGCGAAGTTGTGGAAAAAAAATTTCTAGATAGTGTTGCTTCATGTATGGGCCATGTATAATGAATGAATGTTCCTAGAGATGTTTCATCGTTGAAGTCCATCTTGATAAGCCATCTATTTTGCAAAACGAAGTATAAAGTCTTTGAAGTTGCTTTTGTGGCTACCCTATTGCTAAGCGAAGTTGTCTTTGAGGCCTTGACCTAGAAAATCCAAAATCCATAGTCATACTTCCTCTTGACTCCAATCTCCCCAAAGGATTAGGCACTACCCCCACTATAAGGTGATCACCTTAAACCTATTTTTCCTCTTCTATCTTTTCTCTTCTAGGACTAGCCCATTAGGTCTCCTAAGGCATCAATTATCTCGCAAACTATCCACTCAAAAACTACGATCTCTTGGTATCTTCTGCGTTGGAGTTTCTCCTAGGTGCCCTCCACTTTTGAAGAGATTCCGACAGTGGGATTGTGAGATACCTCAAGCCCTACCGTCGAGATCGAGTTTATCCCTTGGTTTCCTTAAGCTAGAAACCTCATTGGGATCCTCACATTGCCTTGCATTAAAAAATCATTCTTTGATCCCTTTCTCCTTTTGAAATAGGTCAAGTATATCATTGGTCGCTAAACCCTACCCCCTTGACCTAACCCCGAGTCCACTTGGTCCCGTGTGGTCCCATAAACTATTAAGGAGAATTCTTCAAAGATCACTTGGAATCCAAGCCTTCACAAGAATTTTAGGGCTTAGGGACCTCCATTATAAGACACATACCCTAAACCTAAACCTTGAAATTCTCCTTGAGCCCTTCCTTGAGAGCCTTCAACCTTGCCTCCCAAAGCAAGCAAGCCATATATTTGAGCCTCTCTTGTGAATAGGCTTCTAGGATCACCTCTCACCCTATCATTGAATCATTCAGTTTGTGATCCTTATTATAACGAGTCTCCTCCCATCGGTGAAAGTCCGTAAAGAGTAGGAAGACATAGTCGAAGTGACAAGTGGGTTATTGCTCCATTGTTTCCCTTGACCTGGTAGTATCCCTTCAAGGATCCCCTTTAGGACCCCTTCTAGTTTGAGCGGTAACATTTTGGCGCCATTGTTGAGGACACGAGGCGTGTGTTTTGTTCCCCATATGACATATTGACACATCATTATTGGTGACTCCATTGGAAGAACAAAGCCCTAGTTCTTCATTGAACTTTGAAATCGATGCTTGTAGGGTGAAGCAAGCATTTCTCTAAGCGTCTTTAAATTCACCCTGGTGACTCCTACAGAATTTAGATGTATACCGGAAGTAGGGTGTCTTTCTTTGATGGTTTTCCCGCTTTGGACATTACTCGCGTCCCTGGGAGTACGTGGGGTGCCCGTGTTTGATGGTGATCCACTCTCCGCTTATTGTTCATGAGATATCTTTTTGGTCATAACTCATGGTTACATAATCACGAACCTAGGAGCATCTCATGTATTGAAGAGTTCGTTGATGGCTTTCTTAGACATTTTCAAGTACACCCTGCATTAAGCATTCAAGAGGAAGCCTTCATTGAGCATCATCAAGACATTGAGAATCTAAATAATGAGCAAGGAGTGGACTCCTCCTTGGGCCCACATGATGAAAAGGATGATTTTGAGAACACGTGTGTTGGGAAGGATGAGTCTATGGAAGGTGAAGTTGAGACTAACCCTACCTTTCTCAACGATATTACTCCTGATGACTCTCCTTTTGAGAACCTTGAAGAAGGTGATCCCATTAGCCCCTTAGAAGGTGACACTGGAGATTACTTCCACAATGAAAAGGAGAAATGGGAAATTATTGGTCCTCAATTTTATTTTGATCCCATTTACGAGACGGACAAGGAGGATGAGGATGAGATTGGTCTTCCCTTTCTCTCGGGCATTATTTATGATGACATATCCATTGACACCCTTGGGAAGGAGAATTATTATTTTCCCTCGCATGAAGAAGGGCAGTTGGAAGTGATCAATTCTCCTTTTAGGAGAGACCCAATCTTTGATACTAAGGAAATCAATAAGGCTCCCACCTATCCTTAGTATCATTCTATATTCAAATAACTTGAGCCTTTAGATTATGATTTTGGGGAAGAGAAACCGTTGAATACAATACTTCACCCTCCCTTTTGCCTTTTTCTATTGTTCATCATCTTGAGTCTTCATCAAGCGATTCCCTCACCCCTTATCATATGATCTCAAGTGACCATGAGCACTTTCCCCCTTCTGATTATAGTGTCGAGGAAGAGCCCCGCATTGATTATACTTTACCTCTTTGGATAGACCCTCAGGGTTTTGATCACTCCATGACCTCCCCTCTCCAATGTGACCATCACCTTGAGAAAACTATATGTTTCACTCCTTTCCCTGACCCTTCGTTCCCCTCTCATCACAACCTTGTGGCATCTACAAAGTACAATATTATGAACAATGATTGTGATAAGAAGTTCTTAAGAATAATCACTCATTCCACCATAGTGTGCTTAGAGGGAAGACTCTGCATTTCTAGATTGGCTTGTATTCCTTCTCTTAGGGATTCCTCTTACCTCACATGGAAACCATATTTTCCCACCTCCCACCGGCAGCATCCTCCATTTGTTTGGTTTTTCATTCGCTTTGGGATGTGTTGCATGAGTAATCTTATAAGCAGGCATATTTATATTGATTTGATGATATGTTGGTTGCATTGGCTTTATGATTACACTTAATATTAGCTTCCTCGTATGCACGTTAGAGTAGGATGCATTGCATGTTGATTTTGCATTAGAACTAACATCATATGATATTTCGCATGATAGATTTGCTGCATTTAGATTACAAATTTTGCGTATTTTATTTTCTTGTTGATTTTACAGCCTGACACCAAGCATTGGTGATCACAAGACACCATAGAAACATGTTGCCCCGTGGGTTTAGTCTTTGATATTTGTAGATAACAGGTCTACGATAATCAAGAGATTGATGGTGTTATCCTGACCTCCCGTTCGAGTAGCTTTGTCTACTTTTCAAGAGATCATGTCCCAATTGGAGCCAGATGTTACCCACCATTTTGTGGGTGATATCCCTAGGAGAAAAAAATTCTCCAAGATGGTCCTCAACTGACAGCCAGCAGCCCCTTGGAGCCACTAACTAGCTCGTTGTGTCATTTCTTCGCCACCTGAGCCAACCATGTGGTCCCTCACCCATCTGCCATGATCATATGTTTGAAGGTGGCCTCCCAAACCTAAAGGTATGCCTTGTTATTTGGTAATTGAGTATTATGGTTTACTTATCATGAAAACGCTTGGGCATGGATTAATTGTTGAGAATTAGGTAGGGCTAGGTTTAGTTCAAATTCTCTTACTTGATAATTACTTGTGAGCTTACTTCTTTTACTTATGTCTTCTCTTCTTAACTTATTATGTCTTTCATCAAGTCAATTACCAAAAACACAAGAGACACAGATTTAGGCTCTTCAAGCCAAGGCCAAAACCTCTCCCTCTTGGAGAGGAAAACCCGTAAGGAATTCTTCTTATAGATCTTCAAATGACAAGTACCATGACCAAGACTCAGACCCTTGACCTATGAACGCCTCCAAGACCTTGTCGCCGCTTCTTTGTCTGCCTCCAACGCTAATCCTTCTTTTCTGCACCGATCTACACCATTTTGCACCTGAACTAGAGAGCTTGGTCTCTAACTATATTCTTCTATCTTTCTTGATTCTAGAACACCTTGACTTACCTTATAAACTTGCAGTACTTATGTTACCTTCTTGTTGCACCTCCTTTTCTGTAGAAATTTCTGAATTTTAATTCTTATGCAGAAATTATTTATGTTAATCCGGTTAAGCTTCTCCTACTTATACAAGTTATCAACTGAATAAATTCAAGTTAACATCAAAGCAAAACACACAATGCATCTCGCCAATTCGCATCTAGAATAAATAATATGCACATTACAGACAAAGTGACACAATATTTCGTATCAAACCTGCCCCTGAAACCGCAATGTGGGAAAACCGGTCTCTGGCTACTGGAGGGCTCTATTATTAAGAATATTTCTGAATACACAACTCTGGGTTCCAGATCTAGAAAACCCTACAGAGAAAACTCTAGATCTGCAGCACCTGGCTGATCTAAGACCAACAATATTGACTAATCCACACCCTCAAACAGGATTTACAGAACTCAGCCAGATCTAGGCCTAGAAACCCGAGATCTGCCCCTGAAAGACAATGCGTCAGCCTCTGAAGGCCTCCAAATGCTCAGCGTTGTCCTTGCTGCTATTGCTGCTGCTACCGTCTGTTGCTGCTGCCGCCGTCTGCTTTGTCATTTGCTACTACTGTTGTTTTCGTCTGCTGCTATTGCCATCTGCTGCTGCTGCCGTCTATTGCTGCTGCTGCTGCCTTCCTCTACGCTGTCTTTCCTAATCTCTTCTCTGCTTCTTGTGTATTCTAGACCCCGGGATCAGATCATCCCCTTGATCTAAATTCCCCTCTCTGCAACTGAAACACTTGAGAATTCTTAGCAACCTCGCCCTAGAATCTCAGCTTAGCTTCAGTGCTCTGCCTCTGTATGTCTTACAAATGACCCCAAGCCTTTCCTTTATACTTTTCTCGTTGACAAATCAATGGCCAAGTTTAAATCTTTAATCAATGGCTAAGATTAAAAGAAAGCTTGATCCGTGTGACTTAAGACAATTTCATCACATGTTTAATTAAAATCACTTTAATTATTTTAATTTCCTAAGTTTTAACTTAGGAAATACATTAAAATAATTAATTAATTTAATATCTCCTAAAGCAGATGAAATTTCCCAAATCCATTTCTAGGTCTTGTAGATCAGGTGAACTCTAGTCCTTCCTCAAAAGTTGGGACCTAGAGCACAACTGATGCTACCCCAAATACACAAAATCTCAACATTTTATTCATTGTGAGACAGTGACCCGAAACAGTGCCTTACTTTCTTCGTTGTAATGTATACTTCACAATATGTCCAATTAACTTCGTACTTCTTTGCAACCCTGAACTCGTATTATATAACATATTCACCCTTGCTTGCTTCGTTGTTCCATCTCTTAATTCCGCACTTTAACTCTGTCCTTACCTTCGCATTAAATCAAAGAACTGTTCCTCAATTCACCGCAAACTTGTCACTAAGATTAGGTCTAAAAATCTCAGAGGAGTCAAGTTTGTTCCTATTTTGTTTTGCGCAACACAATAGCCTATTTATAGTGGTCAGGTCCTATAATAAGCCGACCTGACCATGAAGAGATGTGACAGTTCATGAGCCGACTTGCTAGTTGTTTATAGGCCGACTTGTAGAGGAGTTCTTCCAGCGTATTGTAGGTTGTCTTGAAGAGTATTTACACCATTCTTAAGCCATGTCTTCAAGGCTTATATGACAAGGTCTTGAGGCATATTTCTTTGACTTCTCTCTTCATATACATGACTCATAATTAGTACATTTATGACAATATGACAAATCCCTGAAAGACATCAAGAAGTAGTCTTCTGACCTATAATAAAAACCTTGCTCATGAAACCCATGATGCAAGCATAACAAAAAAAATACATTTTATTATCTTTGTCTTCTTTGTTACATAAATACATCATTACATAGTCAATATGAAGACCGATCCTAGTTACACTTTTCAACACTTCTTCTTAACTAGGGAGGTATTCATACAGGTACATGGTCACTTTCAAACTGAAGAATCTCATAAGAAGAATCGGATTGGTAATCGCATTTGTATAGCATCATATCAATCAGCATTGTCCTAGTGCAAGGCCTTGACTAACAGCCCCATCTCTCAACGAGACAATGGGCTACAATGCTGGCGAGACACATGACTTATAGACACCATAGTCATTGTCTCTCCAAGGTACATACTCCACCTGGGTGTTCCCAAAGTATGACCTTCTTGGACTATTCTTCTCTTGGGTAGCTAGCCCTCAAAGAATATCGATCCCCGACTACTCTTATCTTGAATGCCCTATCACATTCTCAAAGAGTATCGAATGCCATATGATTACCCAATCCTCCATTTTGTCTTCCCAAGTGAAGACCAGAATGATGTGTCTATCCATTCTCTCCACATGGCCTACACTAAGACTTATGGTTGTTAGTCCTGGTCTAATGCATAACACATGTATTAGAGAATCATATACGTCACTCCCTCTTAATTCAGGAAGGACAAACTTCAAGTTTCTTCCAAGCAAGAAACTTATCACTAGGCTCCCTCTCAACTAGGGACCTGCAGCAGCAATGGTGAGACACCCAGCTGCTCATGAAGAATTCCTCCCCTCGATGTCATGGATTTTGATATTAAGGAATCTTCAACCTTTGGCTTCATAGGACGCAAATCATCCATCACTTTCATCCACGAGTCATGTCACCTATCAAGGAGTGATTCACCAAAATTCCTTATCTGGTCCACCTTTATGCCACGCTACTTTATTTCGAACTATCTCCAAGGATCTTACATCCTTTCACATGATTGGCAGCCCCGCATAAATTCATCCAGATAAACATATATGTATGAACTTTTAGATCAAAAGTTACCTTAGTGATGATCTTTCACCATGGCATCTTCCCGTAGGCATCGGCGTCCTCTATTCAAATTGACACATCTCCTATAGATATGTCTTGTCAAGGGTCTTCTTCTTTACCAGACTTCTATCAGAGTCTACATATCCTCCCAGGAGATCTCCTAGTCAAATCTTCTTGGCTTCCGGATAATAACTGCCTCTTGATATGGTTGCACTTCATGATCTCTTCCTTTCTTTCCACACATCTTCATTCCAGGAACTTCAAATTTCTAGTTCCTTTTTTGTATAAAACCACCTCATATTCCACATGAGGACATATTATGTTGATTTCATCTGATAATGACAACTTGTGAACTGGAAGAGATCCTCCTTTCTTTGATCATACTTCTAAATTTAGAATTTCATTCCCTGCAACCATATGACATCACTTCACAGCATCTAGTGTCAGCATATAAATATATATACCTCATACCTTTTTCCTTTGAGTCATCCTGTAGCAATTTTACTAGAATGAAGAACTTCATTCCATTGACCCACTTCATCAATATGTCATCACATCCTAATCCCATAATTCTATAGCACAGGATTCTCGATGAAACCTTTTTGCTTTCTTTCTCATGAGTGAATCCATAGAGAACTCCATTAGAAAATGTCAGCACCTGTTTCCATGATGACCCTTGATCTTGATGACTGCCTTTCATCAATGTTGTTTATCAGTGAGGTTTTCTAGGAGTTGTTTCATCAAGAGCTCCTACCATGCTTCTATCATGATGCTATTAATTAGGTAGGGCTAGGTTTAGTTCAAATTCTCTTACTTGATAATTACTTGTGAGCTTACTTCTTTTACTTATGTCTTCTCTTCTTAACTCATTATGTCTTTCATCAAGTCAATTACCAAAAACACAAGAGACATAGATTTAGGCTCTTCAAGCCAATGCCAAAACCTCTCCCTCTTGGAGAGGAAAACCCATAAGGAATTCTTCTTATAGATCTTCAAATGACAAATACCATGACCAAGACTCAGACCCTTGACCTATGAATGCCTCCAAGACCTCGTCACTACTTCTTTGTCTGCCTCCAACGCTGATCCTTCTTTTCTACACCAACCTGCACCGTTTTCCACCTAAACTATAGAGCTTGGTCTCTAACTGTATTCTTCATTATTTCTTGATTCTAGAACATCTTGACTTACCTTATAAACTTGCAATACTTATGTTACCTTCTTGATGCACCTCCTTTTCTTCACTGTGAGACAGTGACCCAAAACAGTGCCTTCCTTTCTTCGCTGTAATGTATACTTCACAATATGTCCAATTAACTTTGTACTTCTCTGCAGCCCTGAACTCGTATTATATAACAGAGTCACCCTTGCTTGTTTCGTTGTTCCATCTCGTAATTCCGCACTTTAACTCTGTCCTTACCTTCGCATTAAATCAGAGAATTGTTCCTCAATTCACCGCAAACTTGTCACTAAGATTATGTCTGAATATCTCAGAGGAGTCGATTTTTGTTCCTGTTGTATTCTATGCAACACAGTAGGCTATTTATAGTGGTCAGGTCCTGTAATAAGCCGACCTGACCATGAAGAGATGTGACGGTTCATGAGCAGACTTTCTAGCTTTTTATAGGCCGACTTGTAGAGGAGCTCTTCCAACGTATTGTAGGTTGTCTTGAAGAGTATTTACACCATTCTTGAGCCATGTCTTCAAGGCTTATATGACAAGGTCTTGAGGCATACTTCTTTGACTTCTCTCTTCATATACATGCCTCATAATTAGTACATTCATGACAATATGACAAATCCCTAAAAGATATCAAGAAGAAGTCTTTTGACCTATAATAAAAACCTTTCTCATGAAACCCATGAAACAGACATAACAAAAAAAATACATTTTATTATCTTTGTCTTATTCGTTACATAAATGCATAATTACATAGTCAATATGAAGACCGATCCTAGTTACACTTTTCAACATTAATGGGGGGATTCGACAAAAAGACAGGGCTAGGTCTGTGCCCTGTCCCCTATACCTCTTTTGGATGTTAACCTTGGACCTTAGTCCCATGGGATCTCTTTTACTAACCTTTGGGCTTTAGGGAAGGTACTACATGGGAAACCTTGATTTTGGTTGTGTGGTCCCACTCCCTCATCCACATATATCACTCCCCTTCTGCTCATTATAACCCCATTCATCATTCCTCCCACCTAGGTCTACAATCCTCCATTGGGTCCACATAGGGTTAACCTCCCACTCCCCTTGTCCACACTTTGGGTCGGGACTAGAACGATGCCCACAAGTTGATGCAGCTTAAAAAGAAAAGAAAAAGCATAATTGGCCACATTCAACAGGAAAATGTACCATAAAATGCAAAAGATGGTCGAGACAAAAACATTTAGCACGTGGGCAAAAGCCATTGGATGAGTTCTACCCCACTCAATGGCCATCACCCTCATTCCTATAGGCCCTAGATGAGCCTCCTCTATCATTCAAGAACCCATGATTGTCCCAACCCTTGGTGGGAAATGAAGTGCCCCACCTTAAAGGGGGTATCCACTGCTATACTTTGCACATCATGCTCTCTTTCCCTGACCCCCAAGTAGTGAGCCAAAGAAAAATCATGAAAGGCAAAAGGCATATGAAGAACGGTGGAAAATCAAGGTCAGGAAACTCATGTACCATGATTTCTCCCTCCTATACATTATCTACCCAAGTGTGGGTTTCCCTTTATTAGCTATCCTTGTACCCTGGCATGTGACCCAGGATTTCCCCTCTTATCCCCTACTTTGTTCCATCACTTTATCACATGCCACCATCATTTGAAGGATGTACCATGGACATACCGTCCCCTTTAGAGGTAGAAGCCACCTAATAAGGAGCTTGGTTAACCCCCGTTGGAGCTTGGAGACATTAGCACATGCCAAAGCCCATTATGGAAGGGCATGCCATTATGAAATGCCCACCTATTTTCCGTGGTTTGTAAACTATTTTACTTGATTTCTCTAATGACTTGGTATACTAGAGGGCAAGGGGACGCATTGGACCTTATGCAAGATTGCAGATGGCAATGTTGCAGGAAACGCCCCTCTCTGCTCCAAGTCTCGTGAACTCGTCGCGCATGGAACCGTACGCATCCGTACCCTGAACCGCGTTCCTGAAAAAATTGCGATTCCCGCGAAATCGGATTCGTACGTGTGGATCCGCGGCTCCGCACAACATCCGCTGCCCGTACTTGGGCGGATTGGCCAGACGGACCGTACTTGGACCGCCACGGCCCGTACAGCGCCGTACGGATCCGACTAATGTAGGTCAAAAAAACAATTTTTTTTATTTTTTATTTTTTTATTTTTGTCTTTGGTTGGGTTAGTAGGTGAGTTAGTGCTGAGTTAGGGATAGGATGAAAAAAATATAAGCTCTCTTTTACCTCCTTAGATGTTTCTTAGATGCTCCCTCATGGTAATGTTAAATTCTTAAAGTAAAAGTGACATTCTCATTTATTTTTCATTTTCATCCTTTTTACTTAAATTTTTAACATTACCATGAAATGACTCAGGATGTTTGAGAGTGCTTCCAGCCTGATCGGACTTCATATGGAGAAAATAGAATTTCATATCCTATTCAAATTTCAGCAGACTTAATAGTTTTCAGGAATTCAGGATCAATGGTATGGTGGCATGCCATTAGATTATATCATGTATGAGGGTATGTGATTAGCATTTAATCAAGAGCACCAAGCCCTATATGTACCCTAGTGTTGGTGGTGTTAATTGTTGAACTCATTTTTCATGTCGTTAGCAAAAAATTACATTTCAATCAAGTCAAAATAATCAATCAAGCATGTTAAGTTCTTTCTAGCATATTTTAAGGCTTGCATTAGGGTTTCATCAAAATTGGGCAATTTTGACTAATGTCCCTAGATAATCAAGGTAGAGGCAAAGGCTAGACAAGAGGAGAAGAATCTAGATTATAGATGGTTGATGCATCTAAATGGTTGATGCTCAAAAATTAATCATTAATGTACAATGGATGTCATATCTATTTTGATTTATGTACAAATATGCATGCTTCCATATCTTCTAGAATTAATTTGGTATTTTGGATATTTTTTTAATATAAATGCAAAAAAATAAAAAAATAAAAATATATATATAGTAGACGCTTCCGAGACGCTTCGCTTCCTAGATTTTTTGGAAATGACGCTTCCGCGTCCCCGCTTCCAAAAAACGTCCCCGCTTCGTCCCCGCTTCGTGCAACATTGGCAGATGGTATCCATTTTGGGTTTGGTATCCCTATATGGGTCCTAACCCTCCAGATGGCTACATTGGCACATGTAGGGTGTGCGTAGAGATCCATGGGCTTCCACAGCAACAGACAGCATTCCATGGATCCCTAAAGTCATTCAGAGATTGCTCGTGGTTCACCTATTGGACGAGGAAGATGCACCTGGTTCACCATGGCTAGTCGGCCCCACAATTACATTATGCACTTGGCGACCTGTATGATGATGTGGCATCACTTACACCATCATCTGAGCCCTTGCAGATGGTTTATACGCATCTTCGATCTGTTTGGAGACCCATGAGGTCACTTGTGTGCCCCAACACCCATTGGGAGAGCCATAGGTTTATTATTTGGAGAACAAGGGGCCAACCCCTTGTCCACTACTTTTGGGAGTCCTATTTCACATTATGGCACCTATGGACTGCATTAGGCCTCCTCTAAGGCCCAACGACATGTATTATTGATCATTCGACCTCTTTAAAGGCTTATTCTTTTTATTTTGAGCTAGCTTGGTGAGCTTGTCACCAAAAGGTTGTTATTTTGCACATTATTTTATTTTAGAGGTTGTATTAGGCCTCATTAGGCAAATCGAATTCATTTGGACATGTATAAATACAAGTGATGTGATTTCATTTTAGCATCATAACTTGGATTGGACTTGGATCTCTTTAGAGAACTTCGCTATCCTTCTTAGAGGATGAATGTTTGGAGCATGTAATGAATTTTGATGTTTGGATCATTTTCTCTTGTCTTGGAGCTTCTTGATTAGCAAAAGTTTTGATGGTTGGATATACTCTTATACATGTAAGGGCAATTTAATGTTATTCTTTCTTTCTATTTTGTCACATACATTGTTGTTGGGAATTCGCTATACTAGGGCGAATTTACTGCATCCATTTTGGCGAAGTTGTGGAAATTTTGTTTCGAGATAGTGTTGCTTCATGTATGGGCCATGTATAATGAATGAATGTTCCTAGAGATGTTTCATCGTTGAAATCCATTTTGATAAGCCATCTATTTTGCAAAACGAAGTATAAAGTCTTTGACGTTGCTTTTGCTGCTACCATAATGCTAAGCGAAGTTGTCTTTGAGGCCTCCTTGACCTAGAAAATCCAAAATCCATGGTCATAATTCCTCGTGACTCCAATCTCCCCAAAGGATTAGGCACTGACCCACCATAAGGTGATCACCTTAAACCTAATTTTCCTCTTCTTTCTTTTCTCTTCTAGGACTAGCCCATTAGGTCTCCTAGGGCATCAATTATCTGGCAAACTAGCCACTCAAAAACTACGATCTCTTGGTATCTTTTGCACTGGAGTTTCTCCTAGGTGCCCTCCACTTTTAAAGAGATTCCGATAGTGGGATTGTGAGATACCTCAAGCCCTAGCCTCGAGATCAAGCTTTTCCCTTGGTTTCCTTTGGCTAGAAACCTCATTGGGATCCTCACATTGCCTTGCATTAAAAATTCATTCTTTGATCCCTTTCTCCTTTCGGATTAGGTCAAGTATATCATTGGTAACTAAACTCTACCCCCTTGACCTAACCACGGGTCCACTTGGTCCCATGTGGTCCCATAAACTATTAAGGAGAATACTTCAAAGATCACTTGGAATCCAAGCCCTCACAAGAATTTTTGGGTTTAGGGACCTCCACTATAAGACACATACCCTAAACCTAAACCTTGAAATTCTCCTTGAGCCCTTCCTTGAGAGCCTTCAACCTTGCCTCCCAAAGCAAGCAAACCATATATTTGAGCCTCTTCTAAATAGGCTTTCACGATCACCTCTCACCCTATCATTGATCCATTCATTTCATGATCCTTATTATAATAGGTCTCCTTCCATTGATGAAAGTCCATAAAGAGTGGGAGTCATCGCCGAGGTGATAGTGGGTTATTGCTCCATTGTTGCCCTTGACCTGGTAGTAGCCCTTTAGGGATCCCCTTTAGGACCCCTGCTAGTTTGAGCGCTAACAGAAAGGAAGTGATGTTGAATATCAGATGTGCTTCTCCTCTTCAAGTGATGAAGATAGAATGGTGGAGAATTGGATAAGCATCTATGGTTTCCTTGAGGATATAGCATCCAAGAAAGAAAAGGGATTGACATTCTTTGAGGATGTGACAGGTATTCAAGAGAAGAGTGGTCAAAGCGGACCGATATTCTTTAAGGACTTGGAATGGGAAATCCAAGATCAAAATAGTCCTAAAAGGACATACCTTGTAGATATCTGGATGGGGTATGTGCGTTGAAGAGTAGTGCAGTATCACATGTAAAGCCTCCCAGCATAATGCTCTTAATTAAAGTAGAGCTTGTTCAGTTAGGCCTCGGGTACAATATTGGTCATGATGATGATGCTTACAGTATGGCTTATGAATCCAACTCTTCTTGTGAGAACTCTTCAGTTTAAGGTATGATGTTGTGCTAGTTGTACAATTATGAATGCTTCCCTATTTAAGAGAGAGTGTTGAGAAATGTAACTAGTTTCAGTCTTCATAATTGTTGTACTCATTTCAATATGTATACTATGTAAAAAACAAGAAAAGAAGAGAGAAAGTTCTTATTATTAAAGCATGGGTTTCATGCTCATTATTGACGGTCTTCTAGGTAAAAGGATGTTCTATGTGCTTCAAGGGTTTGTTAGGGCTCGGGATTTATTGTCATGATTTAATGGAGTCAACATCATGTTTATAAGACCCTTCCGGGTAATTTGTAATTGTAAAAAGAATATTTGAGTCTAAAAGTCCTGGAATCTCCAAGAGTACAAGTCGGCCCTAAGATCATCAAGTCGGCCTAAAGGAGGGAATTCGACCCCTTGAGAAGGCTATATAAAGGAGCAGTTCAACTTCATTTTTGACACACTCACTCACAAGTTCAATCAACAGGAAAGTGTTCGATCTATAGCTAGGAAGGGTAGAAAAAGGAGAGTGAAGATTTAGAAGAAGCTAGAGGACGAAATTTCTTGTTTTTGGGCTTGATCTCTCTCACACGTGTGAAATTCTAGGGTGTCTAGGTTGTAGAAACAGGCCAAAGTTGCAGCAGGACGAATTGCATAATCTGGTAGCTGGAAGAGGGAAAACCCTTATCTTGACCTTGGGAGAGTTGTCTTGCTCTAAGTAGGTCTCAGGAGGAAGCTATATTAGGGTTTCCAAGACACTGCAAGGATGAAGTTATTGGGTCGAAGTTGCAAGCCGAGTAGCAATGTTGTAGCTGGCAGGTCAAAGTTGCAGTGTGTAGCAGTTTGGTGCAGAAGAAAGGGAGGACTTGAGAAAGGGCCGACTTGGTACTGGGAGAAGGACTTGGCCTAGGGATTCGGTCTTTGTATCTCATTTGAAGCAGATTCTAACAAGAAAAGAATTTATGGGATTTCCCCTTGGAGGGGTTTTTCCCTGGCTAATAGCCTATATCTATGTCCTTTTGTTATTGTTATCGTTATTGATATTGTTTGATGAAATGTCTAACTAAAGAAGTAAAGAAGATAACTAAAGATTCACAAGCACTATCAAGGTTAAGGAAAACAAGATATAATAGTTGTCGCATTACATTTTCTAACATTGGGGCATACTAATATGAATCAAGGGGTGATTTGGATGATTGACCAATCTTAATTGTGTTAGAATTTCTTGAACCCAACACTCAATATTCAGTTTCCGACAATTATTAACTTAACGAATCCACGACGAAGTTCCTCACCAAAAATATTTAGCACAAGCAAAATTACTCTATCTGAATCACATACACATAAATAGATTTATGCCCAATCAACAGTTCTTCATTAATAAACTAATCACATAACTTACTTGGGCTCCTATCCTGGGATAATGGCCCATTTGAGAAAATACAGACTACAAAAGTTAAAACTAATCACCGGCCTCTTTGATCTCTCTCGAACCCAGCACACACTAACTGAGAAGCCTTGGCCTCAACACTTAGGCTCAATTTATAACTTTCCTGAGCTAAGATTGACGACCAAAATTAGCTTGTCAAGTTAACTGAAGATAAGTGAATTTAGTTAACTATCATATATTTACCTTTATTTACTTTAACTCAAGTACAAGTCATAAATTTAGCTTTCTTTACATGCACATCGCATGCATGTCACATGCAACACATTCGCATGTGTACAACTCACTTGCACACTCTGCATGTAGCATGCAAGCTCCTAAAGAGGCAAATCAAGGTTCTTCTAGTCAAGACACAAGACTAGAAGTACCTTCCAAGCTACAAAACTCAACACTCCCTAGAAACTCCTCCACTTGGATCTGTCTCCAACACCACCAAGTTCTCTGTTGTTATAGTTGCTCTCTTTGAACTAGAAGACTTCCCTGCTACCTACTTCAAAATTTGATTTGAAGACCTGTTCCTTCCAAC
Source organism: Pinus albicaulis (assembly GCA_034641835.2). NCBI lineage: Eukaryota > Viridiplantae > Streptophyta > Pinopsida > Pinales > Pinaceae > Pinus > Pinus albicaulis. The sequence goes on from CM076580.1 coordinate 1,047,791,946, forward strand.
CATGCTCCTAGGATCCTGCTCCTGAGCATCTCACAATGTCATATCATATCAGTTGAGGCTCTTAGCAGTACCTAAAGAATAACTCTTTCCTCGCCACCCTCTCCCTCTCAACAACTGACACTAATCCTATATCCAAGAACCCCTCAGATATACCCACAAGTTGTCCCAACAACCTATATGATTTCCCCTTCCTAATGCCAAGCACTATAGCTACATCTAAGGTCACTCCCTATGAACATAGAAGCACCTATCCATCCTGAAAGAAAACTGTATATCAATCATCCTCCAAGGTTGATACTTAGAGAAAGTGTACCATCAACCCTAGAAAATACAACATCCTTGTCACCTCCAAAAATCCTCCAGACTCTAGCTGAAATCTTACACATCCAATCCCCTTCACCGCATGCATGGTACTAGTCCCACTAAACAAACCGCAGTCTGAGTCTGTCTCTAAAGTACTGTGGAACACAAGCCTCATTTTCGTCATGTGACTCGATGCTCTACTGTCCACTAGCCATAACCCACTGTCCTCATACACAATAGTACTATTGTCATAAACACAAGCAACAAGAGAAAAGCCTTTTTCAAATACCATGTAAAATCATCAATATTAGTTGATGTTGATGAAGCCACATGATCCTCCTCTTTCTTTTTTTTGTTTTGGTTTGTAATCTAGTATAACTTCGTTAAGGATGCCTCATCTCAAAGGCGTACTTCTTCCCTGTCACATGAGATATAATATGGTCTTTAATGGGGTCCAAGATTATTCTCTTGGCCTTCGTGTTCTTCATATTAAACCTAGCCAAGAGAGTAGGATCTATGGGAATTTGCACAACCTTCTTGACGATGTCCAACAACTCCTACTCCTCAAATAAGAAAACAATCTTCCATGGGTTAAAATTTCTTGCCCCATCCTATTGATTTTTTCAAGTGCAATATATACAAGCACTAATTTCTGAAATATTGATAATTACTTCTAATGATGTAGATCTTCTCTTAGCAATTCCGGTTTATCATTAAGCAATTACACTTCAGAAATTCAACCATAAAATCACAATGACAATAGACATCACAATGCACAAAGAGAACACAAGATTTACCCTAGGAAAACCCACTAGGGGGAAAAACCCAACAACCTTTTCCTTAGAGAAATTATTCAGTTCAACAAGAGATACACCTAATGTTACTAGTCAACTATGTTGTTTTTCCACGATATTAGAGTCTAGGTTAGAATCTTATAATCACTGACACTACCAATCCAAGTGTCACAACAAACTACTTTGCATAGTGGAACAATAAATAGCAATAAATCAACATGTGCACAAATATAGACAACTTTTTACAAATTTTAACTACCCAACTTTGTTATATTAACAAACTGATAATACAACTGTCTAGGGCTCCCGTACCAGGGATAGTGGCGCTCATACATCCACGGATACAAGATTACAACTAGGACTTGGTGTATCCAACTATGACAACCAAACTGCACGAACAGTATACACGAATCACCTGGCTGATGTAGCGCGCTCTCTCAGCTCCTCTTGGTCGTACCCTAAACAAACGTGCCCAACCCTTCGGCTCTGATCTACAGCAACTCCAATCTGCCTCTATCAATGAACCAGCTCTATTAGGTCACTGAACACGGCTCCAACTGCACTCTAGTTTATTGTTAGTCCTTCAACGCATCAACACATTGAGACTCCTGTCAAGTTGTTCACAACTCCGTTTGTGAACTCTCAACTACCCATTGTTGCTCCTCAACTCCTTTGGGACTTCTTTCCCAACTAGTTTCTCCTTAGTCCTTCAAGGACTTAGGGACTTGCTTCCCACTAGTGCCTTCTTGTGCTCCTAGATGTAGACACACTTAGGGCATTGAGGGCTACCACCTATCACTGTCAAATGTCCTTCTCCAACAATGAACTTGGGTTGTTGTTATCTGCTCCCTTGACCTCCTTTCTTTGTCCTTCAAGAATCAGTCCTGAGCTCACCTTCTTCTGCCACTTCTAGCAGACCCAAAGTCCATCTTAAGTCTGCACTTAGGACTTGGACCAAGCCATTACAGCCCTCCTAACTCTTGCTCTTTTGGTTGCTCCACTATTGTTCTAAACTAGGACCATCATCCACTTAGCAAGGAACAATTTGTAACACCATACTACATCTAAGATGCAACCCTACTCAGTGCCCTAGAGTCTGAGTTTTTTAGCCTATTGGTTAGGGCTTCTTGACCCACTACAACGGCCCTTAACACTGCCTCAAGAGTCAAAACTCCTCCAAGTTTTGCACTATGCTTCCTTCCTTCAAGCCATGCCTTCCTTCTATACTATACCCTCTTCAAGGCTGTCATGACTTGATTTGATTGTTGCTCCTTTGAGGTGTAACCCTTATGCTACCTGCACTTGGATGCTCTCCCAAATTTGGTCCACCAAACCTAGCAATACATCATACATGAAGAACAAAACATACCTTTGTCAAACTTTCCTCAATGTTTCCCCTATCCGTCCTTTCCCTTGAGGTTCTCAGCTCTGGTTAGGGCACCTTGTAATCACTACAGGTTTGCACCTTCAATCTGGTTGGAAAGTCATTCAAACTAGTGGTATCCTCCCTCTACAAGGTCTCCCCGACTGCACTAATATCACAACAGCATGCGGCCTCTACAAGGTCTCCCTGACTGCGCTAATAGCACAGCAGCATGCGACCTCTACAACAGTGGTTGTAGCAACAGTTAGCACCCAAAATATATCTCAGCTGCTCCTGAAATAGTACATATGATTGTGGCCTTGTTCTTTGAAGGTTTTCTCCACAAAAAGATGCCCGGATCAGATCCTCATACTCGGCCCTTCCTCCTCTTTGTGAAAATTTCACTATTGAAATTTTTATTGCACCAACTGGATTAATTCTTCTAGCTGTAAATTAATTATGCAATTTATTTCTACGGCAACAACAAATTAATCACACTGCAATCTTCACAAATAAAATACTGCGGAAATGAAAATGCTAGCATACACAAAAATTTAACACCGTTATTTTTGGACAATTGTCCCCGGAAAAACCCAATGTGGGAAAAACGGTGCAGCAATGTGGGTTTTTATTATTATGCAACAGCAGAATTTCTGAATACAATAAAATGTCGCCAAAATGACAATTCTACCCAAAAGAAATACTGGAAAAAATATACCGAGGGATTTTACCCTCTCTCTGAACAATCCCGGCACCTGACTACTTCTGAAAAGCAAGTCGTCCACCCATCTCTATGCAAGCGCACCCTATTGCAAACCCTTTCATGCTCAGCTCGAAACTCCAGCAAATCAAGTTGTCATGCCTGCTGCTGACTGGGAAACTGTCTCTCCGACACTCCGGAAAATATTATCGACCTCTGGAGCTGAAAACGAGCTTCTCTTCAGTTGAATCGAATATTCAATTAAGGCTCTACGCTACCCCTGCGCAGCCTCTTGGAGAAAATTTTATGCCTCCTCATTTTGACTCTCTAAAACTAGAATCTCCTCCGGAATACTACGCTACTTCCCCTCTGCCACCTGCTACTCGATCTACTAGCTCGATTTCTCCTGTTGAATCACCTGCACTAGAAAATCGAACTACCCAGATCACTGAGTATCTGCACTGGTGTATTCTCCATCTACCCATCGACCTCTTCTTATAATTTCTAATTGGGACTCCAACGGCTACGATTAAAACTTAATTGATGGTTGAGATCATCTCCAAGTCAATCTGTGTAAGTTTCTAGACGTTTCACACTTTTCTCAATTAATACATATTAATTAACCACTTTTCCTAAGTTAGACTTACAAATTTTTAATTATGGTCAACTGATTTAATTGACCAATCTCTAGGTGGAATTTCTAGAAACTATTTTTGGGTTTTGGAGAACTCGTGTATGAGACTAGAACACCAATCGATGCTACAAAAACTAACATTCTTGGTCCTGCGCAAACCAAAACCACAGAAAGATGCCCAACCGTCTTCCTTCCTTGCTTGATTTGCCTCCTCTAGGCATGTGACTACCACAGATTATTTTCTCTAATTATGTATGCACTTGTGGTGGTGAGAAATGAGGCTCCTCCTCACTTCTATATATACAAATCATTAAGGTGTGTAACAACTAGCCCTTGGCGCATCACTAAGTCTAGGCCGACTTGACTTTAATTGCACAAGGCCACAAAAAACATTTAAAAATTATTTCTCCATTTCTACTAAACCAATTTTGGTGTTCTTTGTGGCCCCTGGTCTTTTTAGGCTCTACCACAATCTCCAAGGGCCAAACCATTGAAACTCCTCATGGATTTGACCCCACACCCTTGGGCACAAAACCCCAACCTTGGGTTTTAATCCCACAAGCCATATTTGTGTGCCCAATCCTCCAAAACCCTCTAGCCTTGGGTTTAGAGTACCTCCCAAGCAACAAATCTCAACACTCCCTCTTAGCGAGGGAGGTACTTCCAACACTAGGAAATCTCCACCAACATCATTACCAGTGACACTAGCCCAACTGGCATCCATCACTGCAGCATACTCTGTAGAATGAACCACGCTATCTCGGTAATGCCTCTGCCTCATCTCATCTGAACTTGAAGACCTTAACACTTTCATAGGGCTGCTCCCTTTGAAGTTAGACTCCCTCTGATTCTACATGATCTCGATTTTGCTACTGATCTCATGTCCTACAAGGTCAGTCTAAGTTGCGGTTGAACACAGGCCATCATCATTGCAACCCAGTCTACAAGCACTCATCCTCCTGGATCAAACACAACTCGTGCACATCTCTCCAATCTTGGATATGCAACATCATAATCCAATGAAGAAACTAGCATGTCAATCTGCAGTGCATCACATGAAGTGATCTCGATCATACCAATCTTGTCCATGCCAAAGCAATCCTCGAGTTGTCGCAACGATCCATGGAAAGTCAAAGGAAGTCCATGATCAGCAACCTGCCCTACAACAAACTGTTGTTCACCAGGCTCACCACCAATCCACCAGAACTCCCAGCCAATCTCGCTGCCAAGCCAGTCAAGACCACATCTCCATGTCTTCAGCTGAACCGTCTGCTCCATGATCTAGACAATCTCACCTCCCTCTAAGTTGCTTCATTTTGCACACTGATTCACTGGCCCTTCAAAGTAGCTCTAATGCCATGTTGCTTTTCCCCGATACTGGAATCTAGGTTACAATCTTACAATCACTGATGCTACCGATCCAAGTATCACAACAAACTACTTTGCATAGCGGAACAATAAATAGTAGTAAATCAACATGTGCACAAATATCGACAACTTTTTACAAATTTTAACTGCCCAACTTTGTTATATTAACAAACTGATAATACAATTGTCTATGGCTTTTGTACCAAGGATAATGGCCTTTAAACATCCACTGATACAAGGCTACAACTAGGACTTGGTGTCAACAACTATGACAACCAAACTTCCCGAACAAGATACACCTACCACCTCGTTGATGTAGCACGCTCTCTCAGCTCCTCTCAGTCGTACCCTGAACACACATGCCCGGACCTTCGGCTTCGATCTACAACAACTCCAATCTGCCTCTATCAATGAACCAGCTCCATTAGGTCACTGAAAATGGCTCCAACTGCTCTCTAGCTAATCGTTAATCCTTCAACGAAACAACACATCGAGACTCTTGTCGAGTTGTTCACAACTCTGTTTGTGAACAACTCTCAACTGCCCATTGTTGCTCCTCAGCTCATTTGGGACTTCTTGCACACCTAGCTGCTCCTTAGTCCGTCAAGGACACAACTCTTAGGGACTTCCTTCCCACTAGTGTCTTCCTGTGCTGCCCGATGAAGACACACTTAGGGCACGGAGAGTTTCCACATATCATTGTCAAACGTCCTTCTCCAACAATGAACTTGGCCTGATGTGATTTGCTCCCTTGACCTCCTTTCTTTGTCCTTCTAGAATGAGTCGTGAGCGCAGCTTCTTCTACCACTTCTAGCAAACTCAAAATCCTTCTTAAGTCTGCACCTAGGGCTTCGAACAAGACACTGCAGCCCTCCTAACCCCTGCTCTTTTGGCTGCTCCACTACCCAAGGGCATTGACCCAAGGTGTGGACAAGGGGAAGGGGAGGCTAACATGTTGTGGACCTAATGGACAAATGTAGAAATGTGAAATGGGCTTGTAATGAGCGGAGGAGAGTGAGATATATGGATGGGGAAACGGGACCACACAACCAAAATCAGAGTTTCTCATGCAGTGCCACACCTAAAGCTATTAGCCAATAAAGGAGATCCCACAGGACTAGGATACAATATTAACCCCCAAGTTGAGGTAAGGGAACAAGAGTACGGTCAAATCTTGTTCTTTCTGTCGAATCCCCCCACTAATCCATGCCCAACTGTGCTCAAGAAAAGCAAGCATAAGCACCCAATTACATAATGAAAAATCATACCTTTGGGGTTGGATGGCCCACCTTCAAACATAGGATCATGACAGATGAGCGAGGGCACACAATGGTTGGCTCAAGTAGCGAAGAATAGTAGCACATCAAGCTATCAAGTGGCTGTTGGTTGCCGACTGAAGAAAAATCTAGGAGAAAAAATATCCTATAGGGGTCACCCACTGGTAGTGGGTAACAGGTACTAAGGCCAAATAAATGCATTCAAACTTCATGACACGTGACCATATGGAAAATACATAAGTGCACCCAAGACATTGACTAGACTGACCATACATAGCATGAACACCCTTACAAAAGTTAATACCAATGGCTCCCCTACGCCATGTGTTCAATTAGATCCATCCTAAGGCCTCCAATCATGTCTAGGACGAAAGGACTTCAAAGTGGAGACTAAAAGGATCAGGCATGGCTTACAAAGATATGCCTAGGATCCCATAATACATAACCATCACATGGCCTATAAAGCTTTTGAACAATCTTACAATGATGTTTCCAAAAAGAAAAATGGCTATACATACCCCTTCTGAAATGAGGGGTAACAGGGTCTACATGTTCTGAATTCAAATTAACATTGTTAATCAATTAGGTTAAAGGATGATTAAATTCCAAATAAGTAGTGGCATTTTAAGGCCTAGAAGGGCAGAGCACATCATGAAGCTCCATGCTCGTAATATCTCCTTGGACCTTGAGAGATTAAGCAGGAGGTGGAAGTATTCTTTGTGATAAACAAATAGAAAGAGATTTTTCCAAGTTTTCGTCGAAACACTGGAACTTAAAAAGTACTTTTTGGAAGTAGTTTTTGGGTGATAAGTCCTACACCAAGGTGTGGCTACCAAAGATAACCTCTCAAAACTGGGAATTTGCAATCTCGGATGCTTCATTTGTGACAGTGAAGAATACATACTTCATCTCATCTTCTTTTGTCCATTAGCAAAGTCTGCCTGAACTTGGATTTCAACCTCAATGCAGGGCTTATTTTTACCCCAGGTTTGGAACCCTACAGTGTTTGGAAATGTGCAACAATTTTCTGTAAGATTCTCATCTCCTTACCCTATGAAGCATGGTGTACATGTTATCTATTACTTATACTGGAATTCAAGGCCAAAACACCCAACTAGAAATGACTTCTTATAGGGATTGTTAGTGCACTGGCAATCAATGCCCTGCACTATGAGAAAAGACCCCCATGGAAAAGGAAGCTACCACATCAATATATCAGTTAGAAGCTCTCCATTTTTCCCCAAGCACATCCTTTCCTACAGTCTTTTTCTGCACAATTACTATCTTGATTGACAAAAGTTTCCCAATTTGGAGATTTACATCAAATCTCACTCTTGCAAAACTTAGTTTTCCAGAAGAGGTATTTCCACGGAGTGCATTCACAATCCAAAACCATACTATTTCTTACAAATGTTATGTATTGATCACTTGAAATGATAGATGAAAAATGAACACAATATTGACAGTTATATTATGAGAATATATAGTAGCATTATTCTACTCCAAAGAAGCCCACCTATCATGATTATTGTAAGCAGATGCAGATTGGAAGAGAGAAATATGTTTTACATGCAGTTTTTCCCTACCTTAAATTGTCATTATATATAATGAATGATTGTTTTCGCTATTATCTCTCAACATGGGCCTGTTTTTCCAAACGCCCATGCTTGCTATTTATATATGGAAACCACCAAATTCCTAATTTCAATAAACGCAACAAAAATATAATAGTGATGTTGGTATAGGACAGAAACATTAAATGGCAACATTTTTTCCTTGATGTAGATTTCCCCAGCTAAACACAAATAAAAGTTATTCAACATTCGCTTTGTTTGGTTTTTATTTCTACTTATTCCCATATCTGAATCAATTTGAAACGTGAAGCATATATCGCTATTCCCTGGAAAGATGGAAAGATAATAAGAAAAGAAAAACTACCTGGTGATACAAAAATGACTGTGCCCTTGCAACAACTACATAGCCACGATGCCCCCTTCTGTGACCAAATTCTAAAACTTCTTCCTGCCCAAAATTTCCATTCTCTTTTTGACAAAGCATATCAGGCTGACTCTGATTCATAAATCTCTCCTTAGAAAGAGACACCTGCCCTTCCATTTCAACCGGATTATGTAAACTCGTTTTTACTTCAGAGCTCACATGTTTACAACTTGTTGCTGAAATGTTTACTCCAGTATTCCTATCTATACATGACGGAAAGGCAGGCCATGCTGGCATTTCACAAACATGGAGTTCATCCAATGTTTTAACGGGGGATTTTGCCTGCAAAACATTGCGGAATATACAGCATATTAGTAGATATATTTCAAAATGCATACAACTAAAAACATGGTAACAAAACAATCTAACCAATATCTACAAAGTTGAAGTGACAAAAAGTATGTGGGAAGGAAAAATATTCGAGAATTTATGGCCCACTGCCATAAAATTCATTCAGAGTTCCATAGAAGATAGTTTAAAGTTTCCAGACAAAAGCCATCATGTTAAAAGATATTTCAGAATTTCACTGCAGCATACCACCCATCGACAAATGCAGCACTCAGACAACTATGAAATGATATTCCTGCACGAAAATATGTAACTGGAGAGTAAAGTTATACAGGGATGAATTTTACAAATTCTGGTTTGAAAGGAATGGGTTGCACATATAATACAGAACAGGAAAGAAATTTCAGGTTCTTCACTGAGAAATTTCAGATTGCAGTTGTGCTTAATAAAGTTTACCATATAACAAGCTCTTCAGCAAGACATTCTGGAAACATAAAATGCACGGCAACAGGGGAAAAATGTTGCAGACATCCTCACTCCCTTTTCTAAGGACACAAAGAAGACTGATAAGAGACCAAAAGAAAGAAACAACAAATGATGAAATCAAAACCCTCATAATCATTATCCATGACAATGAGCACATACAAGTCCCTCTGACTGACCAGTTATTCAGAGACATATATCAGTTGATTTTATCCTACAGCCATACAGTTTACTTCCAGAACCATAGTATTCCTGCGCCAGGCTCATAGGTCAAGGAATCTGGCCTCCGAATCCATTACTGAAGACTACATGGAAATCTTCACTTTATACATTCAAATTACAATAAACCTTCTCTAATAGGACAAGAGATGCCACATGTTTCTCTAACCCCCTGAATGCATATTTTTTGTCTACTTGGAAGAAGCCAGAGATATCATTGACCACCAACTGAGGCTTTAGGGATTAGATAACTTCATTACAAATTTCTATTAGTTGAAATCTTTAATAATTGATATTACATAATGGAGAATGTAAATGGATACCTGACATCCTGCAGCTCGGAAGGAGCTAAAATCATGGTGTCCTACAAGGACTTTACATGCTTCCTGTCCAAAAATTTCCATGGTACCGTTAGCAAAAACTACAGAAGCACAGCAACAACAACATGAGCTTGTGAAATTCGGACCTGCATACATAAGAGACACAAGTCTTCAGGAACATGCCATGCTCGATCCTTTTCAAAAGCAGGTAAAGGCTCTTTACCAGAAAGAATCCTGTAGTAGTAACTGCAGCACAGACAAGAAATATGCTCATTGAAAGAGAGAATGTCATATATAGACCATTTGCTCATTGTTTTTATTTTACCCTTTCCACAACCATTGTCTGTCTTCACATAAACAATACCTACACCATCTCAGTTCTAATCCTTGTACAAAAGGATAGACTTCAAACCAAAATCACAGAACAATATGTGTAATCGATTTGTTAAACAAGCAAATATTATCACATGGTAAACCTTCCAAAACATGCAACTATATCTGTGATTTATTGTACCTACGTGCGCTCCTGAGCTCTAAAGCGAGCATGAAAAGTCATCGGCACAAATCGTACATCAATGACGGATATATCACCTGCATCTTTCTGGGTTCAATGCATTAACCAGTGCAGAAAAATATTAGAAATATATTAGATGAGGTTCATTTCCTGTGTCTAAAATTAATAGAAATCAAAGCATTCTGTTCTCAGGCACATCTTATTCTTACAACCTAGCAGTCATTCTAAAAGAGAATATTTCTACAGTCAAGAGTATTGCCCTATAATGCACCTTTGTCAAACAAAACAAATTGAAGTGCTGGTAGTAAGAGCTTAAGGTTTGTTTTGTTGTTAAAACTATCAATAGGTGTATCAGATGTAATTTGGAACAATGTTGATGATGATACAAGGATGCAATAAACAGTAGAGACTAACAAAGAAATTATGCAACAAAAGTACAGTAAAGAAAAACGGCTAAGGACTTTCCAATTGTTCTGGATCTATTATCTGCTTTGTTCTTCCCAACATTCTCACAAGAAAAAAATATATATAAACTATCCTTTTGAAATCAGAAACTTTGAAACTCCAGGATTGAGTAGTTAGAGTGACCCATTGAACAAGATCCTAGGAATTGCCTCAAATGCACACAACAGACCAGATTAAAATATTTTAATAATATACAACAATCTCACTACAAGAACACAATAATATTAAATCAGGATTAAACAACACTAACTAATATAATGTTACTTAAACTAAACCAATTCAGTAGTAATGGTTCTAAACAGATTAGGTAATAACATAGGGCCTTTCAGAAAGTGTTATATCAAAAAACATCTACAAAAAATTTACTGATAATAACAATACAGAGATGTTCCAATGTGTCAATGTCAATACATCAACGGTCAGAGAAATCCTATGTGTGTGTGTCACGACTCACAGGGACCATGCTGTGTTGGTGAAAGTGAAGTGTTGTCATTGCCATCACCCAAATTCAAGTTGTTGATGTTCATAGATCGGCCAGGCACTGTAATATCCCCAATTTTGATTTTTCATTTAACAGGATTAACGGAGTTTATTGGAGAAGTGCTAAGCATAGCACAATTTTGTAATCTGGGCATTGGAGACATTTTTGGTACATGGGACTTAGGAGAAATAAAAAATTTCAACCTTAGTGGAATGTGGGGGCCACCCCTTGGAGGAAAGATCGATTTTGTGGGAAGGAGGTCGAAATATTTGGATGGGGGACCCACAAGGAAAGGTGAGGCAACAATTATAAATAGAGGGTTGAAGGCAGCATTGAGGACCTTTTGATAATTTGACATTTACACATTTTAGCTCAAGTTGTTCAGCTGAGTCACAAGTGTTGTTTAGCACCAGAGGTCTCCAAGGGGAAATCTCACCCTCTTCTTCAGTGGACCATGACTGCTCCCCTAGGGAGGTATTGTCACGATTTTGTGGAGGCTTGGGGGACCAGTTTCAGGTGGGGTACAAGTTGCCTTAGCTTCAGCCTGGACGCAAAAGAAGAGCTACGCAGCTTTGTGGGAGGATATTCCGGGGGTGTGAGAGTTGAGCCTTTGCAGAACTATTCCCTAACCAATTTATAGCGGATTTCCAGAGAAATTGCAAGTGTGGGGAGTGTGTATTTCCCAAGTCGAAATTCCCTTGCAAAGGCCTGGCCAGCACATTAATTGACCTGGACTGCCTAATTTGTGGGGGAGGTATGGTTGTAGAATTTGGGGCTGCATTAAGCTGGGGAGAGAGAAGGTGGACTAAGGGGAATTTCTCAGCCATTTTGAGGAGTAACAGAGGCCAGTTTCCTGTGGCCCGTAAATTTCTGGCAGTGGAGGAGCCCATAGAATTTGGGGGTGATTTTGGAGCGACAGAACTAGACTAAACCCTTTCTGGGTTTTTCTAGGCTTTTGGTGGAGAGCCCCAAATTAATTTGGTAGAATTTTCTGAGCACTCTAGAGGGCTCAAATAGGTGTCTCTTTCCAACCAGAAGTTGTTGGTAATTTGCACCATTTTGTGGGTTTTTCTGGGTGGTTGGTTTGGGGCAGATTCACTTTTGGGTTTGGTTGAGTATTTTTGGGAGAAGCTACAGCTGCATTTCCAGGTGGTTCCGAGCACCATAGAGGGTCATTCACAGCATTTCCAGTGTAGCCGCAGTTGCCAATTTCTGGGTTTGCACAGAAGAATATTGGGCCAAAGTTTCTTAGCTCTTGGGGTCATCTCCTTCACCTAGGTTGCTACAGCTTGCTTATGCAAGCCCAGGTGCACTTGTTCCTTGACATATGTACTCCTTACAGTTCATAATTTAATAAAATGGCTCAACTTATTTGCCCAGTTTCTTGGCGTCTTTGATGGTGCATGCATATTTGTGATTTTATTTGCTATAGCCTAGTTCATGTGTCTGTTATTAGCTGTAAATTTCAATTTGGAATATTACAGTGGTATTAGAGCATGATCTTGGCTAGCTGTGGGGGGGGCTACCAAGATCATGGAGTAGTTGATGAGGCTGAGCCAACAGTTGGTGAGGTAGAACCAGCAAATTCTAGAGGGGATGCAACGAATGATACATAACCAACACAGCAACCATGTACATACACACACATCCCAGCAGTACAACACCCACACATATGGCCAGTCTAACCGTCCTACCATGCCTCATTCCTTGGATGAACAGGAGAAGGAAAAGTACAGTTCAGGGTTTAGATCATCATGTAGAGGTGGACAGTTAGAGGATGAGACCAAGAGGCATTTCTGCTGGTGAAGACCGGGTTTTAGATGTTAGAAGCTCGAGGAGGAGGTTGAGCAGGAGGACACACAAGATGGTGTGGGGCAGATCGATATAACTAGTGTAGCACAAGAGTCACCATTGTTGGAGACATCTTTGATCTCTGACCCATGATGTTGGCTTGAAGTCTTGAAGGATGATGTTGATCTGCTAAAGAAAAATTCGCGAACTCCTTTTCTATGTGTCGATGATATGTTTTTGATGAAGGCTGGGACCTTCCTATGTGTAAGAGGGAGCTGATTGAAAGCGTTGTACGAGCCTAATGTGAAAATTTCAAAACTGAAATCCTATTGCAGCAACTGCAAATTATTCTTCTAACTGTTAATTAATTTTAACAATTTATTTGCTACGCCAAATACTGAATAAATCACACTAAAACCTTCACAAATAAAATTGCGGAAATAAATAGCGTTGGAAACTGAGAAAATACTAGCACACACACAATAATTTTGACACTGTTATTTTTGGACAAATGTCCCTAGAAAAACCCAACTTGGGAAAACCAATGCAGCATTTGAGGGTTTTTATTATTATGCAGCAGTGAATTCTGAGTCCAATCTATGGATGCCCAACTGGCAATCCAAACAAGAAAATCTGGGCAAACTTATTTAAGGGAATTACCCTTCTTCCGCAAGCAACCCTGACACAACTTCCCTTCAGAAACTCGTCCTCTAGACCCTCTGCGTCAGCCTCTGTGTTGGCTTTGCGCAGACCCTATGACGTCTATCCTTTGAACAACCTTTGATGAAGTCGTTTTGCCTGTCTTTGTTGAGGAAATCGCTTCTTCGACACTTTGAACCCTCTACCCGGCCTCTAGAACTGAAAACGAATTTTCCTCCAGCTAAATCAAGTTGCTCTTCTGAACAAACTGCGCAGTCCTCTACGTTGCCTCACTGGGAATAACTTGACCCCTTGCTGCTGCCTCTCCAGATCTGGAAAACTTCCTCCGGATCACTGTCTTTTCCCCTCACTGACTCTGCTTCAATTTTTGGCTTTCTGACAACTACTACTACTCTCTAGAAATCGATCTGCCAAAGAAATCGAACTTATGGTGTATCTTCTCCAAGTGCCCATCAACTTCTTCTTATAATCTTTTGTTGGGACTCCAACGACCAAGATTAAATCTTAAACAAGGGCTAAGATCATCTTGAAGTCGATTCATGTGAGTTTCTAGTTTATTCTCACCTTGACTTAATTAATTATGATTAATTAACCATATTCCCTAAGTTTAGACTTAGGAAATATTTAAAAAATGGCTAATAATCTAATTAAGCCATTACTAGGTGGAATTTCCAAAAACGATTTATAGGTTTTGGAGATCTCATGTATTCTAGCCTCTCCACCAAATTTCGTGGCTAGAACACATCCGATGCTACAAAAACTAACACTTCATGAAATATTTGCCGAGGATGTGACATGATGTACTGTGAGTCCATGGATACTTGATGACAAAGAAGTTGCGTGACTCCAGCTGATTTTTTTATTTGGTCTATTGAGCAAAGAAGAAGTATTGCCAAGTTGCTAATGTTTTTTTATCGAAAAGGTTTTGGTTGAAGCTGAATGACTAGATGGATGTCTATTGGAACATTTGATCAAGTGTTGGAATCCACCATGGCTACTTATCTACTTTTGAGCAGGTTGATGATTATGTAAGAAGCCTAGAATGGCTATGGATCCCTTTGAGAGGGAGCATTGGTTTGATAGCATGATTGGGTTATTGTAAGACCCATGTGGTTGGGAAGTTTGGTTCTGAGGCTTACAATCATGAGGTACTGTTTTCATCTCTCCTTGAGAGGAGATGATGATATACTGTTTTCAACTCTCCCTGAGAGGAGATTGATGGTGTACAAATTTCATCTTTACCTGAGAAAAGATTGATGGTGTATCATATTCATCTCTCCCTGAGAGGAGATTGATGGTGCACTATTTTCATCTTTCTCTTTCTGAGATCTGTGTTATGGTCGAGGAGATTGATGGTGTACTCTTTTCATCTTTCCCTTTGTGAGACTTGTGGTATGATCAGGGAGCCTGATGGTGTCCTATTTTCATCTTTCCCTTTGTGAGACCTATGGTATGGTCTGGGAGATTGATGGTGTATTATTTTCACCTCTCCCTTTGTGAGAACTGTGGTATGCTTGGGGAGATTGATGGTGTGATTCCTTTCTTGGATGTTCTGTGAGACCTATGATTTGGTCAGGAAGGATGAATCATCTCTGTGAGAGATGGACTGTGATGAGTGTGACCTTATGAACAATGGTGTTTGGTTTGATTCTATCAACTTTCCTTATGTTGAGATTGATCGAGAGAGAGAGAATGAAAAGTACCTCCTTGGCTAAGAGGGAGTGTTGGAAATTATGGTAGCCATGGTAGGTATTTTAATCTTGAAAAGAAAATCAATTAATTCAAAATTAATTTTGCCTCCAAATTTGACTAGTCGGCTCCAATATTTGTCAGGTTGGCTAGGCCCCTTTAAGGCACCCATTCAATGTGAAAATTTCACAACTTGGAATCCTACTGCAACAACTGATTATATTTCTTCTATTTGTTAATTAACTGAACAAATTATTTACTGTTTGCTACGGTAAATTTCGAAATCAATACGCTGCAGCCTTCACAAAATAAATACAATGGAATAAATACAACACAGGAAAGCTAGAAACACACACACAAATAACTCAGTTATTTTTGGAAAAAGTCCTTGAAAAACCCAACTTGGGAAAACCAGTGCAGCAGCCATGGTTACTTGGGAGCGGGAGCGGGAGTGGGAGCGCCATTTTCAAAAGCTCCCGGTCCAGAGCGTTTTAGGGAGCGTTTTTTTTTTTTTAATATATATATTTTTTATATTTTGATGCATATATGTCAATAAAAGCATGTAGAATGATGAATTAGACATAAAAAAATAAAAACATAGATTGAATCATATAACATCAATCATCTAGAAGTTATAATCTTCATCAACCACGCCCACAAGTTGGAAACATACAACATATTGACTCTTGAGTCTCGCGAATCATCAATCTGAAGGTTTCAAGCTTTCAAAATTCAATATATAACATTTATCATCATTGATATATAACATTTATCATCATTGATTCATTGATTTAAATTTCAATATATAACATTTATCATCATTGATATATATCATTTATCATCATTGATTCATTGATCACCATATAACTTTCATGAAGCACCATATTCATAATTCATAATGACTTATAAACTTATAAATGCCAACTTCAAAGTTTCACCTTTCAAATTCAAACTTCAAACTTAAATTGTCATTAAATATGAAAGAGTCAAGTTTCAACTATTCAACGGTTATAAAAGTTAAAAACTACTAGAAAATAGAAAATACTAGTAAAAAGAAAATCTATTTTATCTATTGGTTGGCCCCTTGCCACACCCACAAGAAATGTCTAATTTGTGAGAACCACGAGGCAATGGTGGTCTTCTAGTACTCTCAGGAGTACCACGACCATGACTAGAAGGCGGAGGGCAACGTGAGGATGTAGGTGGAGGTTGAATTTGCAAAGGAACAATAGTTGGATATCGAGCACTGGCACTGGCACCCGCACTGCTACTGGATGGTGGGACTGGCCCTGTGTGTGGCGGTGGAATGGCTGTTGATGCTTCATCATCATCCCTCAAAAGTTCTGCTTCCAATTCTTCCATATAAACAGTGTCGTCCTCCAAATCATCATTCTCTGGGTTGTTGTCCCAAACTTTATATGATTGATCCTCATATGCCCAATCACAGTAATGACTCTGTTGACCACACTTTGTCAACGACCCCATAGCAGTACACCCCCATTTTTTCAAATGGGACTTATCATGTTCGAGGTTCACGTCATCCAGATTTCATCGACAAACGACATTTTGTTATAAATGATGTAAACCCATTCTGCATGTTATGATGTAAATGATCTAAGTAAGACCGTCAATGTATGTAACAACCTAGGTAAGCCTAGTATGTTGTTGATGATTTCCATCCTAGGAGGTTTTTTGTCTCACTGATTCACGAAAGTGATCGGTAGAGTTTTTCCCTCCAGCCTCACCCCAAAGCTAGGGTGGATTTTGTCATCAGCATACTAAGTGAGTCCTAGTGTTTCTATCGAGTCCTTGTAAAAGTAGTTTGAGCTACTTGGTCTACTAGATCATGTTTTGAGTCGCAGAATTGGGTATTTATTTGAGGGTCTATACGAATGGGTATTCTCCCTTCATGTATGTAAATGTATTATCTCATGTAAAAGAGGGTTGGAAAAATAATTATAATCCTCTCTTAGTCAATTAATTAAATTTTCTGGTCAATTAATTAATAAAATCTTAAACCAGAAATTTAATTAATTTAGGGTCCTAAGTTAGGATTAAATCTTTAAAGGCAAAATTTGTGGGTCCTTGGAAAATGATTTTGAAAGTCCCAGGCCAAGGGAATATTGAGAATTTTAAGAAATTTTGGACCTTTGGGCCTTGGTGGTTAAGTCAAAGTCAAAATTTTGGGGTAATTAACTCAAAAATAATATTTTTGAGTTAATTAAAATTGAATTAAATGATAAATTCGTTTTTTCCCCAAAATTTTAATTTCAACGCTCCTGATTAAAAGATGATTAAATCTTTTGGACAGTTGAGATTATTTTGACAAGGATCATCCAAACTAGCCGTTGGAGATTTTGTCCTATAAATTTAGAGGTCTTTGTCAGTATTGAGTCATCCGATCTTAGGATCGTGCACTTGTTCTTAGAAGCTCTTGTAAATTTTTGAAGAATAAAGCATAAAGACTTTGGGGTTACAAATTTTGATGTTCCTTCTCGGATCTATGTGGTGAATTGTCTCTAAACTCTGCTACTTTGTTTTTGCATTTTATGGTTGATGGCCTTTATGGATTAATCTGCATACAGGTATCTTGTGCAGTTTTCTGGATTCATAAAATGACATTTTGATTTTTCTAAAGGATCTCATGTTATTTTCTTAAATCTCTATCGATCTAAGGTTCAAATCTAAGTGTGCAGGGAAAAAAAAATTTAAGATTGAGCGTCTGGGGAAGTCTTCGGTTGGACCAGCCGACTCTCAATAAACATAAATCTGAAAAACTCATTATTTGTTAAATTCCAAGTCTATCTTACGAAATTGGTGGTTTTGCAGGGTTTTCTAAGGCTTGTGCCTCTCCTAAAAATTTTAAATCTCTGAAAATTGTGCTAAGATGGATTCAAATCTGACCATGAGGGTTTTAAATCTGTAAACTAGTTTGTATATTTGTAAATTTTTCAAGATTGTAAGGGTTTAATCGTTTCTTGGTGTCTGTATCTTCAGATCTAGCTGGTTTTTTGCAGGTTCAGGGTTCAAATCGGAAAAAAAATTTAGATCTAAGGCAAATCTAGCCTCCAAAGGCCAGTCTGGCCTCAAATCCCTATCTTGTGGGCAAATCTAGACATTATGTAAATCTAGACATTATTCGATTTGAGGAGCATATAAATCTAAGTTTGCAGGGAAAAATTTTCAGTTTATGCTGGACGTCTGGGTTTAACTACTTGCCAAGTTTTTTTTTTCGCCCACACTTTTCCCATTTCTCTATGCTAACCTTCATCTGACTGCACTTGTCAGCTCCTTCCCTTTACCATTCGACTTCCTTTACGGTTGATTCAGCTCTCTTCCTTAGCCATCGACCTTGCTAATCAAACCCTCCATCGAACTCAGCCTTCTCCATTTCCCATGCTGTCTTTTATTCTCCACATCAAACCCTTTCTCTGCGCATAACTTCCAAGTCCGCCGTCAAACTCTACCGTCCAATCCTCTGTCTGCTCACCGAGCCCTTCCCTGCACTCATTCTTTCGACCCTCTTGCTGCCCGTCAACTCATTCCGCGTCCAGCCATCGCTCTTCTTTGTATACTGCCCTCCATCCTCCAGCCGTCCAGCATCTGCCTTCAAAACGCATAGCCATCGACCCTCTTGCTGCGTTAGCGTTTCTTCTGCGTCGACCTCGTCAGCTCCTCACGTCCGTCGGGCATCCAACCTGTAAGCAAATTCAACAAAACGCACGCACAAATAAAATCAATCGGTTTCATTTTTTTTTAAGTCGATTTTGATTTGGGTAGCGTTAGTTTAATTAGATTTTCATTTTAATTTTATTTAGTTAACTGATTTAGTTCGATTTTTATTTTATTAACGTTAGTTTCATTTTAGGATCAGTCATCGATTTAGTTTTTGTTTAGATTTTAATTTTTAGTCGTTTTCATTTTGATTTTGATTTAGTTTAGATTGTAATTTTTTTTAAAACTTAGCTTTTAGTTTTAACTTGGCTAGATTTTGATTTTATTAATTAGATTAGTTTCTTTTAAATTTTAATTTAGTTTGATTTTAGATTCTAGTTTAGTTTAGTTTAAGATTTATATTAGAACTTTTATTTAGTTTTAGATTATTTTTTTTAGATTTTGATTTAGATTTAAAAAATAAATAAAAAAATAAAATATTCCAAAAAATCCTAAAAATCTAGAAAATACAAAAACATAAAAAAATTTCAAATTTTCTATAGTCAAATGCGCTAATTTTATTCTCATCTAAAGTTTGACTGTGGACATTTTGATTTTCGAACTGGGTCATATTGGAAATATCTTAATTTCGGAAATATTTCAAAGCATCTGGCATGATCATTTCATAATAGCTTTGCTTCAGTATTTTAATTCATGGTTGTGGTGTTTTCAATTGGATATCATTGTGATCAATCGCATTTTCATAGCAGCAGTTAATCGTCATTTGCTTGTTTCTAATCGCATAACGGGATTTTTTTTTACTCCATAAGGCACTGGTTTTAATCCAATTTTTAAAAGATCTCATTAACTTTATCAATTATTTGATGTTTTAGTTGTGTCTCCTAGATTCTTCTTCTTCATTTCTAATAGGGTCTTCCTCCCTTAGCTTGCAAGGAGACAGCCTAAATAGAGAGATTGGGGATAAAGGTGACAGCCCCCAATCTGAGCCATTGTCGCGGTGCCTGGACAATCTGTGCGACAACAGACTCAACAACCTCAAGTTGTAATGCACATAAACCAAGCTTTCAGCTCGGTTTTCATTCAGCCTGTTTCTTCTCACATTATGTATGAAGCTGTAGGTGCTCTAACACCTCTCTATAGAAGAATTATTCACAACTTGTGAGAGAACTTTTTTTGCCAACTTTGGCAAAAGTCCCATGCCGCCATATGCTTCCCACGATGTGAGAGCATCAAATCTGTCTCTGTCTTCCATTGCATGGAAAGAACCAAAGTTACCAGTGCAACTGAAGTATCTGCCTCATTCAAGGCGCAATCTAGCACACTCCTCCTTGTCGGGGACCAACTTGTCTAATGCCTTCATGTAACCCTCTTGTGCCTCTGGATCTGTGTGAGGTTTGATCCTAACGTTACCTCTAGGTGCAGGTTGGCCCAACCAAGATGGAGAGTAGTATTTTGGCATAAGGATATATGCCAAGGCATGTAGTGGAACATTGAGTTTATTCCACCGTGCACACACACAGTTTTAAATCATTGCATACAAGTTGGGATCATTATCCTTAACAACATCTTTTATTTTCCCCAACATGCTATCCATCTGCTCATAAACCTCCCCAATCACTGGTTTATCTGTATCTGAAAAACGAATCATGTGATAAATGGGCTTGGGGAAATTCAAAATTTCCCTCACACGTGCCCAAAACAAAGGATCAAGGGCGGTCTCCTCCACATGTTCAAAACCTTGCCTGTCAACTATTGTCGCTGCCCTGTCCTTTAATACCTGCCAGTGTGGGCTTGATACCATTGCTGCCAATGACTCTCTCACCTTCAAAAGGCGCCTGAAGGTGAGGTAATAGCTAGCAAATCTAGTCTTTGCTATCTTCAACAAATCCAATTTGGAGTGAGTACGGAAAAGCCCATGGATATTGCTATGATTTGTAATAAATCTTATCATTTTTTTACCTCTTGGACAAATCACCAAGCCATTTGAATTGAGGTTGTTTGTTTTTAATGATATCATGCATCAAAAGGTTCATTGTGTGAACCAAACACCCAGACAAAAATATGTTGGGGTATTTATCCTCAATAATTGCTCATGTTGCCTTACAGTTAGCAGCATTATCAGTAATGACTTGAATGACATTGTATGGCCCAATACTTTCAATTGTTTCAAGTAATGTTTCTGCAATGTTAATGCCGGTCTTGAATTTGTCTGAATAATCATATGCAAAAAGGAATATTGCACCACTAACCGACACAGCCACAACACTTATCAATGGCTTTCCTTTTAAATTGGTCCATCCATCAGATACAATGGACACCCCATGCTCATTCCAAGAATTTGTCATTCTAGCCAAAGAATTATTTATTTTAGCTTTTTCATGATCAAGTCCCATGGTTCTGGCCTTGTCATTCCCAGGGCTCTTGTATCCTTTGGGGGCATCATTAATGGCAGAAACCATTTCATGCCAATAAGGTGAGCGAAGAACATTGAATGGCACCCCACATGCATATAGCAACCGGAAATTTTTTGAATCCACATCATTCCTACACCCTTCGTCAAGGAAATCGGATATGGTTCTACACCTTAAGGAGATGTTTGGTCTAGGTGTGCCTCCATATCCACTGCCATGGGTGGAAGTTGATGGACTTCTTTGTCCATGATGTGATGGACCTAATGGTGTATAAGAATCAATGAAACCCCTAGATATTTTAGATCTCTATAGGGCAGCCTCCTCTTCCTTTCTATATTTCTCTCTCTCTGATGCTGGCACACTTACACAAATTTTGATTCCTAGATTTTTGTCTCCATCCCCTGGCATTTTCCCACAAATGTGCCTTCTGGCACGGGTGTATGAACCTGTGTATTCTTTATTGCAATGGGGGCAAAGAAATTTAGTGGTTCCACTACCTTTCCCTCCTTCCTGCTTCTAAACATATTTCCACAATGGTGTTTGACTTTGGTCTTGTCTATTTCGGGTCTTTGTGGCCTCATGTTCTCCACTCTCCCCTTCCTCTTCGGCATACTCCTCCTCTTCAGGATTTTCATCAAATCCACTATAACCCACTTCTTCATCCTCCTCTTCTCTAATGGGCCTCTTTCTTCTACTCTCCAACACCATTATTACAAAGAAAGGAACCAACATGAAGAAAATCCCTAGCCATATAGCCATGATGTTTCAAGTTTCTAACCTGCAAAAAAAATGAAGGAATGCCAAATGGGAATAGGAAATGCAACATAGGAAAAAAAAATTCAATTTTTCACTTTTCAACAAACTAAAATGCAACATTGAGAAAAAAAATCAAGTTTTCATTTTTGAACAACTTAAAAATGATTCCTAGAAAATAAAAAACTAGATTAGAAGTCCTACCTCTTTGTCCCGACTCCTGACTCCTTCAATCCTCCTCTTGCTCTCTTGCAGCTTGCTCCTTGCTCTCTCCTTGCTCTCTCCTTGGCACTTCCACTCTCCAAACTCTCAAGCTCTCTTGCTCTCCAACTTGCTCTCCAACTCTAAAGCTCTTGCTCTCACTCTCAAACTAAAACAATGAAAAACAAATGAGGAGGGTGGGATTTTATTTACCCAACTCCCCCTCCCTCCCTCTCAAAAAAAATTGGAAATTTGACATCCAAATTTTTTTTATGCGCCGAGGAGCGAACGCTCCTCGACCGCTCCCTGCATTAAAAAAATGCTCCCGAATTGTTTTTTTAATGGGGGAAGCGCTCAGGGAGCATTCGCTCCCTAGCGCTCCCTGAAACGCTCCCGAAAAAACAGGGAGCGTTTTTTCAGGCTCGGAAGCGCGCTCCCAAAAATGCTCCCCTCAGGAAGTGTTTTCAGGAGCGCGCTCCCAAAGAGCTCCCGAACGAAGCGCGTTTTGGGAGCGGGATTGGGGGGGGAAGCTTCCCCGCAACCTTGGCAGCAGTTGAGGGTTTGTATATTATGCAGTAGTAAATTCTGAGTACAAATCTATGGTTGCTCTAAATCTAACAAACCATACAGAGTAAATCTGACAACAAGTTAGTGAGAAAAATCTCTCTCTACAACTGGCGATCCGACACTAATCTGGGCTCCGAATGAGTTGCTCTGCGCTGCCTCTGTGCAGTCATTTGTTTTGGAAATTTGCTAGGGTAATTTTTTGTCCATTTGTTTTGGAAATTTTCTTACATAATTGTTGCAGGGTTCTTATAGGATGCGATCTCCACTTTTGGGCTTAAATAACCTATGAAATATATTCGGATTTGTGGTTGTGCAATGGCTTTAAGGGCTCAGACTTGGCTTAATCCTATGATAGCAAAACCTATTCTATGGCCTGGGCTTAAAGTTAAGGTGGAGCGAAGGGCTAATAGGACTATACAAGGGCAGCAAAGGTCTTAAAATCTCTTTAGGGTTTTGGTTTAAGAGTTGTGTAGTAGATTTTAGATCTCAGTCTTAGGTCTGGTTTTGGACTAATCTAAGGTTTGTTAGAGCTTAAATACGTGACCTTTTTCCTTGTCAGCAAAATGAAATTAAAAGACTTGGGTCTCATTCAAGTATCATATGTAACAAAATTGAAACTCCAGGACTCATACATGCATGAATGTGCTTGCAAGTTCATTTGATTTCTGAAGTATACATCTTAAAGAAGAAGTTGGAACCTAAGTCACCTACAATAGTTTGTAATATGACATCGACACTAATACAATGACCTTATTAGACACATTAATTTGACTGTGTTAATGAGAATTGGTAGGTTTATCTAGGTTTGTTTATAGTATAGTGAAAGGAAGTTTGTTCTCCTACAATTGTCACTATATGACATTGTTTATCACCATAAGACAGTGGTTGTAAGGGGTTCATCGTTTGAGTATCAGTATCGTGCACTAAGCCAATCATTGACTTTGAATTTTGTTGAAGTAACTAGTGATGTGCATCTTGTTGATAAACCTCTCATAGCAATTCTGAGCCAAATGACAGTGGCACCATGATATGACTTTAGTATATTGACATTTAATCTTGACAGTCCTAATAAAACAATGACCTTTGATGAATAAACACTTGTTAACTGTCCTAGTATAATAGTGCAAACAATGACAAGATCTGACCTATTGTTTACAATGACATTATACTTGACATAGACCTTTTAATGTCTTGACTTTGGCATGGTAGTAACCTTCATACATGTACAATACGTTGATGAGATTATTTGACTTGATAACAATGCATTATAATATGATTTGGGATTGATATCTAGAACTAATGATACACTAACCTTATGTATGTAGCAGGAGTTTCCTCAGACTGCAGTAGTAGACAAAGACATTGACTATGACAAAACATCGTGGCTTAACATGTTACAGTGACACCGTAAAATTACAGTGATCCTATGCAAATGAACAAAGAAAATTAACCTTAGTATCTTAACTATATCAGTCCTTTGGTCTCTTGACTTGAATTCACCAATGGTTTATGACAGTGAGTTGACACATGACATGAGAATAATATAAAATGTCATAGAGTGATATAGATTGGCATTGACATGATGTATTGACTTTGACCTAACATTTAGGATAGCAAGTTGACACTTAGCCATTGATATGATATCTTGATCTTGAAAACAATAAAATAGTGACTTATGTCTTTGGGAATGTACTTGTCATGACCAAGATTCTTGTCTTGACAAGCATGTTGTAGTTTTCCTAATTGATGTGATGTGACAACATTTATGTAACAATGTTACAGTGGGTTTGTGACAGACTTCTTGGACAATGATTGAAGTGGGTGATGATGGTTCTAGGGCATTGACAATCTGAGTAGCAATAATTAGACATATGTTGGTAGCCCTCCTTGTGCCGAGTTTGAGAACTTTGTAGGCAGGTCATAGGAATGACCTAAGGCACCTTGGTTTGTTCCATCATTTGATAACATTGCCAGATGGTTCCAATATTATGAGCGGTTTGGTACAGTGAAGCGAAGTTATGTGGTTTACTACTTCATGAGCATATGATGTTTATCCTTACATGAGCAGTGTGGAACAACGACCACTACAGATTGATTGATTGGGTATAGTTTCTACAGTGATCAGTTTAAGCAATGACTAGTGATTGTGCAGTGCAGTGGTTCAGTTGAGATGTGTAGTAGTCAGTGATGGGCAGTGGTCAGTGATGTGCAGTGTTTGTCTAGTGGATAGATTTGGCAGTGGTTAGCTTTGTACAACGGGTTTTGGCAGGGTATTCATATTTGAGCAGAATAACATAATCTTCTATACAACATTCTTATATTGATTCAAAGCACAGGGGATCCAGTCTGAAAATTGTGAAACGTGGTCAGCCAACTCTTCAAGGTGGTAGGGTGGTGCAAGGCAGGTGGTTAGAGACACCTTCAGGTTGTGGCTTAAGAACTCTTCAGGGTGGTAGGGTGGTGCTAGGGAAGGTCATAGCCTGTTGCGGGCGTTGAAGCATCCTTTCAGTTGTGGGGGACAAATCACAGGGCAATGAAGCATCCTTCCAACAACAACTAGTAAACAAAGTTTTGGGGCACTTGTCAAGTTGTGGCCTGACTCACAGGACGTTTGGGCATCCTTCCGGTTGTAGCAGGTATTAGGGTGTAGTTGTGTCTTACAGGTTGTAGCCTGTGAATTAGGGGGTTGGCGCCTCCCTCAATTGTCGCTGAAATCTTGATGTAATTAATTTTTCTTTTGAAGAGAGAAAAAGACAATTACTAAGAAGTGTTCGGTGGTTTTTGACCTGGAGGGGGTTTTCCACCTAAAAAATCTCTGTGTCTAATGTTTTATCTTCTGCATTGTTGTATGGTGTTGTCTACTGTTGTTATATGTTAATGACTATCTGAAGAGAACAATAATAATAATAAATGAATATTAACTAACGCTCTGAAAAAGATTAAAAGTGCTAATTGCTAAGAAATATTGATTCACCCCCCTCTAAGTATTTCCAACAGGCTGGAAATGTTATTGACTTGAAAAGCACTTCAGGATGTTGGTTTAGTCTTAGATCTGCCATGATATCTTGGATGAGCAGGATGCAGAATTTCGCTGCACTTAGTACTGCCGAGGCTGAGTATATTGTTGGCAGGCTGGAAGCATGGCGATTTGTGAGGCTGTATTTGTGAGGCTGTATTTGGACACGACAATGATATATTGCAACAACAAGAGTGGGATCCGATTAGCAGATAATCTCCTGTTTCAGGACAAGTCCAAGCATGTTGAGATCGAGTATCACTATATTCGAGTCATGGTGTAGAGAGGAGCAGTGAGAATCCATCTCATCTTGATTCCTGAGCAGATAGCAGACATACTCACCAAGGCTTTGCCAAAAGGGAAGTTCTTGGTCTTTAGAGAGTAGCTTTGATTGATGGATGTGACCCTCTTGGGTAAGGGTTTTGGCTGATCAAGGACACTGAACTATGCTCTTCGCCCCCTATCAGCACTCCCAGGGAGAGTAATTGAGCTGGAGAGCTCTTCGGGTTGAGGGATCTCTAAACAATATGATGGTTGTGATCCTTACCCCTTGTGGTAAGTAGTATCCTGCCTATTGTCACCATAGGTTTCGTGTGAACCTTGTCATTTATGACAAGTTGGGTATCTCCCCCTTTCATGATTGGACTAGTTAGAGTATACCCCAGTATGCATCCTACCCACAAGCTGGGCTTCTTGGGATTATTCCTCCCTATCTGGCCAATGGGTAGAGATGGCTTGAGTTAGTTGTGATCCTTGCATGGCAAGTGGTATCTTGCTCAAGTGATAGGATGCAGGTCTTCTACCACTTGACTCTTGATGGTCAATGTGGGAAGATCGACAAACGATGCGATGGATGTGATCCTTACCTTCTATGGCAAGTAGAATCTCGCCTATTGCCATTAACAACAAGATGGTTGTGATCCTTGCCTAGTAAGTTGTAACTTGCTCATTGTCACTGGACGATAGGATGGATGTGATATTTACCTCTCATAGCAAGTTGTATCTTGTTTGTTGTCATTAGACAACAGGATGGTTGTGATCCTTGCTTGGTAAGTTGTATCTCGCCTAACGTCTTTGGATAGAGGGTGGTAGTTTAAGCTCCCCTATGATGTCAAATTCTCCTTCTTTGGATTCTAGAGTGTTCGATAGATGAGCAGAGATGGGCAGAGACGAGACCTAACCTGATTTGAGATGACGAGACTTCTGATGCAGTCGAAAATTTCTCCCTAACTGAGAGGCAGTGTTAATTTGGCAGCTCAGGGACAAATTTCCTCCATTGGACAACCTTCATCGTCAATAAATACCCCTCCTAGCCCTTGGAAGAATTTAATTTGGTCAAGGAAAAAATTAATTTTTGATGGAAGACCCATAAGGACACAAAAGTACAAGTCGACCTCAACAAGGAAAAGCCACCTCCAAAATCTCTTATAAATACAAGGCAAGGCAACCTCATTGGGACATCATCTCACACATCTTCTTCTCTTTGGAGGTTCGACTACTTCTAAAATTACAGGTATTTTTCCACATATGCGAGGAGGAGAGAGATGCTCTTTTGATTGGGTTGAATTCTGTCTTTGACCAACCTTTGACTATCGTTGACTTTTTGGTGTTTGGGAGTGGTTTGACTTGGGATTTTGAATATGTTTTGGAGGTCGAATTTTTCTGTGAGGACGAACTTTTCTGGGCACTTTGACCTTGGTTGACTGTAGTTTTGCAACTAGGGTTTCAACAAATTTTGACTTTTATCGATTTTGGAGGATTGTCTTGGGACTGTTTTGACTGCATTTTGACCAACATTCAAGGTCGCATTTCTGGACAGTTGACCAAGATCTTTTGGAGGCAAGTTGACCATTGACCATTTGGCATTGTTGCTACTGCTGTTGATTTTGACTGGAATTGTAAATTTAACTTGTTGACCAAATTTGACTATTGGGCTCATTTTTTGGATATTGAATGGTTGGTTTTGTTGGCTAGTCAAAGGTTTGACTTTGACTCTTGATTGATGAATTGGAACATTATAATCTCTTTGATGACAATCTAATAGAAGAAGAATTTGAAAGAGTTTTCCCCCTTGGTGGGGTTTTTCCCCGGTCTTTGACCAAATCTTGTGTATCTTGTTATTGCTCTTGATTGTCTTCTATTGTATATTGCATTTACTGTTCTATCTACAATTGTTATTTATCATTGGAAGATTAAGTTTGATTGCTAATTAAAGAAAAGACTGGGTTAAGTCATTGTACTAAGCATAGAATAGTGGAAAATTAACATTAGTTAAAGAGGAGGAATTGGAGGCTCCTTCTAGTTATGTTAGGAGGAGGCCTCAATGGCTAGATCGGACATTGAGGGATGCCTTGGAGCATGTAGAGGCTCCTAGGAGCACATTCATGGAGAATAGAACACCAAGAAAGTTTCCTAGTTATATGCATCTCATGAGTAGCATCATTGATTCTGAATCTACTAATTTTGAGGAGGCAACAAAACAATAGGTTTGGATGGATGCCATGATGAAGGAGCATCACTCCATTATGAAGAATGTTGTGTGGGACATAGTTCTAAGACCAAAGGGAAAATCAGTGGTAAGATGTAGGTGCATCTTCAAGATCAAGCATGATGTGGATGACAACATAGTAAAATACAAAGTGAGGTTTGTGACAAGTGATTCTCCATAAGGAGGGATTGGACTATGAGGAAACTTTTGCTCCAGTCACCAGGTATACTTCCATTCAGTTCCTTGTATCTATTGCCTTAGTAATTGGGTGGAAGATACATCAGATAGATGTGAAGACGATATTCCTCAATGGAGTTATTGAGGATGTGTACATTCAGCAGCTTCAAGGATTTGAGATTCATGGGAGGTATTCTCATGTATGTAGGCTTAGAAGGGCCTTTTATGGACTCAAGCAAGCACCAAGGGTGTGGTACTTTAGGATTGATGAGTACTCGTTGAGAATGGGCTTCACCAATAGTGAGGCAGATCCCAAATTGTACTTTATACTTGTTGAAGATGATCTACTCATCTTGGTGCTATATGTTGATGACATGTTTCTTACGGGTACAGAGAAGCCCATTTTTATGTGCAAACAAGATTTGGATATGAAGTTTGAGATGAAGGACATTGGCTTGATGCATTACTTATTGGGGTTGGAGATGTGGCTACACTCGGGCGAGATCTTCCTTGGACAAGGGAAGTTTGTAGTTGGTATTCTGGAGATATTTAGGATGGTGGATTGGAGGCCTATAACTACACCCATGATCACTGATTTAAGGACATTGAGTGCTTTGGATTTAGAGTTGGTAGATCTCACTTTTGTATAGGCAGTCTTTACCATTGAGGAAGGCAGTCTTTACATCCATATGATGTAACTTCCATCCCATAAACGAAGCAAGAGAAACAAGAGATCTAATTGTGGTGTACCCGACAACCGATGCAAAGGTATCATCATAATCTTCTCCCTCTTTCTAGGAGAACCCTCTAGCCACGAATCTGGCCTCATATTTGTCAATGCTCCCATCTGCTACATGCTTGATCTTATATATCCACTTTGAGGTTACCACAAACTTTCCTTCAGGTCTTGAAACAATCTTCCAGACATCGTTCTTCATAATAGATCGGTATGCTTCCATCATTGCATCCTTCCAAACTTCTGGGTGGTTGCTTCCTCGAAGTTGGAAGGTTCAAAGTCATTTAACTTAGTCATTAATGTTGCATAAGCTAGAATACTTCTTAGGTCTCTTAGATTCCCTGAAGGTGCCCTAAGGAGCCGCATGACCTTCTACGTCCTACAAAGTAGATTTGAGCCAAGTTGGTATTTTTCTAGTTTCTGGAACAACCACAAGATCCAATGGTTCACAAGGTCCTTCTCGTAATTCTTCATGATCTTCTATATGTCTTGAGGATGTGGGAGGACCTGTAACTTCTTCTTTGGGAGCCACATGCTCCTCTTCATCATTAGTGTCCATGCGTTCTTCTATGGATTCCAATAATTGGCATCTTCATCAAAATTCATGTTCCTTCTTACTTCAACTTGTTGCTGCCTTGGAATATAGATCCTATAGGTTTTTGATGACTCATTGTACCCAACAAATATCCCCTTCTTTTCAGATGGCTTTAACTTATTTCTCTTCTCCTTTGGTACATGTATGAACATTGGACAACCAAAGATTCTCAAATTTTCAACCAGTGGTCTCTGACTGGTGAACGCTTCTTCAAGAGTCTATCTTCCAAAATTTGAAAGGACTTCTATTAGAATGTAGATTGTTGTCCTAGTTGCTTTTCCCCATTAGAACATTGGTACATCTTGATCATGTATCATTGCCTTCACAAATTCTTCAATATATATGTTCTCTCTCAGCCACTACATTCTATTGGGGATTATAAGGAACCATCAACTCCCTCTTAATCCTAGATTCCTTATAGAAGGCAATGAGTTCCTTGGAGTGTATTCTCCTCCTGTTGTCGTTCAAATTGTACATGTGAATGCAACAATGCTTAGGGTAGGGGATGTCACTCTAATCCCGACCCTCTCCGTTTAAGTTGTCTCCCTATCGCAAGCTAATGGGGGTAGTCCCTATGGATGAGATGATGAATTCGTGAGACACAACTGAATGGCCTAGCATATTGTTTAAGGATGACTAGCAAATTTAATCATTTAGCACAACTTGAATAGATTTATTGAAATTATCAATTGGAGACCAGTGCCTTGGGAGTTAAATTCCTTGCACAATATGAATTAAGCTACCAAGTTGCTAGATGAATAATTGTTGCTAGGATGAGAAACTATCCTATATGAGATGCAACACCTAAAACTAAGTGAGGTGCAAGCTCTTGGTTGATTTTAGTTAAATGCCTAATCTAGATTTATCCTTCTTCTTAGTTCTTTTGGAACTAGTCTCAAATGCAAGTTGTAGGGAGAATTCCATAAGGAGGAGGTTAAAGCCTCGTTAACGATACCTCCCGTGGAGTTCTAACCACCTAGGTGCTTCCGTTCCTACAAGGGGCTGAACCTGCAAGAGAACTGCAAGGTCACCTATGTTAACTGCAAATGAGGGTCTAGAGTCCGTAAATTGTTTGAAGAAGGTGATCCTATCTTCTTACAACCAAGCTTATGCTTGGAGGTGAATTTGAAATGCATTTCTAGTCCTAGAATGTGGATGCAAGATATGAGTGAATGCTTCAATGAGATTAATTAATTAGATTAAGTATTCCAACAAGACAAGTTATCTTAGATATCAAATACGAGAGAAAATTAAATGAAGCACTTAACAAGTAAAGTCAAACTATCTCAAATGAAGCAAGATGGGAAAAAGAGATTACAATTAGCCAAAGATGGATTGGTCTATCATTTGTGATCACAAAATCACTTAAGAACAAGATTAGCTAATAATTTTGTCATAATTGTGTGAATCAGTCATATTTTTCTGTCTCTGGGATAGAGGTATTGCTGCCATTTATATTTCTCTGTCGGATTAACCAGTTTGGTGCCCAGATTTGTTGTACTTAGAATCTGCATACTAATAAAAAACCCTCCAGAAGCTAGCAGCACCAGTTTTCCTGCATTGGGTTTTTCCGAGGACATTTGTCCGAGAAATACTTGTGTGTCACTTTGTCTATGAGCATGTTATTTAGTATTTGATCTGTATGTGTAGGCTCCTAGTAGTATTTACTATGAAATTTTCAATCTGAAAAGTCTATAGTTGCAGTGATAGATTTATTCCTCCTACTTATTATTTCAATAAGTTATTTATAGAATTCTATCAGTAAATATCGAAATAAATACTACTACAACATTCACAAATATATATGCAGAGAAGTAAATAGTAAAGGACATAAGCACAAGAAACAATCACATGTACACAGTTGTTTTTGGACAATTGTCCTCGGAAAAACCCAATACAGAAAAACCGGTGCAGCAAATGAGGGTTTTATTAAATTCTTCAGCAAATGATTCTTTACAAGGAATATACTGGCAGATAAAATCTAAAAACACCTGAGACAGAATTCTTTGACACCCTGATCAGCCTCTGCTTCTCTCTGTGCCTGTTTGTGTGTCTCTTTGCGCAGTCCCTGCGCTGGACTGTGTAAGTCTACGTAGGCTTTGCGTGGGTTCACTTCGTTGCAGCCCTATGCTACGTCCTGTGACCCACTGCTTCCCTCTGTCCCTAACCTCAGTTACTGTTGACTCCATCCTCCTTCTTCTTCTACAACTCTCCGCCCTGAAACTCTCCCACTGAGATCGAATTCTATTACTTCAGGATCACTCTCCTTCGGTACTGAGTGTATGCCTGTCTTGTTTTCCAAATGACTCTCAAGCCCTCTTTTATAATCTTCTCGTTGATGAATCAACAGCCCAGATTAGAAGTCTAATCAATGGCTAAGATTAAAACTTGACTTCATCTTTGTTTTCTAGAAGATTCACACTCTGACTTATTAATATCCTTTAATTGTTTCATTTCACTAAGTTTAGACTTAGGGTCTCGACTAAAATAATTAATTATTTTAATAAGTCATGAACGGAGTGGAATTTCCACAAACGGTTTCTAGGTTCTTTGTAATACTGATGTCCAAGCCTCCTTACAAAGTTTGAGACTTGGAACACTTTCCGATGCTACAAAAATCAACAATCCCTCTTAGCGAGGAAGGTGTTCCAACAATATCCCTGCTGCATGTTGCTCTTCTTTTGAAGCACCCTTTGCGTTGTTGATCTCTGGACGCTGCCCCTCATCTGCTGCGCTGCTGCCTTCCGTACTGCTACCCATAACACTCCCACTGTCACTGTTGCATTTGTACTACAACTCTTGAATCTTGATCCTATCCACTCCTACTACTAGAATGGATTCTTGATCATCTCCATCTTCTCTCTGAAGTAGACAAACTTAGTCTTCCCCAGAGCTTTTGTGAGAATGTCTGCCACCTATTCTCCTGTTGGAGTGTATTGCAGCTGAACAGCTCCACGTTGCCACAGTCCCTGATGAAGTGACAACTGATGTCAATGTTTTTCGACAGATCATGAAACACAGGATTTTCATAGAGCTTGATGCAACTTTGATTATCACATAAGATATTGGTCGCTTCCATTTTCTCCTTTAGTAGGTTCACAAGCAGTTTTCGAAGCCATGTGGCTTCGCATGAAGCTGTGCTAGCTGCCATATATTCTGCCTCTGCTGAGCTCAGTGCCACTCCCAACCCAATCTACGTCAATGAACCCACTCAACCTGACATCGCTACTACAGGTGTACTTCAAACCAAGCTCGACAGTTCCTTGAAGGTACTTGAGAACATGCTTGGCAGCTGCCCAATGAGCCCTCTTAGGTTCTACCACGAACTGACTGAGGGTATTTACAGCATAACAGATGTCTAGCCTTGTGTTTACCAGATACATCAACGATCCTATGAGTTGCCTATACAACGTACAATCAGCCTCATCATCTTCGGACGTGTCGATTTTCTTCCAGTTGGTGATCATTAGAGTCGTCATGGGTCTAAAATCCTCCATCTGAAATCTCTTCAAAATCTCTGTAGTATATCTTCCTTTACCAAGAAAGATATCCCCCTTCTGCTGCCAAACTTCCAACCCTAGAAAATAGTGCATCAGCCCTCGATCCTTCATTTCAAATTCCGCAACCAAATTCTTCTTGCAGTTTGCGATGAGTCTCGATGACCCTGTCAAGAATAGATCATCTACATATAAAACCAGTATCAGGGGCTCACTCCCTACCCTCAGATAGTAGAGATTGGGATCTGCGTCAGTCTAGACGAATCCCATTTTCTGCAAGTAGTTGTCAATTCGGCCATACCAGGCTCTAGGAGCTTGCTTCAGTCCATACAAGGCTTTCTTTAGCCTGCAGACATCTGTCTTCTGATCCTGTGGTTGTTTTATATACACCTCTTTGTTAATCTAGGTTGTCATTGATGATGTCAGTGACCAGGATGGCAAATATTCTTGAAGATACCAGAGGATGATTACAAGTGATTACAACTCTTGTTTAGGATGACAAGACACAAATGAAGTGTCAATCATTTATCTTGATGATCATAATGAAAGACTACCATATCTCTGCACTATCTTAAGGACAGCTGACCTAATGACCCTATGTTGAAGAAGGCAAGGACATGATAATGGTGACCCTATGTTGAAGAAGGCTAAGGCATGATTATGAAGACAATCAACGAAGAAATCAAACCATGAGGCTCTACACTCAAAGGCATTCTTCCCTGCCTCCATTTTTTGCACTCATAAATAATCAGTCACATTAAAAAATATATTTTTGCTACCTTGGAGGCAAAATTCCTTAATGAAACCTACACCATCTTGAAAAGCATAATTTTGCCTTTTCAACGAGCTATTACTCAACCCGAAACTCCAAGCGGTTTGAAAGTTATTGATTTTTCAAGTTTAAGGTAAATTTCTGTCAAGTGAGCCGACCTACACTCACAGCCTCATGTCGGCCCTCTTTCAAGTGGACGTGTCTCTTCATTCCTTGACTAAACCACTATAAAAACAAGTTTGGGGTTCATTTGTAGGCATAAATTTTTCGGTCATCCAAGACAGAACAGGAGCCTCAATTCACAGCTTGTGAACAGGGACGAAAAGGCACAGAAGTTGAAGGAGATAGGCAACATTTATTTGTTTTTGGGTCAAGACAGCGTTGGACTTAATCTACAGGACAGTGTGGATAATGGACTGACTATGTATAAACTCAGACAACACCTGTGTTGTGTTAGAATCCTTTTTTAGGGTGTAATTTTGGACTGTGGAAATCTTCCTATAGCTGGGACACTATGACAAGGTCACTGTAATTACAGTAGCATGGATTCTTGGACAGTGCCTCAAATTTGCAGCAAAATCGGATTAAGTGTGGAAGCATAAACAGAGGTTCGGATCACCTTTAGCTTGGACTGTAAGTCTGAACAGGGACTCGGATTGGTTCAGAATTGGCACAACAACCTCCTT
Source organism: Pinus albicaulis (assembly GCA_034641835.2). Lineage (NCBI taxonomy): Eukaryota > Viridiplantae > Streptophyta > Pinopsida > Pinales > Pinaceae > Pinus > Pinus albicaulis. Next base: position 1,047,826,867 of record CM076580.1, read on the forward strand.
TAGTGTCTCGGATCCCTCTTCCTAAACTGTGACATCTCAAAAGTGGCATAGCTTACTCTGCAGCCTTTTTTCCAGTGGCTCGGATTGGTGCAGGAATAGTGAATTGCTATAGCTCATACTATGCACTGAGCAACCTTCATTGCTGTGGGTCGGACTCCTTTGTTGTGACTGTGGAGGTTATTTATAGGCCTGGATCTCCTCATTGACTCTGTGGTTCGGACTATTAACTGTTGTTGCCCCTAAGACTGTGAAGCAGTGTTGTGATTATCCTCAAGTTTTCTTTAGGACTGTGGAGAACTATTAATTGGCATTAACACCTTCATATCTTCAATGAAGAAGTAAGTCACAGCACCAGAGATAGACTAACATTTTGAAGGTGCAGTGATTCATTGTGTGGTGGAAACATAAAGGTCAGTGGTGGAGACATATAAGACTGTCAAGCACAAATCGGTGTTATAACATAAGAAGAAGTTGAACAGTGCTTTGGGTTTTGAAGTACTCTTGGATGAGCGTTGTTTTGAAGATCGTTTTGGATCACATTGACGACACCTTGGAGCATCTTCTGAAAACACTTTGAAACTGAGCCTCGAGATATTATTGGAGATCATGATACATTGTTGATGTCATCATGAGGTGACTTGAAGAAATTGTTTGGGTACGATCAAGAGCAGTGGTGACTCCTTTTAAGAAGAAAAAGGTTGTCATTGATGACGTAATGTGGAGACTACAATGAAGACTAAGTGAAGATTGGCAGGGCTCGTTGAAGAAGATTTTGGGAGCCGTAAGTATAACCAAATATATATTGACGAAATGAAGCAGGAGGTTGGAGCCTCATAGAGACAAGGTTGGTGCCTTGGAAGATAGGGTTGGAGCCCTAGAGGATAGGAGTCCTCAAGAGACCAAGTTGGAGCCTGTACCAGATATAGGGTTGGAGCCCTTGAGGTTGGTGCCTTAGAATTGACAAGGTTGGAGCCTTGGAAAGACCAAGTTGGTGCTTGGCACAATAAAGGTTGGAGCCTTGGAAGTCCAAGTCGGTGCTTGGAAAATACATGTTGGAGCCTGGGAGATTAAAGATTGTTGTCTTCATCTAGGGTTGGAGCCCTACATATATTGTACTTGATTTATTGTAAAGAAGAAAATAATAAAAACATTTATTATTATTGTTAATTTTGTGTTCTAAATATAAGTGATCTAACTGGTAAAAATAACAATTGAAAAGAAACACTGATTCACCCCCGTTTCAATATTTCCAACAATTGGTATCAGAGCTAGTACCTTCACTCAAAGCCTAACAGCTTGAAGGTTGATCATTAGTACACAAATGGCAAAGCCAAGGAAGAAAGTCTCTAATCCTCCTAAAGATGTGTCTTCCTCAACCATTGAAATTGAAGTAAATCAATTTGCGAAGGCTCCATTGTTCAATGGAAATTTTGATATATGGGTGGCAAGAATGAGGAATTTCTTGAAGACTCAAGGAATTGAAGCTTGGAAATCAGTGATTACTAATGACACGATGGACGAAGAATCCAAGGAGTACAATACAAGAGCAATGAAGGCAATTTTGAATGGGTTACCAAATTCTGTGAAGGCTAATTTTGAAAAATGTTCGTCAACAAAAGTCATATGGGACAAACTTCATGATCTTCACTCAAAAGGAGCGTTGACAATGATCTCTAGTCAAGAAGATGATGGAAAACAAGAAAGAAGTCCAGAATCCGTCAAGGAAGTTGAAGATAAGAGAGATGACAACAAGGCTAAAGAAGACCTAGAAGATGAAGAGAACAAAGAAGACTTTGAAGAAGATCTCTTGAATAAACTTATGGCTTCCATGGAAGAGATTAACGGTTTGAAAAAGGAAAATGAGGAACTTAAGAAGAAAGCGCAAGATGGTAACCAAGACAAGACAAGGAAGGAAGTTGACTTTGTTAAGCTTCAAGTACAAGAAGAGATGAGGAGCTCGCCAAAATTAAAGAGGAATTTCATCTAAACAAAAGAAAGCATCATGAAGAAGTCATATCTATGACAAATCAATTGGATAAGGCAAAGAAAAGGGAAGAAACTTTGTCAAGCCACCTTGAACAAAAACTTAAGAGCTTGAACAATCTTGAAGCAGAGATTGGTCAATACAAGGAAGAGGTCTCCTCTCTTAGATCTCAACTAGAAGAAGCAAGGAAACAAGCGCAAGGAGCCGAGAAGGTGATGGAAACTTTGGCATTCATAGAAGGACAAGTTAATGAAGCAGAAAAGGAGAGAAACACCATGATATGCCAACTAGAAGAAAAGGATGAAGAAATCTTGAAACTAAAATCAAACATCAATCTTCTCAAGGCCGAAACATGTGAAGCTACAAGAATAAAAGAAGAAATGGAGAGCAGTCTAGCAAAGGAGAATGAAGAAGTCTTCATAATGAAATCAAATATCATCTCCCTTAAAATCGAAGCACATGAAGCAACAAGGATGATGGAAGAAATGAAGAAGCAACTAGTTATGAAAGATGAATATTGTGAAAAGTTGAAAGGAGAAATTGTCTTTCTTAAAAAGGAAGTTGACTTGCTAAATAAGAACTTGAAAAGCTCTCAAACCCTAGATGACATCCTAAGTTATCAAAGGTCTCCCCTTGATAAATCAGGTCTTGGCTATGCAGGTGAATCCTCAAGCAAGAATGATAATGCTTCAAACAACAAAGATGTGAGGAACCTAGAAAGAAATGTTGATGCTCCCAGTTCCAGCAAGGGCAAGGAGAAGAATCAAGACAACAACGGAAGAAATTCTATTCCAAGGAGACTTGCAGATGGTGTCAAGAATACAAAAGGCAATGAATATCATCAAAGAATCCCAAGGCAAAAAGACTTCAGAAGTACATCAAGGAAAACTCCATCTCCGAGGTACCAAAGTATATTTCTTGGTTATTGCTATTCTTGTACAAACTTTGGGCACATGGAAAAAGACTGTAGGGCATATCACAAAGACAAATATAATGGTCCCCGTCAATCTCCTCGAAGCAATTTTGCAAGAAGAATTCATGATTTCTTATTCATGAACAAAATAGAGTGCTTCAATTGCCATAACGTTGGACATATGGCACGTGATTGTAACTTGACATGGGCCCCTGCACAAGCTACAACTATGCCAAAGAAGAAGGTTACACAAGTATGGAGAAGGAAGCAAATTGGATTCGAAAGTCTCTTAAACACTCCAACGAACGTCTCTTAAACACTCCAACAAACAACACATGTTGTTGACTAGATGAAGTCAACCTTGATATTCCAAGTATTTGATGGTGAAACCCTGCCAAAAAGAGACCATGCATACAAATAGGGGGAGTTTGTGATTCTTTAGTATTCTTGCAGAAAGTGATCCGTGAGTGGGCCCTATGAAATCTTTGATGAGTTACACATGGACAATCTTGATAAATCATCTCTCACAGGGGGAGATGGTACATCACATGAAGAAATACAAACACATCTATGATGGACCATATTTCCAGAAGAAAGAGCACCATGTCAGGGGGAGTAACATACCTATGAAGGACTATAATTCATGAAGAAAAGAAGCAGCTTGACAAGCGAAGTATTCGGACACCCCATTTGCCATTGATGTCAAAGGGGGAGAGAATGTTGAAAGGGCAAGAATATTTCCATCAATGAGAAAGGGGGAGATTGTTAATCTAGGTTGTCATTGATGATGACAGTGACCAGGATGGCAAATATTCTTGAAGATACCAGAGGATGATTACAAGTGATTACAACTCTTGTTTAAGATGACAAGACACAAATGAAGTGTCAATCATGTATCTTGATGATCATATTGGAAGACTACCATATCTCTACACTATCTTAAGGACAGCTGACCTAATGACCCTATGTTGAAGAAGGCAAGGACATGATAATGGTGACCCTATGTTGAAGAAGGCTAAGGCATGATTATGAAGACAATCAACGAAGAAATCAAACCATGAGGCTCTACACTCAAAGGCATTCTTCCCTGCCTCCATTTCTGCACTCATAAATAATCAGTCACATTAAAAAATATATTTTTGCTACCTTAGAGGCAAAATTCCTTAATGAAACCCACACCATCTTGAAGAGCATAATTTTGCCTTTCCAACGAGCTATTACTCAGCCCGAAACTCCAAGCGGTTTGAAAGTTATTGATTTTTCAAGTTTAAGGTAAATTTCTGTCAAGTGAGCCGACCTACACTCACACCCTCATGTCGGCTCTCTTTCAAATGGACGTGCCTCTTCATTCCTTGACTAAACCACTATAAAAACAAGTTTGGGGTTCATTTGTAGGCATAAATTTTTCGGTCATCCAAGACAAAACAGAAGCCTCAATTCACAGCTCGTGAATAAGGAAGAAAAGGCACAGAAGTTGAAGGAAATAGGCAACATTTATTTGTTTTTGGGTCATGACAATGTTGGACTTAATCTACAGGACAGTGTGGATAATGGACTCACTGTGTATAAACTCAGACAACACCTGTGTTGTGTTAAAATCCTTTTTTTAGGGTGTAATTTTGGACGGTGGAAATCTTCCTATATCTGGGACACTGTGACAAGGTCACTTTAATTATAGTAGCACGGATTCTTGGACAGTGCCTCAAATTTGCAGCAAAATCGGATTAAGTGTGGCAGTATAAACAGAGGTTCGGATCACCTTTAGCTTGGACCGTATGTCTAAACAGGGACTCGGATTGGTTCAAAATTGGCACAACAACCTCCTTTAGTGTCTCGAATCCCTTTTCCTAAACTGTGACATCTCAACAGTGGCATAGCTTACTGTGTAGCCTTTTTTTCCAGTGGCTCAGATTGGTGCAGGAATAGTGAATTGCTATAGCTCATACTATGCACTGAGCAACCTTCATTACTGTGGGTCGGACTCCTTTGTTGTGACTGTGGAGGTTAATTATAGGCCTGGATCTCCTCATTGACTCTGTGGTTCGGAGTATTAACTGTTGTTGCCCCTAAGACTGTGAAGCAGTGTTGTGATTATCCTCAAGTTTCCTTTAGGGCTATGGAGAAACATTACTTGGCATTAACACCTTCATATCTTCAATAAAGAAGTAAGTCACAGCACCAGAGATAGACTAACATTTTGAAGGTGCAATGATTCATTGTGTGGTGGAAACATCAAGGTCAGTGGTGGAGACATATAAGACTGTCAAGCACAAATCGGTGTTATAACATAAGAAGAAGTTGAACAGTGCTTCGGGTTTTGAAGTACTCTTCGATGAACGTTGTTTTTGGAGATCGTTTTGGATCACATTGATGACCCTTGGAGCATCTTCTGAAAACACTGAAATTGAGCCTCGAGATATGATTGGAGATCATGATGCATTGTTGATGTCATCATGAGGTGACTTGAAGAAATTGTTTGGGTACGATGAAGAGCAGTGGTGACTCCTTCTAAGAAGAAAAAGGTTGTCATTGATGCTGTAATGTGGAGACTACAATGAAGACTAAGTGAAGATTGTCAAGGCTCGTTGAAGAAGATTTTGGGAGCCGTAAGTATAACCAAATATATCTTGACGAAATGAAGCAGGAGGTTGGAGCCTCATATTGACAAGGTTGGTGCCTTGGAAGATAGGGTTGGAGCCCTAGAGGATAGGAGTCCTCAAGAGACCAGGTTGGAGCCTTTACCAGATATAGGGTTGGAGCCCTTGAGGTTGGTGCCTCAGAATTGACAAGGTTGGAGCCTTGGAAGTCCAAGCCGGTGCTTGGCAAATACAGGTTGGAGCCTGGGAGATTGAAGATTGGTGTCTTCATCTAGGGTTGGAGCCCTATATATATTGTACTTGATTTATTGTAAAGAAGAAATTAATAAAAGCATTTATTCTTATTGTTCATTTTTTGTTCTATATATAGGTGAACTAACTGGTGAAAATAAAAATTGAAAATAAATACTGATTCACCCCCCTCTCAGTATTTCCAACACTCATCCTTTATCACCCCATTCAGGAATGTCGTCTTGACGTCCATCTGGTGATACTCCCATCCCATCTTCGCAGCAAGGGATATCACGGATCTAATAGAGGGGTATCTGGCTACTGGGGAAAAGGTTTCTTCATAGTCGATCCCTTCCTTCTGAGCATACCCCTTAGCCACAAACTTGGCTTTAAATTTCTCAATGCTGCCATCTGCAGCATACTTGACCTTGTAGATCCACCTTGATCCTACAACTGATCTCTCCCGAGGTCTGGGCACCACTTCCCAGACATCATTCGTCATGATGGAATTGTACTCTTACACCATTGCATCTACCCATACCTAGTGCTGAGTTGCTTCCCGAAAACTGGAAGGTTCTCCGACTTGAGCAACCAAGCCTTGATACCTCTCAGGCTGCTTACGCTGTCTCTTCTGAGTTCAGGGGACTCCGAGAAAGTCTTCTACATCTTTCAAAATTTGTCGTAGCTCCCTGCTCGTTTTCCCACTGGTGGTGGGCGGATTTACCGGCTCTCCCTCTTGCAAGTCCCCAGGAGACACGTCCCTTGGATCCCCATGCCTTGGAGAGGCAACTGAATTCTTTGTCGCTGGTTGTTGAGGTTGAACCAGCGGATCCTCCTCAGACTGCGTAGCAGTAGGCAACTTGCGGGATCTTTTGAAGGCCTTCTCCTCCATGAATTTCACATCCTTCCGCACTACGACTTTCCTGCTCTCAGGAATGTAGATGCGATATGCCTTTGCATTCTCACTGTATCCTACCAGGTACCCCTTTTCCGCAGTCATTTCCAACTTCTTCCTCTTCTCACTGGGCACATGGCAGTAAGTTGTACTGCCAAAGATCCTAAAGTGACTCACTTCAGCCTTGCAGCCAATGAAGACACTTTCCGGTTTGATCTTTCCCAATGCAGCGTGAGGAGTTATGTTCTGAACATAGACGGTTGTATTACAAGCTTCAGCCCACAAAAATTTGGGCATGTCTTGATCATACAACATCGCCCTTGTCGCTTTGACAATAGTCTTGTTTTTCCTCTCTGCCACACCATTCTGCTCCAGATTGTATGGAGTTGTCCACTCTCTTCTGATACCTTCCCTTGCGAAGAACCCAGTGAATTCCTTGTCTATGTATTCACCACCATTGTCTAAACGCAGCACCTTGATCCCCTTTCCTGTTAGATTTTCTACCAGACCTTTAAAATCTTTAAATAGACTGAAGACTTCGTCCTTGGTCTTCAAAAAGTAGATCCAGGTTTTCCTAGAATGGTCATCAATAAAGGTGACAAAGTACTCGGCACGACTAAGATCTCTAGTGGACATTGGTCCATAGACATCCGAGTGTATCAAGTCCAATACACCCTTGGCCCTATTGTTGCTTCTTTGATACGCTGCCTTGGCATATTTACCCAATACGCACCATTTGCAGATATCACCCTGTTTAGTGCTCAGTTCTGGAACTCCTATGACAGTCTTCTTGAGAATTTTTAACATCCCATGATGCAAATATCCCATTCTTCAGTTCCATAGCTCATTCAGGTCCATTTCATCAGTGTTGCCAACTAGTGCCATTGGGGATTCAAGTTGCAACTTGTAAAGTTTGTTGCTTCTTACTCTGATCTATGCCTTCTTCTTCCAACTGGGGTGTTTGACGTAGACCCTGTTGCCAATAAAGTAAATGTCATAACCTCGGTTTTGAAGTTGAGACACTGAGAGCAAGTTCATCCCCAACTCGGGCACATGTAATACGTTAGTGGCCCGGATCTTATTTCCAGCCTCGGTCTAAAATACTACGGTACCTCTCCCAATAGGGGTACATTTTGCTTTATTACCCATGGTTATTATAAAACTCATCTGCTCCTCTCGGTAGTCGGAAAAACATTCCCGTACTCCCGTCATGTGAGCAAAAGCTCCACTGTCAATGTACCAGACATCAGAAGAAGCAGTGCTTGATACGCAAGCAAATTCTTCTTCAAGTCTGAATGCCAGAACAGAAACATCGTGATCCATCTGTTCTATCATGCTTCTTTCCCTCCCTGGAGAACTGCATGAACCCTTCTAAGTTGTTGCTGCAGTGTCAGACTTCTGTCCACTAGTCGATTCTTCGTTCTTGTTACTCAACTTGGCTCTGATACCATGTGAAATTTTCAATCTGAAAAGTCTACAGTTGCAGTGATAGATTTATTCCTCCTACTTATTATTTCAATAAGTTATTTACAGAAATCTATCGGTAAATATTGAAATAAATACTACTGCAACATTCACAGATATATATGCAGAGAAGTAAACAGTAAAGGACATAAGCACAAGAATCAATCTCATGTACACAATTGTTTTTGGACAATTGTCCCCGGAAAAACCCAATGCGGGAAAACCGGTGCAGGCTGCAGCAGATGAGGATTTTATTAAATTCTTCAATAAATGATTCTTTACAAGGAATATACTGGCAGATAAAATCTAAAAACACCCGAGACAGAATTATCGGCTCTTCCCAACAAATCCCTAACACCCTGATCAGCCTCTGCTTCTCTTTGTGCATGTTTGTGTGTTTCTCTGCGCAGTCCCTGCGCTGGACTGCGTAAGTCTGCGTAGGCTCTGAGTGGGTTCACTGCGCTACAGCCCTGTGCTACCTCCTGTGACCCACTGCGTCCCTCTGTCCCTGACCTCAGTTACTGCTGACTCCCTCCTCCTGCTTTTGCAACTCTCCCACTGAGATCGAATTCTATTACTTCAGAATTGATCTCCTTCGGGTACTGAGTGTATGCCTGGCTTATTTTCCAAATGACCCTCAAGCCCTCTTTTATAATCTTCTCGTTGATGAATCAATGGCCCAGATTTGAAGTCTAATCAGTGGCTAAGATTAAAACTTGACTTGATCTTTGTTTTCTAGAAGATTCACACTCTGACTTATTAATACCCTAAAATAATTAGTTATTTTAAATAGTCATGAACCGAGTGGAATTTCCACAAACGGTTTATGGGTTCGTTGGAATACTGATGTCCGAGCCTCCTTACAAAGTTTGAGACTTGGAACACTTTCCGATACAAAAATCAACATTTACTTCGATAATTTAGTGAATATTCAGAAATTAACTTATAACTTAATTCAAGATGGAGAAGTAAATCAAGATGTTGCAGTAGGGTTTCTTAGTTTAAGACATTTTCACAACTCCAAGCCTTGAGGATTGAGGGTTTAGAGGAAGGAGCTCCACAAGTCTCCTTGTGGGCTTGAAACCCATGCCTAGGGTTTTCACCCAATATTGTTGGGCAAAAATCATGACGAGTTTGCGACATGTGATGGATGAGGATGATAGTAGATGACGAGAGGAATCCAACGCATCGAGAATCGTCCAATTCCGAGTTTTCGTTGTTGAGTTATGAATTTTTGACGATATGATGGGTAAGTCTATCTAGATTGGGCCAGTCAGCTTGAGGTCAAAGTGGTGCCCAAAGACAAATTCGTTGGAGCCACTTGATACATATAAATATAGGTCAAGTGTGAGGCATTTAGACACATCTCAAGTGCATCTAACATCATATAATAACTCTGAATTGGAGAGCAACTAAGGCAGAAGGACGAAGAAGCAAGGAGGTCGAGTTAGAGAAGGAATATCGCTGCGTTTGGGTATTTCCTTGGGTGAAAAACAATGCAGGTTTGAGGCATCATAGTGGAGGCTAGGAAGACTGTTTGGCGTGGTTTCTCCTGTTTTGGGTGCGTCCTTCTTGCTGGGAAGAGTCGTTGGTACAGAGGTAAAATTGAGGTGTTTTATGTGCTAGATAAGGGTATGATATATCTCTGTAAAGGGTCACAGGTCATTGGTTGTTGCAGTAGTGTCTAGGAGGGTTGATTAAGTGGGCCTAAAGCCCTAGGAAGGACCTCCTAACCCAGCCACAGTTACCTAGAGGAAGCCACAGCTAGAACAGGGGTATTCTCCATGTGGATTGAGGGCTAGTTTGGTTGCTGGAATGACAGGCGTGTTGTAGGGTGTTGTAGGGTGTCTTGTGAAGCTTTTCCAAGGCCCATTACAGTGCACAAGAAGCCTAATTTGGACAGCAGAGCGAGCAGCTCCTTGGGAGAGGACTACACCGTGTTTGGGCAGTGGTTTAGGGTTGTTGTGTGTGCCCTAACCAGTCTGATGCATGCACAGAAATCAAGGGCAAGGAGGCAACAAGAAGTTGGGGTTGCAAATGACTCCTTGGTGATGGTTGGATGCTAGGTGGATGGGTGTCCTATATTAGGACAGTTGTGGACATTCCTATGAGCAGTTACATCAACAGTGGTATGTATGTGTCAAGAGGAGCAACACGAGGTTGTCGAGCAGAGGTATATAAGTCCTCTTGAGTTGATGTGACTTGCAGGTGGATGGTGTCCTTGGAGAGGCAGATTTGAGGAGTCTGTTAGCAGCCATGTGGAAGGGTCTCCATAGGTGTTGGATGCCCAACCTAGGAGTAGATGCTACAGTAGGATTTGTCACTAGAAAATCTCCTAGGAAGATATGTAGACTCTGATAAGAAGTCCAGAAAAGATAAAGATCCTTGGCAAAATGTGTCAACATATACGAAGGATGTCGATGCCTACAAGAAGGATGTCATGGTGAAAGATCATCACAAAGGTAACTATTGATTTAAGTATTCATATTTTATAATTGAATAACATCTGATGAGCTTATGCAGGGCTGCCAAATGGAAGTAGATGTCTTCCACAAATTGATAACAATATGGCAGGATGAAAGATCCTTGGAAGATATATGGTTCGAAAGAAAGCAGCATAACATGAAGCTAGACCAGAAAAGAAGACTAATGGATCACTTTCTGATAGAAAATATGGCTCTTGGATGAAAGTGATGGATGATCTGTGCCCTAAGAAGAGATCCCAAAATTGAAGGCTCCTCAATTCATGACATCAACGGAAGGAGTCCTTCATGAGCAGCTGGATGTTTTCATCATTGCTACTGCAGGTCCCTGACTAAGCGAGAGCCTGGTAATATGTTTCTTACTTGGAAGAAACTCCATGATTCCTACGCCAAAAGGAAAGCTTAGGTACATTCTCTATATTCCTCTGTGGAATATGTTCTCCCTAGTTAAGAGGGAGAGATAGACACATCATTCTGGAAGACAGAATGTGGGATTGGGTAATCATCTGGCATCTGATACTCTTTGAGAATGTGATAAGACGTTCCAATAAGAGTAGTCATGAAAGGATGGATATTCTTTGAGGATTAGCTATCCCGATAAGAATAGTCCTTAGAGGTCATACTTGGTGAAAAGCTGGGTGGAGTATGTACCTTGGAGACAATGATGAAGGTGTCTATAATCATTGGTCTCACCAGCATTGTAGCTCACGGTCTCATGGAGAGATGGAGTTGGTAGTCAAGGCCTTGCACTGTAACAATCATGGTTAATATGATGCTATAACAGATGATTACCAATCAAATTCTTCATATGAGATTCTTTAGAATGAGAGTGACCATGTACCATTATGAATACCTCCCTAGTTAAGAGGAAGTGTTGAAAAGTGTAACTAGGATTGGTCTTCATAATGACTAGTAATTATGAATTTATGTAATGAAGAAGACAACGATAATACAATGACTTTTTTAATGCTTGCCTCATGGGTTTCATGAGCAAGGGGTTTTTATTATAGGTCAAAGACTTCTTCTTGATGTCTTTAGGAGTTTGTCGTCTTGTCATAAATATAATTTAGAGCCATGTGCACGAAGTGATGTTACACTTGTAAGAGACAAATTGTTGATGTAAAAGTACACTCCAAGACCTTGTCACTAAGCTCCAAGAAGTCGGCTCAAAGTGTGTTGAAGATCCACCCTTAACAAGTCGGCCTACCTACAGATAGACATGCCAGCCTAGAGATGGGAGAACAGTCCCTATATAGAGAGGGATTGCAACCTAGTTTAGAGACAACTCATTCGGATCAAGAGTCTGTAATAGAAGTGCAAAAAGAGAATTGCAATTGGGACGAAGATTGGAAGACAATCAGCGGAGAGGGCAAGGACATATCTATCGTTGTTTTGGGTCTATCCTTCTCGATCAAAGGTCTGAAATACATTTGAACTATAGTGCGTTGAAGAGGATAAAGTCTCGATCTAAGGAGCTCGAAATAGTGCAGAAAACAGTGCGAAGAAGGAAGGCAAGACATCATAGCAAAGGTGACTATGATCAGTGCGGAGATGAGACAGTTCTAGCCACGATCCTGAATCTATACTCTCACGTAACCTCAGAAGTATACACAGCATAAAGGAGGGTTTTCACTGTAATAAAGAGACCTTGATATGATGTATCTAATCTGTATAAAGAATGACCGAAAGGAGATCTCTAAGAGTCCTAGTATAGATCTGAAGAAGGCAGAAAGGAACATGTTGTCAAGGGTTGTTAGACTAGGGACCGAACTCCCTAGTGTTGGTGCAAAACGGTGTAGAAAAGGAGATCAGCACAAGGAGCCAAGAAAGAGTAGTGACAAGGTTTTGGAGGTATACTGGTGTCAAGGGTCTGAGTCCTGGTCATGGTACTTGTTAATTGAAGATCTAGAAGAAGAATTACTTTCGGGTTTTCCTCTCCAAGAGGTAGAGGTTTTGGCCCTTGCTTGAAGAGCCAAAATTCCGTGTCTCTTGTGTTTTGATAATTGACTTGATGAAAGACATAATAGACTAATGAAGATAAGATCTAAGTAATATAAGCATAACAAGTATAACACAAGCAGTTATCAAGAAGAGAATTGAATTAAACACCGACTTACCAATTTCTCAACACATTGTGGGAGATGGACATCTTGCAATGATAGGTGGCAGCCCTCTATGCCCTATGTTGGTCTTCATTGGAGCAGCGCAGGAAGACCATAGTGGGTTGAAGTCCCTGAGTAGCTAAGGAGTAGCAGTGGGCAGGTGAGAGTTGTTCACAAGTTGAGTTGTGAACAACTCAACAAGAGTCTCGATGTGTTGTGCCCTTGGTGGACTAAGGCGCAACTAGAGAGCAGATTGATAGCTGAGGTTCAGTGGGCAGATGGACTTCGAGCATTGACAGAGGCAGGAGATGCAGATCAGGAGCTGAAGGACTGGGCAGGTACAGGGTACGACCAAGAGGAGCTGAGAGAGTGCGCTACATCAACCAGATGGTCAGAGTATCTTGTCGAGGGTAGAATGGTTGTCGATGGACTGACACCAAGCCCCAGTTTTGTATTCTTGTACTAGTGGATGTATGAGGGCCATTATCCCTAGTACAGGAGCCCTAAGCTGTAGTATTATATGTTGATTAATATAACGAAGTTGGGTTGAAAATTGTAAAAAGTTGTCCATATTTTGTGCACTGGTATATTTACTGTTGTTCATATTCCGCTGTGCAAAGTTGTATCGTTGTGATTCTTGGTTTGGTAGTGTCAGAGATTTAAGATTCTATCCCAGACACCAAGGTCGTGGAAAAACAACACCTGCCATCCTATACATCTCCATTTCTTATCCTCTCAACAGAAGTGAGGAATTCATCCATCACCTCGGCATCAAACCTGAAACCACAGGAGTAGAAAATGCGAGGTAGAGGTAGGTCCCTGCAACATGGATGGGGTGATGGGTATTGTTCCATCGCTCATCAATCACTCTCCATAGAAATTGTTGTTTCTCAAACCCCTCATCCCCCCTATTTTCATAATAAGCATGAATGGCTTCTTTGGTTTTATCCATGGTCTCATACAAGTAGCCCATTGTGGGCTTGTCCCCATCAACCAACTGAAGAACCCTTACCAAAGATTCTGAAATAGAACACGCCTCCTCCACTCTTGCCCAAAATCTCTCATGATATGAAACTAGTTTGCATATGCCCTCTCCCTCCACCTTGCAGCTAATAGATAAAGCACGCCTCTCTTGTGAAAGAAACATGGTCTTCACATCCCACATAGAATTCAAAAGAGTCTGAAGAGATATGAAACTAGTGGAAAATCATGTAATGGCAGGATGCACCAACTCTTTGTTGTTGGTGAATCTTCTCATCAAGCTAGGCACAGATGCATCATTATATAAAAATTTTGTTATGCTCTTGGATGATTCAACAATATACTTCACAAAATGAATCTTCCCTATATCCTCCAGCACCAAGTCAACACAATGTGCAACACAATGTGTCCAAAACAAGATAGGATATCTCTCCATAAGCAATCTGCCAGCAGCAACATAATTTGCAACGTTGTTCGTTATGACTTGGACAACATTTTGTGGACCTACTTCCCGAATGGTGTCCAACGACTCACATAATAAATGTGCATATTTAATTTGTGCAGATGCATCAACAGACTTCATAAACATTGTCCCATTGGAACAACTAACCAAGAAGTTAGGAAGGGTCCTACCCTTCTAGTCATTCCAACCATCTGACATCACTATGCATCCAGTGTGTTTCCATGATGCCCTAAACTCCTCCAATCTAGTAGTGCAATCATCTTTTTTATTTTGAAGAAGAGGCCCTCTCAACTCCGCAAAGGTAGAGGCTTTGTACCGTACAACATCAGGTTCACCATATTCCCACAAAGGGTACAACTGCCTTGGCATTTTGTTTGAACTTTAATTTGTACCTAGGGCACAAAAATTTGAAAAAATTTAAAAAATGCCCATCACATAAGAAACAAGATATATGTTAAAATATCAAAAAAAATTCAAATTGTGAATTTTATATTTTAAGTGCCTCTTCTCACTCCCTGAAGTTAACAGCAAACACATAAATTAACTAAACAAGGACTTGAAAGTTTGAATTTTTGAAACATGTAAACAATCCACTGTAAAGAATAATAATTATAGTTTATAAGGACCACGCTGCCAACAGCCCCACTCTAGTGACAAGTGACAACAAATGAAGTCTGAAACGTTTTGATTCAAAGCATTGATGGTTATTGGATATGTAACAACCACACAGTTAATCACAGTCAATCGTTCACCATACATATTGCAAAAATCAACAACATTGTGTACCATTACAGAGACTCAGAGAGAATCCATACCTCCAAATCGGGGGTCGTTGTCCTAGTGTCTCTCACGTTGAGCAATGGACAAAACTTCAAATCCACGCTACAAAACTAGTCAAATTTCCTCCTCTTGGGCAGTGACAAACAACTCCTCTCTTCACAGGCTCTAATCGTAAAGGATTGAGTGCAAAATGAGTAAAAAAACAGACTTTCCCCAACTTATACAAGACCCGGAAAAGAATCACGATTTTTTGGATCAAACCGCAATTTTATCGTGAGTTTTCCAAGCTTGAAAAACTCGGCCGACACCATCGGTGAGTTGAAAAACTCGCGATTTTCCAATATTATCGGGATGTTATCAGGAAGAGGTTTGAAGATGATACCTAATGAGATCTACCTAGTGGTGTTATTCACTTTCTATATTGCATTGATTTGGGTACATGCCTCAAATTAATGGTCACATTTGGACACTTGGAGCCCCTCCTTGGACAATGTACTTTGCATGGATATGACATTGATATAAGCCTTGAATCCATCGAAGAACTCTAAGGAGGCTTCTTCGACAATTGATTGAGGTTATTCCACTTCTTTTAGAGGATGTTGGGCATGATGATGACACTACAGCCTTGTTGAGACATCTTAGGACCTGTCACCTTGTTGGAGATGATGTGGCACCTTCCAATGGGATCTTGTACCTTTATGAGATGATATGACACATGGGGATGAAATGTCGCACCTTTCACACATGCGATGAAGAGCATGAATTTATGATGGACATACTTGTCTTATTAGCAGATTTATTTCATTTGTGAATAATTGAGCTAAGCCTCTCAAATAAAAGTGTTTTTCCTACAAGCACTACATCATTGGCATTCTCTCGCGGTTGGCACATTTTCTCTTTTATATAAAATTGTTTATCTCATGTACAGTGCACCCATTGTTGCACATCTTTCTCTCTCTAACACACTTTTGGTTCAGCTAGAGCTGGCTTTGCTCTCTTTACTCTTACTGCAGCTTTTGCAGTCGCCACTTTATTTACATTCAATCCCCTCTTTCCACTTGTGATCTCAGTAGAATCTACTTAACTCAAATAAATAACAAGCCTAGTTTGTTTCCTTGGGAATAGAAGATTTGGTCAACATTGACTGAACTCTCCATAACTTGTAGAGTATGACCAAAAGTTGGTGAGTTTGACCAAAGTTGTAGAGATTCATCAAAATTTGCCATGTCCAACTGACTGACTCAGCTGACAATACAAATAAAAAACAAAATCTGATACGAAAAATATTTTCAGCCTATAACTTGTGTTCTATACAGGCAGAAAACTTCACATAAAACAATCCACATGCATATTGCAGCTGGATTTAGACTATTTTCTAGGATTTCCGGTCGATGTGATGGGGTAAAACATTGGTAAGATGAGCTTTGGAGTTATAAATCATCCAAGCCATGAAATTTCTGAATATTTGCAGCAAATGAAAAATAAAATAAAAAAACGACTATGCTATTCTTTTAGTACTTTTTTGAGTTTTTTCCCAAACATTTCCCGAGTCCAAGTAATGGTCTTACACTTCTACTTGCTGTGTCATTCCCAAGTCCAAGAGATATGACTTTGGAATATTTGCAGCTCGTACAGTCTTTGTGAGAACATATTTCATAAAACTTGCATAACTACTACAACTGTACTAAAATTATATGTTATTCAGAGATAACAGAAAGAAGATTACGATATTGATAACTAGAGCAACCAAAACAAGCATACCTGTAAAAAGTGATTCACGGCTCTTTTCACGACTTCAGGCTCATGTGGAGGTAGCTGCATTGAGCACACATACTATATTGTCAAACCACATGAGAAAAGGATACCAGTAACCTTAGGCATGTACTAGTTATTTACTCATTTCCAACAAAATGATGGTAAACATCAAGAGATTTTGGCAGGATTACATTAATATACTCTCACACATACTTACTAGCAGAAGAACTGCAAAATAAAATGCTGATAAAAGATAGTTCTGATTAACAAAAATCTTAGAAAATGAATTAAAAAAAGCCATCATGTTCCAACAAGGTAGTATATAATGTATTCCAAGAAAAAAATGTATTCTACAGATTAAGCTTTCCCATTCCAATTGTCAATTTTCTGCAGCTCATACCTTAGAAAGAAATACAATAAATGAAAGATAGAGAAAGTCAAGAAGGACTCTTAGATTCTAATAAAGATACTAGAATCCATAATTCAAATGACTAGTAATGGATCCAAAACATAATTCAAATTCCATTTGTCATATTTCATGCATGCACCTTGCAATAAATGTTAGAATATTTAGACAATTAGGAGTTAGTTAAGATCAACTTGGTCTAATGTGTCTTTAGGTAAAAGTGTCTTTGTTTAGTGTGTTTCTTTAGTATGCATTTGTAATTGTGTAATCCAATAGTCTCGATATGTTATAGAAATAAAGTGATCTGATGGTTTATATTCTCCTTCATTCTGACAGCAATACCAATACATTGCTTATGCACTATTGGTCCACGATCTCTATCTAAAGAGCATGGAGAGTCATTTCCTTAAGAACAATTGTCACAAACTTTTACGCATAAATTATTTCTTTTATACATAAAAATAGCCATGTTAGCTAGGGTTGTTACCGCTCAAATTAATAGTGTTAGCAAAATTCAACCAAGACTGCTACACGGTAAGAACTATTAGGAGTATGTCCGATGTCACCTTAGCATATTCCTCTCGCTTTAGGCCAACTCCCACTAACTTCCATGGGCAGTATCCCTACACGCAACAACTCAACCAAGATAGGATAGACCAGTGCCTAAATGAATTATATAAAATAGGTAGGAGTTATTTAAATGACCAAATTCTGATCTGATTTTAGATGTAACAGAGAACTAATATTGCAGACCAGCAGTGAGAAATTACTCAATAGGCAAAGAAAATAAGCTTGAAACACCACAAATTGAGTATGCTAGCTTCTTACCACAATAGAAGACAAAATAGAGCTATTGTACCTGTTCTATATGGCTATAAGAAGTCAAAATACTTGTTGTTCAAACATGTAACTTTAATATTTTTGAAGAGTGCAGCAAAGAAACAAGCAAAAGGCCCACTTTAGGGGCCTGAAAATAGCCTTTTGTGAACCCAGAAATAACCCCACAACCATGAGGGTTGAAAATTGACTTGACCAAAAACAATGATCAAACCTACAAAATTTTTTGGACAGCCAATGTATGATCTAATAGAAATAATTAGTCAATGAGAAATCTCTTTAGATCAAATTCAATGGATGCAGAAGATTTTATCTTGGTTTTCACGTATCCAAAGGCAAGGGTTTGCCACCAATCACTCCCAACCATTGTAAATTATTTCCAGGACCTATAAGTAGCTTCAAAACACTTGGAAATATGATTAGTGCAGCAATATAGAGCTAATTGAGGGGTGTACATCTTCAGGGCCTAGGGCTTCCCCAAATACAAATTTTGTGGTGATTTTACCAATGATTTGATAAAAAAAAGAATCTAAACAAAAAATGAGTGATTTTTTTGTTGGTATCACAATTTTCGTTATATCAAAAACCACAGGTGTTAGTAAACGGACACATCTCTAAAGTTAATGAATCCTCGAGAGGCGGTTAAGCACATATCACAAAGCACACGAGGAGCGCTAGATTATCCAATTCCCAACAATATCCCCCCCGGTGCGAACCGAGAGTGTTTCGAACTCGAGACCTTTGGCTTTGATACCACTTGTTGGTATCACGATTTCCATTACACCAAAACCCGCAGGTCTTAGTAAATGGACGCATCCCCAATGTTAATGGATCCTCAAGAGGCAGTTAAGCACATGTCACAAAACAAACGGGAAGCAATTGATTATCCAATGCCAAACAATTGTTGAACCATGGTTGTCATTGATGTCAACCAATGCAGCAGCCAGAAGTAGCCCCATTTTCGATGACAACTGAGAAGCATCTAAAAAACTGAATCAATTGTGTTCAGTATGATGCAGTTGTTTCTCGAGTCTCTGACTACTACTAGCCTCTGCACTATCTCTAAATAATTTGCGATGCTACTGACTCTGGACTGTGCCACCTGCACTACTGCCAGCACTACAATGTGCTTCCCAACATCTGACTGCTACTAGTCTACAACTAACACTCTAGAATATGAATGCATCTCCTGACACTGATCCATCCTGCTACTGAATGTTGTGGGCCCCCGTAGCTAGGCAATGATCCATGAGGTGGACTCCTGAGTGGACCCAGCTCAGATCTTGTAGCTCTCTGAGGCTACAACTCCAAGTCACCCCACCTCCCTCCTGGAGGTATATCGGCGAACATTGCGAAGTCTTCCTCCAACGTAGAGGACAGCCTATCTATCTCAGCATGTGTTGTTTCCTGGTCTTGCTTCTCCTACTTGGGACAGCGTATCTATCTCAGCATGTTTTGTTGCCTGGTCCTACTTTTCCTTCTTGTCCTTCTTTCTGAGAAGACACTGGGCACTGTAGCAGCCAAACTCGCCACACTTGAAGCACTTGACCTTAGATATGTCATTCTTCCTCCTTCCTTGCTCCCCCTGCCCCTGACTGAGACCCTTTGATGTGAGGACCACATTCTCCTCCTCCTTCACCACCTTCGATCCACTGCTACTGTTACTGCCACTAATGGAGCTCTTTAGCAGAGCTCGTCTCAACTGTTGTTGCAAGTCGGACCACATCCTGTCCCGCTCTAGTAGCTTAGCTTTGCCCAATATGCTTTGGACGAAGACCTGCTAATCCTCCGAGACACTATTTAGTGCCAACTGTACTAGCTCTGAAGGTTGAGGCGTTGCCCCAACAACTACAAGCTGGTCTCGGACCTCCTGAATCCTGGTGAGGTAGGGATCTATGCCTTTCCCCTTTTGCATCCTAATGCATCTCAGTTTTCCTTCCAAGAACATCTTTCATTGCTCGGAAGTGCCCTGATATAGCATGGAGAGAGCATCCCACATCTCTTTGGTCGTTCCCTTGGTCGCTATATGTGAGACTTACTCTGAAGGCGTGGGTCGAGTGCGCCCATCCAAACACTCTTTAGGGAATTAATAGACAAAAAAACCCTTCAAACGAAAATTCACCTGGAATAATGTCCACAACAAGAACAACTTACCCAACCCTGCAAAACGACAGATTTGTGAAAATTTATGAACCTAAGTTACAGAAACCCTACTGCAGTTTTCTGATTTACTTCTCCTATTTGTTCTGTTAAATTAACAAATTATTTTTCTAAATTATTCAACAAAAATATCAAAGTAAACACCATCGCAGCCTACACATACATACAGATCATTTAATGAAGCATAACGCACATATGACAAAGGACATAGTATTTTTTGAACAATGTCCCCGGAAAAACCCAATGCGGGATAACCGATGCAGCAGCTCTTAGAGGGTTTGTTTATTAAGCAGAATATATGAATACAATCAAGGGCACTAGCAGTGGTTTGCCCAACAGAGAAATCACGACAAATGTACCTCTATCTCTCGGAGACAGAAAATATGGTTGATTCAGCTGAGGCTTCACACCCTCTGAATAACGCTGAATATGAACCCTTTCTGGCCCACTAGAAATCCCAGTGCTACCTCTCCCAGCACTACGTAGTTGCTAGAGCCTCTGCCCAGCACAGGCTGCTCCTGCATCACCCCTCTGGGCTCAGCGCTGCCTCTGCGTCACCCTAAAGGACCTGTGTCAACCTCTGTGTTGCCTCTGTGTGAGCCTGGCTGGGTTGCGTCCCTCCTGTTGGGTCTCTGCGCTGCCTGGTACGGATCTGCCTCTCTGCCTATGTATTCTCGGCCTCGGATCTGAATACCCTCGCCGATCTGCCCCTCACCAGCACTGCAAGCTTATTCGAAAATTCTCAGCAAACCACGCCCAAGAATTTCGACTTAGCTCAAGTGCTACCGGTCTGTGTGTGTTCTCCAACTGACCCCAAGCCTTCCTTTAATACTTTTCTCGTTGAACATTCAACGGCCGTGATCTAATCTCTAATCGACGGCTAAAATTAGAAAAGACTCGATTCACGTTACTTAGAACATTCTCACCCAAATGTCTAAATTAATTCACTTTAATTATTTAATTTCCCTAAGTTAGACTTAGGGTATCCATTAAAATAATTAATATTTTGAATAACTTAGCTTCCGGGTGGAATTTCTCCAAACGACTTCTGGGTCTTGGAGATCTGATGTGTTCTAGCCCCTCCACAAAGTTTCGGAGCTAGAGCACATCCAATGCTACCCAAAATCTCAACACTCCCTCTTAGAGAGGAATGTGCTCTAGCAACACGTCATCTTGAAGCATCACCCTGATCCATGGCATCGGTCCCCTGCGTTGTTGATGCTTGGCCTATTGCCCTTCATCCACTGCGCTGCTCTTTTCTGTACTGTTGCCCATGACTCTGCCACAGTCACTGCCTCATCTATACTGCAGCTCCCTCTCAAATGTTGCATCATGCTGCCCATAGCACTGCCACTGCTAACTATTGCACTGCAACTCAGTTGTTGAGAAGTAAGTAACTAAAGGACATCACCCAAAATACTGACAGACAAGTTAGTTTGGCTGCATCTCGATAATGAAGCACCCTCTTCTGCTGTTATGTGCTGACCCTCTGAAGCTCTGTAATGTTTGTTTCTCTCCACTACGTAAGCACTGCCTCTGTGCTACTAAAATCCCTTCAACCTCTGCGTTGTTGATGCCTCCCCTCTACGCTGCTCCAGTCTTCAGTGTCCCAGCACTGCCATAGTACCTCCACGATCCTCTGCACCAACTAACTCCACTCATCCTGCCACTGTCTTTTGTTGATTTTTGTAGCATCAAAAAGTGTTCCAAGTTTCAAAATTTGTAAGGAGGCTTGGACATCAGTATTCCAAAGAACCCATAAAATGTTTGTGGAAATTCCACTCGGTTTATGTTTTATTAAAATAATTAATTATTTTAATGTAAACCCTAAGTTTAAACTTAGGGAAATTAAATAATTAATGGGTATTAATAAAACAGAGTGTGCATCTTCTAGAGAACGAAGATCAAGTCAAGTTTTAATCTTGGCCATTGATTAGACTTCTAATATGGGTCGTTGATTCGTCAATGAGAAGATTATAAAAGAAGGATTGAGGGTCATTTGGAAAGTAAGCCAGGTACACACTCAGTAACCCGAAGGAAGTCGATTCTGAAGGGGGGGTCATGTTTCCAAAATTTGGGGGAGTCACGTTTCATACTCGTACCCGTTTCCCTGTTTCGTGCAACTTAGGCCTCGACACTTAGGCTCAATTTATAGCTTTCCTAAGCTAAGATTGACGACCAAAATTAGCTCAAGCTAACTGAAGATATGTGACTTAACTTTAGTTAACTTTCCTATCTTTAGCTTTCTTTACTTTAACTCAAGTACAAGTCATAAATTTAGCTTGCTTTACATGCACATCTCATACATGTCACATGCAACACATCCGCATGCGTGCAACCCACTTGCACAGTCTACATGTCACATGCAAACTCCTAAAGAGGAAAATCAAGGGCCTTCTAGTCAAGACAAAAGGCTAGAGGTACCTTCTGAGGTACAAACATCCACACTTCATACTACTCAACCAAGCTAGTTTACATATAGGGAAACCCTCCCTAGGATATGATGCCCCTTCCTTACCCTTAAAGTAAGAGTGAAGGCCATCGAGATGATTGTGGGTGGCTTGCCTGATAGTTGCTTCTTGGCTCTCCCACTAAGATTAGGACTTTCATATTTAGGCGAGAGTTTGAGTCAAAACAGAAAGTACATATTTTTCCTCTCTTGTCACTGATCCAAGAATTAATTGTTGAGATTTTTGAGTGTTGGGGCAGCATCGGATGTACTCTAGCTCCCAAACTTTGTGGAGGGACAAGAGTACATGAGATCTCCAAGACCCAGAAAGGGATTTGAGAAATTCCATCTGGTTTAAGAGAAAATTAATTACTTAATCTTTTCAATTAAGGACCCTAAGTCTAGCTTAGGAAAATTAAAAGATTAAAGGTAATTAATTTAAACATGTGATGGAAATGACTTAAGTCACACGGATCAAGCTTTCTTTTAATCTTAGCCGTCGATTCAAGATTAGATCACGGTTGTTGGTTTCCCAATGAGAAAAGTATAAAGGAAAGGATTGGTCAGTTGGAGAACACACACA
Organism: Pinus albicaulis; assembly: GCA_034641835.2. Taxonomy (NCBI): domain Eukaryota; kingdom Viridiplantae; phylum Streptophyta; class Pinopsida; order Pinales; family Pinaceae; genus Pinus; species Pinus albicaulis. The sequence continues at coordinate 1,047,849,950 of CM076580.1, forward strand.
GAGGCAGAGCACTGAGACTAAGCTGGAATTCTAGGGTGTGGTTTGCTAGGAATTTCCAGAAGTGTTTCAGTTGCAGCAAGGGGTAGTATTGCCAAGAGGGATGATCTGATCCCGGGCCAAAACTCAGCAAGAGGCAAAGAAGCAGCAATCAGAGCAGCGCAGAGGGAGCAGCAGCTACGCAGCGCAAAGGGCTTGAGTGCTACGCAGGCCAAGAAAGGGCAACGCAGAGGCAGCAGGAGGCCATCAGGGCTTACGCAAGACCAGCTAGGGCAACGCAGGGACAACGTAACCCAGTCTGGGGTTACGCAAGCCTCTCCTAAGCAGCGCAAAGGCACGCGCAGGCTAGCAGAGCTGACGTAAAGGGCTTCAGAGCAGCGTTGGGGTTTTTGAAGACAGAAAAGCACTGAGTTTCGTAAATCCCGTTTGAGGGTGTGAATCAATCTAGTTTTCTGTCTCCAGAACTGAGATATTGCTACAGATCTTGTATTTCTCTGCCAGGTTAACCAGTAAGGTGCCCTAATTTGTTGTACTCAGAATCTACTTAAAAATAAAAACCCTTCAGCAGTTAGAAGACCGGTTTTCCCGCATTGGGTTTTTCCAGGAACAGCTGTCCAGAAAATCTTGTGTGTCACTTTGTCTATGTGCATGTATTCAATTTAGATTTGTATCTGTGTAGGTTGTTAAAGTGTTTACTTCGACGTTAATACTGAACATTTCAGATTAATAATTTGTACAAGTAGGAGAAGCAAATCATGATTTAACAGTAGGGTTTCTGCATAAGTAATATTCAGAAATTTTCACATGCTATCAGAGCGATTGCAGATTTAGTTGAATCATCAGCAAGAAGACTGAAGAATCCTTGCTGCAGAAAGCAGCAACAGCATCAGAAAGTCGGACCAGAGAGGAAAATGTAGCACGAGGGAAGCAGAGCCACGCAAAGGCCAGAGTGACGCAGTCTCAACACAGTCTCCATGCAAGCCCACGTACTTACCGCGCGGAGGCAGAACAGAGATAGTGTTGGGACTGTCTACCCATGCAGAGGCCAGCCAGGGTGACGCAGTCCTGAAGCTGTTGCTGATTCAAAGTGCCGAAAGTAGTGTTGCGGAGCTTCAGTAGTTGCTGGTGGGGTTAAATCTCTGAAGGTGCAGAAATTAGCCGGAGCACTAGTTGACAAAGAGCGGGAGGAGAACAGCTTCTCAGAGGATTTGCAGCCAAAGAAATATGCAGATCGATCGGAGGATCGAAGAGAGTTGATTCGTTGTGATTTGGCAGATTTCCAAGAGAGGAAGTCACTTGTCAGAGGGAGCACAGGGTGCCTTTCTCGCTAAGGACCCTAGATCCACGTCTCTAGCATAGAGAGAAGGATTAGTTTCAACAAATTTATTGAGCACATGGCACATCAAGGACTACGTGATCAGGATAGGTTGGACGGCATGTCCAACTTTACAGTCTGGAAGGCCAGAATCCTGGTAGTCATGGAGGCATACGGTCTGAGGGAGCATGCAAGGAAAGTCCTGGCCATGCCAACTGATGCGAAGCTCCTGGAGAAACATGAAAAAGCAGCGGCACATGCCAAGCACTTCAACTTGGACGGAGTCAAAGATCATGTAGTTCCTCACATGGCCGAAAAGACAACGGCTCATGATATGTGGGTGGCTCTGACCTCACTATATGAAGGACGATCCATCCAACGGAGAATGCTTCTGGAAAATCAGATAATGTTATCCATGATGGCCAAGGGAGAGGAGATCGGGTCGTTTCTTTTTAGATTACAGGCAATTAGGGATCAGGTGACCACCAAGGGGGTGAAAGTGGAGGATGATGTTATGGTGAGGATTGCTCTCAATGCAGACACAGAGGACTGGAAAACTTTTGTCCAAAGTATTTTGGGCATAGTGGACCTTCCCAACTGGGACAGTATGTGGGCGATCCTCCGACAAGAAGAACTTCGTCAGTTCACCAAGAGACAGTACAGCACCGGATCAAGTAAATTGAAGAAGGAAGAGGAAGAAGATGCAGCCTTAGCATCAAAGAGGCAGCAAGGGAGAAAGAAGCGGGATCTGTCAAAGATCAAGTGTTTCCAATGCGGCGAACTAGGACATTTTGCTAGCAATTGTCCTCAGAAGAAAAAGGACAAGGAAGCTTCTAGCTCCAAGGTTGTTGTGGCGGACGATGGCTCCAAAGATGACGTAGCCATGAGTGCTCATGAACCACGAAAGTGGGGCGACATGGATCTGTAGAGTAACTACAGAGTGGTGGCGGGATTCTTGAGTAGCCCAACTCTTGGATCACATCCGTGCTATGGGAGCCTTAAGACAGTAGCGTGACAAGTGGAGCAATGGGTGCAAAGAATCACAGATGGAGCAGAGGCAGCGCTGAATGCTAAACGGGAGCAGCGCAGTGCAGATGTAGCAGCAGCGTGGCAGCGCAGCGCAGAGGGGCTGATGTGACTTCCGCAATGTAGTGCAGGCTGGCTTACACAAAGCAGAGCTGCAGCAGCGCAGTGGCTTCAGGAGGACATCGCAGAGTAGCAGCCTATGGAGCTTCAGTGATGCGGAAGCAACCCAACTAACTTGTCTATCAAAGATTGGGCAGGAGTTTTCAGTTGTTTCTCTCAGCAACTGAGTTCCGATGCAGCAGTTAATAGCACGATGCAACAGATTAAGAGGGAGTTGCAGTACAAATGTGGTAGTGGCGGTGGCAGCGTCATGGGCAGCAGTACGGAAGAGCAGCAGCAGCATAGTGATGAAGGGCAGCAGGCCAAGCATCAACGCAGAGACCCACACCAGAGATCAGTGCAGAACTTCGAGGTGAAGTGTTGTGCTAGAGCACATTCCTCGCTAAGAGGGAGTGTTGAGATTTTTGAGTGTTGGGGTAGCATCGGATGTGCTCTAGCTCCCAAACTTTGTGGAGGGACTAGAGTACATGAGATCTCCAATGACCCATAAAGGGATTTGAGAAATTACGTCCATTTTAAGAGAAAATTAATTAATTAATCTTTTTAATTAAGGACCCTAAGTCTAACTTAGGAAAATTAAAAGATTAAAGGTAATTAATTTAAACATGTGACGGAAATGACTTAAGTCACATGGATCAAGCTTTCTTTTAATCTTAGATGTCGATTCAAGATTAGATCACAATCGTTGGTTTCCCAATGAGAAAATTATAAAGGAAAGGCTTGGGGTCAATTGGAGAACACACACAGAGGCAGAGCACTGAGGCGAAGTTGGAATTCTAAGGCGTGGTTTGCTAAGAATTTCCAAAAGTGTTTCAGCTGCAGCAAGGAGTTGTATTGGAAAGAGGGATGATCTAATCCCGGGCCAAGAGTCAGCAAGAGGCAGAGAAGCAGCAGTCAAAGTAGCGTAAAGGGAGTAGCAGCTACACAGCGCAGAGGGCTTCAGTACTACGCAGGCCCAGAAAGGGCAGCGCAGAGGCAGCAGGAGGCCATCAGGGGTTACCTAGGCCCAGCTAGGGCAGCGCAAGGACAGCGTAACCCAGTCTGAGGTTACGCAGGCCTCTCCTGAGAAGCACAAAGGCACACGCAGGCTAACAGAGCTTACGCAGAGGGCTTCTGTAAAATTGTGTAGATGTTCTATGCTTGATGCAACTTTACTTTTCACTACAGCAATCACATAAACAATCAAGTAAAATGCTTGATAGAACATACCAGTGGATCTATAGAAGACAAACCAGAAACAGAAAAATGTGGTGGAGCGTTACGGCGGTCAACAAGATGCTTCAACTAGCAAAGTCTCCTTGGTCAGCCAACCTAGCATGTGTCACAACAACCCTCAAAACAGCCACCAGTCAACTCAAAGTCAACCCTAGAAAAGTAGCAACAGCAGCAAAAGCTGCAATAGAGTTCTCTTCGTCCTTCTTTCCCACGTGTGAACCGAAAACTGCCTCCAAGGAGCTCGAACCAAAGAGGAGAGATGATGTGTGAGGATGAGATGATCAAAAGTCCTCCAACGTTGACTCTATTTATATAAATCACTGAGGTGTGTGACACATTTACTGGGGGTGTAAAACCTTAAGGCCGACCTGCACATATTTTGAAAGTATTAAAAATAAATTCAAAATAAATGTTCTGCTCATCTGATCAAGATGATCTTTAGATCGATCTTGCACCTCTTCGAAAGAGGAACCCAATAAAAATATTAGTGTCTTCATCTTAGCATCACAACATGGAGTTTGGACCTAGTTGTCCAATTTTAACACTCCCTCTCAACTAGGGAGAACTCCATCCACCTGTGCAATCAAACATCGTGCATCATCCCGCCGTAACTTGCTTTGCTGGCCTCTTTATTTCGCATCGTGCGGGTTAGTCACAAGACTTCATTCCCACTCGACAGATCAAATTTCGCAGGTCCGAAACTCCCCGGAGACCTACAAAGAGTCTCATATATACTAACCTCGAAGTTAGTTTACCACTAACCCTCGAAGTCAGTTTGGAGGTCTGAAACCTCACATGGACTCAAAGAGTCACATACCAACCCGAAGTTGGTTTATCTGACCCGAAGTCAGTAGGAGGTCCGAAACCTCACTAGACTTGATCCCAGATCAAGTGGTTGGACCATGTCATCCTAGATAGAGAGTATGGCAATCTCTGATGCGTCCATCAGTATTTGCTACTAGTCTCTAGCTTTTCCCACCTCATTGGCCAAATGAGAGGTACTTCCCATGAGTCCGGAACTCAAATGGGTAGAATGCATACGGGGCACAGATCATGAGAGGCGAACCAACTCAATCCTCATAACAGTGGGGCAGAAGCACCACAAGGTTCGGCAAGCCTAGCCTCGTGTGTGCTTATAGCTCCGAGAAACTATCCCCAAGCCCCCCCAAAGCTCCCAGAGCTCATCGTCCAACAGGACCCTCATAATAGGATCGTTCCACGATTCCAAGGTTCTCACGGAAGGTTAGGAACATGAGCTTCCCCAAGGGCATTGTGAGAATATCCGCGACTTGCTCATCAGTTCCTACATGATCGAGCCTTACAGCGCCTCGTTGTACCATATCTCGGATAAAGTGGTACCAGCCATCAACATGCTTAGATCGTTCGTGGAACACGGGATTCTATGACAAATGAATCCCCCTCAAGTTATCACAAAGGATAACGGTGGCATCTAGCACATGCTCGAACAGCTCACTGAAGAGCTTTCGCAACCAAGTGACTTCACAACAGGCCATGCATCCTGCAATGTATTCGGCCTCAGTGGTGCTCAAGGCTACCGACTTCCATTTCCTGCCCGAAGCAGATCTACTTGTGAAGTAGCATCCAGATGTGCTCTTGCGATCCACCACACTGCCAGCCTAATCAGCATCAACATATCCATGGAGTGTCATACTCCCGGCAGTGTATCTCAGCCCATGGTCTACCGTGCCACAGAGATATCTCAAGAGTTCCTTGGCACCAACCCAGTGAATGTTATGATCAACCATGAGTTGACTCAAAGTGTTCACTGCAAAACATACGTCTGGACGGGTGTTCACTAAGAACATCAGGGCCCCTACGAGTTGACGATACTCAGTAGGATTTGCTAGCATGGGCCCAGCAGCGCTGCCGCTCAACTTCTTAAAGTTGAGCTCCATCGGTGTCGACACGGACTTGCAGTCCACCATACCAAATCTTTCCAGAAGCTTCACAATGTATTTTCCTTGAGAAAGGAAAATCTCGCCAGGTCTCTGCCAGACCTCTAGGCCTAGGAAATAGTGCATCAATCCTAGGTCATTTATCTCGAACTCAGCAGTGAGCTCCCTCTTGAATGAGAGGGTCAACACCTGTCAGGAAGAGGTCATCCACATACAGCACCAAAATGAGAGGCTTCTCCCTGTCAACCTTGAAGTAAAGGTTCGGATCAGCATTACTACGAGAGAAGCCCAGCGTCATCAGGTAGCTATCTATCCTCTCGTACCAAGCTCTAGGTGCTTGCTTCAGCCCATAGAGGGCTTTCTTCAACCTGCAAATAAGGGTGTCCCGATCCTGGACTTCGAACCCCAGAGGTTGCTCCACATATACCTCTTCCTTTATCGCACCATGCAGAAATGCGGTCTTCACATCCATCTGATGGAGACTCCATCCTTGCGTAGCAGCAAGGGCTATGATAGATCAAATAGTGGTATTGGGCCACAGGTGCAAATATGTCATCATAGTCTATGCCTTCCTTTTGAGAGAAGCCACGGGCAACGAACCTTGCCTTGAACTTTTCAGCACTTCCATCAGATCCATGCTTGATCTTGTAGAGCCATTTCGAGGTGACAACTGCTTTGTCCTTCGGTCTTGGAACCACATCCCAGACATCATTCTTCATTATGGACTCATACTCTTCGTGCATAGCATCCTTCCAGACTTGATGCTTTACGGCTTCCTCAAAAGATCCAGGCTCGGATTTGTACAATAGTACTCATGACTGCTAGATACCCTTGGTATCTACTCGGCTTCTTGCTTTCACGAAAAGTCCCCCTTTGGGGCCATATGTCCCTCAGCATCCTCGAGAGTGACCCTGAGCCATGATGGTCTCTTCCCCAGTGAAGGAGGTGGATCAATCGGGTCCATCAGTCCTTCAATATCGGGCATCGTCTCGTCTTTCGATCCTTCAGACCTTACTTCATGGTCTTCCTCAGATCTCAGAAGATTGACTACTTTCTTCAGGGAAGCATCTTCATCAAAAGTGACATCGTGGCATATCTCCACTTCCCTTTGACCAGGCACATAGACTCTACAGGCCTTCGAAGTTTCACTGTAGCCCACAAACATTGTGGTCTCCCTCTTGATGCTAGCTCCTCTGCAAAAGTTCTTGAACTCGTTCGTCTCATATACTAAGAACATCCTCCCAAGGATGTCACGGACAGCATACCAGACATATCAGAATGTATCAATGCAAGACATCAGATGTCTTTGTGACGCTTGAGGAGAAAGGTCCCCTTGTATGCTTTCCTTCAGCACAACCCTGACATACACCTTCATGATTATTTGAGAACATGGGCATCCCCGTCACCACCTTCCTTGCTTCGGGAAGGGCTTTGTAGTGAAGGTGTCCAAACCTCCGGTGCCATAGTTCAAATAGTATCACATGTCATCGCTCCCAGTGGACTTCCTCCAACCTGGTAGAGTGTATCAACTCTAAACCCAATCGTGATGGCTTCCTTGAAGCTCTTCTTCCACATGCGCACCTTTCCATCAGTGAATGCCACATTGAAACCTTTGTCTTCCATGGTCGACATAGACACAAGGTTCTTCTTCAAATAAGGTACATATAGTACATCCTGCAAGCGGAGGACTTGACCTTGAGACAAGTGGAGGGTCACAGTCCCTATCCCTTTCACGGGATATGTGGCATTATCTCCAAGGATAATTTCCAGATTAGTATCCTTCTCAACCATATCAGATAGTGCTTCCTTGAACCCAGTGATGTGCCTTGAGGCACCACTATCTATCAACCAGACATCCATAGTGTCGGGTGGAGATGCAGCAGAGAGGGCAAATACAAGGATGAATTCATTTCTTTTATCAACAACATTTGATTCCTCATACCTGGAATTTCTCGACCTTTTGAAAGGTTGTTCATTTCCGCCGGAGGGAGCCTTCCTCTTTCCCTTGAACGTCATTCCTCCGGTTGTTGTTGTTGTCATCACCATCGAGAGAATCCTTCTTGAAAAGACATTCTCTAGCATAGTGACCTGGCCTATGACAAGTGTAACACTTGCCCTTCTTTCCTTGGGCCCCTGCTCTTCCTTTGTTCTTTGGACCACCAAAGTTCTTTCTAGAATGAGCAGCGTAGGCAGCATTTCCTTCATTTCCATACTCCTTCATTCTTGTCTCTTCTTGAACGCATCTCGATAGTACTTCGTCAAAGTCAGGTATCACATTATTATTTAGAATGGTAGTGTTGAACACATGCCATTCGAATGGGAGCCCTCCAAGTGCGGTGAGTACCATCTCTCGATCAGCTATTGTCTCCCCAATAGCCAGCAGATTGTTCCTAATCTCGGTCAGCTTTAGAAAGTATGATTGAACAGACTCATCCCTGCCTTTCTTCAGATTCTTCAATTGATTCTTGAAGAATAGTACTTGATTTGCATTGTTGGCCTTGAACATGAGGGTTTCTAGAGACAAAAAGGGACTGAGTTCTATAAATCCCGTTTGAGGGAGTGAATCAGTCCAGTTTTTTGTCTCCAAAACAGAGGTATTGCTGCAGATCTTGTATTTCTATGTCGGGTAAACCAGTAAAGTGCCCAGATTGGTTGTACTTAGAATCTACTTAATAATAAAAACCCTCCAGCAACCAGAAGATCGGTTTTCCCACATTGGGTTTTTCCAAGGACAGTTCTCTAGAAAATCTTGTGTGTCACTTTGCTTATGTGCATGTATTCAGTTTAGATATGTATATGTGTAGGCTGTTCAAGTGTTTACTTCGATGTTAATACTGAACATTTCAGATTAATAACTTGTATATGTAGGAGAAGTAAATCGTGATTTAACAGTAGGGTTTCTGCATAAGTAATATTCAGAAATTTTCACATTAATGAACACTAATTAAACAAAGTTAAGGACTCAGGCATATCAATAAAATAATATTCTCTTTCTTTGTCCCCATTGAGCCCCCTAGGTCCCTTTTCTTCCCCTCTTGTGGAGTCATAGCCACCCATTCTTTTGTCCTCCTTTTGCAATCTGTGATGTAATATACTTTTTTTTTAATTGTCATTCAATGTACAATTTTACTTATTACATTGTTTGTCTTTTATCCCTTCATAATTTACACATATACATCACTGGTCTGGAGATCAAAATTGAGGTATTCCAAGACCAGAACCAGAGACCTTGAGGTGATCTCCACCTTGAAAGAATGTGTTCAAAGCTCAAACAGATTGAGCAAATTCACTGGGCTTAGAATGAAAGACAGTTATCCATCCAAGATGAAAGAAAGAAAGATTAACTTGATATAATTCCCATGATGCAAGGGGCAGATATTGAGAAAAAAGTTTGTTGATTGGATATCTGGCTGTTACATGGAAAATCATTTCCACCATCCACCCAGTTGCAAGCTGAATAAGAACATTGTTGTTTTTTTCTAATTCGCTGGACAGTAAAGGCCATTCATTTGGGATTGTACAGACTGCAATGACATTGAGAAATTTTTGCGATGATACAATAAGAAGCAATATTAGAATCTGGTCATACTATACTCCGTATGCATGCCTCAGAAAAATTGCAGACATAATTTAAAGTTTCTCCTAAGACATGTCTTATATAACAGATTACAGATATGTCTGCGTAGATGAAGTATGCCATACTTCCCAAAATCATCTAGTTTATCATTATTGACATGTACAATATAGGATGAATTTTACCAGGTAAACGCAATTCTGGAAGCTATTTATTTTGCCTTGCCAAAAATGGTTTATTTCTGCTACCATGTCTAGTCATCAGTCAGTTAACCTTTCTGCCCAACTACTTTTCACCTTTGCAATCCCTACTGCACATTGTTCATTTGTCATGTGTCAAATCCTTTCCTACAAAAAAATGCATTCCCCTTTGCCAAAAGAATATATACAGGAAGATAATGCTATCCGATTCAATTAAAAAACCAGAAGTTAAGCTCTGAGGTTGAGACAGTCGTTACTGAGATTCTTCTGGTAGGTTTTGAATCTTTGATCCAGGAGTTGAAATCTCTCGTTTGCAGAAAGGTTGGAAAAGTTTAATTCTTGAGAAATGTGAGTTGCCCACAAGGTGAGTGATGGTGTAAAACATGCAGGATGGTGGAAAAGCAAACAAAAAAGATCATTTTATTTTCAACCTAATTTTTCCCTAGGCCAAGGACTCTCTTTTGTTTACTTTATGACTCAGTATCTGAATAGTGATTACATTGCCCTTTTGTTACTGTGGTCAATTTAACAAGTTATATCATGTCTTGGCCTCTTTACCTAACTTTAGATTGGGATTCTGTCTAACTTTAGTTTAAGATAATTTTTTCTTTCTTTCCTAGATTATAATTTAGTATACGAGGGACCAAAAGCCCTTCTCCATTCATGGCTTAAAAGCTGGTTGAATACATTATATTTCTTGGCCTGCTTACAACTTCAATTTTGGCAATTATGGACATTAATAAAATCAAAAATCAATCAATCTTGTGTAGAGTAGAAATATGTGATGCCTACAATACAAAATGATAATGGAATCCTGGTTTTAAAACGAACCTTTGAAGATCTTGTTATATATGGTATTTAAATGCTTGACTGCGATCTCAAGTGAATTTGAAAGAATCTTTTTCAATGGCTTGAATATAATTATAGGGAAGTCGGACACCTTTGTATACATGTAAGGGAAATTTCAAATTTGAGAAAACTGCAACCTTTAAAGAAAATGGTTATACAATGTTTGAGAAGACCATTTTGAAAAAGCCACCATCTTGTACGCAAGCACTAGAGAGATAATGCACTATAACAGTGGCATTGAAATTAAACATTAGAGAACTAAATAAATAATCAGCAACCAGATCAACTTGCAGACAACATAGACCACTTTCTTTAATGACAGCAAACCAACATCTTAAATAAGCTATGACAAAAAGACGAACAGACATGGTACTGAAATAACCACTTACCCCTGAAGTTTATGGATATTATTTTGTGAGATGATTGAACATCCATTAATTCAATATGAACATTGCACACACCCTCAAAAGTGAAAAGAAATACACAAAAACATCCTCTAACAAAAAAATATTTTGTATGCAAAGTTGCAAACACACTTGAAGAAAGTAAAGAAAGAGTATGTCATATATCCTAAGGACATTAGCTCTGGTTACCACTTCACCAGGCTTCCGCTTACTGATGCGCTCGACATCTACATGGCATACATTTGCTAATGCATGTACTCCCGCATCCTATGCAATAAGAAACAATAATAATTAGTTTAATAGATAAGAAGAAATTCAGATTGACCAATTTCATGCAGTCAATAAGTATGAAAGCCACAAGGAAAACTTAACAGATAGCATGCAAAAACAAGAAACTGCATTGCTTAACTTTTTGAATTAAACAAGGTTGCATTGGTTCAAACGTGCAAGGTCGTGCAAAGGGAAGGTGGTCAAAAGAAGGCCACGAGGTACCCGCTATAGCTCCCCAAAATGTGGGCATTCAAATATGAGAATGATATGGATATTAGTAGCAGAATATCATTATAACAACTAAATGCTGACCACTGATGAACTAAATTGAGAAAGAGAAAAGAACAAAGCTAAAATCAAATAGAAGGAACCAAACAAGAACCAATTGTTGTTTTTCCACGATACTAGAATCTAGGTTAGAATCTTACAATCACTAACACTACCAATCCAAGTATCACAACAAACTACTTTGCACAGCGGAACAATAAATAGCAGTAAATCAACACATGCACAAATATAGACAACCTTGTACAATTTTTAACTGCCCAACTCTGTTATATTAACAAACTGATAATTCAATTGTCTAGGGTTCTCGTACCAGGGATAATGGCCCTCATACATCCATTCATACAAGACTACAGTCTACAACTAGGACTTGGTGTCAACAACTATGACAACCAAACTCCCTGAACAAGATACACAAACTGTTGTAAATTGTGTAACTAGGTTCAGTCTTCATAAATATGAAATGTACTTTTGATTCTTGTAAATTGTAAAATGAAAGAAAATTATTATTATTATTATTATTATTATTATTGGAGTGTGGGTTTCATGCTCAAGATATTTTATTTTATAGGTCACACACCCATTGAGTGCTTCTAGGATTTTTCCTAGGTCAAGAAGTCAAAAGAGTCATTGTCATAAGTTGAAGACCCCTTCGGACACATTGTAACTTGTAAATAAGATTATTTTTGTCTTTAAAAGTGTCAAAATACCCTCAAAGATCAAGTTGGCCTAGCAGCTAGCAAGTCGGCCTAATTTGAGGAGCCACGTCCACCTTTGAGAAGCCTACATATAGGAGGAAACTCGACCTCCTTGAAGCACATTCATCACACTCATCCAAGCGAAGGAGGAAAATGAAGAAGGTAGCAAATAAGGAAGAGGACAAACAAGACTTGGTTTGGGCTATTTCTCTCTCACACATGGGCAGGAAGGCTAGGGTTTCTGCAATAAATCTAGGGTTTTCCTCTACAAGTTCGATCTTGAAGAAGAGAAGGAAAGAAGGTCAAGCGAAGGTCACAAGAAGCCATCCTCAAGCTCTAGAAGTCAGAGAAAGCCAAGCGTAGATCTAAGGAAGTCTTGGGAGGCTAAAAGAAGCTCACACATGTGACAACAGCAACTACAAGAGGGCTGAAAATTTCAGGTCTGCAATGAAGGCTGAGATTCTGCAGCTGGAGATCAAAATTGTGCTACTGGAAGAGATTTGACTGGGTTTGACTTGAGCAAGGAAAGCACATCATCCGGAAAGGTTGGACTTGGTCTTGGAGGATATTGGTCTTGGTCTAAAGGTCTTGGAATTCGTCAATTGAAGAATCCATGCGGAAGAGAAGACATTTGTGGGTTTTCCTCTCAAGTGGAGAGGTTTTGGCCTCGGCTTGCAGCCTATATTCTATGTTCTTGTTCTTCTTGTTTTGGTAGCAATTTGATGATACATAAACATAATGTTCCACCAAGACTCCAGTGCGGGGAGACGCATAGGGGGGACGTGTAGGAGTACCCTCAAATTTTAGGGAAATTTCAGGGGTGCGGGGGGACGTCAAGGTATATAATATATATATATATATATATATATTCGAGTTCATATTCAATAATAAAGCATAAATAGACAAATAGTAATGCATTGATCCCCACATAAAATTTAAATTCGCATTTGAATTAAATAATGGCATACATTGATCCATCCTCATCATTCATATGACATACTCATCATTCATCCATACCATGAGATTCAATAATAAAATTCAATAATGAAATATTCAAATACATTGATCAATATCATTAATCATTCTATAATATACATTGATTTAAAACTTAAATTCATCATTCATCATTCTAGAAGAGCTCGACGGCAGCAGGAGAGCACGGCTCGACGGCGGCAGGAGAGCACAGCTCGACGGCGGCAGGAGAGCACGGCTCGACGGCTGGCAAGAGAGCACAGCTCGACGACGAGCAAAAGAATTTGGGAAATGAATAGGTAAGTTAACCTAGGTAAGTTTTGAATTTTTAATTTTTAGTTTCGTTTTATTTTTTAAGTTTTGTTTTATTTTTTATTTATTTTTAAGTTTTTTAATACGTGAATTTTCATTTTTTTTAATATTAGGTGTTATTAGACAAATTCGAGGGGGGACACACCAAGGGGGACGCCTAGAGGCACCCTTTTTGGGGAGTCGCGTCCCCCACACTCGGGAAACGCACCCCCCTACGTCTCTCCAAGACTCCCAAAATGAGGTGTGTGGGGAAATGCAACCCCAGACGTCCCCCCGCCTCGAGTGTGTGGGATGTGAGTGGTGCGTGCACCCAACCCTAGGAGACGCGTCCCAGTGGAACACTGCATAAACATAATAATAATAAGAGAAGCTAATAAGTAAGATAAGTAAAATGACATCACAAGCAGTGATCAAAGAAAGAGAAATCACTCTAATAATTGCCCTATAGATTTCTCAACTCTGACCAACTGGTTGATGTAGCGCGCTCTCTCAACTCCCCTCAGTCGTACCCTGAACGCATTTGCTCGATCCTTTGTGAAAATTTCAAAACTAGAACCCTATTGCAGAAACTGGAATTAATTCTTCTAATTGTTAATTAATTTTAAGAATTTATTTGCCACAGCAAATACCAAATTAATCACACTACAACCTTCACAAATAAAACTACGGAAAATAATAGGGTTGGAAACTGAGAAAATACTAGCACGCACACATAAAAATGACACCGTTATTTTTGGACAAATGTCCCCAGAAATACCCAATGTGGGAAAACTGGTGCAACAATTCAGGGTTTTATTATTATGCAGCAGTGAATTTTGAGTACAATCTATGGATGCCTAACCGGCAATCCAATCAGCGAGTATCTGTCAGAAATAATTAGAGAGAAAATTCTCTCACCCCACAAGCAATCCCGGCACTGGCTTCTACAGAAAAACTAGTTGTCCAAACCCTAGCGTAGGCCCCTCTGCGCAGTCCCCCCTCTACGTAGTCCCTACACTGCCTCTCACACGTGTGGCTCAAATATGCCTCTGAGCAAGCCGTCTAGCCTGCCTTTGCTATTGGAAGTGACTCTCAGGTCCTCTGGAAGGCATTCCTGGCCTCTGGAAACTATATCAACCTCCTCCTCAGTTAAATCAAACTGCTTTGCTTCACCTACTGCAGAGTCCTTGCACTGCTTCTGTGTGGATCCCTTCTGACACTTGTTGTTGCCTCTCTGGATATGGAAAACTTCTTCCAGATCACTATCCCTAGCCCTCACCATCTCTGCTTCGATCTCTGACTCTTCAACAACTATTGTTGCTCTTTGGAAATCGATCTACCAAGGAAATCGAACTTTTGGTGTCATTTCTCCAAGTGCCCATCAACTTCCTCTTATAATCCTCTGTTGGGACTCCAACGACCAACATTAAATCTTAATCAAGGGCTAGGATCATTTTGAAGTCGATCTGTGTGAGTTTCGAGACTCTTCTCACCTTGACTTAATTAATTATGATTAATTAACCATATTCCCTAAGTTTAGACTTAGGAAATATTTAAAAAACAGCTAATAATCTAATTAAGAAATCTCTAGATGGAATTTCCAGAAATTATTTCTAGGTTTTGGAGATCTTATGTATTCTAGCCTCTCCACCAAATTTTGTGGCTAGAACACATCCAATGCTACAAAAACTAACACTCCCTCTTAGAGAGGATTGTGTTCTAGTGCTACACACCTTGCTACAACACTCTGTCTTTGTGTCATATCTTGTCACGATGTTGATGTTTGGCTACTGCTACCCACCAACCACTAGGCAACTCTGATGTTGCATCTGTGTGCTGCTAACACTGCCATACTGTCGCCAACTCTGCATCTGTACTTCAACTCTCTCTGATCTTTTGTTGATGCAACTGAAACAACTGCAACTGAGAAGCATCTGAAATATTGAATCAATTGTGTTCAGTATGATGCAATTGTTTCCCGAGTCTCTGACTGCTACTAGCCTCTGCACTGTCTCTAAAGAATTTGCGTTGCTACTGACTTTGCAATGTGCCACCTACACTATTGTCAGCACTGCACTGCACTTCCCAACATCTGACTGCTACTAGTCTACAACTAACACTCTGGACTTTGAATGCATCTCCTGACACTGATCCATCCTGCTACTGAATACTGTGGGCCCCTGTAGCCAAGCAATGATCCATGAGGTGGACTCCTCAGTGGACCCTGCCCAAATCTTGTAGCTCTCTGAGACTACAACTCCAAGTCACTCAACCTCCCTCCTGGAGGTATATCGGCAAACATTGCGAAGTCTTCCTCCAACCTGGAGGACAGCCTATCTATCTCAGCATGTGTTGTTTCCTAGTCCTGCCTCTCCTACTTGGGACAGCGTATCTATCTCAGCATGTTTTGTTGCCTGGTCCTGCTTCTCATGCTTGTACTTCTTTCTGAGAGGACACTGGGCACTCTAGCGGCCAAACTCGTCACACCTAAAGCACTTGACCTTAGATATGTCCTTCTTTTTCCTTCCTTGCTACCCCTGCCCCTGACTGAGACTCTTTGATGTGAGGACCACATTCTCCTCCTCCTTCACCACCTTCAATCCGCTGCTACTGTTACTGCCATTGATGGAGCTCTTCAGCAGAGCTCGTCTCAACTGTTGTTGCAAGTCAAACCACACCCTGTCCCGTTCTGGTAGCTTGTCTTTGCCCAATATGCTCTGGACGAAGACTTGCCAGTCCTCTAAGACATTATTTAGTGCCAACCGTACTAGCTCTGAAGGTTAAGGCGCTGCCCCAACAACTACAAGCTGGTCTCGAACCTCCTGAATCCTGGTGAGGTAGGGATCTATGCCTTCCCCCTTTTGCATCCTAATGCATCTCAATTTTTCTTCCAAGAACATCTTTCGTTGTGCGGAAGTGCCCTGATATAGCGTGGAGAAAGCATCCCACATCTCTTTGGTCGTTCACTTGGTCATTATATGTGAGACTATATGGTCCTAGAATCCATCCAGGATCAACCGCTTTGCCTTCGCCATCTCCTTCCTATATTCTTTCTGTTGATCGGCATCCTGGGGAACTGCCACAACACTGTTTATGTAGAGCTTTAGGCCATATTCATCCAATAGGAAGGACATCCAACCTATCCTGATCTCTAAGCCCTGCAGTGGCCATCTCTAAAACTATCGAAAACCCCCTCTTTCCTTCTGCTTGGTTGTCGCTCTGCTACTCGCACTCCCTTCTAGAATGTGCAGATCTGCTAGCTGCTACTGCCAATCTGCCTAGAAAAATCAAACTTCTGAGACTCGAAGTGCCCTGAGAGAAATTTTCCCTCTGCAATGTGTTCTTTTCTCTTCCACCTGACGTTGGTTCCGTTATTGCTAAACCCTCTGCATCCAACCAAGTAATTTGCTCCGCGAAAATTTGAGCTGCAACTGCTCCCTCTGACTGTTGGAATCACTAACCCGAGCAACTCGAATTTTCTGCAACTCTGCAACTGAAAATCGAATTCTTGCCCTAGCGATTTGGCCTGCCTGTCTGAGCACTGTGCTGCCTCTAAGAATTTCGGCTTGTTGCTCCCTGCCTGATCACTTACACTCTGATACCATGTGAAAATTTCAAAACTGAAATACTATTGCAGCAACTGGAATTAATTCTTCTAATTGTTAATTAATTTTAAAAATTTATTTGCTACGGCAAATACCAAATTAATCACTGCAACCTTCGCAAATAAAACTGCAGAAAATAATAGCGCTGGAAACTGAGAAAATACTAGTAAACGCATACACATAAAAATGACACCATTATTTTTGAACAAATGTCCCCAGAAAAACCAAATGTGGGAAAACCGACGCAGCAGCTGAGGGTTTTATTATTATGTAGCAGTGAATTCTGAGTACAATCTATGGATGCCCAACTGGCAATCCAATCAGCAAGTATCTGACAGAAATAATTAGAGAGAAAATTCTCTCACCCCACAAGCAATCCCAACACTGGCTTCTACAGAAAAATTGGTCGTCCAAACCCTAGCATAGGCCCCTCTGTGCAGTCCCTGCGCTGCCTCTCACATGTGTGGCTCGAACCTGCCTTTGAGCAAGCCGTCTAGCCTTCCTCTACTGCTGGAAGTGACTCTCCAGCCCTCTGGAAGACTTTCCCGACCTCTAGAAACTGAATCGACCTCCTCCTCGGCTAAATCAAACTTCTCTGCTTTAGCTACTGCGCATAAACACTAATCATGGTCTTTCTGGAGTAATTTATATTTTAATTGGAAACTTCATCCTCGGTGTCTCCAATACAAACCAGCATTCAGGCATACTCTCTTGGGAAATAAAACAGTACTTGGATGAGAATAAGCAGTGAATTCTGGCAATTCTTGATAACCAAAGCTTGGGGAAGCTTAATGAATGTGCACAGGTATGCTCAACATCTGGACTCAATGTTCTTGAAGGTCTGGCACAATTGTATGTATCCTATGGTCGCGGAAGCAGCTGAAAGATATCCAAGACAAGTTCATCCATGATACAGGTGGAGCACCATTAAATAGATGACAGGTCGGCTTCTATTGTCATAATTCTTATATGTCATTTCGGCTCCTCTTGAGGTCAAGTCAACCACCTTCCAAAAGACATGTATGTTCATATGAGGGATTAAACTAGTATAAATAGGAGTTATAACTCCTAAATTTCAGTCATGATCTCTAAGTCAAGGAAGTACAAGGAGTATTTGCTGGTCTAAGGAAAAGGAAAAAGTTTCATGCCTCATGCACCTTCTAGAGAATTGAAGAAGTTTTTCCATGAAGATTATCTCTGATTTGTCAAAGTTTTTTGAAGGTTTCTTGGTCATTTTTTAAGTTGCTTTTGTTGGGAATTTGGTCTTCTTGTGGCATCTTACAGGACAGAATCAGAACAGCTATTGGACCATTTGTTTCAGCCTCTGGAGAGGGCAAAGATCTCGGCCCCTTTGAGCAGACTCGACCTGAAGATAAAAAGCATATTTCTCGACCAGTATCACTCAGAGCAAAGTTTGTTTTAAAAAACGGAATCGGTCAGCTACCAGGCCGAGGTAATGACTCGGTAATGACTCCGAATCGGTAATGACTCGGTCGACTCGGTTTCAATGACTCGGTTTTGTAAAAAATACATTAAATATTAATTTTTTTGTACAAAAACATAAATTTAAAGATTTTTATTCATGTTTCCAAACACAAAGCATTACAATATAGATAAGTCACAAAAGACAACATATGATCAAAGTAGGCTCATGAATATATCCATTATATCAAAATTGCACCTAGTGCACTGTCCAATACAAGATGATGATATAGAGATCAAAACAAAAAACATAACCAATGTCACAGGTGACTCCTTTCGACAAGACATCAACCCTCTAGAAGGCCTGTTGCATATAAGAACCGTGGATTAAACCTACAGTGTTAAGTTCTGTGACCTGATTGAAGAGGGTTTCATTGTGTTTTTCTTCAAATAAGAAAGCATTTGCAATTGAGCCACAATAGCCTTCAGACCGAGTTATTAAGTTGAGAATTTAACGTGATCAATTCACGGCATCTTTGTACATTACTTTGAAGGCTTGATTCTAAGTATAAACAAGGTATTTCTGCCCCTCGTTTGAAGCAATTATGGAGGACTTCTTTGCTCAAGTAGAATTGAAGGGTATTTTTCTTCTGTTTCTCTTGACGGTGCATCCTTGTTATGAATTTGTTATTCTCATTGTTCCGAAGAAAGTTAAATCCCCTAATCTAAAGAAAAATTCGGCATTTGACATTGTGGTCACTGGACTATGAGGACTTAAAAGGTGACTTCATTTACAACTAGAAGGGTGGTATCCTATCAATGATCGTGAGGAGGACTTGTCCTAGAATTAGAGGCACATCATTATAAAGGACAGTTCTAAGGCCCTCCACAATTTAAGGAAGCCAAGATCTTGTATACATATGTTTGCAAGGTATGAATTGTAGCCTTAAAAAGACAATTAGCGGGCATCCTTTGTGATCTATATCAGTAAAATCAAGGAACCCTATTTTGTGTATAGAAGAAGAGGCTGAGTCCTTATCACTGTTACAATCTCTCTCTCACACACACACACACACACAAGTATTATAAGCTAGTTCCATCGAAGCCGACTTGTAAATCAATAATTAATATATATTCATGTCTTTGAAGCATTCATAAAAGGTGCCTTGAAGTCAATGAAAATACAAAATGTAGTTATGAGAAGGGATGGTCTCTTTAGACATCAATTTGAAAATGATTTTTGAAGAATAGTAAAAGCCCTCCATGATGTCATATTGTTGACTAAGCTGCTCATTATCTAGCAGCTGATGTGATTTTAAGAAGGTTTAGTGGCAACCCTTCATGTGATTCTACTTTTGTCTAGCAGCTGAAGCAAAGGAAGTTCATCTAAGAAAAGTATGTAGCTCCTCTATGTTGGCACCTTTGGATAAAGATGATAGTGCCCTTGAAAGTCTGACAAACAGAAGAAGTGCAAGGCACTTTGAAGCAAATGCCTGTAGCAACTTGTATGAACGTAAAATCAGAGGTATGGTCTCTCTCATAGTATGTGTAATGCATTTATTTATTTTTATTTGTTTTAAGGCTCTTCTGATGGAGGGTTTAATTTGAATAAGAACCCTAGATGGCTCATGGAAAACCCTAGCTCACATATGAAACCCTAATTTTTAGGGTTTGTGGATTCTAGGGTATTTAGATGAGGATGATGTTTTGAATTCCATTCTCCATTAGTGTATTAAAACCCTATATTGTATCTCATGCTTTTATGATCACATATTGTTCTTGGTCATTGTCAATAACATCATGTCATCAAGGTACATAGAGGGATTGGTGCTCTTGATTAAATACGAGTTCCATACCCTAATACATGACAAAATTCGATGGAAACATTGCAATAACCCAATCCTGAAATCCTGAAAAACTGATAAGTCTGCTGGATTTTGAATGAGATCTAAAATTCTACTTTCTCCATATGAAATCCAATGAGGTTGGAACCACTCTCAAACATCCAGAGTCATTTCATGGTAATGTTAAAAATTAAAGTAAAAGGATGATTTCATCCTTTTACTTTAAGAATTTAACATTACCATGAAGCTGCTCCAAAAACCAACTCCACAACTCTTCAGAAAACCTCAAACAAACCTAACAGCGGAATAAAATCTGGTTTCAAGTCCACAAAATCCGATTTTTTGGGCCCACCGGCCGGCAGATTTGGCTCGGCCGAGTTAACTCGGGCCAGGCCTGGTCGGCCAGTTTGTTATCGAGCCGGCCAAGCCGGTACAAAAACCGGCCGGCTCAATAACAAACCGGCCAACCTGGCTGTTTTTGTACCTGGTCAGACCGGCCAGCCTAATGGCTCGGTCGACCAGGCCTGGTCGGAGTCGAAACGGCCGATTTTTAAAACAGAGGAGCAAACTCAGTTGTAGACCTCAGCCTTTGTGAGCAAAGAACATACCTCGGACTGACCTCAGGCTTGTAGACCAGGTCTAATATATCTCGACCTGTTAAAAAAGAGGGCTCGGCTCTTGTGGGACAGACCTGACAGCCAACCTTGGACTGTGAAAAGAAGGCTTCATATTGTGGAAATACCTCGGCCTACTACAGCAGCAGAAACTTGCAGCATACCTCTCTGTCCTGTAGAAGATAAGAGTTGACTTGGCTCAGTTAAGAAACAGATTCAGGTCTGTAGAGTCAGCCTGTTGAGAAGCATACCCCACCATGTAAAACTCAGCCCCTTTTCCAAACAATTCTGGACCTAACCATTGCTTTAAATCAAATCCTTTTAGACCATTAAAGCTGAGGTTGAAGAGCTGATTGCTATTGTAGATATTTTGAGCAGGCCTAGAAACTTGTAGAAGTCACTTTGAAGCAGCTGTTGAAGACATTCTAAGAGCACTATGAAGCAGCTGCTTTAAAGAAAAATTGAAGTATCTCTGCAGAGAGTTTTGGAGCAAAGTTCTGAGCAGACTTGAAGGTTATTTGATGAATCCTTTGGAGCTAATCTTGAGATGACCTTGAAACAGACTTGGAATAGTCCTCTTCGGACAGACTTGTGACCACTTTGGAACAGACTATGAAGAATATTTTTTAGCAGATTTTGGAAATCCTAGTGGAGCAGTCCTTGAAGAATTGTTGAAGCAGCTTTTGAGGTATGTGTTTGAACTTTGAAGTAATCTTGTGGAGCAGACCTTGGAGGATTTTAAAGAAGGATTGAAGCCACCTGAATGATATCTTGAAGCAATATTCTGAAAGTATATTTAAAGTGTCTGTCTGGGTTGGAGACTGACTAAGGATTGGAGTCCTTGTACAAGGTTGGAGCCTTGTGAGAGACCAGGTTG
Organism: Pinus albicaulis; assembly: GCA_034641835.2. Lineage (NCBI taxonomy): Eukaryota > Viridiplantae > Streptophyta > Pinopsida > Pinales > Pinaceae > Pinus > Pinus albicaulis. The sequence goes on from CM076580.1 coordinate 1,047,871,444, forward strand.
GAGCCTGGATTTGTTGGGAGGAATGGAACCCTCATACAAGGCTGGAGCCTTGCGAGAGACCAGGTTGGAGCCTGGATTTGTAATTAGGGATTGGAGTCCTCATTCAAGGTTGGAGCCTTGAAGGATATAAAGATTTGTTGTACAAGTTGAAGCTTGAGTTTTTTATATAAGAGGATTGAAGTCATCATCATTTTCATTCATAAATTATTTTCTTGTTGTACATCTTGTGTTATGATTTAACTAGTGATCTTAACTGACATAATATAACAATTGTAAAGGAATATTGATTCACACCCCCTCTTAGTATTTCCAACAGGCCCACTGTCACCACAGCCAAAGTCCCCTGCTCTTTACGGACTTTCACCGATGGGAGGAGTCCCAATAGGATATAATCACCTCTGAAAGTTATTCTAATAGTTTAAGGTGTAAGGTGATAGGCTAAGGCCTCTCAAGAAAGACTCTAAGTTATGATATGAGGCTTCAAAAGGTACTTCGCTTCTTGATGAGGGACCTGGGAAAAGGAGGCATGAGATCTAAGGTTTCGTGAATTTTCATGGATATTAGCAGGTCATATTTACAATTGTGATCTTTGTGACTTGCGACTCGTTTTCAAACTCATGGTTCAGGATGCGGGTGCGATGGCAGCGAGTTGAGCTTGCAAGGAAGGCGTAAATCTATCAATATGCTTGCTACAGGAAGTATGCCACGGAGCATAGAGGAACTACGCCAACAAGGAGGCTAACTCGATCATGATACATAAGACATAAAGCCCCTTGCAATAAGACTATAAGCAATTCAAAACATAACTCGTTGTAATGCATATATGCAATTAGGGGAACCTGTCAATAACTCATGAGACAGGTGTTTATGCGATCAAAATCATGAGAGTCAAGCCTTGGAAACAGTGGGAGGATCGATAACCGTATTACAGAACAAATTCAGGAGTTGATGACAAGTCGGAAGGAAGGTTTCGATGGTAGGGCACAAATGTAATAGGGAAGAGAGCTCGTTTTTAAAGTTATAAGCATGCATGCAGGAGTAAGAAACAATAATTACAATGGGCAAGTGTCACTTACCAGGAGGTCGCATCTTGGAAGTGCGCAGTAGATTTATCACACGCGAAAGGCTCAGTGGGGTCGCAGGTTTGAGCAAGCTGCACTTTCAGAACGCAGTTATTGCACAGTAAAAGTGTGACCTACGATTTGATGAGAGGTGCAGGAATGGTCGCACATTGTCTTCACAGTGTTGGTCACAAATTCCACACCCAGTGACACTGAGGCCAGAGAATGTGACTTGCGATGTTAAGCACATGTAGACGTATTTAGGTTAGAAATAACAATTTGCAACCTGCAACCAATGTTTTTCTGGTCGCACGCGACTTCACCACGAGACATTTATAAACTCCAACTTCACACCATCTTCTCTTGTGCATAACCACGCATCCTTCAACGCATCCATTTAGTGCGGTTTGACCAAGTTTTGAACTGTATGACCTTCAGCAGCCCTTTCACATTGTATTGCGTCAACCTTGCGTTTTTATGGTTTTCATTTGGAGCATTCGATTTATAATCCCTTGTAGTATTATATGTATGATCTCTACATGCATTGTCATATATAACCTTTACAGCAATAATTACATGGATTTTTTAGCATTAGTGTATCGCCTATGTAAGTAATCATATGCAACCCTTTGCAACAATTAAATGTATCATTTGCATTACTTAATAGAACCGTGATCTTTGGTAGGAATAGGTCCACCTGCAACATTTACACGTCGTTAGTCACATGTGTGTGAATGTATATCATAGATAACAAGCAATTACACATGTTATATCCCTTCATATACAACAAAAGTTCCTTCCATGGGCATTTCAAATTTATAAGAAGAACGCATATACTTACAATAATAATTTTAATGCGCTAATTATTTATACAGGTATATGTAAATGTATGCCTCACTTTATATGATGTCCATGGGTGATATTTGGTATGTTATCCTCCTTAGCATTCTCAAGATATGTAGCCCATTTCTCATTATCTGGAAAAAATCATATATGTAATGTAAGCTCTTAAGTGTATTCTAATGTCATATCTAGATTCTACATACAGCAAATCAATTAAAATCTCCTCTTCCTTCAATTAATTACACATTATAGGCTCATTCATCCTTTTCTCCACTGAAGCATCCTTGAGTGATAGATCAATTATCAAGGCCCTAACAATGCAAGAAGAGCATAGGTTTCTAGTGTTTAGCTACTAGGGTGTTTGAATGGGCCGCCTATCACTTGCAATGCAAACCATGAGGACATAAGGCCTGAGGACGCGTGAATAGGATAGCAAATTTCCAAACCCTAATGCATTTAATGGAATGAAAAGAACCAGTTGATGAGTATGTGCAATGTGCCTTGTAAACATGAGAAACCATAGAGTTCGATGGGAGCCAAGTCAAGAAAGATCTAATCAAGTAAAGACATAGACATATCCATCGAAACTTTGAGAAGCAAAGGGGAACCCAAAAATTTGGTGCTAGGCTAAAATTTTGGGTGGGTGTTGTAGCGGCTACAACACATCCCAATTCCAACGAGCTATTACACTAAGGTGTTTCTCTAAGTAATCATCTTGAAACAACACCTTAAGTGTAATTAATTAAAATATGCTCATTAATAACCATGTTTCGTTGGAATGCAGTGAAACAAAAATCGAACTATGCAGAACTGATCTTGATGATGAAAAATGGCAAGCGATCCCGGTCAACCCGATAAAACTCCTCGAAACCCTCTAGGCCCACCAATAATGTAACCATACTCCTATGTCTTGGCTGACATAAGCTCTGGAAATCCCTCATAATCTCACCACAAGGCAAACCAAAAATTGGGGACATTACACCTACACAGATATTTATTATCACGATAGTGTTTGGAAGCAGTATCTAGATTATGAATATGTCCCCTTTAGATGTATACGTTGTCATGAATATGGGCATCTTATTAGGGATTGTCCGATGAGTACTAAGGAATCACCTGAAGAACACCCTTCTCAGAAAGAGCAAGATGATTTGGGAAAAGTCCCCCAAAGAAGAAGAAATATGAGTCCAAAAGGTACCTCAAATCCTAACCAAATCCCTAGATCTAGAGATAGATTTGAGTCTCTCTTTGTGAAATTTTCAATTTGAAAACTATACAGTTGCAGTGATAGATTTATTCCTCTGACTTATTATTTCAATAAGTTATTTTTCAGAACTCTTCTGGCAATTATTGAAATAAATATTACTGCAACATTCACAAATACATATGCAGAGAAATAAACAGTAAAGGACATAAGCACAAGAATCAATCACATGTACACAGTTATTTTTGGAGAATTGTCCCCAAAAAAACCCAATGTGGAAAAACTGGTGCAGCAGATAAGGGTTTTATTAATTCTTCAGTAAATGATATCTTTACAAGGAAATATACTGGCAGATAAAATCTGAAACACCTGAGACTGAATTCCTGGCTCCCTCGGACATTCTCTGACACCCTGATCAGCCTCTACTGGCTCCTGTGCCTGTCTCCGTCTTTCTCTGCGCAGTCCCAGTGCTAGATTGTGTAAGTCTGCATAGGGACTGCGTGGGTTCTCTGTGCTACAACCTCAAGCTGCCTCTAGTGGCCCACTACTGCCCTCTGTCCCTGACCTCGATCACTTCTGACTCCCTCCTCCTTCTGCTTCTACAAACCCTTCGCCCTGCAACTCTCCCACTAAAATCGAATTCTCTTGCTTCAAAATCGATCTCCTTTGGGTACTGAGTGTATGCCCGGCTTGTTTTCCAAATGACCCTCAAGCCCTCTTTTATAATCTTCTCGTTGGAGAACCAACGGCCCAGATTAGAAGTTTAATCAATGGCTAAGATTAAAACTTGACTTGATCCTTGTTTTCTAGAAGATTCACACTCTGACTTATTAATACCCTTTAATTATTTTATTTCCCTAAGTTTAGACTTAGGGTCTTCATTAAAATAATTACTTATTTTAATAAGTCAGAACCGAATGGAATTTCCACAAACAGTTTCTCGGTTCTTTGGAATGTTGTTCTCCAAGCCTCCCTGCAAAGTTTGAGACTTGGAACAACTCCGGATGCTTCAAAAATCAACACTCCCTCTTAGCAAGGAAGGTGTTCCAACAATATGCCTGCGCCATGCTGCTCTGCCTTTGAAGCACCCTCTACGTTGCTGATCTCTGGACACTGCCCCTCATTTGTTGCGCTGTTGTCCTTTGTACTACTGCCTTTGACACTACCACTATCACTGCTGCATCTGTACAACAGCTCCCTCTGAATAATGATCCTATCCATTCCTGCTACTAGAAGGGATTCTTCATCATCCCCATCTTCTCTCTGAAGTAGACAAACTTAGTCTTCCCTAGATCTTTTGTGAGGATGTCTGCCACCTGTTCTCCTGTTGGAGTGTAATGCAACTGAACAGCTCCACGTTGTATACAATCCCTGATGAAGTGACACTTGATGTCTATATGTTTCAACCGATCATGAAACACGGGATTTTCAGAGAGCTTGATGCTACTCTGATTATCGCATAAGATACTGGTCGCTTCCATTTTCTCCTTGAGTAGATTCACTAACAGTTTTCGAAGCCATATGGCCTCACACGAAGTTGTGATGGCTGCCATATACTCTGCTTCTGTTGAGCTTAGTGCTACGGACTTTTGTTTCTTGCTGCACCAGGAAGTCATTCTTGATCTTAGACTGAAACAGTACCCACTGGTACTCTTCCGATCTACCGAATTTCCAGCCCATTTTGCATCGGTGAAACCACTCAACCTGACATCATTGCTATGGGTGTACTTCAATCCAAGATCGAATGTTCCTTGAAGGTACCTAAGAACATGCTTAGCTACTACCCAATGAGCCCTCTTAGGTCAGGGTATTTATAGCATAACAGATGTATGGCCTTGTATTTACCATATACATCAAGGATCTTATGAGCTGCCTATATAACATAGGATCAACCTCATCATCCTCGGACGTGTCAATTTTCTTCCAGTTGGTGATCATTGGAGTTGTCATGGGTCTACAATCGTCCACCATCTAAAATCTCTTCAGAATCTCTGCAGAGATTGGGATCTGTGTCACTCTTGACGAATCCCATCTTCTGCAGGTAGCTATCAATTCAACCATACCAGGCTCTAGGAGCTTGCTTCAGTCCATATAACGATTTCTTCAATCTGCACACATGATTCTTCTGATCATGCGTCTTGAAGCCCTCTGGTTATTCTATAAACACCTCTTCCTCTATCACCTCGTTCAAGAATGTCGTCTTGACGTCCATCTGGTGAATTTCCCATCCCATATGCGCAGCAACAGATATCACAGATCTGATAGAGGTGTATCTGTTTACAGGGGTGAAGGTTTCTTCATAGTCAATCCCTTCCTTCTGAGCATACCCCTTAGCCATAAACCTAGCTTTAAATTTCTCGATGCTGCTGTTTGCAGCATACTTGACCTTCTAGATCCACCTGGATCCTACAATTGATCTCTCCTGAGGTTTGGGGACCACTTCCCAAACATCATTCGTCATGATGGAACTGTACTCTTCCACCATTGCATCAACCCACACCTGGTGTTGAGCTGCTTCCCGAAAACTGGAAGTTCTCCAACTTGAGCAACCAAGGCTTGATACCTCTCAGGTTGCTGGTGGATTTCGACAAAGTCCTCTACATCCTTCAGAATTTGTCGAAGTTCCCTGCTCGTTCTCCCACTAGTAGTGGGTGGATTTACCAGCACTCCCTCTTGCAAATCCTCGAGAGACAAGTCCCTTGGATCCCTATGCCTTGAAGAGGCAACTAAATTTTCTGCTGTTGGTTTTTGGGGCTGTACCAGAGGCACTTCCTCAGACTGCGTAGCAGAAGGCAACTCACGGGATCTTCTGAAGGCCTTTTCCTCCATGAACTTCACATCTCTTCGCACCATGACTTTCCTACACTCAAGAGTGTAGATGCGAGATACCCTTTTTCTGCAGTCATCTCCAACTTCTTCCTCTTCTCACTGGGCACATGACAGTAAGTTGCACTGTCGAAGATCCTAAAGTGACTCACTTCAGGCTTACTGCTAGTGAAGACACTTTCTAGCGTGATCTTTCCCAATGCAGCATGAGGAGTCCTGTTCTGAATGTAGACCGTTGTATTACATGCTTCACCCCACAAGAATTTGGGCATGTCTTGATCATACAGCATCGCTCTTGTTGCTTCGACAATAGTCCTGTTTTTCCTTTCTGCCACACCATTTTGCTCCGGATTGTATGGAGTTGTCCACTCCCTTTTGATGCCTTCCCTTGCGCAAAATCCAGTGAACTCTTTATCTATGCATTCACCACCATTATCTAATCACAATACCTTGATCCGCTTCCCTCTCAGATTTTCAACCAGAGCTTTAAACTCTTTGAACCGATTGAAGACTTCATCCTTGGTCTTCAAAAAGTAGATCCAGGCTTTCCTGGAATGGTCATCAATGAAGGTGACGAAGTACTCGGCACCACTAAGAGCTCTAGTGGACATCGGTCCACAGATGTCTGAGTGTATCAACTTCAAGTCCAGTACACACTTGGCCCTATTGTTACTTCTTTGATACACTGCCTTGGCATATTTTCTCAATACGCACCCCTTGCAAACATCATCTCGTTTAGTGCTCAGCTCTAGAACACTTGTGACAGTCTTCTGGAGAGTTCTCAATGCCCCATGATGCAAATGCCCCATTCTTTTGAGCCATAGCTCATTCAGGTCCGTTTCATCTACATTGATGACTAGTGTTATTGGAGACTCAACTTGTAAAGTTTGTTGCTTCTTACCCCGATCTGTGCCTTCTTCTTCCAACTGGGGTGTTTAACGTAGACTCTATTGCCAATAAAGTAAACATCATAGTCTCGGTTTTGAAGTTGAGACACTCAGAGTAAGTTCATCCCCAATCACGGCAAATCCAGTACATTAGTGGCTCGGATCCTATTTCCAGCCTCGGTCTAGAAAACTACGATACCTCTCCCAATAGGAGTGCATTTTGCTTTATTACCAGTGGTTATTTTGAAATTCATCTGCTCTTCTTGGTAGTCGTAAAAACAATCCCGTACTCCAGTCATGTAAGCAGAGGCTCCATTGTCAATATACCAGACATCAGAAGAAGCAGTGCTTGATACACAAGCAAATTCTTCCTCTCCAGTCATGTAAGCAGAGGCTCCATTGTCAATATACCAGACATCAGAAGAAGCAGTGCTTGATACGCAAGCAAATTCTTCCTCAAGTCTGGATGCCAAAATTTTGACATCGTGATCCATTTGTTTTGTCATGCTTCTTTCCCTTCTTGGAGAACTGCATGAACCCTTCTGCGTTGTTGCTGCAATAATAGACTTTCGTTCACTAGTCGATTCTCCCTTCCTATTACTCATCTCTGGCTCTGATACCATGTGAAATTTTCAATCTGGACAATTGTCCCCGGAAAAACCCAATGTGGGAAAACCGATGCAGCAGATGAGGGTTTTATTAATTCTTCAGCAAATGATATCTTTACAAGGAAATATACTGGCAGATAAAATCTGAAACACCTGAGACTGAATTCCCGGCTCCCTCGGACAATTCTCTGACACCCTGATCAGCCTCTACTGGCTCCTGTGCCTGTCTGTGTGTTTCTCTACGCATTCCCAGCGCTGGACTACGTAAGTCTGCGTAGGGACTACGTGGGTTCTCTACGTTGCAGCCTCAATCTGCCTCCAGTGGTCCATTACTGCTCTCTGTCCCTAATCTCGATCACTTTTGACTCCCTCCTCCTTCTGCTTCTGCAAACCCTTCGCCCTGCAACTCTCCCACTTAAATCGAATTCTCTTACTTTATAATCGATCTCCTTCAGGTACTGAGTGTATGCTCAGCTTGTTTTCCAAATGACCCTCAAGCCCTCTTTTATAATCTTCTCGTTGGAGAACCAATGACCCAGATTAGAAGTTCAATCAATGGCTAAGATTAAAACTTGACTTGATCCTTGTTTTCTAGAAGATTCACACTCTGACTTATTAATACCCTTTAATTATTTCATTTCCCTAAGTTTAGACTTAGGGTCTTCATCAAAATAATTAATATTTTTAATAAGTCATGAACCGAGTGGAATTTCCACAAACAGTTTCTGGGTTCTTTGGAATATTGTTGTCCAAGCCTCCCTGCAAAGTTTGAGACTTGAAACACTTTCGGATGCTACAAAAATCGACACTCTTCTCTACGGAGTCTCCAGAGCAAAACAACATTCAATCAAGCACACAATCAGCAGAAGGAAAATCCCATAACCCTCTATTCAATCCTATAGAGCCCGTACAAAAGTCTTTTGAAGAGCTCCAACAAAATCCATTACCATAGGTAATGGTTAGACACCTTTCGAAAGAAGTTGAAGCAGAAGCCCTACCAGAAGATATGGACCTGGATGACCCACGACTGATTGTCCTGGCAGAAGAATGGCATGGAAAATATATGAAGGACATACCAGCTCATCAAGCTAGAATTTTGTACAAGGACTATCTTCAAAACAAGGAAATATACCAACTGGGCTCAAGTTCTTTTGTGTCCACTCTTGGGGTTCAAAAGAGGGATTTCAAGGTGGTCTCCAGGCAAGACAAATAAGCCAAAAAAGGAGGTCGCGAGAGCAATAAGGTACTAATCCAAGAAGACAGTGAGCAATTAGTAAACTTTGGGAAAATCATGCCAATGTCAGAGGCATATCCCCCTTGAAACCTTAAATCTTCAAGGAGTTCTCCATATAGTCATGATTGTCATAATCAGTTTTTTATTGTCTGTTATTGGTCGGCATCTTGCTAGTTTCAAGAATCTCCTGGATTTTAATCCTCTTGTGGAAGCCCAAGATATATGTAACTTTTCCTTATTAATGAAAGGATCCATTCACCCCACAAAAAAAAACTCTAAAAGTTTTTATTTTCGGCATTACATCAGGATTATTGCATGATGATTTTTCAGTGATTTAATCATATTAGCAAGCTTTACCTTGGAGAACTTGATTTAAATGCTAGATCTAAACCAAGGATAGATACAATATTTCATTTAGCACATCTTAGACTTGTATCTAATCTAATTGTCTTGCAGATCTGGAGTTCTAATGGTTGTAGCATACAAGATCTGCACCAAAATCAGAGATTTTTGGCACTTTACAAGTCATCCTCAAGAAATCTCTCTAATAACTCTGCTTGTAATTGTCTATTTTACAGTTTAGAATTAATATTGTTCAATATTCAACCATAATTAAAGCATATTTGTAGATTTGAAGATTTCTAGCCACTTTGCTCAGGAAGGTTTCATCCCATTTCCATCTTGCAGGAAATTGACCTTTTCAGCTGTTACGGGTTGAGCAGAGGTCTCACAAGCCTCAAATTTTATCCTCCAACCTTCCCACCCCTAGACATGACATTTGGGAGTGATGCCATGATGTTATTTTTGTGCCCAATTAGACTAAGAATTTATTTGTTGTCTCAAATGTTACATAGTTGAAATGTAAAGTTGAGTTTGTTGAAGAACAAGGTATAATAAGAGATTTTAATCAAGAAAAGTAAAACCCCTCAAGTTTTGGCCAAAGGAGTGTGTGGAGGAGGCATTACAGACTTCTTGCAAACACTAAAGATCATAGAGCTTTAGTGCATGATAATGACAAGTTGTGTGATCCATAGCACAATACTTTGGCCATTTGCACTCTGGAACTCATCCCCTGTTAAAAATATAGTGCATGGCTATGTTGTAGGAAACACTTGCCCAGGCAATGTACTAGTACTTGAAACAGCTAAAAAAGTGAATACGTATGTAACAGCCTCGAAACACCACCAAAAATACCGTGCAACATTTCCCAATTTCGAAATATCATATGGTATAGCTAATAGCAGTCCCAAGCAGTTCCAACAAAAATCTTGTTGATTTTCCTTAGCCCTACCAACCTGACAATTTATTAACCTAGCAGATTACGTAGATCTATTGAATAAAAAGCACCACTAGGATTTTATCATAAGCAAAACAATCAGCAGAAGCAAATTAAATTACACCAATCTCACAATCATATGTAGACGAGGATTTATGCAATTCGAATCAGTATTTCATTTAAATAACCTCAAAACTTACAATGGCCTCCCTTCCTAGGATAATGGCCCACTAAGGAAAATACATACAAAACGAACCTGGAACTGAACCTATTGATCAATCCCTGGAATTGTCTTTCAATTTGCTTGGCTGACATGGATCTCCCTTGATGCCCCTTGCACCTTCCTTGAACCTGACAAACTTGAATAGAAGTCCTTCTCCACCTAATCACTTAGATGTCCTTCTCTCAATGTCTTGTGCTCATTGTGTCTTGTGTATAATCTCCCTTAGATTAGCCTTTCTTTTATAAGTTTGAGTCATTGACTCAATCTACAACCCTAATCTCCAAAGTGATTAACGGTTGAGATTAGATCTCAATGTCACTTGAAATCAACAATTGAGATTCATCTAATTCACTAATGCAAAAACCTTTGCATTTCATTAGATTAATTCACTTTATCTTATATAAAGAAAATAATTTAACCACTAAAATAATTGCTAAGGTTAAGTGTCTATTAGACGACTTTTGCATGCCTTGAAACTTAGGCAAATGCGGTACCTACCCGTGCTACAAACATCAACACTCCCCCTTAGCAAGAGAGGTACTTCTGAAGAGCCACCTGGAACTAGTGGTTCCTTTGGTCCCCGCACAATTTCCTTAGAAGGCTTGCTCTCCCTGAATGTGCTCCTATGAGCCTCCACATGCTCCCTAGCTTCCCTCAATGTCTAAACGAGTTTTCTCATCAACCTTTATAAGTTGCTCTCTCTAACCCCAGGACCACTATTGTGTTTAGGCTAGACTTCTCTTGACGAATGAGCATCTGCCTATTCCTCAACATGACTACATATCCTTTGTCCTCCATGACTAATACTAAGAGAAAGTTGTTCTTCAGTCCTGGTATGGATAGTATGTCCTTGGCTTCTAATGTCCCTCTTGACTCTAGTTGGAACTTAATGGTTCCAACCGCCTTCACTGCATATTTGGCATCATTACCAAGCTCCACATAAACATAATTCTCTCTTAGACTACTAAATAACTCTTGTGCCTCTGTCATGCAATGTGATGCACCATTATTCAAGTACTAAGCACTCGTTATGATGATGTTGGTAGATAGACAAGAGACAAATGAGACGTCCTAGAACTTCAATACAAACTCAACAAGTTGAACCTTTGTTGATGTTGTTGCCTACCACGACTTCCCCTTCCCCTTCTTCTCTTCACACCGTGATGCATAGTTCCCACTCTTGTAGCAGATGAAGCACTTCAGTTTGCTCAAGTCCTCCTCCTTCCCAGAATGAGAGGTTGCCCCCTTGTCGTTACCCTTGGAACCCTTCACTTTTCCCTTCTTGGCCATACTAAACAGCGTCAAGTTATCCTCTCCATCTCCCTACTTGTTGGCCTTAGACTCCTCCCAAACTTGGATGTAGTCATCCCAAAGCCTCTCCAATTTGGGAAAGTGTTCCTAAGCACAAATCCCCTTGATAAATGGTTCCCAAGACTTGGGAAAACCATCAAATGCCATGTTTACAAGCTCTGCATCCTCCACTTTCTCCCCTACGGCTACAAGTGGATCCAATGTTTGGGTGATCCTCATGAAGTAACTAGTAATGTTATCAAATGTTGGCATCTAGATGGATCTAAGCTTGTTTCTCTAGATCATCTTCTTGTTCATGTTGCCATTCTAGAACAAGTCCACTAGAGCCTTGAACATCTCCCTAGTTGGCTTCTTTTCTACCAAGTGGGAGATCAAATGACCCTTCACAACATCCATGGTAATCCTATAGGCTCTGATGTCCTTCTTCATAATAATCGCAAGCTCCCAAAGGTCATGTTCCTTCAACGGCAATGTGAAGCTTTCCTTCCAGGCCAGGAAGTTGGATGCTCCATCCAACTAATCTTCAAACCTAAGATTGGTTGTTTCCATCTCTAGATTTAATAATTATGCCTTGTGCTAAGTCCTTTGAGCACCAATAAGAATAAATTTGTTGGTTTATAGATCCATTAGGAACTCCTCGTGGATCTATGTTTTGGTCCTTTGAAACACCTAAAAAAATAACTTTTGATTGGTACAATCTCCCCCTCTTCCTCTAAAGGTTGGCCTTCACTAGCAAGTTTGGTTTTGTTGTTTGTACCCTACCTATATCAACTATACATCAACCTATGTTGCCACATATGACCCCATGAACCTGTGGCTCTGGTTGTATAGGTCTGACTTTGTGCCCAGCTAGATTCCCTGCGATTGTACTTCTATATGTTATACATTATGTACGGCCTGTGTATCCCTACTAGTTGTGAACCTTGGCAGCTATATATATCACCTACGCGGTCGCACCTCTACATCTGACAACCCAGCAATTGTCCCTCGCGGTACTCCTTTGTAGTTCAACCAGATCGACGTCTTTCCTACCCCCACAACCTGGTTTAACACTCGCAACTAAGTCTCCCTGTGTTGTTTCCTATCAACAATTGTGGCTTGCGGTTGTTGTTGTTGCACCCTGCCAACCCTCTGCTTCTCAACTAGTAGCCTCTCCATTTTATTTTCCCTGGTTGTTGTGTCCCTTCCAACCACTTCGCAGTTTCACCTCTGCCCATGCATTACAACTCCCTTTTGCAATCCCAGCTGTGTACCCTAGCTTGTTCAACGGATGACTTTATATCCTGCTTCTGTCTGCTACAAATGTGGCGACTGTCCCAAGTTGCCAACAATTGTGTTATTTGGCAAAAACCTATTGGCAATGTTTGACAAATTTATTTATTTTCATTGTGGTTGTCGGCCACTCATGGCCCATTTCTCTTTTTATTTAAATTTCTTTAACTTTTGTCTTTGTAAGCCACCTTGCCACTTTTCATTAACATCCGTCTATAGCGTGCGCCTATTTCGTACATATCGCTTTTGGAATTTACACGAATTAGTCCCCTCCTACAATCGCTAGCATGAATTTGGCCCCTAAGACTCCTATACGAATCTGGCATATGTGCAATACTTTGTATATCGATTTTCATGGTAAATGCATTGATACCATGTTATTTTCTAACTCCAACACCTTGTTAATTACTTCCTAGCAAATTGGATCTACTAAATAATAACACGGCTGAGATTTTAACACAAATAAAATAAAAGGCTGAAGCAAATATAACTCCAATATCACAATCACATGCACACAAAGATTTTTGCCCTTCAAATCAATTCTTCATTCAAATAACTTCAAAACTTACAAGGGCTGCCTTATGAGGACAATGGCCCATTGACGAAAACACATACAACAAGAACTTGTAACTAATCTCGCTGGCCAAACCATAGATTTGTCCTTCGAAATGTTGATTGATCTAGATCTCCCTTGCTACCCCTTGCACTGTCCTCAAACCCAACACACTTGAATGGAAGTCATTCTCCAACCAATTACTAAAATGCCCCTCTCAATGTCTTGTGCTCACTCAATGTTTTGTGTGCCTTAGCCTAGCCTTCCTATTAGAAGCTTAAGTTATTAACCAAATCCACAACATTGTAGTCATATTGAATATACTCTTCTTTAATTCCACTGACCTACTTTTGTGGTCATCAGTTGGACATTAATAAACTTACAACCCTAATCTCCAAAGTGATTGATGGTTGAGATTAGATCTCAACGACACTTGAGATCAATGATTGAGATTCATCTAATTCATTGATTCAAATCAGCTTTGCATTTCATTAGATTAACACACTTTATCTAATAAAATTCAATTACTTAAATACTTAAAGTAATTGCTAAGGTTTAAGGGTCTATTAGGTAACTTTGCATGCCTACGCACTAATGCCTATGCAAAAGTACTTGCCCAAGCTACAAATATCAACAATCTAAGTGTAGTATTAACAATCCAATAATATTTAGGAGTAACTACTATTTGTATAATGGTCACTGTATACGTGACATGCGACAAACGTAACATTTAGAGCTTAAGGCTATGGGTTGTATGGTTAACCACCTAAAGGTATTATAAAGTATAACAAAACGTTTTGAAGATGTGCAAGAGGTGTATAGCTACAATGTTAATATAAAGTGCATCCCCTATTTTCTGTCTCCACTATTTGTTTTACAAACATGTACCCTAAATTCCTACATGGTATTAAAGCATACACGACTTGTGCTTAGTATTTGTTTCAGGCATGTGATCATAAATGAAGTTCTTGGAGATTATGTCTAGCGAATTAGAACATGTAAGTCCAAAGATTAACCTTTGGAATAATAAAAAAGTTAATTAGGTCAAGTCCCACTAGCACAACCAGTTGAGGATGGGCCTCGTTAGTAAGGCCACCCAGGATCAAACCTCACAGGGGGTGGTTGTGCCCTGTGCTAGGGGGAGGAGACATGCTAAAAAATCCAGTCAGCTTAGGGCTGGTGTGGCCCAGGCCAGGTGCGATCCCCGGGTAACTTTGACGAATTAGATTCCCCTAGGCCGCGGTTTCTCAAGCCACGGGTTAAGCCTAGAGGATCACAGACAACTGGACAAACAAAAAATAAATAAAAAAGTTAATTGAGTTTTGAAGATGAAGGCTAAATTTCGAAGATGACTACAAAGTACACCCAAACTTCCAAGGGGTAAGGCCAAAAAAATATGTTTGAAGAATTTTTTAATATTAAAAAAAGTGTAAATATATATAAGCATAGTCTACAACATAGAACTATGATACAACTCAATAAAAGTAACATTTCTTAATAATAGGTTCAAAATAACTTCTCTATGTGGATATTAACCCACCTGCCTTACAGAAAAATAACCTCCCACAAAAAGACTAGATATGGGGTACAAACTTACCAAACAAGAAAATAAAAATTTTTGTTGTGAAACATTTTGCATAGTATTCTAGCTTGCACTACATATATAATATATTTTCAAGTTTTGAATGTCAAACCCACAAGAGAGTATTTTCCTTCTAGAATCAGTGTGTCGAGTTGTATATAGTAGAGCATGATGTCCCCAAAACCCTCGAGCGAAATCTCGCAGACCTCCCCATTTTAGATGGAATGTCTAGCGAGTACAGGGTGAGTATCCCATGCCTTTGGGGACATCCCCTTTTTAAAAAGGACTTCTCCTTGCAATGGGTGTTACAGGTGATGGGTGTTATGGGTGACAAATGACCATTTTTGTCGTGCCAAAGATTATTGTAACAAAGAGGACAATTATTTTATACCCAAGGATGTGTAAATTTCTAAATCTAAATCAACAGAAATCCTACTGCAGTTAACTAATTTGCATTTCCTACTTGTGTTCTTCAATTAACAAGTTAGTTAGAGAATTATTCAGTAAATATTAATGCAAATACTCTGCAACCTAAACCAATATACAGATCAAGTACTGAGAAATAAGATGAAACAATCACACAAAGAACACACTTATTTTTGGACTAAATGTCCTTGGAAAAACCCAATGCAGGAAAACCGGTGCAGCAGATCCCCAGAAACATATTTCATTGCTTCTTGTTCAGTGAGTATCAAGTCAATTATTTTCTTCCATGCTAGATAATTTGATGTCCCAACGAGCTTATTGCTCTCCTTACAGAAATAACCCATATGACTTGGAGATTCATACATGATGTAATAATATGATACTTGATGACCAAGATTCTCCTTGATGATGTCATCAACCTTCTCGATGCCTTCAAGATCCTTGAAAAGTCTTCAACAACAGCTTCCAAGATCCTTGATGCTTCCTTCAAAGATGCCTTCCAAATAGATCTTCTTTCAAGAAAGATCAACACCCTTCTTGAACTTTTTTTTCTTTGATGTAGCCTTGATTGTGAAAATTTCGTAAACCGGAATCCTATTACAACAACTGGAAAATATTCTCCTAATTATTAATTTTAATTTAACAATTTATTTGTTGTTTCCTACGGCAAATATTGAATACATCACACTACAACCTTCACAAATAAAACTGCGGAAAAATAAACACTGGAAGAAATGTTAGCACAAACACATAAAATTTACACAATTATTTTTGGACAAAAGTCCCCGGAAAAACCAACTTGGGAAAACCAGTGCAGCAAATGAGGGTTTTATTATTAAGCAGCAGTGAAATAATTTGAGTACAACTGGATGCCGAAACTGGCAATCCTAAATACTGGCAAGAAAAATATAGTGAGGAAATTTGCTCACTCCACAAGAAAATTCGGACTCAAACCTCAACTCTAGGTGAGTCGTCCAAACTGGCTCTGCGCAGCTACTGCATCACACCAATGCAGTCCCTTCTGCACTCAGTTCGAACCAAATTCTCGTCAAGCTGTTTGGTCTACTACTATCTGGGAAAATGTCTCTCCTGACTCCGGAACCTCTTTCCAGCTTTTGGCACTGAAACCCGTATTTCCCCAGCAAAATTGAAACTGCCTCTAGAGGCTATTACGTTGCCCCAACGTCAGCCTCTCTATGCCTCTTCTGTCTCTGCAAATGCACTGACCGGATCTGGAATTCTTCCTTCGGCGTCACTGTCTCTACCCCTCTCTCACTGCTTCGATCTCACTAGCTCTCTCTCCAACAACTGACTGCAGCTACTCTAGAAATCGATCTGCTCATGAAATCGAACCTCTCAAGTGTCCTATCCATCACCACATCGACCTCCTTTTATAATCCTCTGTTGAGACTTCAACGACCAAGATTAAAACTTAATCAATGGCTAGGATCATCTTGGATTCGATCCGTGTGAGTTTCTAGATGATTCTCACCTTGACTTAATTAATTCTGATTAATTAACCATATTTCCTAAGTTTAGACTTACGAAATATTTTAAAAATAGCTAATAATATAATTAAGTCATTTCTAGGTAGAATTTCCAGAAACGATTTTTGGGTTTTGGAGATCTCCTGTATTCTAGCCTCTCCGGAAACTTTCGTGGCTAAAACACATCTGATGCTACAAAACTAACACTCCCTCTTACCAAGGAATGTGTTATAGTGTTGCACCTGCTGCCACAACACCCTGTCTCTGCATCATCTCTTGTCACGTTGTTGATGTCTGGCCATACTGCCAACCAACCACTGCGCAACTCTAATATGAGTTACATCTGTGTTGTTGCTGACCTTGTTAAACTGCTGCCAACACTGCATCTGCACTGCAACTCCAACTCATTTGTTGTTGCTGCAACTGCAACATCTGCAATTGAGAAGTATCTGAAATACTGAACCAACTGTGTTCAGAATGATGCATCTGTCACCCGAGTCTTGATTGCTACTAGCATTTGCACTATCACTGAAGGCTCTGCACTGCTATTGACTCTGCATTGTGCCAACTGCACTGCTGCTAGCTCTGCACTGCGCTCCCCAGTATCTGACTGCCACTTGTCTCTGCAACTGTCACTATGGCATCTGACTGCACCAATTGCCACTGGTCCATCCTACTACTGAATATTGTGGGCCCCCGTAGCCAGGTATTGATCCAAGAGGTGGACAACTCAAGGATCCTGCCCATCTGTAGCGCTCTGGGGCTACAAAACCAAGTCGCAAAGTCTTCCTCTAACTTGGAGGAAAGCCTGTCTATCTCTGTAGAAGCTGCTTGTTGGTCCTGCTTCTCCTCCTTGTCCTTCTTCCTGAGAGGACATTGGGTGTTGTAGTGGCCTAGCTCGCCACACCTGAAGCATTTGACCTTCGACGGGTCCTTCTTCTTCTTCCTCTATTCCCCTTGTCCCTAACTGGGACCCTTAGATACAAGGACCACATTCTCCTCTTCCTTCACCTGCTTCGATCTGTTGTTGTTGCCACTGATGGAGCTCTTTAAAAGAGCTTACCTCATCTCTTCGTGCTGCAAGTCAACCCACATCCTCTAAGATGCTATTGATCGCCAACCACACTAGCTCTGAAGCTTGAGGCGCTACCCCAACAACCGAGAACTGATCTCGGACCTCCTGAATCCTGGTGAGGAAAGGGTCTATGTCTTCCCATTTTTGCATCCGAATGCATCTAAGCTTCTCCTCGAGATACATCTTTCGTTGCTCGAAAGTGCCCTGGTATAGCGTGGCAAGTGCATCCCACATATGCTTGGCAATATCTTTGCCAGTGATATGTGAGACCACATGATCCCTGACTCCATCTACGATTAATCTCTTTGCCCGCGCCATCTCCTTTCTATACTCCTTCAACTGATCTGCATTTGTGGTAACTGTTACCACTACATCAATATGTGCTTTCAGGCCAAACTCATCCAGAAGGAAGGACATCCTTGCCTTCCAAATGACATAGTTGGAAGCCCCGTCCAACCTGTCCCAATCACGAAGCCCAGCAATGGCCATCTCAACAAATGTTGAAAATCTCCTCTTTCCTTTTTCTCAGCTATTGCTCATCTATTCGCACTCCCTTCTGGAGTGAGAGACTCTACTCACAGCTATTGTTGATCTGCAAGGGAAACAAACTTCTTGAGACTAGAAGTTCCCTGAGGAAAATTTTCCCTTGGTGTGTGTTCTTCCACCCGACACTAGTTTTGCTCTAGCAACCTGCTACAAAACTAATGCGTCCAGCTAAAGATCTGCTCTGCGAAAATAGTGGGTTTCTCCCTCTGCCTCTGGAATCCCTTGATCTGGAGAGATTGAATTTTTCTGTTCCTCACTCAGAAAAATTGAACTCTCCTCAAGTGACTCGGCCTCTTGGCAAAGTGACTGCGCTACCTCTGGGGTTTCGATCTGCTGCACACAATGAATTGCGAAACTCCTTCTGTCTTCACTACTAAGCTCCCTATTTGATCATCTGCGCTTTGTTACCATGTGAAAAATTTGTAAACCGGAATCCTATTGCAGCAACTGGAAAATATTCTCCTAATTCTTAATTTTAATTTAACAATTTATTTGTTGTTTCCTACAGCAAATACTGAATACATCACACTGCAACCTTCACAAATAAAACTTTGGAAAAATAAACACTGGAAGAAATGCTAACACATACATAAAAATTTACACGATTATTTTTGGACAAAAGTCCCCGGAAAAATCCAACTTGGGAAAACCAATGCCGCAGATGAGGGTTTTATTATTAAGCAGCAATGAATAATTTGAGTACAACTGAATGTCGAAACTAGAAATCCTACAAAGAAATACTAGCAAGAAAAATCTAGTGAGGAAATTTCCTCACTCCACAGGAAAATATGGGCTCTGACCTCAGCTCCAGGTGAGACGTCCAAACTGGCTCTGCGCAGCTACTGCGTCAAACTGGCGCAGTCCCTTTTGCACTCAGTTCGAACCAACTTCTCCTCAAGTCGTCTGGTCTGTTGATGTCTAAGAAAATGTCTCTCCTAGCCTCCGGAACCTCTGTGCGGCTTCTGGCACTGAAACTAGTCTTTCCCCAGCAAAATTGAAACTGCCTCTAGAGGCTACGGCACTGCCCCCGCGTCAGCGTCTTTATGACTCTTCTGCCTCTCTGCAAATGCACTCACCAAATCTGGAATTCTTCCTCTGGCTTCACCGTCTCTACCCCTCTGTCACTACTTCGATCTCACTAGCTCTCTCTCCGGCAACTGACTGTTGCTACTCTAGAAATCGATCTGCTCATGAAATCGAACCTCTCAAGTGTCCTATCCATCACCACATCGACCTCCTTTTATAATCCTCTGTTGAGATTTCAACGACCAAGATTAAAACTTAATCAATGGCTAGGATCATCTTGGATTCGATCCGTGTGAGTTTCTAGATGATTCTCACCTTGACTTAATTAATTTTGATTAATTAAAAATATTTCCTATGTTTAGACTTAGGAAATATTTAAAAACTGGCTAATAATCTAATTAAGTCATTTCTAGGCGGAATTTCCAGAAACGATTTCTAGGTTTTGGAGATCTCTTGTATTCTAGCCTCTCCACAAATTTACGTGGCTAGAACACATCTGATGCTACAAAAACTAACATTGATCATCTTTAGAAGAAACTGTCCTATTAGGTCTTCTACTAATGAGTCCTCAATCCTTCTTGAAGTCCTCTTCTTTAGTATTTTGCTAAGAGTTTCCTTTTCCCTTCCCATTGACAAGTGATTCCTTCTTGTGTCCTTTCAGTTGCCTTATTCATCTTAGCTCTGATTCCATGTCAGAAAAATGGATAATGGCAGCTATTAATCTTATTTTCCTCAACCTTGATATTTGCTTGTGAATCTTATTTATCTTCTTTGTGTTCTTTAGATAGAGATCTTTTCATCAAATAATATCAAGAACAGTAATAACAACAATAGAGGACACATATATTAGGCTCTCAGCCAAGGAAAAACCCCTCCAAGGGGAAAACCCGGAAACTCTTCTATTCTTAGAATTTGCTTCAAATGAGATACAAGACCAAGTCCTTCTCTTAGTACCAAGTCAACCCTTTCTCAACTCCTTCCTTGATTCAGCACCAACTAGCTTCAATACTACAACTTCGACCTACTAGCTTCAATACTACAACTCGTCTTGGAACTTCAACCCTGCAATTTCAGCCTTGTACCTTCTCTAGAAACCCTAATCCAGCCTTCTCCTGAGACCTTCCTAGAGCAAGACAGCTCTCCCAAGGAAAATGAGGTCAATATAGGGTTTTCTCCCTTCCAGCTACAAGATTATACACTTTGTACTACTACAACTCGAACCTGCAATTTCGGCCTCCTTCTGTAGCACCAAAAACCCTAGATCTTCGCACGTGTGAGAAAGATAGAGCCCAAAACAAAGATTTTTCGTCCTTTCTTCTCCTAGACCTTCGCTCTTCTTCTTCTTGCTTCCCAGCTTCAGATCAAACTTGTGGAGTGAGTGAGTCCTAAATGAGGACGAACTGCTTCTTTCTATAGCCTTCTCAAGGGGTCAAATCCCCTCTTGTAGGCTGACTTGTACTTTTGGAGCTTCCAGGACTTTCTCGACTCAAAATAATTCTTTTTCAAATATATTTTGCCTGGAAGGGTCTTATAAACATGATGTTGACTCCTTTGACTCATGACAATGAATCCTAAGACCTAACAAACCCTAGAAGCATGAATAACATGCTTTTACCTAGAAGATCATCAATAATGAGCATGAAACCCATCATTTGGTAATAATAATTTTTTCTTTTCTTTTCTTGTTTGTTACATAGGATTAGTGTTGATAATATCGGTATCGGAAAAATATCGAGGGTTCAAAAAACATCTTATCGGCAATATCGGCGAAAATATCGGCAAATATCGGCAAGCATAAAAAATCATTTTTTCAGATTTTTAAAAATTAGCCGATATTTTCAAAATTTGGTGATATTTAGCCAAATATTTTGAAAATATCGCGATATTTTGTTGATATTTTCAAAATACCGGCGATATTTTCAAATATGAAAATATCGCAATATTTTAAGGCTGAAATATCATTTCCTGGAAAATATTGCGATATTTGGGATATTTCGCGAAATATCGCGAATATTATCAACACTGCATAGGATACATATTGAAATGAGTAAAACAACAATTATGAAAACCGAAACTAGTTACATTTTCAACACATAGTTGTGCGACAAATTGGGCATTATATTTAGAGGAATGGCATCCATCAAATTATTAAAAAAAGGGGCATATATCAAATGAATTTTATACGCCTAACTATTGTTATGCGGGATATTAATAATTTGGCCAAATATTCCTCTTATTAAAAAAGGTCGTGAGGAGAAAAAAATCAAAATTAAAAAGGTTGTGAGCATAGAAAAAGGGGGTCGAATCTTTTATTTGAGGAAGCCAAATTAAAATTAAATTCTGAAGCCCAAATCTAGCAGTACAGTTCGGGGCTGCGGTTTTTTCTCTAAGAGCTTGAGGATTCTGTTGACACATACTATCCAAAAGTCCATCCACATAAGGGTTGAATTACATATTGAGGGAGAGACTCAACTGTTTTGCACCAGCAACAAATCTCAAGGTCGAGTTTTTGCATTGAAGAGGAGGAAACCAATTCATTGAATCATCTAGCCATTTCTTGGAGAGGCCATGTGCAATGTTGACATTAAAGAAATCGAATTGCAGCCACTGATGTTATGTTCCAGACCATTTTTTTTTTTACATGCCTGTAGCAACGAATTTATGAGGCTACATTTCTGGTAGTGATGTCCCGCATTTCTCGTCGTGATGTCTGCCTGGGGAGCCAGTGTATTTCTATGAAGGAGCCAATGTTGAAGGTTGAGTTTACCTTGCTATGGAAGGCCGCATTTCTAACCTTCAATTGGGCTGAGTTGCTCTTTCTTGTTGAGATTTTGTGTATTTGGGGTAGCATCAGTTGTGCTCTAGCTCCCAAATTTTGTGGAGGGACTAGAGTACACTTGATCTACAAGACCCAGAAATTGATTTGGGAAATTTCATCTGGTTTAGGAGATATAAAATTAATTAATTATTTTAATGTATTTTCTAAGTTAAAACTTAGGGAACTTAAATAATTAAAGTGAATTTAATTAAACATGTGATGAAATTGTCTTAAATCACATGGATTAAGCTTTCTTTTAATCTTAGCCATTGATTCAAGATCTGATCATGGTCGTTGGTTTCCCAACGAGAAAAGTATAAAGGAAAGGCTTGGGGTCATTTGTAAAGACACATAGAGGCAGAGCACTGAAGCTAAGCTGAGATTCTAGGGCAAGGTTTGCTAAGAATACTCAGAAGTGTTTCAGCTGCAGAGAGGGGAATTTAGGCCAAGGGGATGATATGATCCCAGGATCTAGAATACAGAAGAGGCAGAGATCATCTCAGAGGACAGCGCAGAGGAGAAGGGTAGTTGCAACAGCGAGGACAATGTGATTTTTCAGCAGGAAACCCCTAAGGGTTATGCAGAGACCCTAAGGGGTAGCATAGGACCTGCGACACCTATTCTGGGGTAACGCAGACCTTTCCAGAGCAGTGCCGAGGGTCAGAGGGGCTTCAGAGCCTGACACGGAGGCTTTCAGGGGCAGCACTGGGGTTTCTAGGCCCTAATCTTGGCTGAGTTCTGTAAAACCCGTTTGAGGGTGTGGATAAATCATTATTTTGGCCCTAGATCAGCGAGTGAGCTGTAGATCTATTATATCTCTGTCGGATTTTCCAGATCTGGAACCCAGGCTTGTTGTATTCAGAAAATTCTTAATAATAAAACCCTCCAGCAGCCAGAGACCGGTTTTCCCGCATTGGGTTTTTCCGGGGACTATTTGACCAGAAATAACTGTCACTTTGCCTATGTGTGCATGAACTTGTTCTAGATCTGAATTGGTGGAGATCTGTTATGTGTTTTGCTTCGATTTTAACTTGAATTTATTCAGTTAATAACTTGTCTGAGTAGGAGGAGCATAACCAGATTAACAGTAAATAATTTATGCATAAAGTGTAAAGATTCAGAAATTTCCACACGGTATCAGAGGCAACTTGCAGATCTAGGAGGGTCACCAGCAAGAATCTAAAGGTTCTAGCTACAGGAAGCAGTTGGAAAAGCAGCAGAAATGCAGATCTGAAGGGATAGCGCAGTTTTCAGAGGCAGATACACGCAGAAGGAAGAAACGCAGATCTAAAGGGACAGCGCAGTTTTCAGAGGCAGATACACGCAAAAGGAAGGGTGACGTTGCCTAACGCTGTCTCCTAGCAAGCCCACGCAATTACTACGCAGAGGCAGCTCAGAAACAGTGCTGGACTAGTCTGAAGCCAACCAGTGTGATGCAGATCTAAATCTGTTAGATCCAGAAAAGACTGAAGAAAAGCTGTAAAAATTTAGAAGGGTTGGTGGGGTTAAATTTCTGAAGGTTTCAGATTTTTAGCCATAGCACAAGTTACAGAGCGGGAGGATATTAGCTTCTCAGAGAGTTTCTAGCCAAAAAAAACTTGCAGTTTGATCAGAGGATCAAAGAGAGCTGAATCATAGTTGATTTGGCAAATTTCCAAGGAGGGAAATCAGTTGTCAGAGGGAGCAAAAGGTGTTTGTTTCACCAAGGGCCTTAGATCCATATCTCTAGCAAAGAGAAAAGGAAGTTCCCACACATTCTGAGCAGATGGCTCCTCATGGACTATGTGATCAGGACAAGTTGGATGGCCTCTCAAACTTTTCAGTTTGGAAGGCAAGGATCCTGATAGTCCTTGAGGCATACAATCTTAAAGACCATGCAGAGAAAACTCTGGCCACACCGACAGATCTGGATCTCCTTCGGAAGCATAAGGAGGCTACTAGGCATGCCAAGCATCTATTTATGGATGGAATCAAGGACCATATTGTACCACACTTAGCTGAGAAGAAGACAGCTAATGAGATGTGGAAGGCCTTGATCTCCTTATATGAGGGAAAATTTGTCCAAAGGAAGATGTTGTTGGAGACACAGATGAGGTCATTCATGATGACCAAGGGAGAAGACATGAAGCATTTTCTCTTCAGATTGCAGTCAATCAGAGATCAGCTGACTGCAACGAGTGCTAAGGTGGAGGACGATCTGATAGTCAGGACTGCCCTCAATGCAGTCACAGATGAGTATCTTGGGCAGAGCGGACCCCCCAGATTGGGATAGCTTGTGGTCAATTCTGCGTCAAGAAGAACTCTGCAAATTCACTAAGAAGCAGCACAACTTTGGATTGAGCAAAGTGAAGAAGGAAGATGAAGAAAATGCAACCTTGGCATCAAAGAGGCAGCCAAAGAAGAAGAAGGATCTCTCAAAGATCAAGTGCTTCCAGTGTGGTGAAATGAGACATTTTGCTAGCAATTGTCCACAGAAGAAAAGGGGCAAGGAAGCTTCTTCTTCCAAAGCTGTTGTGGCAGATGATGGGTCGGAAGATGATGCAGCCACAAGTGCTCATGAACCACGGAGGTGGGGTGACATGGATATGTAGAGGAGCTACATAGAAGTAAGGCAGGATCCTTGAGCAACTCATCTCTTGGATCACATGCGAGCTACGACAGCCTTAAGACAGTAGTGCGACAAGAGGAGTAGTGGGTGCAAAGATCACAGTTGAAGCAAAGGCAGATCTGAAGACTGGGAGGAGCAGCAGCAGCAGCGTAGAAGCAACAGCAGCGCAAAGGCTGATGTGTCTTCAGCACCGCAAAGCAGAGCTGCTTACTCAGTGCAAAGCTGCAGCAACGTAGAAGGCTTCAGAGGGACAGCGCAATGTAGCAGCAACGTGAAACATTTCAGCACAAGGGGCTGATGTGACTTTAGTAGTGCAAAGGGATTCTATTTATGCAGGCAGAGTTGTAGCTGTACATCATTCTTTACATGCCAGCACAGAAATGTAGCCTATGGAGCTTCAGTGATGAGGATGCAGCCCATCTGACTTGTCTGTCAAAGATTGGGCAGGAAATTCAGGTGTTCCTCTCAACAACTGAAGTTGCATTGTAGTAGATCAGCAATGGCAGTGTTATGAGCAGCACGGATGCAGCATATTGAGAGAGAGTTGCAGTACATAGGCTGCAGTGGTAGTGGCAAAGTCCTGGGCAGCAGTACAGAATGGCAGCAGCAGTGCAGAGTTGAGTGGCAACAGGCCAAGCATCAGCAGCACAAAACCAGTGCCCAAAATCATGTAATGCATAGTGTGATGTACTGCTAGAGTACACCCTTGATGCTAAGAGGGAGTGTTGAGATTTTGTGTATTTGGGGTAGCATCATTTGTGCTCTAGCTCTCAAATTTTGTGAAGAGACTAGAGTACAATTGATCTACAAGACCCCGAAATTGATTTGGGAAATTTCATCTGGTTTAGGAGATATTAAATTAATTAATTATTTTAATGTATTTCCTAAGTTAAAACTTAGGGAACTTAAATAATTAAAGTGAATTTAATTAAACATCTGACGAAATTGTCTTAAGTCACACAGATCAAGCTTTCTTTTAATCTTTAGCCAATGATTCAAGATTTGATCATGGCCGTTGGTTTCCCAACGAGAACACGGGATTCTCGGACAACCGAATCCCACTCTAGATATCACAGAGTATCACGGTGGTATCTAGCACATGCCCGAACAGCTCACTGAAGAGTTTTCGCAACCAAACTGCTTCACAACAGGCCATACTTGCTGCAATGTATTTGGCCTCTACGGTGCTCAAAGCCACTGACCTCTACTTCCTGCTCATCCATGATATCGAAGCATAACCAAGTGTGAAGCAACATCCCGATGTGCTCTTACGATTCACCACATTGCCAGCCCAATCGGCATCAGTATATCCATGGAGTGTCACGCTCCTGGCAATGTATCTCAACCCATGGTTTATCATGCCCCGAAGATATCTCAACAGATTCTTGGCACCAACCCAGTGAAGGCGATGAGGCTCAACCATATGTTGACTCAAAGTGTTCACTGCAAAACATATGTCCAGACGGGTGTTCACTAAGAACATCAGGGCCCCTACGAGTTGACGATACTTGGTAGGATTTGCTAGCATAGGCCCAGCAGTGCTGCTACTCAATTTCTTAAAGTTGAGCTCCATTGGTGTCGACACGGACTTACAACCCACCATACCAAATCTTTCCAGAAGCTTCACAATATATTTTCCTTGAGAAAGGAAAATCTCGCTAGGTCTCTACCAGACCTCCAGGCCTAGGAAGTACTACATCAGTCCTAGTCCCTTCATCTCGAACTCAGCAGCGAGCTCCCTCTGGCACTAATGAATGAGAGGGTCAGCACTTGTCAGGAAGAGGTCGTCCACATACAGCACCAGAATGAGAGGCTTTTCTCTATCAACGTTGAAGTAGAGGTTCAGATCAGCATTACTACGAGTGAAGCCCAGCTTCATCGGGTAGCTATCTATCCTCTCATACCAAGCTCTGGGTGCTTGCTTCAACCCATAAAGGGCTTTCTTCAACCTGCAGACATGGGTATCCTGATCCTGGACTTCGAACCCCAGAGGTTGCTCCACATACACTTCTTCCTTTATCACACCATGCAGAAATGCAGTCTTCACATCCATCTGATAAAGATTCCATCCTTGCGTAGCAGCAAGGGCTATGATAGATCGGATGGTGGTATATCGGGCCACAGGTGCAAATATATCATCATAGTCTACGCCTTCCTTTTGAGAGAAGCCACGGGCAACGAATCTTGCCTTGAACTTTTCAGCACTACCATCAAATCCATGCTTGATCTTATAGAGCCATTCCGAGGTGACAACTACTTTGTCCTCTGGTCTCAAAACCACATCCCAAACATCATTCTTCATAATGGACTCATATTCTTCGTGCATAGCATCCTTCCAGACTTGATGCTTTACGGCTTCCTCAAAAGATCCAGGCTTAGATTGTACAATAGTACTCATAGCTGCTAGATACCCTTGGTATCTATTCGGCTTCTTGCTTTTGCGGAATGTCCCTCTAGGGGCCATATGATTCTCGGCATCCTCGAGAGTGTCCCTGAGCCATGATGGTCTTTTCCTCATTGAAGGAGGTGGATCAATCGTGTCCATCGGCCCTTCAACATCAAGCATCGTCTCATCGTTTGGTTCTTCTTGATTTCCAGGCCTTGCTTCATGAGCTTCCTCAGATCTCGGAAGATTGATTACTTTCCTCAGGGAAGCATCTTCATCAAATGTAACATCGTGGCATATCTCCACTTCCCTTTGACCAGGCACATAGATTCTATAGGCCTTTGAAGTCTTGCTCTAGCCCACAAATATTCCCTTCTTTCCAGAAGCATCCAGCTTGCTCCTCTTCTCCTTCAGTACATGAAAGTAAACAGGACATCCAAAAACTCTAAAATGTGAGACGTCAGGTTTCTTACCAGAGAAAACCTCTTTGGGAGTTTTGGAGTCCAAAGCAAAATGCGGGCATCGGTTTTGTATGTACACATCAGTGTTCGCAGCTTCTCCCCACAGAAACTTCAGAAGACCTTGGTCACATAGCATGGCACGGGCAGCTTGCACAATGGTCCTATTCTTTCATTCAGCAACGCCATTCTGCTCAGGAGTATAGACAATTGTGGTCTCCCTCTTGATGCCAGCTTCTCTGCAAAATTTCTTGAACTCGTTCGTCTCATATTCAGTGCCATTATCGGTCCTCAATATCTTGATCTTCTTCCCTGTCATATTTTCCAACAAGGCTTTGAAGTTACGGAACCAAATGAAAGCCTCATCCTTCTTCTTCAAGTATCTCCAGGTTTTGCGAGAGAAGTCATCTATGAATGTCATATAATAAGAACATACTCCCAAGGATGTCACGGGCAGCATACCAGACAGATCAAAATGTATCAATTGCAAGACATCAGATGTCTTTGTGACACTTGAAGGGAAAGGTCCCCTTGTATGCTTTCCTTCGGCACAACCCTGACATACACCTTCATGATCATTTGAGAACTCGGGCATCCCCGTCACGACCTTCCTTGCTTCGGGAAGGGCTTTGTAGTGAAGGTTTCCAAACCTCCAGTGCATAGTTCAGTCTGTCGAATAGTATCACACGCCATCGCTCCCAGTGGACTTCCCCAACCTGGTAGAGTGTATCAACTCTAAACCCAATCGTGATAGCTTCCTTGAAACTCTTCTTCCAGATACGCACCTTCCCATCAACGAATGCCACATTGAAACCTTTGTCTTTCGTGGCCGATATAGACACAAGGTTCTTCTTCAAATCAGGTACATATAGTACATCTTGCAAGCGGAGAACTTGACCTTGAGACAAGTGTAGGGTCACAGTCCCTATCCCGTTCACGGGAAATGCGGCATTATCTCCAAGGATAATTTTCAAATTAACATCCTTCTCAACCATATCAGAAAGTGCTTCCTTGAACCCAGTGAGGTGCCTTGAGGCACCACTATCTATCAACCAGACATCCATAGTGTCGGGTGGAGATGCAGCCGAGAGGGCAGATACAAGAATGTATTCATTTATTTTATCATTAACAATATTTGATTCCTTATACCTGGAATTTCTCGACCTTTTGAAAGGTTGTCCATTTCCGCCGAAGGGAGCCTTCCTCTTCCCTTTGAACCTGTTGTTCCTTTGATTGCCATTCCTCCGGTTGTTGTCATCATCATTAGGAGAATCCTTCTCAAAGGGGCATTCTCTAGCATAGTGACCTGGCTTGTGGGAAGTGTAACATTTGCCTTTCTTTCCTTGGGCCCCTGCTCTTCCTTTGTTCTTTGGACCACCAAAGTTCTTCTTCTTAGCACGAGCAATGAAGGCAGCATTTCCTTCATTTTCATATTCCTTCATCCCTGTCTCTTCTTGTACGCATCTTGATAGTACTTTGTCGAAATCAAGTATGACATTGTTATTGAGAATGGTAGTGTTGAATACACGCCATTCGGATGAGAGACCTCCAAGTGCGGTGAGAACCATCTCTCGATCAGCTATTGTCTCCCCAATAGCCAGAAGATTATTCCTGATTTCGGTCAGCTTCAAAAAATATTATTGAACAGACTCAGCCCTGCCTTTCTTCAGATTCTTCAATTGGTTCTTGAAGAATAGGACTTGATTCGCATTGTTGGCCTTGAACATGTTGACCAACTTATCATACATCTCCTTGGATGTGCCCAGCTCAGAGATGTAGGCAACCAGACTCTTATGAATTGAGTCCCTGATCATCAACTTTGCTTTGATTTCCCCCTTCTTGTACTTTGATTTGGCAGCAGCAGTTGCAGTGGATGGAGGCTCTTGGATTTTACCCTGCACATAGTCCATGACATCTTGGTCTTCCAAATTAAAATCCAGTGTCATTTTCCAGGCATGGAAGTCTTCCTTCCCAGTCAATTTGTCATCAGCATTAAAGCCATTGTAGTTTGAGGAACCCATGCTCTTCTTCGGTGATTGCTACAAACTAGGGCTTTGTCCTCACCTAAGCTTTGATTCCATGTAAATTTTTGTAGATGTTCTATGCTTGATGCAACTTTACTTTTTATCCCAATATCAGTCAGCAATCACATAAACAAGAAAGTAAAAATGCTAATAGAACATACCAGTAGATCGACAGAAGACAAGCCAAAATATATAAGTGTTGGTGCGTTACGGCGATCAACAAGATGCTTCAACCAGCAAAGTCTCAATACGGTTAGCCAACCAGAAGTGTCACGCAACCCTCTAGGACAGCCAGATCAGTCAACCCCAAAAGTCAAAGAAAGTCAACGTTGTCACAATCGACGGTCAACGCAAACCAGTCAATGGTCAACGTCTAGCCTCGATTTCTGTGCCAATAAATGCGGTCTGCAGAAATCAGAATTCTGGGACAGATTTGGGTCAGTTTGACCAACGTTGACCAAACTCAACGTTTGGTCAACTCTGCGCTGAAAAACCGTAGGTCAGAAAACAGAAATCTTCTTGCTGCATTTCCCACGTGTGGATAAAAAAAGAGACTCCAATAGATGATCGAACCAATCAAATGAGGAGAGAGGATGTGATGTGATGGATGAGTGAAAATGTCCTCCAACGTTGACCAATCTATATCCATCAATAAGGGTGTGTGACACAACTGCTGGGGCTTCAAGCCTACATTTCATTTCAGGCCGAACTGCACATATTTTGAATAAATTCAAAATAAATGTTCTGCTCATCGGATCAAGATGATCTCTAGATCGATCTTGCACCTCTCTGAAAGAGGAGTCCAATAAAAATATTGGCATCTTCATCTGAGCATCACAACATGGAGTTTGGACCTAGTTGTCCAAAATTAACATTATGTCTCTGTTGCCCTTGCTGTCCCTTTGATGCGAGAGCCAGATCTTCCTCTTCCTCCTTCTTGACTTTGATCCCTTTGTTATTGCTTCCCACCTTGGTCCACCGTCTTATCTCTTCCTGTCGAAGAGTTGTCCACATCTCCTCACAGCTAGGAAGAGAAGCCCTGCCTAAAATGCTTTGGACAAAAGTTTCCCAGTCTTCGGTGACTACATTCAGGGCAGTCCTTACCATAAATCCAACATTTGGTGTAGCCCCTATGGAAGCTAGCTGATCTCGGATCCCTTGCAAGCTGATAAGGAAGGGATCAATTTCTTCTCCCTTCTGGATTTGAAACAATCTTAGCTGACTCTCAAGCAATATCTTTCGCTGGACGGAAGATCCCTCGTATAATGTGATCAAGGCCTCCCACTTTTCCCTTGTTGTTTTCTTCTCAGCAATATGTGGGGTCACATGATCCTTGACTTCGTCCATGATCATGCGCTTAGCTTTCGCTTGAGCCTCCTCATACTTCTTGAGAGGACCTGCATCAATCAGAATAGCAACCGCCCTCAAGGCATAATCCTTGATGCGATGTTCATCCAAAACTGTCAAGATCCTAGCCTTCCAGATAACAAAGTTAGATGCTCCATCCAACCTGTCCTGAACCCTCAGTCCAGTCATGGCCATCTCTGCTCAGCTAAATGTCGAACAAATTCCTTTCTCTCTTCCATTGCTGCCCCAGCAAAACTCGGATCTGGATTTCTTTGGCACTAGAAATCCTCTAAGGAACAAGCTCCCTCTGAATCTCGATTTCCTTCACAGAAATCCCTCTGTCAACAAATGTCGAATCACCCCTCTCATATCTCTCTTTGCTGCTACTCAGCACTGGATCTAGACTTCTTGGCAAGAAATCTTTTGAGGAACTGATTCCCTCTACTTTGCTTTTGCCCCACTAGACATTGCTCTACACCAACAGAATCAATGTCCCACCAGCAACTCTAGATAAAACCTGTGTTGCACCTCCACCTACGGCAACCGGAAAAATGAAACTCAATAGCCTCTGCGCTAGCTCAGCAATCACTGCACTGCCTTCTGCAGCTACAGTGTCACCCTAGCAAGTTGACGCAGGCTCTGTATGAGCCTTCCTTGGTGACTGTCACCCTTCCTCTGCCTCTCTGGCCCAGAACTAGGTTATCTCTCAGGACAGCTGCTTACCTGCAGCAGATTTTCCTTTGTCCTTTCGCTGATGGCTTCAGTCCTCCTTGATCTACAATCCCTCTGATACAATGTGAAAATTTCTGAATCTAACAAACAGAAATCCTATTGCAGTTAACTAATTTGCATTTCCTACTTGTGTTCTTCAATTAACAAAGTTATTTACAGAATTCTTCAATAAATATAAATGCAAATACACTGCAGCCTACACCAATATACAGATCAAGTACTGAAAAATAAGATGAGACAATCACACAAAGGACACATTTATTTTTGGACTAAACGTCCTCGGAAAAACCCAATGTGGGAAAACCAATGCAGCAGATATAAGGGTTTTATTATTAAGCAGATTTTTGAATACAACTAGGGTGCCAAATCTGGCCCACCCAGCAGAGAAAAATCCTGACAGAAGTACTTCTATCCAGAGATAGATATTTTGGCTGATCCAGTAATAGAATGATCAAACCCCACAAGTGACTGTGTTGTCCCCAGTGCTGCACAGCAGCGACTGCTCCCAGCTCTACGCTAAGACTGCGTCACCCCCTCTAGGAGTTGCGTCACCCTCCTCGTGAGCCTTCCCGGCTCAAAAATCGAAATGTTGAATTGATGCCAAATCTCCCTCACAGAAACCCCAACGCTACACCTTCAGTGACTGCGTCACCTCTCTCAGGCTCTGCATCACCCTCCCAGGTGTTGCGTTGTCTCTCATTGGTGTTGCACTGCCTCTCTGCAATGTATTTTCAGCCTTGGACTGAAGTCCCACTGCTAAACTGCCCCTCTCTGAACTAGAACTCACACTGAAATTCTCAGCAAACCGTGCCCCAGAATTTTGATTTAGCTCAAGTGCTATTCTCCATGTATGTGTATTCTCCAACTAACCCTCAAGCCTTCCTTTATACTTTTCCTGTTGAGAGATCAACGGCCGTGATCAAATCTTTAATCAACGACTAAGATTAAAACAGACTTGATCCTCGTCACTTAGAAGCTTCTCACCCACATTTACATTAATTCACTAAAATTATTTTAATTTCCTAAGTTTTAACTTAGGCTCCATTAAAAATAATTAGTTATTTGAATAACATGCACTCCCGGCAAAATTTCTCCAAACGATTTCTGGGTCTTGGAGATCTCATGTGTTCTAACCCCTCCATAAAATTTTGGGGCTATAGCACATCCAATGCTACCCAAAAAATCAACATTAGAGACATGGGATATGGACGATGAAAATCGGACATGGGAGCTTTGGGATCCAGGTGGATCCAATGATGGCAAGTTAAGTCGGAGATGGGTTTGTGATCCAAGTATTGAGAGATCCATTCATGTTTGGTTAGCATGGAGGCATGGCATAGTACAGTGGTTCATATGGGATCCTGGTATCAGTTTGCAAATGCCTCTGCAGCGGACAAATATGGATTGCTTTAAGGCAAGCAATCTTGGGGCGAGAGGATTTGTCATGTCCCCATTTTTATTTTCCTCTATAGTATAGCTAGGGTGGATTTCCAAGGCACCGGTTGGCTAGGCAGAGGAGCAGGATTATGTTATCAAGGGTCTTGGGGGAACTTTGAGGAGTTTTTATGGGATTTGATAGCATTTGCTTGGCATATTCCATCATCTGCATAGCTTCCTTTTCGTTCCATAGCATTCTACCAACTTAAAAAAAAAACAGGGTTATTACTGGGCCTGACTTAATTAATTATGCTTGAGGTGCATTCTGGGAGGACCATTTGATGGAACGCCTTAGTGTAATAGCTCGTTGGAACCGGAACAAGAAGATCTACATGATGGGATGCCAAGAAGTGACTTCCAGTGGCCGAAGAGCGTATGGCGGGCGATTTACCATTTTCCTTGATTAAAAATGAATTTAATTATTCATTTAATTAAAAAAATGGGAAAAATAAATAATTGGAGGAAAAAGGCCAAAAGTGACTTCAGTAAATAAAATAAATTAAAAAGTCACTTACGAAATTCAATGTAGGAGCTCCTAGAATAATAATTAAATAATAAAATAAGATGCTTCTAGAGGCTTGGAGATCTATCTAGGGAGTGCTTAAAAGGAGAAGGAGATCATTTGGGACATCTTGGAGTTGTGATATTTTCTTGTTGGAGAAATTTGGAGAAGCAGAAGTTCCCAACTTCAGCAGTAGCCCCGGGATGAAAACCCTCGGGTGATTCAGTGAGAGTGGACGAGTACCCATCTTTTCCCTTGGTGAATTCATTCAAAATTCGCAGGTGTTTTTATCAGTTGCAGTTCCAGTTCGATGGCCAAATCCATTGTTGTAGCACATATATTCAGAGGTCGGATCCAGTTTGGAGGATCCCTTCTCAGCGATCCTCCTATTTTTGTAAACTCAGATTTATATTTGTATAAATAAAGTTGAGATTTCCTACATGTGTTTATTGCCTTTTATGAGATTGCAGTTTATATATTTACAGTTTATCATTGATTTAATGGTCCATTTTGAGAAATTTGTTTATTGAAATAGTGGCATAAACAATTTTCTGCTAAATTTGTATTTGGAACATTACAAAATAGCTCATAAAGTGAAGAACAATGATGAACCAATGGTGTAGGAAGGTCGTTGGAAGGCCTAATCGAGTCCTCAAGGCGCCATGATGAAAAGGAGGACTCCATAAATGATGGTCAAGGGGATGGCCTCTTGATCTCCAAGCAAAACATCATGTCGTGCTCCAAAGTGGGTTTAGGGCACAAGTAGTGGTCTCATGGGTCTCCTAGTGTAAAATATGCTTGTAGACTTCTCCAAATGAGGACACAAAAGATGGTGCTCACTCTCCCATATCTCAAGGATGAGACAAACCTCCTTTGGGCTTTGGATCAACTGCCAAACCCTGTAAACAATGCTAAGTCGATTGGGGGGCACTGCTAGTCCAAGTGCATCATCTCGCATATAATGTGGGGCAATAAACAAGTTGTTGAAGGTGTTGAGGATGCGCATGGCATGACATAATGCTCTGTCACATGATAGAAACCCATGGCTCTCAACACATCCCATGTAAGTGTCGATATGATCCTCTAGTGGGCTTGGATCACATATAGGGAGGCCAACCCCAAAGTGAAACCATCTACCAATCCTATATAAGATCCAATGTGTCTCCACACCTTCATATACAATATCCATTAGTGCAATTGAGTAACTAATTTCTTTAATCAAGGGCAAAAGTGGATACTTCATAGTGGGTTTCCCTTCCAAATTTGGGGCTTTGGACATGTAATGGTCTTACCTTACTAGGTAGGAGTGGCTAATAAACAACCCTATTAAGTGTTACCAGCCCCTAAAGGGAAAGACATGTCTGAGGTACATCCTTCGAGTGGTAGGTGTCATGTGGATAATGATGAGGTGGATGGGGACACAGGGGTCTCAAGGCCAAATGATATGGGCTCAAGGGTGGTAATGATCAGGAATGTCCACATATTTGGGAGTATGAATGTAGGACGTGTTATCACAATTTTAGTTAGTAGTTTTAAGGCGCTGACAGTTTCAGTGTCAGCGCCAATTTGTAAAAAATAATATAAAAGCATTGACGGATAAAATACCAGCGCTATTTTGGATTTGTAAAATAAAAATGCGCTAACAACCAAAGTAGTAGTGTAACTCTGTAAAATTGGCCAAATAAAAGAAATTTTAAGTTTGGATGGTCAAGAATAAAAGGCGTTAATGGAGCACACGTCAACGAAGGAGTGGGCATTTGATCAAGTGAGCGCTGACAATTAATCTGTCAGCGACAAAACTCTGTTTCACTTTTTTTTTCCTGTAAAACATAGTAACTTTGGGCGCAGATTCCAACCAGTTGGAAACGAAATTTTAAAAACTAAAAGAGGGTTTTGTTGTTAACAAGCTCATTTAAAAAGCCCCTTTCAGTTTTTACACAGGTGTAATGGTTTGAGAGATTCGAAGGGATCTTTGAAGCCTATTTTTCAAGATTTTGCAAGACAGTTTTTTCCTGTTTTAGACATTGTTTTAAAAAATTAGTTTCCAAACAATGGGGACGAATGTTTGAAAACCCAAAGAGGTTTTTGTCGAGAACAGGCCCATTAACAAAATCCCCCCTTCCATTTTGCACAGTTATCACGGTTTGAGAGATACGAAGGAATATTTGGAGCATATTTTTCAGGAATTTACCAGAATAAATTTTTTCTATATTTAGAAAAAACACCTAATTTACATTCAGTAGGAGAGCCACCTCATCAAATTCGACTTGAGCATTAAATCAGCAGATGGAAATCAGATCCACATCCTCAAGTAGCACCTTAATATTCAAATGCACAATTTTGGTGAAAGATCAACTCCAGCATTCGAGACTTTTTTGCAACTAATTCTAGATTTAGTTTAATTTTAATTTATGATTTTATTTTGTTTCCAAAAAGATAGAAACAGCTTGGGATATTATTTGTATTATTTAAGCAAGGATATGTAATGTAACAGGGGTTGGGATTTTGCTTGGAAGAGCCTTGTGAGTTGTGTACTTTTTTCCAAAAATTAATGAAAATCTTTGACGCTGAGGCATTGAGATTTTTTCCAGAGATTCATGTGTCAAGTATTGGAGTCTGTTTTTCTGGTTTTGTTTATATTTCAATCTTTCATTGATGTGCTTCTTCTATATTGAAACAGAAGAGTCAGACACCATTGATTTGTCATGTCCTCATTTTAATTTTCCTCTATAGTACAGCCAGGGTGGATTTCCAAGGCACAAGATGGCTAGGTCAGTGGAGCAAGATTATGTCATCAAGGGTCTTGGGGGAACTTTGAGAAGTTTTTATAGGATTTGATGGCATTCGCTTGGCATGTTCCATCATCCGCACAGCTTGCTTTTCGTTCCATTCCATTCTAACAACTTTCAAAAAAAGGGGGTTATTACTGGGCCTGACCTAATTAATTATGCTTGAAGTGGCATTTTGGGAGGATCATTTGATGGAACGCCTCATTGTAATAGCTTGTTGGAACCGGAACAAGAAGATCTACAGGATGGGATGCTAAGAAGTGACTTCCAATGGCCAAAGAGAGTATGGTGGGCGATTTACCATTTTCCCTGATAAAAAATGAATTTAATTAGTCATTTAATTAAAAAAATGGGAAAAATAATTAATTGGAGGAAAAAGGCCAAAAATGACTTAAGTGAAATAAAATAAATTAAAAAGTCACTTAAGAAAGTCAATGTAGGAGCTCCTAGAATAATAATAAAATAATAAAATAAGATGCTTCTACAGGCTTGGAAATCTATCTAGTGAGTGTTTAAAAGGAGGAGGAGGAGATCATTTGAGACATCTTGGAGTTGTGATATTTTCTTGTTGGAGAAGTTTGGAGAACAAGGAGTTCCCAACTTCAGCAGTAGCCCCGGGATGGAAACCTTCAGGTGATTCAATGAGAGTGGACGAGTACCCATCTTTTCCCTTGGTGAATTCATTTAGAATTCGCAGGTGTTTTTATCAATTGCAATTCTAGTTCGACGGCCAAATCCAGTGTTGTAGCAGATATATTCAGAGGTCAGATCCAGTTTGGAGGATTCCATCTCAGTTATCCTCCTATTTTTGTAAACTCGGATTTATATTTATATAAATAAAGTTGAGATTTCCTGCATGTGTTTATTGCCTTTTATGAGATTGCAGTTTATATATTTACAGTTTGTCACTAATTTAATGGTCCATTTTGAGAAATTTGTTTATTGAAGTAGCGGCATAAACAATTTTCTGCTAAATTTGTATTTGGGACATTACAAAATAGCTCATAAAGTTAAGAATAATGATGAAGCAATGGTGTAGGAGTGTCGTTGGAAGGCCTAATTGAGTCCTCAAGGTACCATGATGAAGAAGAGGGCTCCATAAATGATGGTCAAGGGGATGGCCTCTTGATCTCCAAGCAAAACATCATGTGGTCCTCCAAAGTGGCTTTGGAGCACAAGTAGTGGTCTCATGGGTATCCTGGTGTAAAATAAACTTGTAGGTTGCTCCAAATGAGGGCACAAAAGATGGTGCTCACCCTCCCATATCTCAAGGATGAGACAAACCTCCTTTGGGCTTTGGATCAACTGCCAAACCCTGTAAACAATGCTAAGTCAGTTGGGGGGCACTGCTGGTCCAAGTGCATCATCTCGCATATAATGTGGGGCAATAAACAAGTTGTTGAAGGTGTTGAGGCTGCCCATGGCTTGACATAATGCTCTGTCATATGATAGAAACCCATGGCTCTCAACGCATCCCCTGTAAGTGTCGATATGATCCTCTAGTGGGCTTGGATCCCTTATAGGGAGGCCAACCCCAAAGTGAAACCATCTACCAATCCTATATAAGATCCAATGTGTCTCCACACCATCATATACAAAACCATTAGTGCAATTGAGTAAATAATCTCTTTAATCAAGGGAAAAAGTGGATACTTCATAATGGGTTTCCCTTCCAAATTTGGGGCTTTGGACATGTAATGGTCTTACCTTCCTAGGTAGGAGTGGCTAATAAACAACCGCGTAGTCTAAAAAAGCAGCGAAATGGCCCAGAATCGGGCAAAGATTTTGAAAAAATCCAGCAAAGATTTTATCAGAATCTTGTTTACAGTTGTTAAACTTTAGTATTTTGAGTGCCCTAAGGGTTTTTGATAGTGTTGAATCCATTTCCACTATCAAAAATGGATTCCAAACACTCCAACTACCTGATTTTTTGAATTTTATTTTACCGGATTCTGGCAAAAAATTGTCGTCTGGACTATTCCACATGCTGGGTAGACAACTTCATAAACAACCCTATTAGGTGTTCTCGACCCCTAAAGGGAAAGACATGTCTGAGGTACATCCTTCAAGTGGTAGGTGTCATGTGGATAATGATGAGGTGGATGGGGACACAAGGGTCTCAAGGCCAGATGATATGGGCTCAAGGATGGTAATGTTGAGGAATGCCCACATATTTGGGAATATGAATGTAGGACGTGTTATCACAATTTTAGTTAATAGTTTTAAGGCGCTGATAGCTTTAGTACCAGCGCCAATTTGAAAAAAATAATATAAAAGCACTGACGAATAAAATACCAATGCTATTCTGGATTTGTAAAATAAAAATGCGCAGGCAACCAAAGTAGAAGTGTAAATCTGTAAAAGTGGCAAATTAAAAGAAATTTTAAGTTTGGATGATCAAAATTAAAAGGCGCTAATCGAGCACACGTCAACGAAGCAGTGGGCATTTGATCAAGTGAGCGCTGACAATTAATCTGTCAGCAACCAAACTTTGTTTTACTTTGTTTTTTCCTGCAAACATAGTAAATTTGGGCACAGATTCTGACCAGTTGGAAATGAAATTTTAAAAACTAAAAGAGGTTTTTGTTGGTAAAAAGCTCATTTAAAAATCATGTTTCAGTTTTTACACGGGTGTAATGGTTTGAGAGATTCGAAGGGATCTTTGAAGCCTATTTTTCAAGATTTTGCAATTCAGTTTTTTCCTGTTTTAGACACTGTTTTAAAAATCAGTTTCCGAACAACTAGAGACGAATTTTTGAAAACCCAAAGAGGTTTTTGTCGAGAACAAGCCCATTAACAAAAACCTCTCTTAGATTTTGCACAGTTATCATGCTTTGAGAGATACGAAAGAATATTTGGAGCCTATTTTTAAGAAATTCGCCAAAATTAATTTTTTCTAAATTTAGAAAAACACCTAATCTACTTTCGGTTGGAGAGCCACCTCATCAAATTCAACTTGAGCATTAAATCAATAAATGGCAATCAGATCCACATCCTCAAGCAGCACCTTAGTATTCAAATGCACAATTTTGGTGAAGGATCAACTCCATCATTCGAGACTTTTTTGCAACTAATTCTAGATTTAGTTTAATTTTCATTTACGATTTGATTTTGTTTCCAGAAAGATAGAAATAGCTTGGGATATTATTTGTATTATTTAAGCAAGGATATGTAATGTAACAGGGGCTGGGATTTTGCTTAGAAGAGCCTTGTGAGTTGTGTACTTTTTTCCAAAAATTAATGAAAATATTTGAAGCCGAGGCATTGAGATTTTGTCCAGAGATTCATGTGTCAAGTATTGCAGTTTGTTTTTCTGGTTTTGTTTATATTTCAATCTTTCATTGATGTGCTTCTTCTATATTGAAATGGAAGAGTCAGACACCATTGAGTTGTACATCATTCACCTGGCAACTCCATTGTCAGATTCCAAAAGTCAGAACTTTCATGGCAGCTCCACTGGCGAAGAATTCAGAGCTTGAATTGCAGATCTAGTTTCCTAATCAATCAAGATGACTGGGTATGTTGAAGATATTTTTTCTATTTAAGGTTTTAAGGAATATTGAGACAATTTTGATGGTGATCAAATCGATGAAGCCTTCTCAAGTTTCTTACCTATGTATTTAAAGTCATGCAAATTTAGTTTTTAGTATAAAATTCATTTCTTAGAAGCATTTGCTGAGAAACTTGAAAAGGATCTCGAAGCCTTAGAGATTCAAATACAATCCCATAATTCCCAATTTTAGAATCGGTATTTTCAGCCAAGTCAAGAGGAGGTAGTGCTCCCCTTGGTTGTCAAGACTGAAGAGTATTTTTTTTTGGGAATGATGTAATATTCTAATTAGCAGTTTCGCTAATTAGAATATTAAATTTTGATAAATTTTGCTATCTCTAACGTTAGGCGGAAATAAGGTGGGTTGAGGACCCACAAATATTATTTTGGGGACAGCTAAAGTCAATTCCTATAGTTCCCAAGAGAGTATTGTGGCTTTGGTGGGGTCCGAGTGGCCAAAATCGAGTGAGTTGCAACTCCTTAGGTGGTAGCATGAGGGAGGCTCGAAAGGAGGCAACACTGGGTTGGCTCGAAAGAGAGGCAGCGCAGTCCATGGTGGGCCCATGAGAAATGTTGAGGCTCATTTGACAAAAGGAAGGAGGGGCAACATAGTTTCCCATTCATTCACTTATCTTTATGATTGTCACTATGACATAGCACGCTTGTGTTGGGTGCCAAGTCTGCAGTGTTGTTTTGCACACGAGATATTCAGGTGAAGATCTCAACCTCTACCTCGGGGGACTTCGAGTGCCCGCTCAGGAGAGGAGTCTTACCATTTTGGAGGAGCATTTCACAACAGAGATTGTAGGAGGAGCGATTTCACTTCATGGACTGCGTAGAGAACGCGGTGACTGCATAGTAGAGGACGCAGTTCAATAGGGAGGTTGTTCCGGCAGGTGAGAAGAGAGGGAGTTGCTACTTGAGACTTGGCGGGGAAGCTGAGTGCTTCCTAACAGGGTTATTGTTCATCTTTTGGAGCAGTTTTGCAATGGATTCTTTAGGTGTGTAGCTTCAGCTAGTAGCGCAGTAGATTAAGCTCAACAAGGGCAAATTTCCGAAGTCATCCATTCCACAATTCCTTCGCATGTTATTGTAGGTTTCCTAAGTATAGACCAATGTTCAAGTCCCAGAATTTTCTGAGTGCTGGAAGCAGCCCAACGAGTAGTCCAAAGTTGCAGCAGCTAAATTTCTGGGCAGAGCAGCGTAGCACCAGAGCCACGCAGAGCCATTTCCAGCGGGTCATTCCAGCTTGTTTTGAGATTGACTTCAGCCTGCCTTGAGTAGGCCCAGGTGCATTCCTTCCAACACCATCATTGTACTCATTTCCAAGCATTAATAAAATGGCTTAGATCATATTTTTGGCTCCAGTTTTCATGTGTTAATGGTGTGATTTTTATTTGTTGTAGTTTCTAGCCTATTGTTGCTTTGTGTTACTATTATTTTCCCATTTGGGATATTACAGTGGTATCAGAGCTCATAGACTTGGCTCAGTCTGTGGAGCATGTAGTCTATGACACCAGAGAGCAAACAGAACGTGACTTACTGGAGACATAGATACAGGAGCAGTGAAAGGAGGCTCGAAATCACTCCAGATCAGGTTGATAGCATTTCGGAGGTTGTAGAGAGGGAAATGGAGCACACATAAGATGGGAGGAATGAAGAGAAGGAATTTGCTCACCTTCTGCTGAAGTCGGTACATGATCTCTCCAAGAGGATTGAGGAGATGGGTCAGAGGCTTAGTAATTGCAACAAGGGGAAAGGAGTCCAAGGAGAATTCCAGGTTGGGGAAGGGTTTGGCACTTCGCATCACCAGGCAGGCCCCCACACTACATTGTCGGTCGCACCATATACTCCACCACGGTCCATTATTCCCACGTTCCTAGCTTCAGGGACAAGAGGGCAGCAGGAGCCGGAAGAGGCTCACTTTGGAGAATTTTTCATAGAATATCAATCTTATTGGCCAGAGTTTGGAAGGACCATCACAATCAACGAGTTTTGCTAGTTGAAGACTAGCAACAAACCCAGAGGCCAGGCCAGAGGAGGATACACGCAGGGGAGTGACTTACAGCGTATCGTGGATAGGTTGTTCCTCCCAACTTTTGATGGCTCCTCGAAGAGTTCAGCAAAGGCATGGG
Organism: Pinus albicaulis; assembly: GCA_034641835.2. Taxonomy (NCBI): domain Eukaryota; kingdom Viridiplantae; phylum Streptophyta; class Pinopsida; order Pinales; family Pinaceae; genus Pinus; species Pinus albicaulis. The sequence continues at coordinate 1,047,913,670 of CM076580.1, forward strand.
TGGAGAAGCTGAATATTTATTTCCAGCTAAACCAAATGACTGAGAAAGAAGCAATCAAGGTTGCTACCTTATACTTGGAGGGAGAGGCTCATGGTTGGCGGTTTCATGGGTTGACTATGTTGGGGCACGGAGGCGTAACAGCATATGATGAGTTCACTAGGAAGGTGTTGGAGCGGTTTGAGAGGAAGGATATAGAGGAGTACTTCGGAGCGCTGACAAAGCTCAAGCAGACAGGGAGCGTCGAGGCATACATCTCAGAGTTCTTGAGGCTGTTAGTGATGGTTCCGAACTTATCGGAATCCAAGAGGATTTATATGTTCGTAGAGGACTTGGCAGAGCCACTTCGTGGTTTAGTGAGTTCGATCAGATCCACTACCCTGCATGACGCAGTGGGGAGAGCGAGAGATCTGCAGGATGCTCCACCTCGAGTTCGAGCACCACAACCAACCAGACCAGTGTTCCAACAGAATGGAAGAGATGTGAGAGCCCCACCACCGAGGGGTAACCAAGGTCGAGGACAGTTGGATGATGAGACCAGGAGGGATCTTCAAAGGAAGAAGCTCTGCTTCACATGCCAGGAACCTTGCGCGTCAGGTCATAGATGCACAGTTGAGAGGGCCCACTATCAGACAACGAAGGGGATGAGGAGACTTATTTTGAGATGGGTGGAGAGGACAACACAATACCTCAGTGGGAGGGACCACCACCACTGACAGCTGGAGGAGATGTGTTTGCACCTTCAGGAGGAGTCCTAGCATCTCTGCGAGGAGTTCCCAAGTACCTGACACAGAGGATTCATGGGACGGTGCAGGGATAGCTAGTCTTAGTGTTGGTCGACAGTAGGGCTACCCACAATTTCATTAATGCTCAGACGGTGCAGAAGACAGGCATAACCATCGCAGAGTTTGAGGAGTTCTCAGTATTGGTGTCGGGAGATAGGACCATGCAGTGTACGCGTTATGTGTCGGCTTTGATAGTGACCATGGGGACTTATATGATGACCAATCACTTCTTTGTGGTCGACATTCCAGACACCAACATAGTGTTGGGAGTCTAGTGGCTCTACACCCTTGGCAGGGTCACCATTTACTGGAAGAGACTAGAGATGGATTTTCTGGACTTAGATGGCAAACCAGTGATGTTGAGGGGCATGCACTCATACACACAGCAGACAGTTTCTGCGCACAAGATGGAGGCTGACTTGAGGATATATGGAGATATAGAGTGGGTTGTCGAGTTGAGGATCTCAAAGGCTAGTGGAGCAGCAAAGCCACCTCATCCGGATATCAAGGCCATCCTTGATAGATACTCCACGATTTTCGGGGATATACCACTAGGACAACCACCTGACCGAGGATTCAAGCACACCATCAAGCCAGAGCATGGGATCTAGGTCGTGATCACTACCCCGTATAGGCAACCCAAGGCTTATCGGGATGAGATTCAGAGGGCCATACACGAGCTCTTAACATTGGGACATATTCGGCTGAGTTTGAGCCCTTTTGCTTCATCGATTGTTCTAGTGGAGAAGAAGGACAGTACATTGAGGATGTGTATCGATTACAGGGCCTTGAACAAGAAAACAATGAAGAACCGCTACCCCATTCCGCTGATTGATGAGCTGAGGGGAGCCAAGTTCTTCTCCAAGATAGATCTGAGGTCGGGGTACCATCAGATATGGGTGAGGGGCAAGGATGTCCCTAAGACAGCTTTTAGGTGTCACTATGGGAACTTTGAGTTTTTGGTGATGCCCTTTGGGCTAACCAACGCTTCAGCTACCTTCTAGTCGTGCATGAACCACGTATTTCGTGGGCAGCTGAGAAAGTTTGTGCTGGTATTATTCGATGTCATACTGATCTACAGCCGAACTTGGGAGGAGCACCTACAGCATCTGGAGACGGTGCTTCGCATATTGGAGGAGCAACAGTTTTATGCGAAGTTGTCCAAGTGCGAGTTTGGGCTGACAAAGATGCTTTACCTGGGGACACATCATAGGCACTGATGGCATGAGGTTGCATGAGGAGAAGATTAGGGCCATACGGGATTGGCCAGAGCCCAAGAACGTCACTTAGTTGAGAGGGTTTGTGGGCATTTGCACCTACACAGCTGGCAGCGCCCCTCACAGATTTGAAAAAGAAGGGGGCCTTCACTTGGACTGCTACAGCGCAAGAGGCATTTGATCACCTCAAGAAAGTGATGAGTATTTGTCTGGTCCTTGCACTCCAAGATTTTACCAAGCCCTTCGTTTTGGAGTGCGAAGCATCAGGTGACGGAGTGGGGGTCGTACTGATGCAAGAGGGGCATCCCATAGCCTTTGAGAGTTGGAAACTCTTGCCTCATAAGAGACTCTACCCCATATATGACAAGGAGATGCTAGCGATTATGCATGCGCTATCCAAGTTCAGACAATAATTGGTGGGGAACCGTCTCAGGGTGAGAACATACCACAATAGCCTCCGATTTTTCTTAAAGCAGAGACAACTTCAAAAGAGGCAGCAAAAGTGGGTCAGTAAGCTTCAAGCTTACGACTTTGACATCGAGTATGTCAAAGAGAAGCATAACATGGTGGTCGATGCCTTGTCGAGGAGGCCAGCGTCCCTCTCACTGATGAGTATCGAGGCAGATTGGAAGGCCTAACTGCTAGTTGAGTACTCGAAGGATCGGTTTGCATGCGAGATTTTGAATGGACAGGTGATAGATGACCAGTACCAGGTCATGGATGAGGTGATTTACTACCGTGACCGGATCTATTTAACAGCTAGCTCCTAGTTGCGGGGGAAGATTCTGCATGCAACCCATGACTCTCCATTATCTAGGCACCACGGGTTCACCAAGACCTACCGGACCATTAGAGAGAGGTTCTCATGGAAGGGCCTCAAGGAGGATGTTCTGAGACATGTCCGGGAGTGCAAGGTCTGCTAGAGGAATAAGGAGGAGTTGACCCTTCTGACAGATTGCTACAGTTGCTTTCCATCCCTGAAGGAAAGTGGGAGAGTATTCCGATGGATTTCATCACCGAGTTGCCCATGGTGCAAGGCAAGGACTGTATCTTCATCGTGGTCAACATATTGACGAAGTACGCACATTTCTTCACCATCTCAGCCCGATACACGGCCTCTCAGGTGGTCGAGTTGTTCAGGGACATTTTCAAACTACATGGTTTCCCCAAGACCATAGTCAGTGATCGGGATAGTAGGTTCATGGGTGGATTTTGGCAGGAGCTATTGTGATTGGTGAGCACAGAGCTTACACCGAGCACGAACTACCATCCGCAGACAGATGGGCAGATCGAGATAGTTAACAAGTGGCTAGAGGGCTACTTGCGTAACTATGTCACGGGGTAGCAGAGGGCCTCGTTGTGATGGCTACACTTTGGGGAATACTGCTACAACACGACGTTCCACGTGTATATTGGTATGAATCCTTTTCGTGCTTTGTACGGTTATGATGCACTGACGCTTGCTAATGTTATGTTTGGAGCTAGCAAGGCCCCCAGGGCCAAAGACTGGATCCAAGAGAGCCAAGACATTCTTAGAGCACTCAAGGATAACTTGGTGACAGCACAGAATCAGCAGAAGATGTACGCAGACAGAGGTCGTGTGGAGAGACAGTTTGAGGTGGGAGACTTTGTTGATTTATGGTAGCATCGGATGTGCTCTAGCCTTGTAACTTTGTATATAGGCTAGAACACATGTATTCCATAAAACCCAGAAATGGTTTTGGAATATTCCACTTAGAGATGGTTTAATTAAAATAATTAATCATTTTTTAATGTTTTCCTAAGTCTAAACTTAGGAAAACTGATTAATTAAAGGGTATTAATTAAACTAAGTGTGAATCTTCTAGATAAAGTCATGGATCACCTCCAAGTAAATCTTAGCCCTTGATTATGTTTTAATCTTGGCCGTTGAAGAGTCAACAAAAGAATATAAAAAGGAGGGAGAGGGGCCTATGGAAAATACATTGAGACACTCGAGCCATTAAGCATTTTCGAATTTGTGTGAGGAGATAGCTTTTGATCAGAATCAAATCACTTGGGCAGGGTTTGCTAAGTGATTTTGATTCAGCGATCAGATTCAGAGAGGGGCAGAAGCAGAGACTGGTCAGGAGGACCAGGAGTTCATTTCAGAGAGAGGCAGAAGTGACGCAAAGAGAGACAGCGTAGTTTTCTGAAGAGGTGACACAATCCCTGGAGGAAATCACGCAGAAACAGCGCAGTGTCTTTTGGAGTCAGTCCGGAGATAGCTAGAGGTTGGGGTTTCTGAGCCAGGAGGGCCAAAATCCAGTCTTAGATCAGCTAGATCAGTTGCAAAGGAAGGTGACGCAGTTCCTCAAGCTTGCCCACGCAGGCTTACACAGTTCCAGTGTAGGCAATCACGCAAAGGCAGTGAGGGCTTCACAAACACTGTCAGATCAGCGAGAGACTTGCAGAGTGAGGTATATCTCACATTTTTCACCAAATTGTCTAGATTTACCTTAAGGGTGAGCCGGATGTTGGCACCCTAGTTGTACTCAAGATTCTGCTGCTTAATAATACAAACCCTCAGATCTGTTGCACCGGTTTTCTCGAGTTGGGTTTTTCTGGGGACTTAGTCCAAAAATAACCGTGTCAAATGTGGATGTTTTTTATTGTATTTTGTTCAAATTCTTTCAGGACTTTGATTTATTCTGCAGCATTATTTGTGTAGACTGCTTCAAAAATTACTTTGATATTTCACTGTAATGAAATAATTATGAAACATAATAGAAGAAGTAATTCAGATTAAAGCAATTCAGATTTGTTGCAGTAGGAATCCGGATCTAGGATTTCTCACATGGTATCAGAGCTTATTCAAGCTAAAGTGCAAGTGAAACACAAGTGAACCAGCAGATCAGCACTGAAGAGTTTGGGATCTGCGTAAGCAACAGCATACCCTCCCAGAAATTACGTTGTCCAGGCCAGGAGGGCATTCCAGCGCAGAAAAGGCTCCCTCTGAGAGAGTTGACAGAGGGGTAAGCTTTTTCAGTTGCAGAAGAGGCAGTGTAGTAGACTAGCGTAGTTGAAGGATGCAATTACTGCACAGCAGTAAGAGGCAGTGCATAAGCGTCAAAAAATTTCTGAAAAACACAGTTGGGGATTTCTTAACCTCAGAGAGTTTCTTACTCAAAGAAGCTCAGTTTCTTTCATGCAGCAGCAGAAGCAGTGACTTACTCCACAAGGAGTGCGTAAGTCTAGTTGAGCAGAGGGTTAGAAAAAGAAATCGACAGTTGAGGAGATGGCCAGCAACGGACTATGTGACCAAGATAGACTGGAGGGTGCCTCCAACTATGTTATTTGGAAATCAAGGATAGAGTTTCTCCTTGATGAGCATGATCTAAAGGCCCTCATAGAGAGTGCATGTGCAGAACCCTTGGATGCACCACATCTAAGACAATTCAAGAAGAATATGGCAAGAGCCAAGCGATTGATCCTAGATGGTGTGAAGGATCATATCGTACCCCACATAGCAGCAAAGACCACTGCTAGAGAGATGTGGGTAGGGCTGGAAAAGCTATACCAAGGATCTTTCGAGCAACGGAAGATGTACCTTGAAGAGAAGATGCGTAATATCAAGATGAAGAAGGGAGATCGTTTTGACTCCTTGTCTCGTATTCAGGAAAACCAAGATCAACTGTCAGCAATAGGATCTACTCCTAGAGACTCAGAGCTAGTAAGGCTCACTCTGAACTCTGTTTCAAAGGACTATCAGGTCATTGTCCAAAGTATTCTGAGCAGAGAAAAACTTCCAGGATGGGAAGCGATGTGGGCAGCCTTACAGCAAGAAGAGTTGAGAAGAGATCTCCTCAAAATCCATTTGGAGGATGGCAACAGCGGTTCAAAGGTCAAGAAGGAAGAAGAAGATAACATTGCCCTTGCATCAAAGGGGCAACAAAAGCAGAAGAAGAAAGATTTGTCCAAGATCAAGTGCTTCCGGTGTGGGGAAATGGGACATTAGGCCACACAGTGTCCTCTTAAGAAAAAGGATAAAGAGGAGAAGGAAGATCCACAAGCAAGAGCTAGCAAGATTGAGGCAGAAAAAGATTGTGCTATGTTAGCTCATATTCCTAAAGGAGAGAAGTGGGTTGACTTGGAGTTGTAGATCCAGAATCTACAAGTGGCAAGATCCTTGAGTATTTCCGGACTCTTGGATCACATGTGAGCTACGGCAACCTGAAGACAGTAGCAGGATGGACAGTGGCAGCAGAAGATGAGAAGACAGTGCAATGGCTAGCAGTACTAGAGCCTGATCAGCAAAGAGAGGGAGTAGCAGCATCAGCAGTTGAGAAGCAACAGCGCAGTGCAGTGCAATGCTCACGCAGTGCAGAGCAGCAACAGTGCAGTATTTTCAGATAGCTAGTGCAAAAACTAGTAGCAGTCAGTCTTATTTTTCAGATGCAGATTTTCTTGTCCAAATTTCAGATGTTTTTTTGTTGCAAGTAGCAACAGTGCAGTAGTGCAGCAGCAACAGTAGTTGAGCAACACAGCAGCAGATGAGCAGCAACAGCGCAGTGCACAAGTGGTGCAATGCAGTGCAGAGTAGTGCTCACGCAGTGCAGAGCAGTGAAGCAGCATGGTTGCAGAATTCAAAGGGAGTTGCAGTACAGTGGCAGTTGGCAGCAGCATGCAGAGTCAGCAGCAATACAGTTGCAGCGTTTTCTTGTGCAGGGTTGGTGAGCAGCATGAACAGCACAGCAGCAGAAGAGCAGCACATTGAGTTGTTTTGCTAGAGCACTTTCCTCGCTAAGAGGGAGTGTTGATTTATGGTAGCATCGGATGTGCTCTAGCCTTGTAACTTTGTATATAGGCTAGGACACATGTATTCCATAAAACCCAGAAATGGTTTTGGAAAATTCCACTTAGAGATGATTTAATTAAAATAATTAATCGTTTTTTAATGTTTTCCTCAGTCTAAACTTAGGGAAACTAATTAATTAAAGGGTATTAATTAAACTAAGTGTGAATCTTCTAGATAAAGTCATGCATCACCTCCAAGTTAATCTTAGCCCTTGATTATGTTTTAATCTTGGCCGTTGAAGAGTCAACAGAAGAATATAAGGAGGGTGAGGGGCCTACGGAAAATACATTGAGACACTTGAGCCATTGAGCATTTTCGAATTTGTGTGAGGAGACACAGCGTTTGATCAGAATCGAATCACTAAGGCAGGGTTTGCTAAGTGATTTTGATTTAGTGATCAGATTCAGAGAGGGGCAGAAGCAGAGACTGGTCAGGAGGACCAGGAGTGCATTTCAAAGAGAGGCAGTAGTGACGCAGAGAGAGAGCAGCGCAGTGTCTCTTGGAGTCAGTCCGGAGATAGCTAGAGGCTTGGGTTTCTGAGCCAGAAGGGCCAAAATCCAGTCTTAGATCAGCTAGATCAGTTGCAAAGGAAGGTGACGCAGTTTCTCAAGCTTGCCCACGCAGGCTTACGCAGTTCCAGCGTAGGCAATCACGCAGAGGCAGTGAGGGCTTCACCAATGTTGTCAGATCAGTCGGAGACTTGCAGAGTGAGGTATATCTCACATTTTTCACCAGATTGTCTAGATTTATCTGAAGGGTGAGTCGGATGTTGGCACCCTAGTTGTACTCAAGATTCTGCTGCTTAATAATACAAACCCTCAGATTTGCTGCACTAGTTTTCCCGAGTTGGGTTTTTTCAGGGACTTAGTCCAAAAATAACTGTGTCAAATGTGGATGTTTTTCATTGTATTTTGTTCAGATTGTTTCAGCACTTAGATTTATTCCGCAGCATTATTTGTGTAGACTGCTTCAGAAATTACTTTGATATTTCACTGTAATGAAATAATTATGAAACATAATAGAAGAAGTAATTCAGATTTGTTGCAGTAGGAATCCGGATCTAGGATTTTTCAGAGACTTGGTGTACCTTCGCCTTCAGTGCTACAAACAATCCATGCTAAAGCAAAAGGGGGCCGAGAAGCTCAAGCCTCGCTTCTATGGGCCATATAGAGTCATCCGTGTGGAAGGTAGCATATGAGTTGGAGTTGCCACAGGGGAGTCAGATACACAACATTTTTCATGTGTCTTGCAGGAAGAAGCCTTGGGACAACGGGTGACAACAGCCACCGAGTTGCCTCCTACAGATGATGAGGGGCACTTAGTGCTCCAGCTTGAGGCCATTTTAGACACTAGGGAGAGTTACTTGAGGAGGTGGGTGGTGAAGGAATACTTGATTAGGTGGAGGAATCTTCCAGATGAGGATGCCACTTGGGAAGGAGAACAGATTCTCCAGCGCCCATCACTGCAGTTTCTTGAGGACAAGCAATGTCTTGGCGGGAAGGACTGTAATATTCCTAATCAGCAGTTTCACTAATTATAATATTAATTTTTGATAAATTTTACTATCTCTAATGTTAGGCAGAAATAAGGTGGGTCTGGGAAACACAAATATTATTTTGGGGATAGCTAAAGTCAATTCCTATAGTTCCCAAGAGAATATTGTGGCTTTAGTGGGGTCCGAGTGGCCAACATTGAGTGAGTTGCCGCTCCTTGTAGAAATTTCTGAATCTTATACGTATGCAGAAATTATTACTATTAATCTGGTTAAGCTCCTCCTAATTTAGATAAGTTATCAACTGAATAAATTCAAGTTAACATCGAAGCAAAACACATAACAGATCTCTACCAATTCAGATCTAGAACAAGCACATGCACATATGACACAGTTATTTCTGGACAAATAGTCCCCGAAAAAACCCAATGTGGGAAAACCAGTCTCTGGCTGCTGGAGGGTTCTATTATTAAGAATATTTCTGAATACACAAGTCTGGGTTCCAGATCTGGAAAACCCAACAGAGATAATATTAGATCTACAACTCACTAGCTGATCTAGGGCCAAAATAATGATTGATCCACACCCTCAAACGGGATTTACAGAACTCAGCCAAGATTAGGGCCTAGAAACCCCAACGTTGTTCCTGAAAGGCTCTGCGTCAACCTCTGAAGCCCCTGAAAGCCTCTGCGTTAGCCTTCGATGGCCTCCAAACCCTCAGCACTGCTCCGGAAGGGACTGCGTTACCCCAAAATGGGTGACGCAGTCACTACACTGCCCCTAAGGGTCTCTGCGTAACCCCTAAAGGATTTCCTGAAAGTTACACTGTCCTTGCTGCTACTGCTAGTGCTGCCTTCCTCTGCGCTATCCTTGAACTGATCTCTGCCTCTTGTGTATTCTAGACCCTGGGATCAGATCATCCCCTTGGTCTAAATTCCCCTCTCTACAGCTGAAACACTTCTGAGTATTCTTAGCAAGCACGCCCTAGAATCTCAGCTTAGCTTCAGTGCTCTGCTTCTGTGTGTTCTTACAAATGACCCCAAGCCTTTCCTTTATACTTTTCTCGTTGACAAATCAACGGCCATGATCAAATCTTGACTCAATGGCTAAGATTAAAAGAAAGCTTGATCCGTGTGACTTAAGACAATTTCATCACATGTTTAATTAAATTCACTTTAATTATTTAAGTTCCCTAAGTTTTAACTTAGGAAATACACTTAAAATAATTATTTAATTTAATATCTCCTAAACCAGATGAAATTTCCCAAATCCATTTTTGGGTCTTGTAGATCAAGTGAACTCTAGTCCCTCCACAAAGTTTGGGAGCTAGAGCACAACTGATGCTACCACAAATACACAAAATCTCAACACTCCCTCATATAGCATCGAGGGTGTGCTCTAGCAATACATCACACTTATGCATTACATGACTTTGAGTATTGGTCTTGTGCTGCTGAAGCTTGGCCTCCTGCCACTCAACTCTGCACTGTTGCTGCCATTCTGTACTGTTGCCCATGACTTTGTCACTGCCACTGCAACCACTGTACTGTAGCTCCCTCTTCTTCTGAAGACCACCCTTTCCTCTATTGGAAGGGGTTCTCGACCATCCCCATCTTCTCTCTGAAGTAAGTGAACTTGATCTTACTTAGAGACTTTGTGAGGATATCTGCCACTTGTTCACCTATAGGAGTGTATCGTAGCTGTATTGCTCCCTTCTAGACATCATCCCTGATAAAGTGACACCGAATGTCAATGTGCTTCAACTGGTCATGAAACACAAGATTTTCAGAGACCTTGATGCAACTTTGATTATCACACATGATCCCGGTTGGCTCTATCTGTTTCAAGAGCAATTTGCAGAGCCATATGGCCTCACACGAAGCCGTGCTTGCTGCCATGTACTCTGCCTTGGCTGAGCTCAGTGCTACGGACTTTTGTTTCCTGCTGCACCAAGAGGTCATTCCTGATCCGAGACTGAGCAGTACCCACTGGTACTTTTCCGATCTACTGTGCTTCCAACCCAATCTGCATCTGTGAACCCACTCAACTGGATTTCATTTCCCTTGGTGTACTTTAGCCCATACTCGGCTGTCCCTTTCAAGTATCTGAGAATATGTTTGGTTGATGCCCAGTGAGCCCTCCTTGATTCCACCATGAACTGACTGAGGGTATTCCCTGCATAACAGATGTTTGGTCTTGTGTTGACCAGACACATTAATGACCCGATGAGTTTTCTGTACAATGTGGGATCAGCCTCATCATCCTCTGATGTGTCTATCTTCTTCCAGTTAGTGATCATTGGTGTGGCCATGGGTCTACAATCTTCCATCTGAAATCTTTTTAGAATCTCTATCGTATATCTTCCTTGTCCTACGAAGACTTCCCCTTCCTACTGCCAAACTTCTAACCCAAGAAAATAGTGAATCCGCCCCAAGTCCTTCATGTCGAATTCTGTTGCCAGATTTTCTTTGCAATCTTTGATGAGCTTGGATGACCTAGTCAAAAACAAGTCATCCACATACAGAACAAGAATAAGTGGCTCATATCCTACTCTTAAGTAGTACAAGTTGGGATCTGTGTCACTCTTGACGAACCCCATCTTCTGCAAGTAGCCATCAATCCAACCATACCATGCCCTGGGGCTTGTTTCAAGCCATACAAGGCTTTCGTAAGTCTGCAAACATGAGTCTTTTGCTCATGTGTCTCGAAGCCCTCTGGCTACTCTATGTACACTTCCTCCTCTATCACACCGTTCAAGAACGCAGTCTTGACATCCATCTGGTGAATCTCCCATCCCATCCACGCTGCCAAAAAGATGATGTATCTGATAGAAGTGTATCGTGCTACTGGAGCAAAGGTTTCCTCATAGTCAATGCCTTCTTTCTGGGCATACCCCTTTGCTACAAATCTTGCTTTGAATTTCTCTATGCTGCCATCTGCAGCGTATTTGATCTTATAGATCCACCTAAATCCTACAACAGATTTATCATGTGGTCTAGGGACTACTTCCCAGACATCATTTGTCATGATGGAGCTATACTCCTCTACCATGGCATCTACCCATACCTGACGCTAAGCTGCTTCCCGAAAGGTAGAAGGCTCTCCAACCTGAGCTACTAGCGCCTGATATCTGTCAGGTTTTTCCATATCCTCTTCCCTTCTCTAGGTGTTCCAATAAATCCTTCTGCATCTCTAAGAATTTGTTGGAGTTCTCTGCTCGGTCTCCCATCAGTGGTGGGTGGTCTCATCTGTTCTTCCTCTTGTTCTTCGTCGGAGGAGCTTCCCTCGGAACGATTGTGCCTGGGAGAGGCACTAGACCTCTCCTCCAGAGGTCATTGAGGCTATATCAATGGATCTTCCTCTATCTCCATATTTGTGGCCATCTCTCAAGATTTCCTAAAGGCTTTCTCCTCCAGGAATTTTACATCCCTTCTTACCAGGACTTTCCTGCTTTCTGGAACATAGACGCGGTATGCCTTTGCATTCTCACCGTAGCTCGTCAGAAAACCCTTTTCTGCAGTTTGATCCAGCTTCTTCCTCTTTTCCTCTGGAACGTGGCAGTATGCTATGCTGTCGAATATCCTGATGTGGCTCACTTCTAGCTTCCTGCCTGTGAACACACTTTCGGGAGTCACCTTCCCCAAAGCTCTATTTGGAATTTTGTTCTGAATATATACTGCAGTGTTGCAGGCCTCTGCCTCTGCCCATAAGAATTTAGGAATTTCCTGATCGTACAACATTTCTCTTGCAGCTTCTATTATGGTCTGATTCTTCCGTTCTGCAACTCCATTTTGTTCTGGATTGTAAGGAGTTGTCCACTCTCTCTTGATGCCTTCCTGTGCACAGAAATTTGTTAAGTCTTTATCGATATATTCTCCACCGTTATCTGATCTTAACTTCTTGATCTTCTTTCCTGTAGAGTTCTCCACCAATGCTTTGAAATCTTTAAACCGATTAAAGAATTCATCTTTGGTCTTCAAAAAATAGATCCAAGTTTTCCTGGAATAATCATCAATGAAGGTGGCAAAATATTTTGCCCCACTGAGAGTTGTTGTAGACATCAGACCGCAAATGTCAAAGTGTATTAACTCTAATACACTTTTGGCTTTGTTGCTGCTTCTTGGAAATGCTACCTTAGCGTACTTCCCTAGTACTCATCCTCTGCAAACTTCGTCTCTCTTTGTGTTGAGTTCAGGAGCCCCTATGACAGTATTTTTGAGAATCCCCAAGGCTCCATGATGTAGATGCCCCATCCTTCTCTGCCATAACTCATTCAGATCTCTGTCGTCTGTACTACCGATTAGGGCCACCGGAGATTCAAGCTGGAGCTTATACAGCTTGTGACTCCTTACTCCAATTTGTGCCTTTTTCCTCCAGTTAGGGTGTTTGACATACACCTTATCTTGAATAAAGTATACGTCATAGCCCTTGTTCTGAAGTTAAGACATGGAGAGTAAGTTCATCCCTAACCCCGGTACATGCAAAACATTCGTAGCTCGAATCTTGTGGCCATCCTCCGTCTGAAATGTTACGGTACCTCTCCCGATGGGGGTACATTTTGTCTTATTTCCCATAGTTATTTGGAAATTCATCTGCTCTTCTTGATAGCTCGAAAAACATTCTCGAACCCTCGTCATATGAGCAGATGTTCCACTGTCAATATACCAAACACCTGGAGGAGTTGTGCTTGACACACAGCCAAGATCCTCCTCTAGTCTGGATACTAGCACATTCATGTCATTTTCCCTCTGCATTTCTGCGTGCTCTGGAGGACTGCGTGAGTCCCTTTGACTACGTAAACCCTTCCTTTGGTCCATGCCAGATCCTCCCTTCCTGTTCTAGCCCTTATTACTCTGATACCATGTAGAAATTTCTGAATCTTATACGTATGTAGAAATTATCACTGTTAACTTGGTTAAGCTCCTCCTACTTTAGATAAGTTATCAACTGAATAAATTCAAGTTAACATCGAAGCAAAACACATAACAGATCTAGAACAAGCACATGCACATATTGACATAGTTATTTCTGGACAAATAGTCCCCAGAAAAATCCAATGTAGAAAAACCGGTCTCTGGCTGCTGGAGGGTTCTATTATTAAGAATATTTCTGAATACACAAGTCTAGGTTCCAGATCTGGAAAAACCGACAGAGATAATACTAGATCTACAACTCAATGGCTGATCTAGGGCCAAAATAATGATTGATCCACACCCTCAAGCGGGATTTACATAACTCAGCCAAGATTAGGGCCTAGAAACCCCAGCGTTGTTCCTGAAAGGCTCTGCGTCAGCCACTGAAGCCCCTGAAAGCCTCTGCGTCAGCCTTGGATGGCCTCCAAACCCTCAGCGTTGCTCAGGAAGGGATTGCGTTACCCCAGAATGGGTGACGCAGTCACTACGCTGCCCCTAAGTGTCTCTCTGTAACCCCTGAAAGGTTTCCTGAAAATTACGTTGTCCTTGTTGCTGCTGTTGCTGCCTTCCTCTACATTGTCCTTGAGTTGATCTCTGCCACTTGTGTATTCTAAACCCTGGGATCAAATCATCCCCTTGGTCTAAATTCCCCTCTCTGTAGCTAAAACACTTCTAAGTATTCTTAACAACCCCGCCATAGAATCTCAGCTTAGCTTCAGTGCTCTGCCTCTGTGTGTTCTTACAAATGACCCCAAGTCTTTCCTTTATACTTTTCTCGTTGACAAATCAACTGCCGTGATCAGATCTTGAATCAATGGCTAAGATTAAAAGAAAGCTTGATCTGTGTAACTTAAGACAATTTCATCACATGTTTAATTAAATTCACTTTAATCATTTAAGTTCCCTAAGTTTTAACTTAGGAAATACACTTAAAATAATTAATTAATTTAATATCTCCTAAACCAGATGAAATTTCCCAAATCCATTTATGGGTCTTGTAGATCAGGTGAACTCTAGTCCCTCCACAAAGTTTGGGAGCTAGAGCACAACTGATGCTACCCCAAATACACAAAATCTCAGCACTCCTTAGGTGGCAGCGTGAGGGAGGCTCAAAAGGAGGTAACGTTGGGTTGGCTCGAAGGAGAGGCAGCGCAGTCCATGGTGGGCCCATGAGGAACGTTGAGGCTCATTTGACAAAAGGAAGGAGGGGCATCATAGTTTCTCATTCATTCACTTATCTTTTTTATTGTCACTTTGACATAGCACGCTTGTGTCAAGTGCCAAGTCTGTTGTGTTGTTTAGCACACGATATTTTCATGCGAAGATCTCAAGCTCTGCCTCAGGGGACTTCGAGTGCCCGCTTAAGAGAGGAATTTTACCATTTTGGAGGAGCATTTCACAATAGAGATTGCAGGAGGAGTTCAATTCAGGGACAGCGTAGAGGACACAGTGACTGCGCAGTGGAGGATGCAGTTCAGTGGGGAGGTTTTCCCGAGAGGTGAGAAGAGAGGGAGTTGCAACTGAGACTTGGTGGGGAAGCTGAGTGCTTCCTAATAGGGTTATTGTTCATCTTTTGGAGCAGTTTTGCAGTGGATTCTTCAGGTGTGTAGCTTCAGCCAGCAGTGCAGTAGATCAAGCCCAATAGGGGCAAATTTCCAGAGTTAACCATTCCAAAATTCCTTCACAGTTTTTTGTGGGTTTCCTAGGTAGAGTCCTGTGCTCAAGTCCCGAAATTTTCTGAGCGTTGGAAGCAGCCCAACCAGTAGTCCAAAGTTGCAGCAGCTGAATTTTTGGGCAAAGCAACACAGCACTAGAGCCACGCAGAGCCATTTCCAGGGGGTCATGCTAGCTTGTTTTGAGATTGACTTCAACCTGCCTTGAGCAGGCCCAGGTGCATTCCTTCGAGCACCATCATTGTACTCATTTCCAAGCATTAATAAAATGGCTCAGATCATATTTTTGGCTCCAATTTTCATGTGTTAATGGTGTGATTTTATTTGTTGTAGTTTCTAGCCTATTGTTGTTTTGTGTCAATATTATTTTCCCATTTGGGATATTACGAATGAGTTTGACACTTCACAGTTGAAGTCATCGTTTGACATAGTGAATAGATCTGAAAAATTCAACCATGACTATCCAGTCATTCAATACCTTGAGAGTCATTAAATAGATCATCATTTTTATGATCTTGTAGTTGACTACATGGAGGGTTTTTTCAGTTTGAATTTTCAGCCATTTTTTAGTTGTGGAGACAGATTACATCATGAGTTGCCTTTGCCACTATACTGTACAGTTTTGATTTTACTGAAGCACAGTAAAAAAGCCAAGTTATTTGAGGAGATACTGGATTGGTTGCATTGGCATTTTTGTATTATTTGATTAAGCAGTTAATTCAGTAGTTTAGTGTAGGATGAGTGTGCAATAAGCTTGTTGGGGCAAGCATGAATTTTCAGTTTCAGTTTTTCAGTTTGCAGTATGCAGTGTGTGGTTTTCAGTTACAAAGTTAATCAGTTGCAAGTATGGTTGTCGGTTTCAGGTAAGAAGCTGGAAATAGCCCAATGGATCAATCCTCTGGTCTATAGGTGTTCTTGTTGCCATCTACGATCGGCAACATCCCTGTGGAGCCAGTTGTTATCACAATTTTGGTAAATAGTTTTAAGGCATTGACAGTTTCAGTGTCAGCGCTAATTTGTAAAAAATAATATAAAAGCACTGATAGATAAAATATCAGCGCTATTGTGGATTTGTAAAATAAAAATGCACTGACAACCAAAGTAGCAACGTAAATTTGTAAATTGGCATATTAAAAGGAAATTTTAAGTTTGGATATTCAAGATTAAAAGGCGTTGATGGAGCACACATCAGCGAAGGAGAGGGCACTTAATCAAGCTAGCGCTGACAATTAATCTGTCAGTGAAAAAACTTTGCTTTACTTTGTTTTTTCCTGTAAAACACAGTAACTATGGGCACAAATTCCGAACAATTGGAAACGAAAATTTAAAAACCAAAAGAGGGTTTTGCTGGTAACAAGCTCATTTAAAAAAGCCTCTTTCAGTTTTTACACAGGTATAATGGTTTGAGATATTCGAAGGGATCTTTGAAGCCTATTTTTTAGGATTTTGCAATTCAATTTTTTCTTGTTTTAGTCACTGTTTTAAAAATCAGTTTTCGAACAACTGGGGATGAATTTTTGAAAACCCAAAGAGGTTTTTGTAGGGAACGGACCCATTAACAACAACCTCTCTCGAGTTTTGCATAGCTATCACGGTTTGAGAGAGCCTATTTTTCAGTAATTCACCAAAATTATTTTTTTCTATATTTAGAAAACCACCTAATCTACTTTCAATTGGAGAGCCACCTCATCAGATTCAACTTGAGCATTAAATCAACAGATGGCAATCAGATCCACATCCTCAGGCAGCACCTTAGTATTCAAATGCACAATTTTGGTGAAGGATCAACTCCAACATTCGAGACTTTTTTGCAACTAATTCTAGATTTAGTTTAATTTTAATTTATGATTTGATTTTGTTTTCAGAAAGATAGAAACAGTTTGGGAGATTATTTTTATTATTTAAGCAAGGATATGTCAAAGAGGAGCCTTGTGAGTTATGTAACTTTTTCCAGAAATTAATGAAAAATATTTGAAGTCGAGGCATTGAGATTTGTCCAGAGATTCATGTGTCAAGTATTGCAGTCTGTTTTTATGGTTTTTTTTTATCTTTCAATCTTTAATTGATGTGCTTCTTCTATATTGAAATGTAAGGTCATTGATATAGAATTCATGAAATATGCTCTGTATCTATAATATCTTGTTCCTCATACTTTCAGCTGATAGGTTTATGCAGAATTCATCATTTTGATGCTTTGTTTTAAGCTTTGAGTGTTTCTTGTTCATCCTACATACTTGCAAATTGTAAGTCTACCAGTATTTGGCTACCTTGCCTCTATGATTGTTTACCTCTGTCTTATTTCAAAGATTCTAGTAATATCACTATGACTCCATCGCCCAATGGTGTTTCTTTTTTCCCATATCCCAACATCAACAACTTTTACATTAATCTGGCCATAGAGAGTTTAACAGACCTGCTACCGTTGTGACCTAGGGTAGTTGAGTTTGAGGAGAGACCTCCCTCTAGATTGAGGGGTCAGTTTCAATCCCAAAGCGGTAAGAGGTTACCTTAGATTTTTTCCCCCACAGCCAGGGTTTTCTCTGAGTGATAACAGGACGGAGCAATCGTCGTATATGAGTTACCCTAGCCTTTGTTTTTCCACCCTTCTTCATTTTCCTTTTGCCCTTTATTGATTTTTTATTTATTTAACTCCTCGGGGCTTTAACGGATGAGAGCATCATGTGTATAATATAGCAGTAATTACCCCCTTAAGGTGGGGCAATTCAATCCAAAAGGGGTTGGGACATACATGGGTTCCTTAATGATGCAAAGGGCACTCATAGGGGCCCTAAAAACCAAGGTGATGGCCATAATGACAAGGGGTAGAGCTCATATTTAGCTTTTTCCCACGTGCTAAATTTTATTGTCTCAGCCATATTTGCATTTTGTGGTACATTTCTTGTTGTATGTGGCCATATTATGCTTTTATCTTTTTTTTAGTTGTGTCAACCTACGGGGGATCATTATAGACCCGACCCAAACATATGGACAAGGGGAGGGGGATACAAGAGCCTTGTGGACCTAGTGGTCATGAGGACCCTAAAAGGGAAGATTATGAAATAGGGCTTGTAATGTGCGGAGGTTAGTGAGAAATGTGGAACTGGAAAGTGGGACCACGCTACCAAAATCGAGGTTTCCCAAGTAGTGTCCATCCTAAACCTATAATCCAATAGGGGAGATACCATCAAACTAGGGTTGAGGATTAACCCCCCAGTCAAGGTAAGGGAACAAGAGTACAATCAAAACACTTCTTCCTTCCAAGTCACCCAATAATCCATACCCAAGTGTGCCCAAGAAAAACAAGCATAAGCACCCAATTGCATAATGAAAAATCATATGTTTAGAATTAGATGGCCCACCTTCAAACATACGATCTCGACAGATGGGCGAGGGTACATATGACTACCTCAGGGAGAGGAGATATTGGCACAACATTGGCTACACTGGTGGTTGTCAAGGGGTTGCTTGTTGAGAAATCAATGCTAGTAGGATTTAGGGTTTGATTTTTCTTTCTTGATAATTACTAGTGAATTATGTTGGCTTCTTTTTCTTCTTAATTAGTTTATCTTTCATCGAGCAATTACCAAATTATATGTGTATGAAGATCACAAGAACAAAAGACACAAGATGTAGGCGCTCAACCAGAGAAAAACCACTATAAGAGGAAAACCCAATCACAAACTCTTCCTTCAGTAGATTCAGATCAAGATAAGACACTTCCAGACTTCTTAGACCTAGACAAAGACCTCCTCCAACCACCAAGTCATCCCTTCCCTACAACAGATGATCTTGACAAAATACTCCAAATGACAGCTTCCCAGCAATAGCTTCAATCTAGAATTTTAGCCCCCCAGAAGCAGAACTTCGACCCGCAGCTTCAAAATTTTGGACCTGCGATAGACACAGATTTTCGGCCCCAATAACTGCCCAGAAAAATCCGCACATGTGAGAGAAAGATAGCCTAAAACTCGATTTAGGTCTTCCCAGCAAACTTCGTCCTTCTCCCTCTTCTACGCTCTCTTTTTCTGCTTCCCTTTCTTGTAGATCGAACTTGTTGATTGGTTGAGTGAAATAGGTTGAATTGCCTCTCCTTATATAGCCTTTTTGTCGGGTTGAATTGCCCTAATGTAGGCCGACTTCTTGGGGACAGGGGAGACTTGATGTGGAGGTGACAAATTACCTTTTTGACTCAAAAATAATTCTTTTTACATGATATAAAAGCCCAAGAAGGGTCTAATAAAAATGACAATGACTCTAATGACACAAGACAAAACCTAGAAGCCTTCAATGGAGGCTTTGACCTAGAAAACATTGACCCAAGCATGAAACACATGCTTTAATAAGTCATTTTCTTTAATAATAAATTTTCATTTTGACAAGTACAATTATGAAGACCAAAGCTAGTTACATTTTTCAACACTCCCTCTTAACTAGGGAGGTATTCATAATTATATACATATATGAGTACATGAAATATTTTTAAAATGAAATAAACTACGAAGAGTTCTAGCACACCCAGTGCTTCGGACTAGATACCTGACCAAGGTAATCTATCCGGGTGCGTGACTAAGGGGACTCAAGCTTTAGCAAACTCTAGGTACCATCAGGATTTTAAGTTCTACCACCAACCCAGGGATCTAGCTGTGTATCCAAAGTCAAAGCTCCATGACCAACGCCACCCTCCCTCTTCGAGATCTAGACATCAACACATAGGTCGGACATATATCCTCCCAAGCATCTTGCCATTAGATGCTTCATCTCTCCTTATCAACCAAATCTGTAATATCATCTAACCCAAGCATCCTTCTAAAATATTCAAACTTCTTATTCGGAAGAGACTTCATCAGCACATCAACTACTTGTTCATTTGCCGAAAAATATTGTAGCTTCACGACCCCATCTTGTACCAAGCTCCCAATATAGTGGTACTTGTTGATATGCTTCATCCTTGCATGCAATACGGGGTCTTCAGACATCTTCATGTTGCTTTGATTATCACAATTTATCACTATAGGATCCAGAGGCTTTCCAAACAAATCTGACAAAAGTTTTCTCAACCAAACAGCTTCCTTTCCTACTTCACATGCATCTGCTTCAACACTACTTAACGCAATAGGATCTCGTTTTCTACTCATCCATGAAATCATTGCAGATCCCAAACTGAAACTGTTAGTCATCAGTAGTTTTGCTGATATCAGAAGATGACTAAGTAAGGATATCAGATTTCCCAAAAAAAACAAAAAACAAAAAATTTATGAAAAACATTATGAGTTTTGGAAATCTCACTACCTTCATTATCCTAAGCCTAACTTGTTCACTGAATTTCTTCATCTATGCCTTCTCAAGACTACATTGCTGCTTCAAAGAGACTCATTCTGGGTTACTCTCCTCATTTTTCACCATCCCTCCATACTCCCTCCTTATTCACCCCTTCTTCCCTTCAAACACTAATTTTTCCCCTCATAAAACCCCCATTTATCATTTTTCTCTAAAAAACCTTAAAAATAATGTAAAAATCCCTTTCTACATTGTTTCAATCTAACTTTAAACCTCTCGGGCCCTTAAAAACCTTATAAAAACCCTATTTTTATAATAAACCTGCCCTCTTTATGAAATAGGCCTTTAAACCCCTCTCAGCTTAAAGACTCAGCCCCCTCGCATTCACATGACCCTAACCCTGACCTTTCGCTATCTCTTAAAGCCCTTTTCGTTCCAACCCCCGGTTCCCTCTACTCCCACAGAACCGTTCCCTGCACCCATTCTTAGCCCCTTCCCCCTATTCAAATAAACTCCGCCTGTTTATTTTGTAACGCCTGCAAACCTTATAAAAGCCACCCCCTCCTTAACCTTTGAAAATTAAAACATGGGCCCCGTTATCCACTAACCCCGCCATAAAAAAAAAACATCCCGATACCTATCTACGGGCTCCACCCTTCAAACCTGCGTGTCGCTCCCCCAACTCATTCTGCACCGTCGATCCCACTCCCTGAGATTCGACGGCCCAAAACCCATATCGCGTCAAAAATAGCGTCGGGTTTTAAAGTTCTTAACCCACGCGAAATGGGCGGTATTCACCCTGCCACACGTCAAACACCCAGTGGTATCGTGTCTGATTGGTCCAAAACCACAAACCACCCTCAACTCGCGCGATAAACCACTTATGGTTTTCCGAAACCACTTTCTCCCTCCTCGCGCCAAAATTCAAATATTTTTCGCCTCCTTTGAATTCCACCAGGTTCCGCCTCCGGAACCATGCCCCTGCGCCATTTCTCCCTCTGCAAACGCCTCTCGACCACCCCGAAACCCTGAAAACGCAGTTAGGCCTACTCCCGCAGGTTTTTAACTAACCAGTTTGTGTTTTGTGGGTTTTAAATGGCAGGGATGCCCAAAAATGTATTGCAATGGCCCAAAGGACAAATGAAGCCCCGAATGACGATCCAAGGGGTTTCATACAAATTTGAAGAAAAAGAAGCGAAGGTTTAAGCCTTGCCACCACCAAGATCATGATCCTTGGTGGACATTCAACCCTTCGGCCACAAAGAAGACCGCCTCCCTGCACATAGACAAAACAAGCAAACAGAGAAGCGGTGAATAAATGAAGAAAGCAGAAGGATTAAAGGGCTAATCCTAAATCAAAGAATGAACACAGAAGATTAGCCAAGCAGACAGTGATTAAAGTAGGAAAGTCAAAGGTTTAAAAACAAAGGATAAATAAACAAACAGTCATAAAGCAGAAACAGAGGATAAAGATAGTGAGGCAAATTATAAAGGCTAAATCAAGGCTCAAAGGCCTAAAACAGAGTTTAATATTAAAACAGAGACAGATTTACCCAAAGACAGCTTCGAAAGACTCAACAAAGAAACAATTACTTCTCCAAAGACAAATCTGCCACCTACAGCATGATTTCTTTCAATAAAGGCATCAGGCAGTTATTACACAGTCAGAGATATTTTGAAGAAGCTCAAATAGTTATTGCAAAGTTATTACAAAGCCTTTTAAGTCAAATATTTCAACTAAATTAACTCAGAAGTTAAGATAGAAGTTATTGTTTCAAAGAAACTCTTTCAGATGTTTTTACCTTGGGCCTTGCATGGTCTCAAAGGTCAAAAATCATTAACTCTGTAATAAATAACACTTAAACCCTAGTTTCAATTCCACCTCCTCATTTGCATAAAAATATTGCATGAGAGCAACATTATTAATGTCGGTTGTTGAGCTAAATTTGAGGATTGAAGAGTTGTTGAGTTAGTGGAGGAATACTAGGCTGCATGGAGAAAGCTTTGAGCTGTAGAGACCTATTGTACTGGAGTATGTAACTGGTTTGAACATCAATAAAACAAGCATGTTCACAGGATCCTTGATCTATGTTAATGGTGATGTTTTTCTTCTTTGTTATTGTTTTTTCTTATGTTTTACATTTTGTCTATATTCTTTGATAAAGAACAGAAAATTTAGAGTAGGATTTGCTGTTATAACACCCTATCTCTGTCTGCAATCTTTATCTTTATGTTTTCTTCAGCTAGGTCTGATTGGAGGATTCTTAATTGCCCTTCAGTTTTATCTAGCTTGTTGTTTTAAGAATGATTCAATAGAGTATAACCAGGGAATTTTTGGTAAGTCCACGTTCATTGGTACGACTTGAGATGTTGTTTTAAAGAATGATTTCAATAGAGTCCAACCAGGGAAATTAGTGGTGAGTCCATGCTCCTTGAGTACAACTTGAGATATTGTTTTTAAGATCCTCTTAAAGTATGTTTAGTAGAGTCTAAACCAGGGAAGTCTATGGTATGCCCTGTCCTCTGGTCTGTCTTTAAAAGTTGCTTTGAAATATCCCTAGGGAGTTGGTCAAAAGAAAATTAGATTATTTCTGTTTGATCTTAGACTGCTCTCACTGTTATCTTATATGTTTTCTTTATCTGAAAGTAGTCTTAGGATTACTAGATTGTTGTCTTAGAGGTTTGATTATTAAAAGTTTGTCCAAAGAAGTCTATGGTTTGCCCTATCCTTTGGCTTGCTTCAAACAGTTACCTTAAAAGGATTTTCTTGTCTAAGCAGAGCTAGAAGATTCTTAACTGACTATAGCTTTGTTGCATTCACAACTTATTATTGTTTCATATCACAATCTAATCTAAGACATCCATCTAATATAGTTAGCTTGCCCTATGAAAACCCTTGCAAAGTTGTTGAACAATTAAATCCTTTTATGACTCCATGGCCCAATGGATTAATGTTGTCTCATAGTTTATCCTTCCAGCTAAAACATTCTCTAAATCAACTCCAATCTTTGATCTAGCAAATGACCTTTCAATCAGCCAAACCAACAAGTTCAAAGAGCTTCATACCTAGCCTAATATCATAAACAAGGCATAAAGACATATCATTTTAAAAAACTTATATAGAGAGATCCCTCTTTGAATCCAGGAAGGCTAGATCCTAGGATTCCAAAGTGGTTCTAATGTGGCCCCTTGCAGCATTTGTTCTTGCCAATCTTGCAAATCACAGGGAGCAAACATAGTGGCGACCATACTGGGGATGAGTAATAGATAACTTCAAAAACTCAGAAAACCTCATTTAAACAAAAACAAAAACAAAAACAAAAAAAACTCAAAATGAATCAAGTGTCAGCCAATAATGGTTCCTGATTGTTGATGGTGGACAACAACCAATCCTATAAAACAAGTAAAAATCCTCCACCTGGTGACTCCAATGGTTTCCAGTAGGCCTGTTGACCCCACTGGTTTTCCATAAACTCCACTGGAATACTTATTCTGTCATTAAAACATCACAAAACCCAGTTGAGAAAACTTTTGTGGATTAAGATTTTCTTATACAGATTGGTTTGCCTTTTGAAGACTGTCATATTTAGCCAACCTTTCTTATCCTTGGGTCTGAATCCTGACTTCTAGAAAAATCCATACCAGAACCCATCCTGACCCAAATCCTCCTGCAATAGTTGACAATCCTAAAAGCATTCTTAGGAAGTCTCCTAGATTTGAAAATCCAACTGTTGACAGACCAATCCACAGAGCAAGTTCTTTCCCTGAAAACCTTACAGCCTTGCAAAATACCCAAGTTGACTTACCCCATATAAGAAACCTATCTAGAACCAAGTCACAAAGTGGTATAGACCAGATAGACCTTGAGCCTGTAAACTCACAGCAAAGTAGTAGTAGGGAAGGCTCTCCTTCCACTCCTCCTGATCTCCATTTTCTCCATAACTTTGGCTTCTCGCATCCTAGATCTGCTCAACATCACTTAGCTGGTCCAAGTACTTCTGCTACACACACCCATACACCCACTGTTCAAACCACACCACTTCACCATCCACCCCCAACTGTTAACCCTCCATTGTTTCCACAAGTCCATATCATGGCAACATGGTATGCTCCCTTAGTCCTTCCTTTACCTTTAGTTGTTCTACCACAGGATTATCAGTCCAAAATTTCTTTATATGATGCTAGTAGTTCCACTACTGCTCAACAACATGTGGACAAAATGAATGACTACTTTGACAAATAAGAAATAGATGATGAAACGGTTAAACTTAGAATGTTTGCTCAAAGCCTAGGGGGGGAAGCAAGAAAATGGTTCAAAGGCTTAACCCCTAATAGCCTTAATGACCTCCCTGCTTTTCATCAATTATTCTTAAACAAATGGGAAGTCAAGAAGAACCCTCTCCAAATCTTATCAGAATATGAAAACATTAAGAGAAATGTTGGAGAAGGAGTACAAGAGTACTGCACTAGATTTAATAGTGGGTACAATGCCCTACCTGTCCATATGAAGCCTCCACAAGGCCTAGCTCTAATGAAATTTCCTGATGGATTTGATCCAGAAATGGCCTACCAATTAAGAGAAAGAGAACCCCTCACCTTAGAAGATATGCAGAGGGGAGCAGTCAGTATAGAGGCAAATCTGATTGCCAAAAGAGCTAGGATGAAAAACGAGAAAAGGGTCACCTATAGGGAAGAAGTTGTACCCTCCACATCTGACACAAAGCTTGACAACTTGGTAAAAACCTTGGAAAGGATGATGGAGAGGATGAATGTCAATGGGGGAGCTTATCCTAGAGAAAACCAAACAGCTCCTCAAAACAAAAATCAAACTCAGAATCAAAATCAGAACTTCAGAAGAAACCCTCGCCAAATTAGACAAAGAGGTCTTGATCAGCAAATCAAACCTCCCTTTCAAGACAATTATGTTGATGAGGATGAGAGAATAATAGAAGAAGCAAAGGAAAACCACATAAACTTAATGGGAGTAAACAGTGAGGACACTGTCTTCCTCACTGAAGAAGAACAAGGACCTCTGAAATTTCTGCTAGAAACAATTCCGAAAACATTTCTAAAAAGACAGCAGAAAACAATAACACAGTCGCTGAAAGTTCTGAGAAAAACAAAGAAAAAAACAGCGAACCTAGTGGCAAACAATATGGAAACCCAAGCAGCACTAGCACCTCAACTAATGCTCCTGATAAAACCATTTTAACTGTTGTTCATAATAAAAACCAGCAAGTTGAATTCGCTGAGAAAACAGTGACTAAGAAGGCTGATTCAAACATTTTTAAAACTCAGACACCTTTTAGTATAGAGAGTGAATTTGCTAAAATCAAAATCTCTATTCCTCTCACTGAATTAGTCACTCAAGATGTATATAAATCACAACTTTTAAGAGCTTTGAACATAGAAGAAAAGAATGATTTTGTTAATTTAAATGATGACAAACCCGAGCTTCTGTTGGGACCAGAAGTAGAAGGGAGATTTCAAGAAGGAGGTGTTCCTCCTTTCTATGTCAGTTTAAACATCCATGATTAAATTTTGCACAATGTCATGCTTGACTCAGGAGCCTCCCACAATCTCATGCCTAAGGTGGTAATGGAAAGACTAGGCCTTGAGGTAACTAGGCCATATAAAGATTTATACTCTTTTGATTCCAGCAGAGTTAAGTGCCTAGGCCTAATAAAAGATATATGTGTCAACTTAGCACAAATCCCAGCCAAAAGCCTAGTGATGGATATAGTTGTAGTTGATATACCTCCTAAATATGGAATGCTCCTTTCAAGATCATGGGGTGGTAAACTCCAAGGCACCCTACAAATGGATATGACTTATGCCACAATCCCTGTCTTTAGTAAGCCAAGAAGACTGTATAGGGAAACACACATGAAATACATGGTTAGTAGTCAAGAAAAACCAGATAACTCCCCTCTTTATTCTATCCACACAGACCTTGACTCATTCATTCTTTACAATGATGAAAATCTTAATGAACAAGGATTAGAAGACGAGAAACCAGCCTTAAAAAAAAGAGAAAGGGAAGGAGGAACAGCCACAACAGTTTGCTAACTCAGAACATTACAGCAAGCACGACCAAGATCATAGGGAACAAAGCAACCATCAACATAGCGCTGATCATGAGAACCAAATGAAAACTCTCAACTCAGTGAAAACCTTGAGGAACAAAACAAAACTGAACATAGTGCAGACCCTAAAGAACAAGATGGTGATAGTCACAACAAACGGAACAAAGAGGACATAAATGACTTTAATGACAAATCTGAAATTGGACCTCTATGGAGTATGAGTTTTGATGGGTCTTGTAGCAAAACTGGTGCAGGAGCAGGTATATGGGTGCATAACATAGAAAATAATCATGTCGAAGGCCACTCATATAAGCTAAATTTTCAATGCACTAACAACATAGCTGAGTATGAAGCACTCCTCTTAGGACTACACTTACTAAAGAAATTAGGAGCCAAGAGGATAACTGTCCATGGAGATTCAAAACTAATTATTAGGCAAATAAATGGGGAGTACACTGCCAAGCATCCAAGACTAAGAGCCTATAGGGATGATGCCATGGACTTTTTGAAAACCTTTGTAGAATATGAGCTCACCTTTGTCCCTAGAAACCAAAATATCCTTGCCAATGGATTAGCCTTTGCCGCTAGTACATGTCTAAGACCTTATCAAAGCAAACAATACACAATCCAAGTCAAATATAGGCTAGCAGTTCCAAATAATGAAAGATACTGGCAAGTTTTCGAAGGAGATAAACAGATAGAAGATTTCCTGCAGTCCAGAAATGAGTTTGAAGTGCCAAATTCAGACTCAGAGTATGAAGAAGTCTGCACTGCTGAGGATAAATCTTATGAAGAAGAACCTCCTGACACAACCAAGTGCTGGTACACCCTGATGATCAACTTAAGACAGCTTTCACGAATCACTACACCTTGGGGCACTTTCATGTATGTGAAAATGTCTTTTGGTTGGATGAATGTTGGTGCCACCTTCCAAAGAGCCATGGATATTGCTTTCTAAGAAGAAATAGGTTACTTCATTGTGATTTACCTAGATGACATCAGAGTCTATTCCAAAACAGATGAAGAACACCTGATACACTTAAGAAAAGTCTTTGAAAAATGCAGAAAGTATGGTCTATCCTTAAACCCCAAGAAAACTCTATTTGGCCTCCAAGAAGGTAAAATTCTAGGCCATATCATATCTAAAGAGGGGATAAAAATAGACCCAAAAAGGATTGAAGGAATATTACAAATCAACCATCCTAGAAATATCAAAGAACTGCAGTCTTTCATTGGAAAGATAAATTTCCTGAGAAGGTTCATACCCAACCTAGCTGAACTCCTTAGAAACATTACAAACGTGCTAAAAAGAGAAACAGGAGTTAAATGGACCTTAAAAGCAAAGCAGTCCTTTGAACTGGTAAAACAAACACTCACCCAAACACCAGTTCTAATCAGTCTTGATTTTAGTAAAGACTTGTTCATATTCTCCTTTGCATCAGAACATACAGTTGCTATTGTCCTATTACAGAAAAACACAAAGGGACAAGCGCAACCTATTGCATTTTTCAGCAAAGCATTAAGGGATACACCTTTGAAATACAACATAATGGAAAAACAAGCTTTTGCCTTAATCAAGGCATTGAAAGATTTCAGAGTTTACATTTTACAGTCACACATCATTACATTTGTGCCTCACTCAGTGGTGAAGACATCTTAACACAAGATCCAGATGGCAAAATATGTAAGTGGATTGTTGTTATATTAGAATATGATTTAGAAATCAAACCCACTAAGCTCATCAAAGGCCAAGGACTTTCGAAACTCATGGCTGAAACTAATTTTCAAGCACTTGATATAAACATGATAGATGCATTAGATGAACAAGAGGAGTTGGCAACTCCCCTCATTGAAGATTATTTTCTGAATTCATCTTGGTATGCTGATATTTTATATGTACTTCTCAATCTTAATGTCACTCCTGGTTGTCTAAAACGAAGGCAAGGTTTTTTAAGTTGAAAGCTGTAAATTACTACATTTTAGATAAAAATTTATATTGGAAAAATACTAGTGGATTATTGCTTAAATGTTTGCCTGAGAATGATGCAGATAAAATCAAGCATGAGTTCCATGAAGGAGAATGTGGAGGCCACCTCTATTGGAAAACTATTGTTAACAAAATCCTTAGAGATGGTTATTATTGGCCCACCCTCTTTCAAGATATCCATAAAATGGTAATTGTCTGCCATAAATGTCAAATCTTTGAAGGCAAAAGAAAATTGCTACCCTTACCTCTGCATCCTATTACTGTGTTGAAGCCTAGAAAATCTCTGCTTCAAACATCGGGGAAAACCACCCGGTCGGGACCTTAAGACAGCTCCTTTTCCGTTTGCTGTGGTGGCTCCGACTGGATTTAAAGGACCAGTTTCCTTGTAACTAAATGGATTGGATTGGATGGGTGGAAATGGAACTAAACTAACTGAAATAAAACTATCTAATTTAAGCTAAATACTGATAAAGAAACTCTAATACTAACCCGGGTAGCTATATGTGAATACAACTTAAGATTGTTTCAATTCAACAATAACCATGAAAATGTATTATTAATCAAATTGAAATGTGCAGAAACAAATAAAGATAACTCTGTTTAAGAAATTAAACAGAGTTATATAAACATATTGCATTCATCATTATATACCATTTACATGTAACTATGAAAAATAATGTTTCAATTATACTCAGAAATGATATATAAAAGGAAGCGTTGTGAAAACCAATATACATATAAATGATAGCAATTTTAAAACGAATATCATAAAACAAAAGAGATCAACAATGAACAGATAGAAATACCTTGTTCATCTTGAAGAGTTTCAAATGCAATCTGATACTCTATCTAGTAACTATAATGCAAAACCAAATTCCAAGGTACAGAAATGCAACACTTCAAAGATAATTCCGCATGAAAATCACCAGATGTGATCCTTTTCAAAAAATATATAAGACAATGGAGTACATAAATGCAATCTCCAAGTCCAAAAATATTAAGATCCAAGACCCCTCTCTAAATGCATGAGAGGGGTTTAAATACTACTTAACTAACTCTAAAAATAGTTTATTACAAAAATTAAGGATTCGGTTCAATGACCGTCCTTTTCCTAGGCTAAAATATAGTGAAATTAAAACTAAATCTATCTATCTATGAATTTGATCTTTAAGCTTGCAGGCATCTAGCATAGTTTTGAGAAGATGCGGTTGACCGACTTCGGAATTCAACTGTCCTGAAAAGACAGAGTCGGCAAGCGTAGGAGCAATCTTCTCTGTAGCATTGATGATACAATTGAGCGCACTGTGCTGACTGTGTGGCTTCACCAAGTACATCCAATATGAGTCCCAATTCAATCTTGTCAGCCCTTGGATGGATTTTGCTCTTTCTTCTGCCTTTTGCCTCCATTCTGTTTGCAGTTGATTTTCCTGTGGGAGATATCCTGGAACAGTTTCAGAAATCAAGTTAGCTTTGTGTAAATTGTCATTTACAAAATCAGTGAGAGTGTTTGCCGCTGTAGATGCCTCCTCCGCTGCCTTTTCTGCCCTTCTGATTTGTGCACCCTAATTATTAAACAGTATTTCTTTATGGTTCTCGTTAATGATGGGTGCACCAGCTTTTTTGCCTTCTTCTGTCTTTTGCCATGCTAGATAATCATTGATCTTTTCATTAATCAAATCATAATCATTTCGTAAATCTACGACATGATTTGTGATTTTATCGCTTTCTTGGCACAAAGAATTCCATTGCAATATTTTTTGGCAGAAAACTTCTTCTTGTTGTAGTAGTTGATTGTTCAAAGAGATGGTTTATGAAATGAATTCTGGAAGCTTAGGATCATCCTTATGCTGTTCTTGGATAATCTATATTTGTTTGTCTTTATCAGCCAGACTTTTTTGATGTCCTGTTTGCATTTCTTGAAGTTGTTGTTGTAACTCTTCAAGTTTTAATTGTGCTTCCTTATTGGCCTGTACCTGTTGCAATTGCTGTTGCAGAGCCTTTATCTGTTCTTCTTTTTCATCCAACAAAATTTGTATCTCAACTGCTTTATCAATTGTTGCAGAAGCATAAGCTCCTATTATTTGAGATAACTTAGTGAGATTATGAGTAGGCTCTGTGGCAGGATCTTTCCACAAAACATCTACTTGTTCTGCTTTAGTAGCAATTGCACTTTCTATTTTTCTCTTTTTCCTTTGTCTCTTTACTACTTCTTTGTCTTTTGGGCTATAAAATACATCCAGAGGAGGAATGTCTTCTACATTAAGTACAATTTCAGAGGAGGGTGTGATTGGTATGTGCTCTGTTACTGCGGCTGTCCTGCTTGTTCCTGTGTTCAAAACTTTGGTTGTCTGGATAGGGGTTTGTACATTCTGTCCTTCTACATTAATCAATTGATTAAAGGTTTCCCATTCTTTATCTAACTCAATGGTGACTGGCTGTTGATGTACATTGGGTGGAGGAGGATTTGTTTGTTGAGAAGTCAAAATTTGTTGTTGAGTAAGCTCTTTAGATTGTGCGGAATCTTTAATGGATTCTTCCATTTTATCTTCCTTTTCTTTAGACTTATTGGAGTGTTCAGAATCTCTGTCAGATTTTGATTTGGATTTACCTGTACTTGAACTGCCATTAAGACTAACACTAGGAGTTTGCTCCCTTGCAGGCTCTAAGCGTAGATTATCCAAAGGAATAGGAATTAGTCTCCTTTCTCTGTAAAGCTTGAATTCCTGGAATTCCTCTGGAGATAGCTGAGCCTAAGCTGAATTCAAAACTTCTTTGAATGAATTTCTTGCTTGGAACATATCATCAAAAAGATCCTGCTCCCCGACAAATTCCCTTACTTTGATTGCATTGGTAAAATTCTTAACAATATCATTTGGGTCGAATAACCTTCTTGAGAATTTGAACATCTGTAGGCATGTAACGTTGTCTATCTCGTGAAATGCATGACCAATATCCAACAGTGAAAATGTTCCACATTTTATGGGAAATTGTGGCCAAATGCCCTTTTTCTTGTCTTTTAAATCTTTTGTTATACCTCCCTGACCACAGGTCTGATAAGCAATTTCCCGAGCTACAAGTCTATCTGGAACATATAAGGGTAAAACATGGGGAGAAGCATAACTTACAAAAACCCTAATATAGGTGAAAAATTCTTCTCCAAATCATCTTGCGACGGGGAGAATATCAACCTCTGTTTCTGAGGATAACCTCGGGGCATCCTTATTATACAATGTTCTGTACAATGGCAGCATTATTCCATGACAAATTTGATAAAAATGGGGGACAAACTCAGACTCCCATAGTTCTTTATGGTACACATGGATGGGCAAAGGATCGTGGATAGTCCATTTCCAGCCCATCACAGGGAATTTAGAGACATAGCAGATGGTGTCCATGACATAAGCAGATAAATAAAAAGGCGGATAAACCCACTGGGAAACATTTCGTTTAGACCGGTAATGAAAAATAGCAGTGGTGAGATTATCAGATAGGATTTTGGCCCAATCTACAATTGTAGAATTAACAGCCGCATTCAACAAAGGAAGCCATTCGGGTAAGATCATATTTATGTCAGGCTTTCCAAAAAGCCTGCATAACATGGCAGCAGTAAAACAGTAAGGAGAGGTAAGAGAACCCGTGCTGTACATACCTTGTTTGTTCTTCTTCAATGGTTCACTTCTTTTGGTCCACTCCTTTGTGCATTCTGCCAAATTTGAGTGTTCTTTGGCAAACTCTTCCATAAATTGCTTGTTGAAAGTTGCCTGAGGTTCTGGAAGCTTATACATTAATCTCAGATCTTCTATGGTGAATGACCCAATTAGCTCTTCAGATGGAGTTCTAAACTGTCTGTCCGAAATATCTATGCTCTCCAACACCCATCTCACCATGTCTGTATATGGGAGAATCCTTGGCCTTGCTGCTATTCTATGTAGAAATGAGCAAGCCAAGTCTCTAAGGGTTGCTTCAAACGTATCCTTTGAACCTGCTGTAGCTGTAACTTTTATCACCACAGGGTTTTCATCTTCTAACAGTTTATACATTCCCTCCCAAGTGGATATACCGGCATCCTTGTTACAGGCAGTGTCTGCATATAGCGAAGCCATTTCTTTGTTCTCAAAACTTGAGCTCTTCTCCTTCTTACCCATAATGTTTAGCGGAAGCTTTGTATAGTGGTCTGCTCCTTCGTGCCTGCGTTTTACGAATAAATGAGAGTAATGATATAAGAAAGGTGATGAGACTGTTTTGAATGTGAAAGCGGATGAAATATAATATTTAAATTGTGAAACGACTTTCAATCTAAACACAATCTCTTTTCACATTAATAATCAATCCAATCATTTAATATAATCATTAAAGCGCATAACAGATTTGATATATGGGAAGATTGCCTTGGGATAGCGCGCCTACATGAATCTGCGACATTGCGATCTGTGATTTGTTGCGCAATATCGCAATATCGCAATGTCGCAATATCGCAAAATGAAGTCATCGCAGTCATAAAAATAGCGCAAAAGTGGAAATTGCGCAATAGCGCAAAAGCGCATATCGCAAACACGCAATAGCGCAGAATCACAAAAGCGCACAATCGCAAAAGCGCACAATCGCAAAAGCGCAGAATTGATAAGAGCGCAAAAGATATTTATTAATCATTTCTATTTTCTGCGCTATGCGATCTGCGATAAATGCGTTTTATATATACTATTTTGTTATGGATGCGCTATCTTGTTTCAAGAGCAATTTTATTATAATCTATCATAAACTTAAGTGTTTCTAAATATTCTTTCTAAGGGATTTCTACAAGTTTATGATAGAAAGTTTTATTAAAAAGGCAAATAAATCCTAATTGATTTTTTTGGATTTTTAACTAAGGGTCCCCATTTATTTAGTATTATTACTAATAATAAATAAAAAAGGGGGTTGTTGTTGGTCACAACAATTGGCGATTCACTGAAAGAAACAGTTATCTCTGAAAAAATAAAATGAACATTCTATCTTTAGTAAGTAAAGGTTTTTAAAGATAATGAAAACTATCTTAGGATAATTCAAATAAAATGCTGCTATGAAAAAGAAAAAATAAAAATCATTTCATAATTTCTGTCTAATTCCTTAAGAAATAAAAACATTTTGGGTTATATCAAGCTTTGATTGGTGTTAATAATGAAGTAAATGGATCTCTCCAAGTTTTGGTTTTATAATATACTCTATTGCCATAGGTATTGCCTCTGCTGCCAGCAAACGTTCATAGTCTCGACAGGGTTACCTTTAAACCATTAACCATTCATTGTCCCATCCAATTAAAATTATGACTTTTTAAAAGATAAATTCATAAGACCTATTATCTCATGTTTTTGTCTTTTACTTATTTTTTATTTTAAGAGCCATTGTCCTGGTTTGGTAGCCAGTTAATAACAATGCCATTCACTAGTTATAATTAAACTGAACAAGCCGGCTCGTGATGAGACCCCTTGTCTTATATTTATAAGCCATTACCCTGTTTTGGTATGCAGTATTGGTAATGTCAGTTTTATTACTCCTTATGAACATGGTAAGTCGGCTCGTAATGAGACCTCTTATCTCTTAAAATTTTCGTATAATTTCTTAGAATTACATTCTAAAAATCACAACTTAAATGGATGGGGTGAAATAGTTTTATCCTTAAGAATCAATGGATGACAATTTTTAGAGTTTTTTGAATTCCAAAACTTTGAAAAAATCTATACTTTGATAGATAACCTTTCTCTGCTTAATAAACTTTATAATGCTTTACATTTTCTTCAAGTTTTCAAAAGATCATGTAAATGATTGAAATAATATTTTCAAAGTTTAACATCTTATTTTAAACTATTCAAAAACTGTGATCATTACTTTAAAAAAATTTATTTACACAAAATAAATATTTATAATATTTTTCCGAAGAAATTTTCTCAAATAGTAAACAGTCAATCAGAGACTCATAAACAACCTGTATTTGTAAAAACGAAAAAAATCAAAAACTTTTGCAGAAAGAAATATGTACAGTTTAAGAAGGGGTTACCTCCTTATGAAAAGAATTTCTTCAAAATAAGCCCATTTACAGGAAGAGACTCTCTCTTACCTGTTAAATCTTGGAGAATGAATGTATTTGAGCTTATCTTCTCAACGCTCTGAAATGGTCCAAGCCACATTTTCTGAAATTTGGTATGTTTACCTTTTTCTTCGTGTGCTTTATCCCATTTCAAAACGAGATCACCAATTGACAAATTTTTTGAGCCGGTAGAACTTGCATCAAAAGAAGATTTTACAAGCTGTTGATGTTTTTCATGAGTAATTTTTACTTTATCCCTATCTTCTTCTAGTTTAAGGATTTGATCATATCTCAATTGAATGGATGATGAAGGATTTTCTTCAATAAACTGCACTAGGGCTAATGATGGAAGAGTTAAATTTGATGGTATCACAGCTTCTTTTCCATAAACCAGATTGAAAGGTGAAGTCCCTATTGAAGCTTTTTCAGTGATACGTTCAGCCCATAACGCAAAGATTAAAGATTTGTGCCAATTCTTTTGATTTTGATCAACATTCCTTTTAATGATTTTGATAAGGTTTTTATTAGTGGATTCAGCCAAACCATTACCTTGTGGATAATAATTTGCTGAATATTTTAATTTAAAACCTCTTTTGACTGCAAATTCAATTAAACTATTTCGAGAGAAGTAAGATGCATTATCAAAGACAAGAGCTTGAGGTACACCAAACCTGGTTATGATGAATTGATCTATGAAATCAATAATTGCATCAGAATTGGCTACCTTCAATGGGATTGCCTCTACCCATTTTGTAAAGTAATCGGTTGCAGTAAGGATGTACTTGTGCTGTTTGGAAGAATGAGGTACAATCTCACCAATAATGTCAAGCCCCCATTTTTCGAATGGTTGCTCAATAGTTACTGGTTGCAAAGGAAAAGCTGGTTTCCTTTGTCTTCCACTTGCAGTTTGACAAATTTGGCACTTCCTTACATAATCATGCGTATCTTTAAAAAGGGTAGGCCAGTAATAACCAGCGCGAATTATTTTGTGAGCTGTGGTATCACCTCCAAAATGACCTCCTGCTGGTCCATCATGCAATTCCTGCAAAATCTTTTCAGCTTCAGTCTTTTCCAAACATCTTAATAAAATTGAATCATAATTTTTTCTAAATAACACATTATCAATGATCTGGTATTTAATAGCCTTTAACCTTAAAGCACGTTTACTCTTATAGCTAAGATTAGAAGGAGCATACCCATTTTTTAAGTAATAGATAAGATCAACATACTGAGATCCGGAATTTGTAACACTTATCTGACTTACTTGAATATCTTGATTTGAATCTTGATTTTCTGGTATGTTATGAGCTCCTGCCAATAATCTGCAAAAACCTTGTCCTCTAACAATCTTAGCTGGTTTAATATCAATATCATATTCTTGCAGGGCTGTTACCCAGTTAGCTCTCTTTTCTCCTACTTCCTTTTGAATTAATAATTGCCTCACTGCAGAGAATGGGACAATGATTTTTGTATGTGTTTTCAAGAGAAAAGGTCTGAAATGTTTGATTGATTTAAACACAGCAAAGGCTTGTTTTTCAACATCGGAATAATTAAGCTCAGCTCCTTGCAGATTCGAGCTAAAGAAAGAAATAGGTGCTTCGATTTCTTGATCATTGAGTTGTGTTAAAACGGCTGCATAGGATGTTTCAGTGGCTAGAGTATAAAAAATAAAATCTTTAGAAAAATCCGGGGTATTCAATGCTGGTGCATTAATGATTACTCGTTTGATTGAATCAAAAGCTTCTTTTTCTTTATGCGTCCATTTGAATATTGAATTCTTCTTGATCATATTTTGAATAGGTAAAACAATTAAAGAAAAATCAGGAATAAATATTTTAACAAAATTGATTTGTCCAAGAAATGATTGCATGGATTTTTTGTTATGTGGTAAAGAAATATCAGAAATTTCTTTCACTCTATTTGGATCAATATATATACCATCTTTTGACACAAAAAATCCTAAGAGTTTTCCTTCATCTAAAGCAAAGAAAGATTTCTTGGGATTTAAGGAGATACCAAACTTTCTACATCTTTCAAATATTTGTTTTAAATCATGTAGATGATTGGTTCTCTTTTTTGAAAATACTGTTATGTCATCAAGATAAACAACAACTGGTTTATTGATCAGACCTTTGAATGCTATGTCCATGGCTCTTTGAAAAGTTGCTCCTGCATTGATTAGACCAAAAGGCATTTTCTGATAAGCATAAGTTCCCCATTTTGTTCTGAAAGTTGTTTTCAATCTGTCATCTGGGTGAACTAAAACTTGATTATAGCCCGAAAATCCATCGAGAAAGACATAAGTTCAGAACCAGCTACCTTTTGAAGTATCTGTTCCATGGTTGACAATGGGAAATTGTCTTTTAAACATGCCTTGTTTAAATTTCTGAAATCAATACAGATTCTTATATCACCATTCTTCTTCCTTACAGGTACCATATTGGAAACCCAATTAGAGTGCCTGACTGGAAAAATGATTTTAGCTTTCAAAAGTTTATTAAGTTCTGATTTGATTTGATTTTCGAGATTTGGATGGATCTTTCTCAACTTCTGTTGAACAGGTTTAATATCAGGAAGCATTGGAATCGTGTGTAGAATAACCGAAGTATCATACGTTTTTAGATCATCATAATTCCAAGCAAAAACGTTTTTATACTTGTTCAGTAATTTAATGAACGAATTCCTTTCCTCTGGTGTTAAATTGAGTCCTAAGTTAACGTTTTGAGGTTTAGAATCAGAACCAAGATTTACTAATTCAAACTTCAAAGTGGAACTTTAGAGTTTCGTATTAACAACTTTCTTGAATCTGTCTCTAATGTCATATAAATCCTCTAATTTAACAACAGATTTTAGAATGGGGTTTTCATTACCTTTTGAAGCAATTTGTAAATCATGATCATCTTCATCAATAATCTGCTCATCATATGATTTCTCTGAAGTCATGAAATTTAGAATATCTTGATCACGATAGAATACTCTCCAATTTGTAACATTATCTGGGACAGATGGACGAAAAATCAATTCTACAGAAAACCTATCAGGACTGCAATCTTCAGCAGGTAAGAGTTTAGATGCAACATTAGCTAACAAGTCAGTTGATGTATTCTGATTCCTAGGAATAGGAGAAATATTGAATGCTAAAAAATGAGTGGTGAGGTCTTGTACTAGGGTTTGATAGTGTTTAAGATGTCCTGAAAGGCAATGAATAGTATTCCTAACCTGTTTAATGACAATTTCGGAATCACCAAAGACTTTCAAGTATTTAACATCTAACCCTATGGCTTTATAAAGTCCTTGAACCAAGGCTTCATATTCTGCGGTATTGTTAGTACACTCAAATTCTAATCTACATGACAACATGGTTTTCTCCCCATTTGGATCAATTAGGATGCATCCAGCTCCAGCTCCAGCTCCATCACTAGATTTCGATCCATCAAAATATAATGACCAAAATAAAGACTTATCTATTGGCTTATCTACAATTACATCCGAAATATTTACAATTCTGGAAGTATCAGATTGTGAAAAAATTTCTATCTGAGAAACAAAAGTAGTTACAGAAAAAGGTGATTGAGGAGCTTTGAAATTTCCAAGAAATGATTCAGCAGAATAACCTCCAAGAATATTGTTGTTGAATGCTACAGGTTCATTAGGTTGTTCAAATTCAGTGATAGTGTACATCATATGTTTTTCTCGTTCAATTTTGATTTGATTTGGTTTCCCTTTGTAGGGAAGCCACATGTGTGAATAATCGGTTGAGATATAACCGTTAAGTTTAGCAGACCAGTCCCTGCTCAAGATTAATCCATAGAATTCAGGAATATCAGCAATTAGAATATCAATTCTTTGGACAATCCTAGGATCTGAGGCTAATCTGATAGTAACTGAATTAATTTCTCCTACCACTTGGACTTTAGAGCGATCCAACTGAACGATATGAACTGTTGATTTCTGTGGTTCAATATTCAATTTAGCACAGACAGAAGTAGGCATTATATTGGAGGAAGCTCCAGAATCAATCAAAAAATTGTGCAGATTTTTATTGTACATCTCATAAGTCAAAAGAAAAGGAGGAGTTTGAGAATTTGACTTTTCCCCAATGAGCACAGTATCAGTAGCATCTACCTTATCTGGTGGCTTACCAGTTCCTCTTGCTGCTTTTGCAACTACACCACTTGGTAAAGGAGCAATTGGTGTAGCGTTTAATTCTTTCAATAGCAACTTTTGCTGGTGTTTCAGTTTGTTGAGTTCATGTAAGGAAATGTTGGCTTTAATCTTTTTCATGTCTTCAACAATATTGTATTCCATAGGATCTGACACTACTAAAGTTTTCGCTGTTGATGTGAGAGGATTAGAAGAAGATGGTTGATTTTGAGTAGGTAATGGAGAAGTTTTCTTTACAGTGGGTTTGTCTTTGGTACTTGGAGTTGTAATTTTCTTTTTCGGAACTGTTTGCACTGTTTCTGCTGTAGATTTACTCCTAGTACTTACAGGCATAGCTTCTTCACTATCAAAATTAGGGAGAATAAAATCCCACATTCCATTTAATTCAGCTATTTCTTCATTTTCGTCTTCTTGATCTGATACTATAGATGTATCTTCTTCTTCTTCTTCTTCTTCTGACTTTGCATTAGAGATTACATTAGGAGGTTTAGATTCAACTTGGTTTCTTCTGAAATTTCGGAATGGTTTCTTGGTAGAAGTTTCAGCCACTTGTTTTTTAATTTCAACCATTTCATTTGACATGGTTTTAAGAACTTTATGTAAACCTTCCATGTCATATGGATCTTTGGTCTTTTTCTTTGAATCATCTCTGAAGCTGACCTTCTTTGATTTCCTTTCTTCAATAGCATTTTTCTTTTCGAGAGAAGTGATACGTTTTTCTACTGCAATAGCTTCTTTCATATTCTCAGCCAATGTAGGCTTTGCAGCTCTGTCTACGAAAATTGCTATGTTTGAGGGTAAGGCAGTTATATACCATTCGATTCTGACTTGCTCACTAGGTTGTGAATCTGTATGAATTTTGTTCAAGAGTTTTTTGAATCTAGCATTGAATTCTTTATAGGTTCCTTGGGTTCTATTTTCAAATTTGAGAGATCATTGAGTAAAGTTGCAATTGATCGATCATCTCCAAATTTGGTCAAAAAATGATCTGCAAAAATGTCCCAACTTGTTATAGATCCTAATGGTAATGAAAAATACCATGATCCTGCTACTCCCTGAAGAGTATATGGGAATAATCTAACTACAACATCTTCATGTATGACTCCATTCAAATTAATAGCCAGCATAAAATTATTGATATTTTCTTCAGCTTGAATGTTAAGATCTAGGCTAAACTTTGGAAGCCATTTTCTAGGATTATCTGGTAAATCATGTAAAGGTGCAGCCATGTTGACTGCTCCTGGAGTAGACCATGGTCTCTGTGCCATTATTGGGATGATTATTGGAGGAATACCAGAAACTGGTGGTATTTGAATTGAAGTGGTTGGAATAGATGATGTTGAGATTGATGAGGATTGAGTAGAAGATGTTTGTGGAGATGATGATTGAAGAGATGATGATGAAACAACTGCACTTTGTTGAGTTGTGCTTTTGGAAACAGGTGATTGAATATGAGATGATGAACTTGTATCACTTTCTATTTCTGATTGAATTCTTTTTGTTTTGCCCTTACTAGGTAAAGGAAATTCTTTCGGAGGAATACCAAGTTTTTCACTTTGCAATCTAGTAAGAGGTTTTGAAGGAATAAATTTTGAGCTTACACTACCTTCAGATATTTCAGACTCTTCTAAAGATAATGAGAATCCTTTCAATTTATGAATTAGATCTTGAACTTCAGGAGACTCAGGATGTTGTTTGTCTGAATGTTTTAAGATTTTGGTAGTGGGTGTCTGAATATTTTCTGCAATTTCTTCTCTTGGATTCTGAGTTTCAGAAGAAATTGAAGAAGTTAATGAGGGTGTTTTGCTCTCAGAATGGCTTGTGGATAAATATTTACTTGCCATTCATAGCTCAGGCCCTCCTTCTAGCGCCAAAAATGTTGAAGCCTAGAAAATCTCTGCTTCAAACATCGGGGAAAACCACCCAGTCGGGACCTTAAGGCAGCTCCTTCTCCGTTTGGTGTGGTGGCTCCGACTGGATTTAAAGGACCAGTTTCCTTGTAACTAAATGGATTGGATTGGATGGGTGGAAATGGAACTAAACTAACTGAAATAAAACTATCTAATTTAAGCTAAATACTGATAAAGAAACTCTAATACTAACCCGGGTAGCTATATGTGAATACAACTTAAGATTGTTTCAATTCAACAATAACCATGAAAATGTATTATTAATTAAATTGAAATATGCAGAAACAAATAAAGATAAATCTGTTTAAGAAATTAAACAGAGTTATATAAACATATTGTATTCATCATTGTATACCATTTACATGTAACTATGAAAAATAACGTTTCAATTATACTCAGAAATGATATATAAAAGGAAGCGTTGTGAAAACCAATATACATATAAATGATAGCAATTTTAAAACGAATATCATAAAACAAAAGAGATCAACTGTGAACAGATAGAAATACCTTGTTCATCTTGAAGAGTTTCAAATGCAATCTGATACTCTATCCAGTAACTATAATGCAAAACCAAATTCCAAGGTACAGAAATGCAACACTTCAAAGATAATTTCGCATGAAAATCACCAGATGTGATCCTTTTTCAAAAAATATATAAGACAATGGAGTACAAAAATGCAATCTCCAAGTCCAAAAATATTAAGATCCAGGACCCCTCTCTAAATGCATGAGAGGGGTTTAAATACTACTTAACTAACTCTAAAAATAGTTTATTACAAAAATTAAGGATTCGGTTCAATGATCGTCCTTTTCCTAGGCTAAAATACAGTGAAATTAAGACTAAATATATCTATCTATTAACTTGATCTTTAAGCTTGCAGGCATCCAGCATAGTTTTGAGAAGATGCGGTTGACCGACTTTAGAATTCAACTGTCCTGAAAAGACAGAGTCGGCAAGCGTAGGAGCAATCTTCTTCGTAGCATTGATGATACAATTGAGTGCACTGTGCTGACTGTGTGGCTTTACCAAGTACATTTAGTATGAGTCCCAATTCAATCTTGTCAGCTCTTGGATGGATTTTGCTCTTTCTTCTGCCTTTTGCCTCCATTCTGTATGCAGTTGATTTGCCTGTGGGAGATATCCTGGAATAGTTTCAGAAATCAAGTTAGCTTTGTGTAAATTGTCATTTACACAATCAGTGAGAGTGTTTGCCGTTGTAGATGCCTCCTCTGCTGCCTTTTCTGCCCTTCTGATTTGTGCATCCCAATTATTAAACAGTATTTCTTTATGGTTCTCGTTAATGATGGGTGCACCAGCTTTTCTGCCTTCTTCTGTCTTTTGCCATGGTAGATAATCATTGATCTTTTCATTAATCAAATCATAATCATTTCGTAAATCTACGACATGATTTGTAATTTTATCGCTTTCTTGGCACAAAGAATTCCATTGCAATATTTTTTGGCAGAAAACTTCCTCTTGTTGCAGTAGTTGATTGTTCAAAGAGATGGTTTCTGAAATGAATTATGGAAGCTTAGGATCATCCTTATGCTGTTCTTGGATAATTTGTATTTGTTTGTCTTTATCAGCCAGACTTTTTTGATGTCCTGTTTGCATTTCTTGAAGTTGTTGTTGTAACTCTTCAAGTTTTAATTGTGCTTCCTTATTGGCATGTACCTGTTGCAATTGCTGTTGCAGAGCCTTTATCTGTTCTTCTTTTTCATCCAACAAAAGTTGTATCTCAACTGCTTTATCAATTGTTGCAGAAGCATAATCTCCTATTATTTGAGATAACTTAGTGAGATTATGAGTAGGCTCTGTGGCAGGATCTTTCCACAAAACATCTACTTGTTCTGGTTCAGTAGCAATTGAACTTTCTATTTTTCTCCTTTTCCTTTGTCTCTTTACTACTGCTTTGTATTTTGGGCTATAAAATACATCCAGAGGAGGAATGTCTTCTACATTAAGTACAATTTCAGAGGAGGGTGTGATTGGTATGTGCTCTGTTACTGCGGCTGTGCTGCTTGTTCCTGTGTTCAAAACTTTGGTTGTCTGGACAGGGGTTTGTACATTCTGTCCTTCTACATTAATCAATTGATTAAAGGTTTCCCATTCTTTATCTAACTCAATGGTGACTAGCTGTTGCTGTACATTGGGTGGAGGAGAATTTGTTTGTTGAGAAGTCAAAATTTGCTGTTGAGTAAGCTCTTTAGATTGTGCAGAATATTTAATGGATTCTTCCATTTTATCTTCCTTTTCTTTAGACTTATTGGAGTGTTCAGAATCTCTGTCAGATTTTGATTTGGATTTACTTGTACTTGAACTTCCGTTAAGACTAACACTAGGAGTTTGCTCCCTTGCGGGCTCTAAGCGTAGATTATCCAAAGGAATAGGAATTAGTCTCCTTTCTCTGTACAGCTTGAATTCTTGAAAATCCTCTGGAGATAGCTGCGCTTTAGCTGAATTCAAAACCTCTTTGAATGAATTTCTTTCTTGGAACATATCATCAAAAAGATCCTGCTCCCCGACAAATTCCCTTACTTTGATTGCATTGGTAAAATTCTTAACAATATCATTTGGGTCAAATAACCTTCTTGAAAATTTGAACAACTGTAGGCATGTAACGTTGCCTATCTCGTGAAATGCATGACCAATATCCAACAGTGAAAATGTTCCACATTTTATGGGAAATTGTGGCCAAATGCCCTTTTTCTTGTCTTTTAAATCTTTTGTTATACTTCCCTGGCCACAGGTCTGATAAGCAATTTCCCGAGCTACAAGTCTATCTGGAACATATAAGGGTAAAACATGGGGAGAAGCATAACTTCCAAAAACCCTAATATAGGTGAACAATTCTTCTCCAAACCATATTGCGACGGGGAGAATATCAACTTCTGTTTCTGAGGATAACCTCGGGGCATCCTTATTATACAATGTTCTGTACAATGGCAGCATTATTCCATGACATATTTGGTAAAAATGGGGGACAAACTTAGACTCCCATAGTTCTTTATGGTACACATGAATGGGAAAAGGATCGTGGATAGTCCATTTCCAGCCCATCACAGGGAATTTAGAGACATAGAAGATGGCGTCCATGACATAAGCAGATAAATAAAAAGGCGGATAAACCCGCTGAGAAACATTTCGTTTAGACCAGTAGTGAAAAATATCAGTGGTGAGATTATCAGATAGGATTTTGGCCCAGTCTACAATTGTAAAATTAACAGCCGCATTCAACAAAGGAAGCCATTCGGGTATGATCATATTTATGTCAGGCTTTCCAAAAAGCCTGCATAACATGGCAGCAGTAAAACAATAAGGAGAGGTAAGTGAACCCGTGTTGTACATACCTTGTTTGTTTTTCTTCAATGGTTCACTTCTTTTGGTCCACTCCTTTGTGCATTCTGCCAAATTTGAGTGTTCTTTGGCAAACTCTTCCATAAATTGCTTGTTGAAAGTTGC
This sequence comes from Pinus albicaulis, assembly GCA_034641835.2. Lineage (NCBI taxonomy): Eukaryota > Viridiplantae > Streptophyta > Pinopsida > Pinales > Pinaceae > Pinus > Pinus albicaulis. The sequence goes on from CM076580.1 coordinate 1,047,957,517, forward strand.
CTGAGGTTCTGGCAGCTTATACATTAATCTCATATCTTCTATGGTGAATGGCCCAATTAGCTCTTCAGATGGAGTTCTGAACTGTCTGTCCGAAATATCTGTGCTATCCAGCACCCATCTCACCATGTCTGTATATGGGAGAATCCTTGGCCTTGCTGCTATTCTATGTAGAAATGAGCAAGCCAAGTCTCTAAGGGTTGCTTCAGACGTATCCTTTGAACCTGCTGTAGCTGCAACTTTTAACACCACAGGGTTTTCATCTTCTAACATTTTATACATTCCCTCCCAAGTGGATATATCGATGTCCTTGTTACAGGCGGTGTCTGCTTATAGCGAAGCCATTTCTTTGTTCTCAAAACTTGAGCTCTTCTCCTTCTTACCCATAGTGTTTAGCGGAAGCTTTGTATAGTGGTCTGCTCCTTCGTGCCTGCGTTTTACGAATAAATGAGAGTAATGATATAAGAAAGGTGATGAGACTGTTTTGAATGTGAAAGCGGATGAAATATAATATTTAAATTGTGAAATGACTTTCAATCTAAACACAATCTCATTTCACATTAATAATCAATCCAATCATTTAATATAATCATTAAAGCGCATAACGGATTTGACATATGGGAAGATTGCCTTGGGATAGCGTGCCTACATGAATCTGCGACATTGCGATCTGCGATTTGCTGCGCAATATCGCAATATCGCAATGTTGCAATATCGCAAAATGAAGTCATCGTAGTCATAAAAATAGCGCAAAAGTGGAAATTGCGCAATAGCGCAAAAGCGCATATCGCAAACGCGCAATAGCGCAAAATCGTAAAAGCGCACAATCGCAAAAGCGCAGAATTGATAAGAGCGCAAAAGTTTTTTATTAATCATTTCTGTTTTCTGCGCTATGCGATCTACGATCAATGCGTTTTATATATACTATTTTGTTATGGATGCGCTATCTTGTTTCAAGAGCAATTTTATTATAATCTATCATAAACTTAAGTGTTTCTAAATATTCTTTCTAAGGGATTTCTACAAGTTTATGATAGAAAGTTTTATTTGAAAGGCAAATAAATCCTAATTGATTTTTTTGGATTTTTAACTAAGGGTCCCCATTTATTTAGTATTATTACTAATAATAAATAAAAAGGGGGGTTGTTGCTGGTCACAACATACTGTTGAAGCTCCTTTTCAACAGTGGGGCCTAGACTTCATTGGGGAAATCCATCCTGCTTCATCTGCCCAACACAAATGGATCCTCACAGCAACTGATTACTTCACCAAATGGATAGAGGCCATTCCTTCTAGGAATGCCACAGACCTATTCATCATTAAATTCCTTGAAAATCATAATTTATACAGATTTGGCTGCCCTAGAAAGATTATCACTGACAATGCTGCTGCCTTTAGATCCAAAAAGATGGTTGATTTCTGCCACAGATATCAGATTACATTGGGCCATTCTACAGCTTATTACCCTGAAGGTAATGGGTTGGCAGAATCCTCAAACAAGAGTTTGGTAAACATCATCAAGAAGTTGCTAGAAGAAAATAAAAAATATGGCACAATAAGTTAGTACATGCACTATGGGCAAACAAATTGACAACTAAAAAGTCATTTGGTATGTCTCCTTATCAGCTAGTCTATGGAGCAGATGCAATATTTCTAATCAGTTTAAGAGTGCCAGTCATGAAGTTGATCCAAGAAATACAATCTGAAGAAGATGACATGATAAGAAGGATAAATTAGATTGTACAGTTGCAGCAAACCAGAGAGGAAGTTTTTAACAAAACACAGCAAGTGCAAGAAAACATCAAGAAGCTGTTTGATAAGAGAACTAAGGCAAATAATTTTAACATTGGTGACAAAGTGCTAAAATGGGACTCTAGGAGAGAAGATAAGGGCAAACATGGAAAGTTTGAAAATCTGTGGAAAGACCCATACCTCATTCATTCTGCCAGAGGTAACAATGCATTCTTCCTTCAAGAGATAGATGGAACAGAACTTTAAAGAGGTCCTGTCAATGGCAGGATGCTCAAACATTACTTTTGTTGAAAATATATCAGTTTAAAGCTTTGACCATTGTAAATAACATTGCTTGAAGAAAAGATTAGAAACATGAACACAAAAACAAAGAAAGAGAAGAAAAGAGGGCAAATAAAAAGAAAAGGTACAGCCCCATACCAAAAAAGAGTATTTTCTGAGAGTGAGCAAGTCCAAATGCCACTGCTTTGAAAGACAAGGTCTTATTCAGTGATATAGCCTATCCATGACTGAATAAGTTTTAAAATTTATGCTAATAGGTTAGTGAATGAAGGTTTGTCAAATTGTGTAAACTTGGCTTATCAGTAGATTAGATTAGGAAAGAGTCAAAGGTTCTAAAATGATCGAAACCTCAACCAAAGAAAGAGAGGGATGCATAACGAATTTCATATTATAAACCCTCAAAGTTTTGTTTTAAAGTTTCCTGCAAATAAAGTCTATGTGTAGCTTGTACAAAATGCCATAGCTCATAACAAATCAGAGTGTCTAATCCTGATTTGGTTATGTTTTCAATTTTCTGTTTGAGATTAAAGAATGAAAATCTGTCAAATAGTTTAATCTTGACAGATAGTTAGAGTAGGTAGAGAAATAATGAGTTCATCAGTTTAATCTGAACTCTTGGATGATATAAGGGTAAAACTAGATAGTTTCTTGTTTTCAAAATGAAAAACTGATGTTAAAAGGGTTTACAAGTCTAAATGCACCCATTGAAGAAAAAATGCTAGGAAAGTATGATGGGTGTGTAGAAGTTTGGGTTGGAATTAATCATGTTATGATTCAGATGCTGAAAGATCGCCTCTTCAAAGCAGCAAATCATCAAGTTATAATGGAGGTCTGTCAAAAATGCAAAAACAAGGCACTGGCCTACTTCTTCCAGAGATTTATTCTCTGAGGTTCTTGACACCTCCCCAAGGAGCTGCCCTCCCCAAGTGGAGCCACTATTAGTCATCAGTAGTTTTGCTGATATCAAAAGATGACTAAGTAATGATCTCAGATTTCCAAAAAAAACAAAAAACACAAAATTTATGAAAACCATTGTGAGTTTTGGAAATCTCACTACCTTCATTATCCTAAGCCTAACTTGTTCACTGAATTTCTTCATCTATGCCTTCTCAAGACTACACTGCTACTTCAAAGAGACTCATTCTGGGTTACTCTCCTCATTTTTCACCATCCCTCCATACTCCCTCCTCATTCACCCCTTCTTCCCTTCAAACACTCATTTTTCCCCTCATAAAACCCCCATTTATCATTTTTCTCTAAAAAACCTTAAAAATAATGTAAAAATCCCTTTTTACATTGTTTTAATCTAACTTTAAACCTATCGAGCCCTTAAAAACCTTATAAAAACCCTATTTTTATAATAAACCCGCCCTATTTATGAAATAGGCCTTTAAACCCCTCTCGGCTTAAAGCCTCAGCCCCTCGCATTCACATGACCCTAACCCCGACCTTCTACTATCTCTTAAAGCCCTTTCCGTTTCGACCCCCAGTTCCCTCTACTCCCACAGAACCGTTCCCTCCACCCATTCTTAGCCCCTTCCCCCTCTATTCAAATAAACTCCGCCTATTTATTATGTAACCCCCGCAAACCTTATAAAAGCCCCCCCCCCCTCCCTTAACCTTTGAAAATTAAAACATGGGCCCCGTTATCCACTAACCCCGTCATAAAAAAAAAACATCCCAACACCTGTCTGCGGGCTCCACCTTTCAAACCTGCGTGTCGCTCCCCCAACTCATTTCACACCGTCGATCCCACTCCCTGAGATCTGACGGCCCAAAACCCATATCGCGTCAAAAATAGCGTCGGGTTTTAAAGTTCTTAACCAACGCGAAATGGGCAGTATTCACCCTACCACACGTCAAACGCCCAGTGGTATCGCGTCCGATTGGTCCAAAACCACAAACCACCCTCAACACGCGCAATAAACCACTTATGGTTTTCCGAAACCACTTTCTCCCTCCTCGCGCCAAAATTCAAATATTTTTCACCTCCTTTGAATTCCACCAGGTTCCGCCTCCGGAACCATGCCCCTGTGCCATTTCTCCCTCTGCAAACGCCTCACGACCACCCCAAAACCCTGAAAACGCAGTCAAGCCTACTCCCGCAGGTTTTTAACTAACCCATTTGTGTTTTGTGCAGGTTTTAAATGGCGGGGATGCCCAAAAATGCGTTCCAAAGGCCCAAAGGACAAATGAAGCCCCGGATGACGATCCAAGGGGTTTCATACAAATTTGAAGAAAAAGAGGTGAAGGTTTAAGCCTTGCCACCACCGAGATCATGATCCTTGGTGGACATTCAACCCTTCGGCCACAAAGAAGACCGCCTCCCTAAACACAGACAAAACAAGCAAACGGAGAAGCGGTGAAGAAATGAAGAAAGCAGAAGGATTAAAGGGCTAATCCTGAATCAAAGGATGAACACAGAAGATTAACCAAGCTGACAGTGCTTAAAGTATGAAAGTCAAAGGTTTAAAAACAAAGGATAAATAAACAAACAGTCATAAAGCAGAAACAAAGGATAAAGACAGTGAGGCGGATTATAAAGGCTAAATCAAGGCTCTAAGGCCTAAAACAGAGTTTAATATTAAAACAAAGATAGATTTACCCAAAGACAGCTTCGAAAGACTCAACAAAGAAACAATTACTTCTCCAAAGACAAACCTGCCACCTACAGCATGATTTATTTCAATAAAGGCATCAGGCAGTTATTACACATTCAGAGATATTTTGAAGCAGCTCAAATAGTTATTGCAAAGTTATTACAAAGCCTTTTAAGTCAAATATTTCAACTAAATTAACTTAGAAGTTAAGACAGAAGTTATTGTTTCAGAGAAACTCTTTCAGATGTTTTTACCTTGGGCTTTGCATGGTCTCAAAGGTCAAAAATCCTTAACTCTGTAATAAATAACACTTAAACCCTAGTTTCAATTCCACCTCCTCATTTGCATATAAATATTGCATGAGAGCTTCATTATTAATGTCAGTTGCTTAGCTAAATTTGAGGATTGAAGAGTTGTTGTGTTAGTGGAGGAATACTAGGCTGGATGGAGAAAGCTTTGAGCTGTAGAGACCTATTGTACTGGAGTATGTAACTGGTTTGAATATCAATAAAACAAGCACGTTCACAGGATCCTTGATCTATGTTAATGGTGATGTTTTTCTTCTTTGTTATTGTTTTTTCTTATGTTTTACATTTTGTCTATATTCTCTGATAAAGAACAGAAAATTTAGAGTGGGATTTGTTGTTATAACACCCTATCTCTATCTGCAATCGTTATCTTTATGTTTTCTTCTACTAGGTCTAATTAGAGGATTCTTAATTGCCCTTCAGTTTTATCTAGCTTGTTGTTTTAAGAATGATTCAATAGAGTATAACTAGGGAATTTTTGGTAAGTCCATGTTCATTGGTACGACTTGAGATGTTGTTTTAAAGAATGATTTCAATAGAGTGCAACCAGGGAAATTAGTGGTGAGTCCATGCTCCTTGAGTACAACTTGAGATATTGTTTTTAAGATCCTCTTAAAGTATGCTTAGTAGAGTCTAAACCAGGGAAGTCTATGGTATGCCCTATCCTCTGGTATGTCTTTAAAAGTTGCTTTGAAAGATCCCTAGGGAGTTGGTCAAAAGCAGATTAGATTATTTCTATTTGATCTTAGACTGCTCTTACTGTTATCTTATATGTTTTCTTTATCTGAAAGTAGTCTTGGGATTATTGGATTGTTGTCTTAGAGGTTTGCTTATTAAAAATTTGTCCAAAGAAGTCTATGGTTTGCCCTGTCCTTTGGATTGCTTCAAACAGTTACCTTAAAAGGCTTTTCTTGTCTAAGCAGAGCTAGAAGATTCTTAACTGACTATAGCTTTGCTGCATTCACAACTTATTATTGTTTCATATCACAACCTAATCTAAGACATCCATCTTATATAGTTAGCTTGCCCTATGAAAACCCTTGCAGAGTTGTTGAACAATTAAATCCTTTTATGACTCCATGGCCCAATGGATTAATGTTGTCTCATAGTCTATCCTTCCAGCTGAAACATTCTCTAAATCAACTCCAATCTTTGATCTAGCAAATGACCTTTCAATCAACCAAACCAGCAAGTTCTCAGAGCTTCATAGCTAGCCTAATATCATAAACAAGGCATAAAGACATATCATTTTAAGACACTTATATAGAGAGATTCCTCTCTAAATCCAGGAAGGCTAGATCCTAGGATTCCAAAGTGGTTCTGATGTGGCCCCTTGCAACATTCGTTCTTGCCAATCTTGCAAATCACAGGGAGCAAACAGAAACATCCACCTATATTGCTTCTTCCATCAGTCTCACTGCCACCCCTACGGAATCAGTAAAACCTGTTAACTCGACATATTTTCCATCATACTTTAGGAAGCGATGTATAATGCCACGTAGATATCTCAAAATATGCTTGGAAACTATCCAATTATCATGACAAGGCTCCAGCTGAAACTGACTAAATACATTTATGGCAAAACATATATCAGGTCTCATATTTACCAGGTACACCAGAGAACCCACCAACTTACAATAGCTAGTAGGATTGAGGAGACTAGAGTTGGAGCTTCACAACTTCTTGAGATTAGTGATCATGGGAGTAGTCATAGGCTTGGAATCCATCATACCGAATCTCTGCAATATCTCGATTATGTATTTATCTTGACCCAGATATATCTCTCCAGGTTTCTGCCAAACTTCCAAACCCAAGTAATAGTGCATAAGTCCCAGATCTTTCCTTTCGAATTCGGTTGCTAGCATTTTCTTGCATTCTTGTATTCTGCGCTCCACACATATAATAAACAAATCATCCAAATATAGTAGTAAAATGACTTATACATTCTTCACCACCTTGATGTAGAGATTTGCGTCTGCGGAGCTTTTGACGAACCCCATTCTTAAGAGATATGCATCCATTCTTGCATACCATGCTCTAGGAGCTTGCTTCAAGCCATATAGGGCTTTCTTGAGTCTGCATACATGTGTATCTCTGTTATTTATTTCGAAACCTTACGGTTGTTCAATGTATACTTCTTCATCAATGGTTCCATTTAGAAATGTTGTTTTGAGTCTTGACATCCATTTGATGGATATTCCATTCCATAGTAGCGGCTAACAAAACCAAAGATCTTATAGTTGTATACCTGGCTATAGGAGCAAAGGTTTCTTCATAGTCTATGCCTTCCTTGTGTGAGAAACCCCTTGCAACGAATCTAGCTTTGTATTTGTCTATGCTTCCATCAATAGAATGTTTGATTTTGTAAATCCATTTTGAGGTGACAACCGATTTGTCACTTGGTCTAGGAACGATTTCCCAAACCCCATTCTTCATAATGGATTGATATTCTTCTTGCACCGCCTTCTTCCATTCTTCTTGATGAGTAGCTTCTTCAAATGTAGTTGGTTCAGCTTCTATCAATTTTTCCATATATGATGCATATCCTGAATATCTTTTTGGTCTTTTTCTTTCTCTAAAAGTTCCTTTAGTAGCTCCATGTCCTTCGGCATCTTCAAGTGTAGCTTTTAACCAATTTGGCCTCTTGTTTTGGGAATAATTACAGGTTGAATAGGCTCACTTCGTCCTTCTTCTTCTTCTTCTTGGTTTGTAGTTGTCTTATCATGATGCTCTTCTTCTTCAAATAGTGGTATATCTTAGTCATTGGAATCGATTGGAATATTCTTGGATCTTTTGCAGGCATGATTTTCATCGAATATAACATCCCTGCTCACTTCAATTTGCCCTCCTTCCTTAATGTAGATTCTATATGCTTTTGAAGAAAGACTGTAGCAAACAGAGATCCCTTTTATGCTTGTAGAATCTAATTTCTTTCACTTGTCTTTTGGAACATGGATGTATGCGGGAAACCCAAAGATTCGAAGATGTTCCACACATGGCTTCTTCCATGTGAATGCTTCTTCCGATGTCATATTATCAAGGATTCTGTGAGGACTTCTATTTTGTATATATATTGTTGTCATTGTTGCTTCTCCCCACAGAAACTTCGGTAGATCTTGATCAAATATCATAGTTCGAAATTAGGAGCTAGTTATGCACAAGGAAGGAGCAGAATTGAACCAAGATAACAAAGCTAGTCAAGGAGGCACCAGAGGATTGGTTGCGAGCTAGAAGGCTAAGATCAAACAGTGATATAGGCCAGCCAAGATCAACTAGATCAGTTGAGATTTGTGAGTAAGGCAAAGCGCTTTCTCAAGAGAGACAAATTTCTTTGTAATAGATCCAAGTCCTCAAGAATAATCAATAAAATAGCCACATCAAGCAAGTTTTCCCTATTGGATTTCCTGAGAAAAATAAGTGTGTCAATTTGTGCATGTGTTTTTATCTCCATGTTTTTATTCCACTACTTACAAGTTGTTAAGAGACTGTATCTTGGTGAAAGTAAACTAGATTTCAGTTTTCAGTTATTCATCTAAGTAGTTGTCGAGTTTTCATGGAACTTTGACATCCCTCTCTATCAAATCTGTGAGAGCATCCCAAAAACTAGTCATGTGCCTAGAAGCACCACTGTCCATCAACCAGATATCACTACTATTGGTAATGGTGCCTGAAAGAGTGGAGACAAAAACTTTCTCCTCAATTCCCTCTGACTTTGGAATGGTTTCCTTCTTAAAATTGATAACATTCTTCAAACTATCTTCCATTCTGAGACTTGGCATCATTTGGCAATAAATCAAAAAATCTAGTCAAACTGTTGAACTCTTGTCTCTTAGGCTGACTTTAATGGCTGCTATTTTAACAAAGTTTTGATACCATGTTCAATTTTCCACAAAATGCATAGTATCAACCAATCTTCTGATATGAAAATTACTACTTAATGATCTTCAAACTATTTATCTCATGCCACTGATATCATTGAGCAATTATACAAAGAAAATCCCAACAGTAAATGCAATGGAAACAATAAAGATCATAAAGAGACAACCATGCACAATAGAGATGGTATTTTTACCCTGGGAAACCCAAACTTGGGAGAAAACCCAGCAACTTTTCTTAGGAGAATTTATTCTTCAACAAGGTTTACGAATCAATAATTTGTCTAGAAATCTGTGCCAAAACCCAAATCAAAATACCAAACAAATCTAGTCAAACTCTAACAAGTCAAGGCTGGTCAAACTACGCAAAATAATCAAAAGTCAACGCTGGTCTAACTGCCCAAAATCTGTGGTCAAGCCAGCTCAGTCAAACTCGGACCTGTGGTCAGATCTGTGGTCAAATTCGGCACTGTGGCTCCTGTGGTAAACTGCGGTCAAATTCGTGCCTGTTCTGCGATCAATGCCCAATCAAATAGCTCAGTCAAACAGCAGATAAACTCAATCAACAGAACAGTCAATGCTTGGTCAAACAACTCGGTCAAAGATAGTTAAAAGCGTCCTCCTCCACACGTGGTTGTCCAATAGAGAGAAATAGGCCTCATAAAACATATCAGACTTGCTTCTTCGTTGGTGGAGAAAATGAGACATCATATCTTCTATTTATAATTGTCAAAATAGATGTGACACCCCAAGGGACATGTCCCTTCACTGGGCAAGCCGACTTGCACTCAAAAATCAATTTTAATTTTAATTTTCTTAGGCCAACTAAGAGACCTCTTTGGCATGGGAGAATACCTCCCAATGCTACACAAAAATCAACAGATACTACATACAACAACAAGCCATAGATGTTGTGCAGGGGCAAGTCAACTTCTTGTCTACTTTGAATTTGGATACAAGCAAATTCAGTGTTGCTTTACATTCTGTGATGTTTTTGTAGACAAACAACCAAGTTTGACTTGTGATACCCATGAGTCAAACTTGTCAAGACAATTTGAATCATAATTCAAACTCACTGTGTTAACTTGACTCATGTTTGACATTCAGATCAAAACCAATGTATAAAGGTTAAGTGTGCAACTAGCAAAAGGCATTTTAACTCAAAACCATAGTAAAATGAGATGATACATATGAATAATGACAAATCAATTAAATAAAAAGTCATCTCTGTAAAGACCTTAACTTTCAGAATTTAACCATCATTAACAAAATTGATACTACACAATCCAGAGTGAAATTTTTGAAGCAGAATATATATATATATATATATATATATATATATATATATATATATATCAATTGACTATTTAATACTTACCTGGAACCGTGTTTGTAGATGTTCCTGATCCACCATGGCTCCAGCGCCCGTTACCAAACCGTCGTTTTCCTCCCAGCGTATCTGAGGTCAACCTCTCCGGTCCCTAGATCCAGAAGACAAGTCTTCTGGCCTCTGTGCCCAAAACTCCAATAACAATCGAGATCACTCCATGACTCTGTTAGAACTCACTGCTTATGTCTCACGCAGTTAGAACTCCTCTAACAGCATCCGGGTCAGTTTTCCCACCTCTCTACCCATGCCCATCAAGTTCCCCCCTCTTCTCCTTTTATACACAAACTCCATTCAAGATACTTATTAAAATATCCTCTTTTAATAAATATCTTGGATTTCTAAAATATCTTAGTTTTATTAAAATATTATTATTTAATAAATATCTTGGATTTCTAAAATATCTTAGTTTTATTAAAATATTATTATTTAATAAATATCTTGGATTTCTAAAAGTCTTAGTTTTATTAAAATATTATTATTTAATAAATATCTTGGATTTATTAAAATATCAGCATTTATTTACATAAGTCGATGCTTTTAATTTTCTTTGAACAAAGTATTAGTTTATATTATGATAGTGGTAGGTATAACTAATACATTCATTATATTCTGGTGAGTTAGGTATTTATTCAATACTTCAATAATTCACTCATTACTCTACACTGAGATTTTTTTATAATTGATTAATGCATGTACTAGTGCAGTACAAGTGATACATGCATATGTAGCTATCATATGCAAGTCTGATATGCATGCTAATATTTCTATGTTCCCTATAACTCGAGTTGGGTTATTACATACACCCCTCCTTCAGAAAACTTCGTCCCGAAGTTAAGTTTTATGTCATATATCATTAATTATATAAGTGATTAGTATAATCATATAAGGGTGGTGTACCATAATTGAATTTTCATTTAATGTGTGAAAACACTTTAACATTTATGTTTTGATCATTTATTGGTTTACAAATTTAGTAGTCACGTCTTGCCCCAACAGAGTTCCCAAGCTATTCTAGAATCATCCTATCCTCCCTAATCTTTTCCGCTCCCATCTTATCCGTCCTCTACAGGAATATGCCATGGCATCAGTTTTACTAATGCAACCATTCATAGACCTTAAGGGTGTCAGCGTCGATTACGTCGACCTGATTGACCAATAGACATCCGGCAGTCATCATCACACGTCTAGGGGAGCGTGACTCGCACATCCCTCCCATGACTCCAAGTTTTGGAGGATAAATGGTGGGCAACACCTCCACCCCTCCTAGTAGGACCAGGGTTAACACCCTAACATGGAATCTCAGTGCATCTCAATTGTTCTTGAAGTTTTGTCATCACGCGGTCGGTTTGGTAACGATATCATCCGCGATGTAAAACACTTGTCCACAAATTATAACATATGTATCAATATGTTCAAAGCAAATTTTTACCCATATAACAATTTCTATACATTCCAAATATGTTGCTTTCTATGGTATTGATCCTTGAGTTCATATAACATACTTGGTTATGTTTATCCAATAGGTCTATAATTTCATTTTCACCTTGAATAGTCAAGTGCAATCACTCTTTTATTTCTATCTCATCATTTATGTTGATATGTAAAATTATAGATACCATATCCATAACATAATTCATAATTTATATTAGTATACTTGTACCAACAATGTTTAATCAAAATTTCTTCATATTGGTATCCATGTACTAGCGATGTTTAAGCAATTAATATATTCTCGCATGTCATAGTACAAAATGACAGTGTTAAGTATCCATCCAAAATAAGGTAAGATTATACAAAATAAGTTTTTAAATGTTTATAAATATAACCCACAGTTATAAATGTCACATAGAATAATCGAACACGGATATACAAATAAGGGTCTAGCCACTATTTCCTATACTATATTAATCAATTAACCTCATAAAAGTCACAGGTTGAGACTCTAAATCTAAATAGAGGGATGCTCCAACCTTTATGATTGCATATATAGAAACGAAATGAATTGAAACAAGAGCACAAAACACTTACTGTTTAGTCGAAGCATGATCTAATTTCTTGATACAGGTTTATTAAGAACTCTAAAACACAAAACTACATATGGATCCAGCCAATATTTTAATTCTTGTTAATTATTTGTCCTTTAAGTCTAATTATTTTTTATCTGTATTCTGGATCCTAAGAGATAATAATAACATTAACTTATTTATCATGTTATTTTAGCTCATCTTCAGCCTAAAATCTAGAAGCCAAGGAGTAGGGTTTTGCAAGGCTAATCATTAAGGTTATGCTGGAGATGGAGGAAGAGTTAATAGACTACTCTAAAGATCCCTTAGTGAGAGGTTTATTTTCGTAGAGGTTTTTTATATAGAAGGAAAAGTTTACTGCTTGAAAATGCATTGTTCACTTTGCATTATACTTGGTCTACTAAGAGTGTCATGATTTCAACAAGATGTCAATTGTTAACAAACATATAATTTCCTCCTTTTAATAAGAAATTCACAATTTACAAGATATGTATAGTCACATTATTAGTATGTTTACAGTTTTGATATAGTCTCTTTACTTGCAAGTTTCACCATTTAGAGTCTTAACTCTAGCTAAAATATTACTAGCTTTAACATCATTCCTTAAACCATTGTTTCATTTCTATTATATTGACTCATTTAATTCAAAGACATAACACATCATTGGTATAACCTCTCCTTATTCTTCACATTAATCGTTTTCTCATTAGTCATTAGGCCTCATCTTTCACCAAATGTATCTTATTTTCTCACGGTGTATAATTACTTACCCTTAATATTTATCTTTAACCATTTTCTCAGTTTATCACTTGTTATTCTTAACAAATTAGGAGTGTTCACAACTCCTTATAGGTCATTGCTTTGACCCTTACCAATCATGTTGCTTATATCCTTAAGAAAATTATTCTTGATAGAAAACATCCCTTCACTTCCTTATACCAGGTATTCCTAATATTTCACGTCTACTTCAATTTGAAAAAGAACATATTATCCAATTAACTTTGTTCTCTCACCTCTAGTCATCATGGTTTCCTTTCCTTCTCTCTTTATGCATAAAATTATTATTTTTGGAAATGTCGTTACTATTCCCCAACTTGGGTAAGATCTTATAAATAAATTTAATAAAGTGGATATCAAATGTAATCTACTTATCATTTCCTGTTTTAAGGCATCACGGAATAGAATTTCCCAACCATATTCCATGATGTCCATAATCAATGGATATAGTTAGTCACTTAAGGAAAATTTTATAATGTGACTCCCCTATTAGAGGGAGAAACTATTATAGATGTTGCATGCACATAAATTATTCTATAATTGATCAATTTTATTATAGATTCACCCTTTAATCTAATGTCATTGACTTCTTATGTTGCTTTGTGAAACTTCCACTCACTCAACTTTGGTGTTATTTTGTCGATCTCAACATTCTAAGTTGATTATGATAACTAACATTTATTATCATCATCAGAGGTTTGTCATTTCGTTCTTTTCTCGTCCTCCCTAGGTACTATATCGATTATATTATGGTAACAATGGAGATAACACTTAGAAATTTTCCATTGCACTCTCTTGGTAATTATATCGTCTTGTTCTAATAGTGTGTTTACTACCTTATAGGGTGGCTCCTTACCATCTTAACATATGTTTCATCCATTGGTCTTCGATTGATGTGTACCTTTAGTGACCTATAATTATACTTGTACCCTCAATTTGATTACTCGTGATTTCTCCCAACATTTCTTGAATAGATAGTGTCTTCTTTCATCCATCAATTTACCTCAAACTAGCTTAGCCTTTTATGTGGTTGTAGCTTCACCTCTAATGGTCTTGCCATAATGTCCATAGTCATTCTTTCACTAGCATTCTTCCTTTCTTCAAAAGTTAACTTCTTTGGAGCAACTCTGTCAACTAATCTTTATATATGCCTAAATAATTATCATGAATCATCTTATATAGTGTCATAATGTCCCTAATTTCTCTTTCCTAAACCACATTGTTTCCTTTCCATGAAAATGCTATTGTCATATTATTTTGTTTTGGACATCGATATATCCTTACGGTTGTAAATGGCTAATTATCTATCTTAACAATGACATAATGGTTTGAATATCAAAATGTCCAATTTAGTGTATATTAAACTATAAAAATTTAAACCTTCACTCTACTCCTTAAACCACTTACACATATACTTGGAAAACTATATATATGGAAAACTCAACGTCACTTGAAGAATGGAATGTTTCAATTGCATAAAAATAATTAGGATAGTTTTCATTCTAATGTTCAAAAGTTACAGAAAAAGTTTAATGTCTAAAGTGATGTTAATGTGCTCATTTCAATATAATAATTTGAATGTACTTCAAACTTTACTTTCACGATATACAAAATCTTAAACTTCATTGTGGAAAAAATTTCAGCTAATATCCATGAGTTATCTCAACTCCTTTGTCGGATGGAATGTAAAGTAAAAGTAATGGAACAGGAATCAAGTGGGATTGAGCTTGATATATGTCTTCGATACATAGATTAGCATTAAATATCCCATCTTTTCTAATAAAATGTATCATCCTAGGGTTCATAGCTTTTGAATATCGAATTACATAAAATTTCATTTTATTATTGTTAAAAGCTTCAATTTCTTCCAAAAGTTGAAAACCACTTTTCTTGTCATTGAATACTACATAACACTGAATACTTTGGGTAAATTATCAAGGATGACTCGGAGTAATACACCTCGGGTTATATTAGGATTGTTGCTATATTTATGAAAATAAGACGATGATATCCAAGAATCAACACAAGATCTCGAAAAATAGTTAGAAACTAAGTTATTCCCCATTGTGATCATCCATCCCAGTACTTTCACCCTAGTCTAACTGACCCCTAGATTAACTTTGTATTCCTCAACACTTAAACTTATGGACTGAAGTTTTCCTGAAGCCATTTATACCTGTATGAAATTGTTTTGCTTGCGGTTGCTAACCCATATTTATTTAATGCATATGACGAAATGAAACTATCAAAAGCACCAGTATCAAATAATATTTTGATTTTTATGTCGTTAATAGTACATGAGGACTTCACTACAGTGGACTGATGTTCTGTACCTTCTTGGAACAACTCCCAGGGAACATTTTCCAATGTGAATTTTGAAACCATGGTTCCTCGAATTTCTCTTGCTCCCTGAAATTTAGCCCAAATTTGAAAACTGTCAACTGCAAGACACCTCCAAAATGCAGAAACGGTGAATTTCTCCACCTTTTTAGACAAATAATATGCTAAAATTTGCACACAGTTCAGCTCTACAAGAGTTTCAGCTCCCCAAATGGAAAATACAAATCAAGCAAGGTTCAAAATTAAAGCTCCAGTGCACAACAGTAAGACAACAAGTCACAGCAGCACCTAGCAAGGTTTAGCACTATCGCATCAGCACCCAACAAGGTCCAACATCCACAATCTATAACCCAGCGGTGCCCACTGTCTACTATCCACTATCCACCAACACTCAACAAGGTTAATTACTCTACCATCCATTGTCCAGCGACAACTAATAAGGTTGCAAATACTCTCTCGGCATCACATAGTCTCTCCTCAGCGTCTATATGAGTTAACCCTTTCTAAGTTGTCATGGTGGGTAAGTGAAATAAAGGCAATGGGCGTAAGTTTATAACATATAGATGTCTCTTTAATGTACTATGGATGTCATATCTATCTTGCCTTGTGTACAAATGTCCATGTTTCATATATTCTACAATTAATTTGGCATTTTGGACGTTTTTTTTCTTTTCTCTTTCTTTTTTTTCTTTTTTTTTTAAATGCTTATATATATAATAGTTGCTTCTGAGACCCTTTGCTTCCAAGGATTTTTTTGGAAAATGACACTTCCAATGCTTCCCTTCTCAAAACACATCCACTTCATCCCCACTTTGTGCAACACTGGGTCCCAGTATAAAAGAGAGAGAGTATTCTTGCATTCCCAAAAGATAATCCTAGGTTAATGCCTTCCAGAATTTAAAAAAAAAAATTCAATAATAAAATAATATATAGATCAAACATAAATAAATATAAAATTTTAAATCGTTTAAAACAACACAGTAAATATTTAAATAAGTGGTATAACCTCGAAGTCATCATATCCGACTCGTTGGTACTTTGGAATGTTTTAGATATAATTGATGATGCAAAGTTTCTTTACTCTTCCAAACGATTGGTTAGATATTTAAGTTTAACTTAATTGCAATTTAGATCAACGGAGCATCCCTATCCCACTTTCTCCTTTTATGATCACTTTATAGATTCCCTTGATAATACATGTATATTTGAAATGTTAAACGTTTCTCTATGCTTGCACACTTGAATCGTCAAAATATATCAAATAATTACAAGTTTCGATATTCTCGCACACTTCAACGTTAAATTATATTTAGATAATTACAGGAATAGTCATCCTTAAATGTTGTAGTTATTGTTGAATTAATAATAATAAAAACTATTATAACTTAATAAATATCAAGTAATTATTATCACTCTATTACCATAATATCATTACCAAGCAAAGTCATGGGTTGAACGTCTGCTTTTCCATTCAACTTTTATGTTTAAAATAATTAGGCTACCTACAATGATTAAATTCATTGGTTATTATCATGAAAATATCCATGTTAAAGTAAATTCATTGATTATTGTGCACGAAAATGTTCGTAGCCAACTGCCCTCCGCTAGCTTACATTTCTACCTTTATGGTTGATTTCATTAGTCATTGTTGAAAGATACACCACTAGGTTACATTTCTACCTTTATGGTTGATTTCATTGCTGAAAGATACAGGGTTGGTTTAATTCCATTGTACATTTTACAAACGCAGTTAAATATTCTTTGACTTGTCGTTTCCTATAGACCTCATTTAGGTTTCATTCAACCCATCCACTTATTTCTGATTTACCCTTATTCCACGGCAACAGATTTACTGTTACAAATTCACTATTGTACCTATATTTGGAAGGATCAGGTAAATTCTGATGCCGGCAGGGAGAATAAATTTATATGTAATTTAAATTGAAGAGGTCAATGGTTAATCAGCTGACACACGTTAGGAGTGTCGTGTGGTAATGGACACTTCAAAACGTGCCATGTGTTAGATTCATCACGCGGTAGAGTGATGAGGTGGCAAGGTGGATAGGCCACTTGCCTAGTAGTCGGTTATAGAGTTTTAGGTTAGTCCCTAGTATTTTGTATTTGGGAGTGACGGAACCGATATCTCTCGGAGGTCCTTCGAAGTTCGATCATATCAAAACCGCTGAGCTCGAGAAGTTTCTTGTGAGTGTTGGTTTATATGAAAGTCAAGAAGAAGTTGTGCGCAGAGAAGAAGTGCTCGGGAGACTAGGTCAAATTGTTAAGGTATAGGTTAGAAAGATTAGCAGAAGCAAGGGCTTCAGTGAGCAGGTTGTCCAGGAAACTAATGCTAAGATTTTTACGTTTGGGTCTTACCGGCTTGGCATTCATGGACCTGGTGCAGACATTGATACACTTTGTGTTGGGCCTCGGCATGCAACTTGAGAAGAGGATATTTTTTTTTTTATTGAGCTTTATGAAATGCTAGCAGAAATGGCAGAAGTAAAAGAGCTGCATCCTATACCAGATGCACATGTCCTAGTCATGAAATTTAAGTTCAATGGAATTTAAGTTCTATATTGGCATATCGACAAGTCAGGTTGCTGGTATATCTACATATCAACTTATCAAAGGTTGGGTTCATAATTATGTTGACCATATCGACGATTAAGGCCATCGACATATCGCAAGGTCCACCCATACCTATTGTATCAGTATATTAGGCCACAAGAGATAATAACCTCAGCATACCGAAGTATTGGAGAGTCGGTGCCATATTGGCATACCGGTAGGCTAGGCCGCCAATATATCGACCTATCAACCTTATCGAGCTATTGGAACCCCGAGATAACTTAAACATGCAACTTGTTGCCACCGTTCTACAATTAAAATTGATAGGGCAAAGTTACCCAACAGTGCTTACTAGCAATCTATTGAAGCTTTTGAGCCACGGCCTCTGCTTGAATATAAGCCACCACCGGAGAACAATGCCATTTACAATAACAGGAAACATATCCATCACTGTTTGGAACAATTTCTAGTGACATAAAACTGTTTTGACTGGAAAATCTATAAAAAAAATTCAATCCCAAATAGATCAGTGGTTCCCTAATTCCAATCCATACTATGTATGGAATTGGAACTCTGCCTAGGCAATTTCAGTAAGAATGTACAAGCCATGTACTTCCAAAAGTATAAATAGAGGGAACTCGAGAATGTTAAAATGGTTGTCGGTTATAATATTGCACTAGTTCACAGGTTTGAATCTTGTAGTGGAGGAGTATAGGTTCACGTAAAATATGTAAGCTGCTATGACAACATAAATAACAAAGTTGCTAGCCTGTTACGAATATAAAAACAATGTTGCTAGCCTGCTATGACCATGGCTTGGTGATTTGAAATTCCCCGAGGGCATTCCTGGTTTAAAGAATATGTAGAATGGCCACTGGTGGATTTCTCTTAGTCTTATAGTTTAGAAAACCTAAGACTAGTGACTTGAGTCTTGAACTATCCATATTTTGATGCATATTTATTCATAGAAGTTTAGGAAGGAGCCCTAGGGTCCGGAAGGGTTTGACACAGCTCCGATACCATGTGTAAAGACCTTAACTTTCAGAATTTAACCATCATTAACAAAATTGATACTACACAATCCAGAGTGAGATTTTTGAAGCAGAATATATATATCAATTGACTATTTAATACTTACCTAGAACCGTGTTTGAAGATGTTCCTGATCTGCCATGGCTCCAGCTCCCGTTACCAAACCGCCATTTTCCTCCCAGCCTATCTGAGGTCAACCTCTCTGGTCCCCAGATCCAAAAGACAAGTCTTCTGGCCCCCGTGCCCAAAACTCCAATAACAATCGAGATCACTCCATGACTCTGTTAGAACTCACTGCTCATGTCTCACACAGTTAGAACTCCTCTGACAGCATCTGGGTCAGTTTTCCCACCTCACTACCCATGCCCATCAAGTTTCCCCCTCTTCTCCTTTTATACACAAACTCCATTCAAGATATTTATTAAAATGTCATTTTTTAATAAATATCTTGGATTTCTAAAATATCTTAGTTTTATTAAAATATTATTATTTAATAAATATCTTGGATTTCTAAAATATCTTAGTTTTATTAAAATATTATTATTTAATAAATATCTTGGATTTATTAATATCTTGGATTTATTAAAATATCACCATTTATTTGCATAAGTCAATGTTTTTAATTTTCTTTGAACAAAGTATTAGTTTATATTATGATAGTGGTAGGTATAACTAATACATTCATTATATTCTAGTGAGTTAGGTATTTACTCGATACTTCAATAATTCACTCATTACTCTACACTGAGATTTTTTTATAATTGATTAGTGCATGTACTAGTGCAGTACACGTGATACATACATATGTAGCTATCATATGCAGGTCTCATATGCACGCTAATATTTCTATGTTCCCTATAACTCGAGTTGGGTCATTACAATCTCCTCTTATATATCCTCTCTCATTCTCTTTCTCTCTCGTGCCAACTAACAAACAAATCTAACCAAAATATAGAGGATATTTTTAAAGGAATTTTATCAAGAATAAAAATATGTCGTATAATAAAGCTTAAGCAATAGCTTCCACTACAAAAGTTAAATACATACCATGTGTGATACAGAAGTACATCAAAAGGCCATTTTTCTATAAATATAAGACATTTTTTTCTAAAAAGGCAGAGGGTAAATCGAAAGGAAAACTGAAACTCACAGTTCTACTTGAGCTTGCACTAGAAACGGGCTGCCCAACAAATTTGTTAAAGGCATCCTGTATCACAAATGTGTACATAAATGGATATAAGTGAGAGCGATCGTTTTTGTGAGAAACAAAACACACAATCATCCTTTCCATACATTCTATGTGATGCTAGAATCAAATTACTGTGTTGACGCAACCATTCACAGTAATAAATAAGTAAATAGAAATGCATGCCAACAACCCTTTAGATACCTTTTTTAACCAATTCCAATCAATCAAATCATTGGGATAAATAAATACACAAATCATACCTTTAAATGAAGAGAATCATACATGGTGTTGCCAATAGTATCCCATGATTGGCATAGTGCAGTGAGTTAAGAGGTAATTATTACAATCCGTTTCATATACAAACCATTGAACTACAGGAAACCTTTAAACCATAGTTCAATTGGAATCATTTGGCAGGAAATTTTTCCCTTTGAAAGTAAGTCTTATATTCATATAAAAGTTTTTACAGACAGCAAATCAAATAGTGCATTAGCATATACAATGGAGCTTATATCCTCTTCCGTAAGACTACTAATGCAGAAATGCATGCCAACCACCCTTTAGATACCTTTTTTAACCAATTCCAATGAATCAAATCATTGGGATAAATAAATACGCAAATCATACCTTAAAATGAAGAGAATCATACATGGTGTTGCCAATAGTATCTCATGATTGGCATAGTGCAGTGAGTTAAGAGGTAATTATTACAATCCGTTTCATATACAAACCATTGAACTACAGAAAACCTTTAAACCATAGTTCAATTGGAATCATTTGGCAGGATTTTTTTTCCTTTGAAAGTAAGTCTTATATTCATATAAAAGTTTTTACAGACAGCAAATCAAATAGTGCATTAGCATATACAATGGAGCTTATATCCTCTTCCGTAAGACTACTAATGCAGAAATAAAGTCTGAATAGGATCTAAAGATTAAGCATCTTTTATCAATAAGACACCCTTGGCCAACAATCAGCAATATATCTCATAATGCTAAATGGCACAAAAAGCTGACAAGAACTATCTTCTTGCTCAAAACAAACTTACACCTGAACTTCCAAAGGGAAAATAGAGCAGTAACTCTCAATTTTCAAACACTGCCAAATCCCAATGAAGGAGGAGCAAACCAAATAGATACAATCTCCAAACAAAACAGCACATCAATGAATCTTGCCTTGAAGGAGAACTGAATACTGGTCCTGAATATGCTTCCAACAACTTTTAGCAAATTGGAATTCCCAAAATATGTGCTTCACTATCTTGAAACAGTGGCAAATAGGGCAACAATAGAAAGTCCACTCTTTGCCAACTGAGCCTTAGAGGGGATACCATGGTAGGTCACAATTCATGCAGAGACATTCAACTTATTCCTCCACCCTTAATCCCTCCAAAATGGCCCCAGCATCACAAAGTTCATTTTGAACATGTGCAGCTAGGGGATGACCCCTACCAACTCCATGACCAATGCTATATGCAGGGGAAGCAGACCATATTCATCAGCCAAAGTATGCCAGTCTTTCAAGTAACATGAAGTTGTATCCCACAGGTTTTTGCAAAAGAAGATGCCTTTCATGCTCAAACAGCAAACCTGGAAGCATGGCAACCCTAGATTCTAGAATACAAGTACCCTGTGACCTCCAACTATAGATAGGGCATCTCTCTGAATCCAAACATGCCCTGTTGCCCTCCAAATTCCACCTAAGCAGGCCCGTAATTTCGATGCTAACTAAATACTACAGAATATAACCAAGCTCCAGACCTAAAACATGTGGGGGGAAGAAATAACATCACATGAATCAAAAGCCCCCAAACAATGCCTACATGTTGCAATGTCATCTTCCAATGTTGAATAAAAAACCACCAAAGTGCAATCCCCTCTAAGCACCTCACCACTGACTTGGCAGCAAAAATGCTACCATGACTAGAAACATTAATCAACCCAAGCCTCCCTCCATCCTTGGTCATAGCACACATGTCCCAAGGCACCACAGGAAGACCCCTTTCCCCACTATACTTCGACCATGGTTACAACCACAGGAGCTGCTCCAAACAATGACACCGAGCACTACAAAGAAACCAACAATATACATAACAGATGTGTGAGGCTTGGAGACTTCATCAAACCATTATCAACTTTTCAACAAACAAAAAGTCATTATGATGCCAGCCATGAAGCTTCCTCTAAAGCTGCAGAGAACACCAATCTGACATAACCACTGATGACAACCCCGCTCCAAATGAAATGCCTAGATATCTCACAATCACCTCGAGCAAAATATAAGTACAAGTTGTTAAAATCTAGTCAAGCGAAGAATCCGACTATACCAACCAAAAAACTATCTTGTGGTCACTAAACATGGCACTCAATGTTAAGCGGAAGAGATCCAAACAAACATGAGCACCATCAACTAAGCTCTGCTCAACATGCACAGAAAGGAGTCATCAACAAAACGATTATTTCCCATCTTTTACCCATCAAGAAACAAGATACCCCACACTATCCCCTGAATACGAGCAACCACCAAGAAGTTACTCAAGCCATCCACTACCAAAACACACAACTATGGGTCCTAGGGGCACCATTGGCAAACAAATCGATGCAACATAATCCATGGGGACAAGGCTGCAGAGCCTTGAAGAGAAAGGCAAGGTGCCTCGAGGCTGAGAAAGAGGCCAACGAAGGAGGATAGAGGTTGCTTTTCATTGAAGAGTGGATTGTTGAGTTGTTAATGGAGTTTGTTCATGAAAAGGGAGGTTTGAAGTTTGAAGTGCATGTTTAGAGGCTGATAAACACAGTGAACTGAAGGGAAATGTCCACTATGAGCAATTGGGTGTGCAGGGCAATCAAAGGAGCTATTTCCCTGTGAGTGAAGGAGGCAAAGGAATGCCAAGACAGAGGACTTGAGAGAGTTGATCTTCTATGGACAAGAGGACTGAAAGGGCTTATTGAAAAGGGAGCTCAACGAGCAAGTAATTTGTGTGTTTGTCTTTAATTTGTTGGGCAGATAGAGGATCTAGCAAAGCAGACCTCAAGCCCTACTTGTATATTGTGTATACTAGCATTGTATCAGGTTTCATAAAGGGCCATGATCCCTAATACGGGAGCCCTATGATTGTTTATTGAAGGACTAATAATAAGTTTTGGGTCACATATATATTTGTGTACTTTATTGTATCATTGTTTTTATATTTTCGCTATGCAAAGTTGTTTAGGTTGAACATTTCTAGTGTGTTTGTGTGTGTTAAACACACAAGTAATGTGGACGAGATATGAATGATAAGACATGAGTTGCATTTCTATTAACAAAGATATACATTTATATACATTCTTATGATCGTTGGTTTCATACTCCAAGGTCTCTTGGACTCTAGTGACTATTCAACTTCCACACCATAACCCTTAGCAGATTAGGTGTCCAACATTCCCCCCCTTAATTCGAAGGGGTATATACGAGTCCAAGAAGAAAATTGTAATACAAAGGTGGCAGCCAATGGCTGAATGTTCTCTCTCAAATGAAGATATAAAGTGGGAGAACTCGAGGTCTCAACCGGCGGTGATTTGACCACCAACACTGGAATGCTTAGTGCAGTTCCCGGAAGTCTTCAAAATCAGGCAAGAAATTTAAGTTTTTTGCTAGAGGAAGTGCTCCTATTGTTTTGAAAAGGGAGACCATTGGGGTCTCAACCTAGAACGCTTAGTGCAGTTCCCGAAACTCTTCCAAATTTGTCTAGAAGCTTAAGTCTTCTGCTAGAGGAAGTGTCCCTAAAGTTCTAAAGAGGGAGACAATCAACCTAGAAAAGGGAGGTCTCAACCTACGGAAAAAAGGGAGAACCTCAACCTCAAAAGGGAGGTCTCAAACTGCGGTGGTTTAAGGAAGGCCACCAACCAAAGGCATGCTCAAGGGCTTCTCTATCTCTGGCTACAACACTGAATATAGGTATGGTTGTCTCTGGCTATAGGCCCAGGTAACACGTTTAGGTTGTGGCTCAAGCTCGCTTTATTTATCTTTGAAACTTGTAGATAACCATCAATTCCCCCCCTGTTAGATACAAGGTGAGAAAATGAAAAAAACTCAACTGCGAGACTTTTCAAAACTCAAGAACAAATTCTGTGAAATGAGCGAAATATCTTCTTGGTTGTTGAAGCCCACTGCCAAGAAGCGATCCATCCAAGGTGAATCTTCGTTCTTGCAGGAGGCTTGTTTCTAAAGCATTTGTTTGAATGATGAGTGTGCCGACCACAATGCTCACACGGATGAAGATCAAAACAGTGATCTTTCACATGGCCAACTCTATCACAATGTTGGCATTTAACAATATGTTGTGGTGGAATAGGAACAGGTGAAGATTTGTCATGAAGAAATCCAACACTCTGAAATTTGATGGGCTTGGAATAGTCTGGAATGTGAAAGGACACATCCTTGTCGTATCCAAGACCAGTTTTGTTTATGTTGTTGACAATCTCTTCCCAAGGTCTGATAATGGGCTTGGGAAATGCAGGCGGAATTTTTGCATTTGCATGCAAATCTGTTCTTTTACTGATTTGATTAGTTTCTGGCAGTTGATGGGAGTCTCTCTCAATCTCAAATAAAGGATTGTTCTAAATAAAAACAAGTTCAAAATGATGCTTATGTTGTTGTAACTCATCTCGTTGTAGCTATGATTCAAGCTGCAAAAAATCAATTTTCTCTTGTGCACTTTGCAAGCAAGTTTGAATATCAAAAAGAGTTTCCTTGTTGATTTTTATTGTATCGTGAACAGTAGAATGTATCAAAGTTTTCACGAACTCTAATACTTCACCAATTCAAGCCATTTTCTCCATTATCAAATTTACACTTTAAAAAAAAGTTGATCACAACTATGAACCAATGAGGAAGAAGCAGCACCCACAAACAATAAAATGTCACTGCAATTGGATGTATACCTGCAACTCGATACTCGACTCTTAAATTAAAAAATAGTCAATGACTATCACATATCATTTTATGAAAAGGTTTTCACTGCCCACATTCTTTCACTTAATATCCCAATTGATTAATAAATCACTCAAAATCAAGCCATTTCAATGACTCTATTCTTTTATATAATCACGGTAGGACTTCAACTGCTTTCAGAAAATGAAGAATTGATAACAATGTCAAGATACTAATATCATTAGAATGGGCCTTTAAAAGCATTTTAGGCTCCAAGGTTGTTGTACCAAATTACAAGCCTTACAAAATATTTTATTTATCGTTGGAAATTTGGAACTTTGAGTAAGTTAACATTACCATCGACCAAGAAACTTACATATTTAGAAAGAGCACGACTTACAGTGAGACCGAAACATTTTGTCAGATAAAATCCACTCAGAGGTAATATCACACCACGCACAGAGCTTGGTTGTGCATGCATCCTGCTTGTTGGAGTAAATATTATAATGTTGAATATGGATTTACAAGTACACTAGCAGAGTGGCAATATGGCATGACCTTGAAGTTGGAAATATAGACATTGCATTTCTTGGCCTCAGACAAGCACTCGATTGTCGAACTATTGCAGTGAACCATCATGCCATAGAAAATAGACATGTAATGATGTCGAGTCTTCCTTCTCCCAACCTTGAAACAAACCCTTCCATCTAGACTTAAGATGATATCCACATTGGCGAGGAACCATTTTTTAGATGTCAAAAAGAAGGCAGGGTGTCTTCCTAAAAGAATTTCACGACAGAAATTCTATTCAATTGTTGAACGTGAGCATGGGAACGTGTGGCTTGGAGAATTTCAATTTCAGGATTGTAATTGGCAGCAATGAGATCCAAGGCAGTTCTGCTGAAGTTCCGAACAAAAGGAAAAAGGTCTTTGCCAAACCTATTGAAGCAGGTGCGACTTCATATGACAATATGAGGGTCGTTGACTATCAACAAGGCCACAAGTCTCTAGATTTTGAAAGCAAGAAGTGCATAATAACTGTAGAGCAGTTGCACTTCGTTGATTTGCTTAATGTTGAGACCGACAACTTTAATACTTTCTTTATGGAAAAAGAAGAAGAATATATCATCCAACAAAAGGAGTTGCAGGACAGTAAGGCTAAGGATTCGAAGTGTTGGACAAAGATTCTTCTAGTGTGCTAAAAGAGGGTTCAAAATTTCAGAGTGATACCACTGCATGGAATTGGATCCACGTTACTTCAATGGGAATTTTTTAACCATAAGAACGAGTAATTGGATGATACAACTTTGAAAGAGAAAAGTTACAAACAAGATGATGCACTAATGCCTGGGTATCATTGGATGTGCAGACCCGGTAATAAAAGAATGGGTGCAGTTGTCACACTAAGATAGTTAGGGAGACACGTGTTTCTACCATGCCAAGGAATCGACGAGGTGTCAGGAAGAGCGGAAACGACAGCATGCCAATAATGCCTTACAAGAAATGGAGGTTGATAGTAATAGGCTCAGCGATGGTCATGAGTAGGCCTTCAAGCGTTAGAAAAGGTAGCAAATCATGGAAAAAATAGCACCCAAGTATATCAACAGACTTTCATGAGCGCCAAGGCTGACAAGCCAAAATGTAGGAGTTATAAAATATGGCTAATGAGTAGAAATCCTGAGTGGATGGCAAATATTTTAGATGGTTAAAGTAAGGTCTCTAAATTGTGCTATGACCAGCTCAGGATGATAGAACTAAAATGCACAGAGGGGCCACAAAACGAGTGGCTCAAACTGGAGCAGGGCCAAAATTCACCCACTTTAATACCATGTTAAACGCACACATGGAATGTGAACAAGATATGAACGATAAGACATGAGTTGCATTTCTATTAATAAATAGATACATTTATATACATTCTTATGATCATTGGTTTCATATTCCAAGGTCTCTTGGACTCTAGTGACTGTTCAACTTCCACACCATAACCCTTAGCAGATTAGGTGTCCAACGGTGTGCTAAGTCTAGCCATAGACCAAACCTAGGGTGTAGTGAAATTTCAACATGGTGTAAGAGCTACTTCGAAGGGGCAACTGAATCAAAGTGTGCACAACAAGCAGCCTAAGAGGGAGTTGGTTGATCTGTTGTTGAAGGACTAACATCATGTCAAAGATGATTGTTGGCTTAAGGTATGAGGACAAGTTGGATGGGTTGTCCAACTACAGTCTATGGAAGGAAAGAATCAAGCTATTCCTGTTGGTGAACAAGATATGTGAGTTTGTTGACAAGGAGATTGCTAAGCCAACATATCCAAAGGAGTTGGATGTATTTGAAGAGTTGGATGCGAAGGCCAAGTTGATCATCTTAGATGGAGTAAAGGATCACTTGATACCTCATCTAACCGAGAAGAACACTGTCCATGATATGTGGAAGGTTCTTCAAGATTCATTCCAAAATAAGAACGAGAACAGATTGATGGTATTGAGAGAGAAGCTCAAGAGGACTAAGATGATGGATGGCGAGAACGTGGCTTCATATCTCATGAGGGTTTCTCAAGTTCGTGATGAGCTTGTTTCCATTGGTGATAACCTTCTAAAATCTAAAATAGTGAGGGCAGCCTTGAAGGGCTTCACCGAGGAATGGAATCCATTTACCAAAGCAATAGTTGTGAAAATTCCACAAATTGGAATCCTATTGCAGCAACTGATTAAGTTTCTTTTATTTGTTCCTTTACTGAACAAATTATTTACTGTTTGTTGCGGTAAATATCGAAACCCATACACTACAACCTTCACAAATAAAATAAAATAAAATAAAAAATTGAAGAAAATAGCGCTGAAAGATATATGCACACACACAAATAACACTATTGTTTTTGGACCAATGTCCATGGAAAACCCAACTCGGGAAAACCGGTGCAGCAGCTAAGGGTTTGTAGATTATGCAGTAGTAAATCTTAGTACAAATCTATGGTTGCTCTAAAATCTAGCAAACCATATAGAGAAAATCTAACAAAACTTTGGTGAGAAAAATCTCACTCCGCCACGGGCGATCCGACACTGATCTTGGCTCAATATGAGTTGCTCTGCGCAGTCACTGCGTCAACCTACATAGTACTGCGTCCTCTCAACTGGGAACAGCTTTCCCTCTCGTTGTCTGATCAGTTGTTGTTTGGAAGACTGATCTTCTTCACCTCTGGGCCTCCTGCCCAGCTTCTGGCTCTGAAAATCTCACTGCTCCCCAGCAAAAACGGAATCTCCTCTGAAGCTCTGTTGTGCCTCTCTGTGGCACTTGCTGCCTCTCTGTTGTGCAGTCACCGGATCTGGAAAAAATTCCTCTGCCCTTACTATCCCTGCCCCTCTCTCACTGCAACAAGCTCACTAGCTCTCTCTCTGTCAACTCAACGCTGCTACTCAGGAAATCGATCTACCAATGAATTCGATCCCTGCAAGTGTGTACTCCAAGTCGCATCGAGTTGCTTCTTATAATCTCTCGTTGAGACATCACGACCATGATTAAAACTTAATCGGTGGCTAAGATTAACTAGGACTCAATCCATGTCTTTTTCTAGAAGATTCACATCTGACTTAATTAATACCTTTTAATTAATCATATTTCCTAAGTTTAGGCTTAGGAAATATTAAAAACTGATTAATTATTTTAATTAAGCCATCTCTAGATGGAATTTCCACAAACGATTTATGGGTATTGGAGTACTCGTGTATTCTAACCTCTCTACAAAATCTCAAGGCTAGAACACATCTGATGCTACCAGAAACTAACACTCCCTCTTAGCGAGGAAAGTTTTCTAGTATTGCAACTAAAATACACTACCTCTACACCATCTCCTATTGTGTTGTTGATGTCTGGCTATGCTGCCCACCAACAACTGCGCAACTCTGATATGCATTGCATCTGTGCTGCTGTTGACCTTGCTGAACTGCTGCCAACTACTGCATCTGCATTGCAACCCTATTGTTGTTGCCACTGTAACATATGCAACAGTCTCTCATCTATTGTTGCTGCAACTGAGAGATGTCCATCATACTGAACCAACTGTGTTTAGTCTTATGCATCTGTCACCCGAGTCTTGACTGTTGCTAGTCTCTCCGCTATCACTGAGGCCTTTACGTTGCTACTAACTCTACATTGTGCCAACCTGCACTATTGCCAACTCTGCTCTGCGTTGCTCAGTCTCTGACTGCTACTAGCTACTGCATCTGTCACTTTGGCACCTGACTGCACCAACTGCCACTGGTACATCCTGCTACTGCTACTATGGGCTCCCATAGCAAGGTGTTGATCCAAGAGGTGGACTCCTCAAGGATCCTGCCCAACTATAGCTCTTTGGAAGCTACAAAACCAAAACACCCCACCTCACCCCTAGAGGTATATCAGTGATAATAGCAAACGCTTCCTCCAGTCTGGAGGAAAACCTATCTATCTTAGCGGATGCAGCCTGCTGATCCTGCTTCTCCTCTTTGTCCCTCTTCCTGAGAGGACATTGGGTGTTGCAGTGACCAAGTTCACCACATCTAAAGCATTTGACCTTGGATATGTCCTTCTTCCTTATTTGTTGCTCCTATTGCCCCCTTGATGCAAGGGTTGCGTTCTCCTCCTCCTTTACTTCCTTCGTCCCACTGCTATTATTGCCACCGATGGTGCTCTTTACCAAGTCTCACCTCATCTCCTCCTGCAGCAGATCTACCCACATTCTGTCCCAATCTGGCAAGTTTTCTCTGCTCAGGATACTCTGGATGAATACTTTCCACTCCTCAGAAACGCTATTCAGGGCAAATCGTAGCAAACTTTATAGGTTGGGGCGTTGACCCGACTGCAAACAGCTGATCCCGGACTTCCTGAAGTTTAGTAAGGAAGGGGTCTATACGCTCCCCTTTCTACATCCTAGTACACCTCAGCTTCTCCTCTAAATACATCTTCTGTTGCTCAGAAGATCCCTAGTACAGCGTAGCAAGAGCATCCCACATCTGCTTGGCAGTGTCCTTGCTAGCTATGTGTAATACTACGTGATCTCGAACTCCATCGAGAATCAACCTCTTTGCCTTCGTCATCTCCTTTTTGTAGGCCCTCAGCTGATCTAGGTTCGTGGGTACAGCTACCATTAAACTGATATAGGTCTTGAGATCATATTCGTCTAGAAGGCAGGAAATCCTGGCCTTCCAGATCACATAGTTGGTTGAACTTTCCAACCGATCCTGATCTCTCAACCCTGTTGATTCCATCTCATCTGAAATGTCAAACTCTTCCTCTTCTCCTCTGCGTAACTGTTGTTAGGCTCTATGCACTCCCTGCAGGAGCGGGCAAATCTACTCACAACTACTACTGCTATGCAGTGAGAAATTGAATTTCTTCGCTAGAAATTCCTTAAGGAAAGAATTCCCTGAGTGTGTGCTCTTCTTCCCTTCTGACGCTATTCTGCTCTGGCAAACTGCTGCAGAATAACTGTGTCCCAGCTGAATATCTGCTCTACAAGAAAAACATTGCTTCTCCCTCTGCCTCTAACAATCTTTGATCTGGAAATTTTATTCTTTGTCGATTCACTTAGAGAAATAAATTTTCCTCAAAAATCTGCCCTTTTGGCTAATGGACTGCACAGCCTCCTGGGGTTTCAAGAAGTTGCTCATGCAGTGCCTTAAAGCTCCCTCTTTCCTTCTACAACTGAGCTCTTCCTACTTCTCCTGGGCTCTGATACCATGTGAAAATTCCACAAATTGGAATCCTACTACAGCAACTGATTAAGTTTCTTCTATTTGTTAATTTACTGAACATATTATGTATTGCTTGCTACGGTAAATATCGAAACCCATACACAAATAACCCTTCACAAATAAAAAATATTGCGGAAGAAAATAGCACTGAAAGATATATGCACACACACACAAATAACACTGTTGTTTTTGGACCAATGTCCCCGGAAAAAAACCCAACTCGGGAAAACCGGTGCAGTAGCTGAGGGTTTGTATATTATGCAGTAGTAAATCTGAGCACAAATCCTTAGTACAAATCTATGGTTGCTCTAAAATATAGCAAACCATACAGAGAAAATCTAACAAAAAATTAGCGAGAAAAATCTCACTCTGCCACTGGCGATCAGACACTGATCTGGGCTCAAGATGAGTTGCTTTACGCATTCATTGCATCAACCTACGCAGTACTACGTGTGAAAAATTCTGAATATTACTTTATGCAGAAACCCTATTGTTAATTCTAGTTATACTTCTCCTACTTAAACAAGTTACTAATGTTGAAATCTTCAGATTAACATCGAAGTAAACAAATAATAGACTTTCACCGATTCAGATCTAAAACAGAAGTACATGCACATAGACAAAGTGACACACAAGATTTTCTGGACAACTTTCCCCGGAAAAATCCAATGCGGGAACACTGGTTTTCTGGCTATTGGAGGGCTTATATTATTATGTAGTTTCTGAATACAACAAATCTGGGCACCTTACTGGTTAACTTGTTGTTCTGGAGACTGAAAATTTAACTAATCCACACCCTCAAACGAGATTTACAGGACTCGGCCCTTTCCAGCCTCTAGACACCCCAGCGCTGCCCCTGAAGCCCCTACGTCAGCCTCTGTGTGCCTCTGCGTTGTCCTGGAGAGGGTTGCGTAACCCCAGACTAGGTGACGCAGTCCCT
Source organism: Pinus albicaulis (assembly GCA_034641835.2). Lineage (NCBI taxonomy): Eukaryota > Viridiplantae > Streptophyta > Pinopsida > Pinales > Pinaceae > Pinus > Pinus albicaulis. Next base: position 1,047,989,234 of record CM076580.1, read on the forward strand.
ACGCCGCCCTAGCTGGACCAGCGTAACCCTGGAGGGCCTCCTGTTGTTCAGCGCTACCCTTTCTAGGCCTGCGTAGGGGTTGAAATCCTCTACGCTGCGCAGCTGCTACTCCTGCCCTTGCTCCTCTGCGCTGCTCCTGGTTGCTGCCTCTCTACCTCTTGCTGATTCTTGGCACTGGGATCAGATCATCCCCTTAGCCAATACTACCCCTCTTCGCAACTGAAACACTTCTGAAAATTCTTAGCAAACCCTACCCTAGAATTTCAACTTAGTCTCAGTGCTCTGCCACTGTGTGTGTGTTCTCCAACTGACCCCAAGCCTTTCCTTTATACTTTCTCGTTGGGAAACCAACGGCCATGATCTAATCTTGAATCGATGGCTAAGATTAAAAGAAAGCTTGATCCGTGTGACTTGAGCCATTTCCATCACATGTTTTAATTAATTACCTTTAATATTTTAATTTTCCTAAGTTAGACTTAGGGTCCTTAATTAAAAATATTAATTAATTAATTATCTCCCAAACTGGATGGAATTTCCCAAATCCCTTTCTAGGTCTTAGAGATCTCATGTACTCTAGTCCCTCCATAAATTTTGGGAGCTAGAGAACATCCGAAGCTACCCCAACACTCAAGAAAAATCAACACTCCCTTCACCACTGCATTGTTGCTGCAGTGGTACAACTCTGCTTCACCCCGAAGCTCTGCACTGATCTCTGGTGTGGGCCTCTGCGCTGATGCTGGACCTGTTGCCCTTCATCACTGCATTGTTGCTGCCATTCTGTACTGCTGCCTATGACGCTGCCACTGTCACTGCCACATCTGTACTGCAGCTCCCTCTCAATTTGTTGCACCGTGCTGCCATCTGTTGCACTGCAACTTAAATTGCTGAGAGAAACAACTGAAGCTCCAACCCAATCTTTGACAGACAAGTCAATTGGGTTGCATCCTCATCACTGAAGCTCCATAGATTGTTGATCTCTGCTGAAATCTGGAGACAGCTACGCAGCTACAGCTCTGCACTACGTAAGCAGACCTCTACTATGATGTTGAAGTCACATCAGCCGCTGCACTGAAATCTCCCACGCTGCTGTTGTGTTGGGTTGTCTTCCTAAAGTCTCTACGCTGTTGCAACTCTGCTTTGCGCTGCTAAAGTCACATCAACCCCTGCGCTGCTGCATCTGCACTGCGCTGCTCCCTTCAGCCTTCAGCGCCGCCTCTACTTCATCCGTGATTCTCTGCACCAACTGCTCCACTTGTCCCGCTACTGTCTTAAGGCTCTCATAGCTCAGATGTGATCCAAGAGATGAGCTGCTCAAGGATCCCGCCCCCACTCTGTAGCTGCTCTATAGATCCATGTCGCCCCACTTCCGTGGTTCATGAGCGCTCATGGCTACGTCATCTTCTGAACCATCGTCCGCCACAACACCCTTGGAAGTAGAAGCTTCCTTGTCCTTTTTCTTCCGAGGAAAATTGTTGGCGAAATGTCCTAGTTCGCCGCACTGAAAACACTTGATCTTGGATAGATAACGCTTCTTCTTCCCTTGTTGCCTCTTTGATGCCAAGGTTGCATCTTCTTCCTCTTCCTTCTTCACCTTACTTGACCCCGTGTTGTACTGACTCTTGGTGAATCGACGGAGTTCTTCTTGATGAAGGATTGCCCACATACTATCCCAGTTGGAAAGGTTCGCTATGCCCAAGGCACTTTGGACAAAAGTTTCCCAGTCCTCTGTGACTGCATTGAGTGCAATCCTTACCATCACATCATCCTCCACCTTAGCTCCCATGGCAGACAACTAATCTTTGATCGCCTATAATTTGAAAAGGAAGGGCTCTATTTCTTCTCCCTTGGTCATCATGAATGACTGCAGCTAATTCTCCAGAAGCATTCTCCTTTGGACGGACTTTCCCTCATATAGGGCAATTAAGGCTTTCCACCTCTCATGATTCGTTTTCTTTTCGGCTATGTGTGGAACTATATGATCCTTAACCCCATCCGTTATGAAGCGTTTGGCATGTGTCGCAGCCTCCTCATGCTTTGCCAGGAGAACAGCGTCGGTTGGCGTGTCCAGGACTTTTTCTGCATGGTCCCTTAGATCGTATGCCTCCATGACTACCAGGATTCTGGCCTTCCAGACTGCAAAGTTGGACAAGTCGTCCAACCTATCCTGATCACGTAGTCCGTGAGGTGTCATTTGCTCAGATCTACTTTGTCGGAATAGATCTTCCTCTCCCCGCTTCTCTACTGAAGCTCGGATCTAGTGTCCTTGGCGAAAAAGCTCCCTCTGCTCCCTCTGACAACTGACCTCCTCTCTTGGAAGTCTGCTAAATCAACAACGAAACAGTTGTCTTCGATCCTTTGATTGATCTGTAGATTTCTTTGGCTAGAAACCCTCTGAGAAGCTGATCTCCTCCCGCTCTTTGTCAACTAGTGCTTAGGCTAAATTCTGAATCTTCAGGAATTTAACCCCACCAGCAACTTCTGAAGTTCTGCAACACTGTTTCCGGCACTTCTGAATCAGCAAAGCTTCAGATTTGTGTCACCCTAGCTGGCCTCTGCATGAGCAAATAGTCCCAGCGGTGTCTCTGTGTTGCCTCTGCGCAGTAAGTACGTGGGCCTCCGTGGAGACTGCATAGGACTGCGTCACTCTGGCCTCTACGTGGCTCTGCTCCCTCTGTCATTGCGTTGTCCCTTCACAGCTACTGTTGCTCTCTCTGCTACTTTCTGCAACAAGGATTCTTCAGTCTTCTATCGGTGACCCTGCTAGATCTACAATTGCTAGGATACCATGTGAAAAATTCTGAATATTACTTTATGCAGAAACCCTATTGTTAATTGTGGTTATACTTCTCCTACTTAAACAAGTTATTAATGTTGAAATCTTCAGATTAACATTGACGTAAACACATAACAGAATTTCACCAATTCAGATCTAAAACAGAAGTACATGCACATAGACAAAGTGACATACATGATTTTCTGGACAACTGTCCCTAGAAAAACCCAATGCGGGAAAACTGGTCTTCTCGCTGCTAGAGGGTTTATATTATTATGTAGTTTCTGAATACAACAAATCTGGGCACCTTACTGGTTAACCCTACAGAGAAAATAGATCTGCAGCTAACCTGCTGTTCTGGAGACTGAAAACTTGACTGATCCAGACCCTCAAACGGGATTTACAGGACTCAGCCCTTTCCAGCCTCTAGAAACCTCAGCACTGCCCCTGAAGCCCCTGCGCCAGCCTCTGCGCTATCCTAGAGAGGGTTGCGTAACCCTAGACTGGGTGACGCAGTCCCTATGCTGCCCTAGCTAGACCAGCGTAACCCTAGAGGGCCTCTTGCCGTTCAGCATTGCCCTTTCTGGGCCTGCGTAGCGGCTGAAGCCCTCTGCACTGCGTAGCTGCCCTTGCTCCTTCGCACTGCTCCTAGTTGCTGCCTCTCTGCCTCTTGCTGATTCTTGGCACTGGGATTAGATCATCCCCTTAGCCAATACTACCCCTCTCCACAGCTGAAACACTTCTGAAAATTCTTAGCAAACCCTGCCCTAGAATTTTGGCTTAGTCTCAGTGCTCTGCCACTATGTGTGTATTCTCCAACTAACCCCAAGCCTTTCCCTTATACTTTCTCGTTGGGAAACCAATGGCCATGATCTAATCTTGAATCGATGGCTAAGATTAAAAGAAAGCTTGATCTGTGTGACTTGAGTCATTTCCATCACATATTTTAATTAATTACCTTTAATATTTTAATTTTCCTAAGTTAGACTTAGGGTCCTTAATTAAAAATATTAATTAATTAATTATCTCCCAAACTGGATGGAATTTCCCAAATCCCTTTTTGGGTCTTGGAGATCTCATGTACTCTAGTCCCTCCACAAATTTTGGGAGCTAGAACACATCCGAAGCTACCCAACACTCAAGAAAACTCAACACTGCGTGAGATCTCATGTACTCTAGTCCCTCCACAAATTTTGGGAGCTAGAACACATCCGAAGCGACCCAACACTCAAGAAAACTCAACACTGCGTTCTCTCAGTTGGGAACAGCTTTCCCTCTCCCTATCTGATCAATTGTTGTCTGGAAGACTGATCTTCTTCACCTCTGGGCCTCCTGCCTAGCCTCTGGCTCTGAAAATCTCACTACTCCCCAACAAAAACGGAATCTCCTTTGAAGCTTTGCGTTGCCTCTTTGTGGCACTTGCTGCCTCTCTGCTGTGCACTCACTGATATGGAAAAACTTCCTCCAGCCTTACTATCCCTGCCCCTCTCTCACTGCAATGAGCTCACTAGCTCTCTCTCCGACAACTCAGCGCTGCTACTCAGGAAATCGATCGGCTAGTAAATTCGATCTCTGCAAGTGTGTACACCAAGTCCCATCGAGTTCCTTCTTATAATCTCTCGTTGAGACATCAACGGCCATGATTAAAACTTAATCGATGGCTAAGATTAACTAAGACTCGATCCATGCCTTTTTCTAGAAGATTCACATCTGACTTAATTAATACCTTTTATTTGATCATATTTCCTAAGTTTGGACTTAGGAAATATTAAAAACTGATTAATTATTTTAATTAAGCCATCTCTAGATGGAATTTCCAGAAATGATTTCTGGGTATTGGAGTACTCATGTATTCTAAGCTCTCTGCAAAATCTCAAGGCTAGAACATATCTGATGCTACCAGAAACTAACAATAGTTGCTTGAGACAAGTTGCCAGATTGAAACAAGTTATGGGATGATTTCATCCAAGAGGAACTTCAGGACGAGGATCTTCATTAAAAGAATTATGATGGAGAGAATGTGGCTCTCACTAGTAAGATGAAGGGAAAAGCCAAGTTAGACAATGGCAAGAAGAAGGACTTGAGCAAAGTGAAGTGTTTCACATGTGACGAGTTTGGTCATTATGCAAGTGTCTGTGTAAAAAGAAAGGAGATAATGAGAAGCAGAAAGAGATGGTAATGGCTATTACATCTACAACTGAGCACGATGACTTTGCACGAAGGTACAAGGACTTTGCTCTAGTCTCTCATTTCTTTGAGGGCACCATTGGTGAAGGTGCATGGTTCATTGATAGTGGAGCGTCGAAGCACATGACTAGATCGCAAGAAATATTTGACTCTAACTAAATGGGTGTTAATTTTGGGCAACTAGGTCCAAACTCCATGTTGTGATGCTCAGATGACGATGCCGATATTTTTATTGGATTCCTCTTTCAGAGAGGTGCAAGATCGATCTAAAGATCATCTTGATCGGATGAACAGAACATGTATTTTGAATTTATTCCACATGTGCAAGGTCGGCTTGATTTATCCCACATGCATTAAAGATGTGTCACACACCCCAAAGATGCCTATATACTGGAAAGACTTCGAGTTCATTTTACACACACATTTTTGTGGAGGCATTTTCTTCTCTCTTGGATGGTGATGGAGCAGTGTTCTTGATTCAGCGTTTAGGGCTTCTTGGTGCAGCGTCTTGGTGGAGTTCTTGATAGAAAGTCTTGGGGTTGTGTGACACATGTGGGAGGCTGACCTTACGAAGACTTTCTTGGTTGAAGCATCCTGCGGATCTCCGTAACGCCACCATTCTTTATCTATGTTTTTGGCTTGTCTTCCAACGATCTATTGGTATGTTCTATCTGCATCTTACTTTCATTTTGCCCTAGAAGTTTAAAGTATATTTGCATCTAGCATAGAACATCTTCAGAATTTAACATGGTATCGGAGCTAGGAGAAGACAAGTTGAGAATCTAGGGCAGGGAGATAAGGACTGTCTTCAGATGACCAAGCTGCTGAAAGAAGGCCGAGTAGCCTTGCTGGGAAGGCCGAATTAGGAGACCTCTGTTCCAGGTCTGTTGGGGCTGGTTGGTGCCCTAACCTTCAGTGTGGAGGGAGATCCCTTCCCCTCAAATCTGAAGTATGGGCAATATATCCTCAGTGATCTCTGAAAAGAAAATATTTTTGTTATGGCATATAAACGAACTGCTTACAATACGCATGATAAACTTCAGATTTTGACCGGAAAATTTTGTACACATCTCTGAGAGATGCACTTCTGATGTGCATCCATTGCTACATTTCTAAACTGCTTGTACTGCTCCTAACCTATATGTACCTTCATCACATATAATTCAATCTATACAATTTGTATACGAGGTACTTGATTACAAATCAACAGAAAGAGGCCAGGAAAACGTGTGACTATAATGACCTCATTTTCCCCAACAGAATACAACATGTCTTGACAAATCTATCACATTATCTTTTTAGAAGTTGCACAAAGTAGGCATATCTTTGCACATATCCAAACTCAGATATAGATGTTATTGCTTCTGTAACCTATATTCTCCATCATTAACTTGCAACTTGTCTTCAGATACAAGACGAGACAAAAACATCCGCAACTGATGTAATGACAGGTCATAGACATAAAGTCTGTGAGAATGATCCTGCAAGACCGAAGCCTAGACAGCGTGAAAGAGGAGCCTTAATACAGCGTGAAAGAGGCCTAGTGACTGTGTGGGCATTTCTGTCGTGGAGGCCGAGTGCTGTAGGAGACAGTGGCTGGTTTAAAATTTGTTTAGACTCTAGAGTGTTGTTTATGGGCTGAGTTTGTTGGGCAGGTGGCCGAGGAAGAGAGACATAAGACAAGGTTGTTTTTAGGCAGTTTGGGTGGTGTCTAAGGGAGGACCGCAGCCAAAGAGGGCTTGGATTGCTGACTGTATATTGAGTAGAGGGCTCGACCAGCAGACTGAAAATTGCAGCGTATGGGTTTGTATTTTTTACAATGATTCGCATGGCTTGGATATTGACATTTTGTAACACGGTGACATCGCTCCTTTGGCTATAAGAGGTGTGACTGCAATCTGGAGTAGATGATAGCACTGTAATTGTAACACATTGATTAACAACAGAAAAGCATGGAATATCCTTACTAGGTTGATTAACAGTAGAAAGGCTTGGTGTAAAAGGCACCCCAACCTGAGAACAGACCATAAGTTTTTGTTCTGCAAATAAGGAAAGCGACACCGATGCAATCTGTCCTCCTGACAGGTTTTGAAAGAAAAAAAAAGTGACATTGTACTTAATCTTGGCATAAGACTGTCCTGTCCAATGCTTGATGCATGTTGCAAATTGACCAGTTCCAAGGGAGGCTGAGCACATACAGACCTCTGCTCTGTCGTAGCAGTAGCAACATGAGTGGGGACATCATTAACACAATAATTTACTTCCTGAACTGTTGAACCATGAACATATCCAAGCTGAGGAACTGAGTTGAGGGTAGGCATGATAGAATTCTGATGATATGGCATTGAACACCCTCCAATCCCAGAATGCTCGGCAAGTGGATTAATTATAGAGGAATTTATTGAGAATCCTGAAGGAACGAAGACAACACTACATGTGGGAGAACTTCCTTGCCAACCATCATTAGGCTGCAAAGGGCAGTGTTCAGATCCAAGGTCAGATGCAAGGGACTGTCTAGATGATAAGGAATGCCCTGTTACATAATGGTCCGGAAGCGCAGGAAAATTCCCTGGCAAGGACTGAAATGGTGTTGAATTCAAATCGTTCTTTCAATGTAAGTTTTTTGTTTGAAATTGCAAATCATGGCTTTGCAAAGGCTGCTGGTGTATATGTTCCACAGGGTTGTGGAGTTGAATTTTGTTTGTTTCAGATGGAGTACTTGGACCTTCTGAAGACTCTGCATCAAATTTTTCCCAAGACAATGACTGCATTAAGTTTTCTCTGGGTCATTGTAGTTTGCTTGACTGCATTGCTTGAATAACAAGTCTTAATGACAATGAAGGCTCAAAAGTGGACATAGAACAGTGGTATATTTCTGTGTTAGGGTCGTGCTGATATGCACTAAAGGAGGGCTGAGACCCTTGTATTCGCTGGATAAAGAGGCCTTAAGGCCTGCGGAACAGCAAGAGCGAGGGTCGAACTTAATCATGTACATGCTTAGGGAATTAAGGGCTGGAACATGGGATATATGAAGAGAAAAGAGGAAGGAAGTTTAAGGTTTCTTCTACTAAGTCATTTTATTTGTTCTTAATGTGTAGGAAGATATGGACAGTGACATATGGCAGAATCTATATGATCTTGATCTGTGATATCTTCAGAGGCATATGGAAAAATATATATGACCATGAAGTTTGATACCTTCAGTAGTGTATGGCAGTATGGCTATAATGAAGATGATAGTGATGTATAATAATAGCACCAAAGTGAGTCATATGAGTTCAATGACTTTTGCAGAGGAGCTGGCATTACGAGGGAGACCACAATTGTATATGCTCCTGAGCAAATAACATTGTTGGAAGAAAGAAAAAGAGACCCTCATGGCTCTGAGACACTCTCTAGGATGTTGAGAGTCATATGGCCCTAAAGGGGGACATTCCGGGAAAGCAAGAAGCCATATAGATACCAAGGGTATCTAGCAGCCATGAGTACAATGTGAAGAAGTCGTAAAAGCATCAAGTCTGGAAGGATGCTATACACAAAAAGTACGAGTCCATTATGAAGGATGATGTCTGAGATGTGGTCCCGAGACCGGAGGACAAAGCTATTGTCACCTCGATATGGCTCTATAAGAACAAGCATGGATCTGATGGGAGTGCTGAAAAGTACAAGGCAAGATTTGTTGCCTGAGACTTCTCTATAGGAAGGCATTGATTATGATTGCACCTGTGATTTATTATTACCCTTGCTGCTACGCAAGGATGGAGTCTTCATCAGATGAATGAGAAGACCGCCTTTTTGCATGGTTCGATAAAGGAAGAGATGTATGTGTAGCATCCTCTGGGGTTCGAAGTCCAGGATAGATACTCTCATGCATGCAAGTTGAAGAAAGCCCTCTATGGGTTGAAGCAAGCCCACAGGGCTTGGTACGAGAGGATAGATAGCTACTTGATGAAGCTGGGCTTCACTCGAAGTATTGTTGATCCGAACTTTTACTTCAAGGTTGATAGAGAAAAGCCTCTCATTCTGGTTCTCTATGTGGACGATCTCTTCCTGACAGGTGTTGACCCTCTCATTCATCAATTGAAGAGGAAGCTCGCTTCCGAGTTCAAGATGAAGGACCTAGGACTGATACATTACTTCCTAGGCCTGGAGGTCTAGCAGAGACCTGGCGAGATTTTCCTCTCTCAAGGGAAATGTATTGTGAAGCTACTGGAAAGATTTGGAATGGTGGACTGTAAGTCTGTGTCGACACCGATGGAGCTCAACTTTAAGAAGTTGAGTGAAAGCGCTACTGGGCCTATGCTAGAAAATCCTATTGAGTATCGTCAACTCGTAGGGGCCCTGATGTTCTTAGGGAACATCCGTCTGGACGTATGTTGTGCAGTGAACACTTTGAGTCAACACATGGTTGATCCTCATAACATTCACTGGGTTGGTGCCTAGAAACTCTTGAGATATCTCTGGGGCATGATAGACCATGGGCTGAGATACACTATCGGGAGTTTGAGACTCCATGTATATGTTGATGCCGATTGGGCAGGCAGTGTGGTGGATCACAAGAGCACATCTGGATGCTACTTCACACTTGGGTCTGCTTCGAGCAGGAAGCAAAAGTCGGTAGCTTTGAGCACCGTTGAAGCTGAATACATTGCAGCGTGTATGGCCTGATGTGAAGCCACTTGGTTGTGAAAGCTCTTCAGTGAGTTGTTCGAGCATGTGCTAGATGCCACCGTTATCCTTTGTGATAACCAGAGGGGGATTCGTTTGTCAGAGAATCCCGTGTTCCACGATCATGTCTGGTACCATTTCATCTGGGATATGGTACAGCGAGGCGCCGTAAGGCTCGATCATATAGGAACTGATGAGCAGGTCGCGAATATTTTCACAAAGCCCTTAGGGAAGGTCATTTTCCTAACCTTTCGTGAGAATCTTGGAATCATGGAACGACCCTATTTAGAGGGTTATGTTGGACGATGAGTTTTGGGAGCTCTAGGGGGCTTTGGGGATAGCTTCTTGGAGCTATAAGCAACCACAGGGCTAGGCTTGCCGAACCTTGTTGGTGTGCTTCTGCCCCACCGTGATGATATTGAGTTGATTTATCCTACCCATGGAGTTTCGAACTCATGGGAAGTACCTCTCATTTGGCCAATGAGGAAGGAAATGTGAATAAAGACCATAGCAAGACCAATGGACGCATCGGAGATTGTCGTACTCTCTATGTCTAGGATGGCACGTGTCCAACCACTTGATCGGGGATCAAGTCTAGTGAGGTTTCAGACCTCCAACTAACTTCAGGTCAGTTAAACCAACTTCAGGTGGGTATGTGACTTCATTGAGTCCTATAGAGGTTTCAGACCTCTAAGCTGACTTCGGGTTAGCCGGGAGTGATGTCTTTGTGACTCACCTTTTGTTTTGAAATAAAGAAGCCAGCGAAGCAAGTTACGTCGGGATGACGCACTATGTTTGGATGGCACTGGTGGATGGAGTTCTCCCTAATTGAGAGGGAGTGTTAATTTTGGGCAACTAGGTCCAAACTCCATGATGTGATGCTCAGATGACGATGTCAATATTTTTATTGGATTCCTCTTTCGGAGAGGTGCAAGATCGATCTAAAGATCATCTTGATCGGATGAGCAGAACATGTATTTTGAATTTATTCCACATGTGCAAGGTCGGCTTGATTTATCCCACATGCATTAGAGATGTGTCACACACCCCCAAAGATGCCTATATATTGGAGAGACTTGGAGTTCATTTTACACACACATTTTTGTGGAGGCATTTCTTCTCTCTTAGATGGTGATGGAGCAGCGTTCTTGGTTTTGCGTTTAGGGCTTCTTGGTGCAGCGCCTTGGTGGAGTTCTTGATAGAAAGTCTTGGGGTTGTGTGACACATGTGGGAGGCTAACCTTATGAAGACTTTGCTGGTTGAAGCATCCTGCTGATCACCGTAACGCCACCATTCTTTATCTTCGTTTTATGCTCGTCTTCCATCGATCTATTGGTATGTTCTATCTGCATCTTACTTTCATTGTGCCCTAGAAGTTTAAAGTATATTTGCATCTAGCATAGAACATCTTCATAATTTAACAATGGGACTCTAAATTGCTCGTGGAGGTTGGCGATAAGATTCAAAAGACTGTCAGAGGGTTAGTTATGGTGCCATTCAGGATGGAGTCAGGAGGGTTGCTACAATTCCATGATGTGCTGTGGATACCGGAGCTCAAGTGCAGCATGTTGTTTGTCTCAGTGATTAAGGCTAAGGGGTTTGAAGTATTGTTCCAGGATGGAAAGGTGATGCTCAAGCCCAAAGGATCTAACTCCACAGGAGAAATTATTGGAGTTAAGGAGAGTGGTTTATACAAGCTGAAGGGCAAGCCTATAGATCAAGGGAAAAAGAAGGTTTCTAAGGCCCCGAGGTAGTCAAGTTCGAGTGAGAGAGTTTGGAGAATCATAGGGAGATTTTGCAACCCAAGAAGAGTGCATGGTCAATGGGAAGAACAGAGACTACTACAGCTGGCAAGAAGGAACCTTGGAATGGCTTGAAGGCCTATCAAAAGAAGAAGAGGCGAGAGGCTTCTGATGTTTGGGACACTTCCAAGGAGAGTGTTGTTCATACTATAGGTTATGCAGCAGTGATGGATGTCGTGAATGGAGATTGTGTTCCTAACGAGTTACTTTTGTGGAATGGAAGTACCTCCCTCGCTAAGAGGGAGTGCTGAAAATAGTGTCGCTTGGGAGGTACTCCCACAAATCATGGGTACTTAATTTATGAGGAGGTGACCCACAAAATGAAGGATTGTGGGCAAAGTACCTGAGCTTGGGGTTTTGGACCCAAAGTAGTGGGTTTAGAACTAGAAAAGAATTTTCACTAACAATATGTTTAGTGTTTGAGCATGTAGGCTCGGGTCGAATGGGAGCCAAGAGACATGACCCTTGGGTTTAAAAGGTCACCCCTTGAACACTATATATTGGAGGACATGGAGGTCATTTCATTGATCATAGCAATCCATCTTGTGAGAACAAGAAGCCTACGTGAGGGAGCCACAGATCAGCAAGAGGAGTGTGAGTTAAGTGGTTTGTTTTTGTTTTGGAAGAGGGATTCTGCCCCAGAGGAGGAGATCGAGTCGGTTTGAAGAGGAGGTTGAAGTTCTACGTGTTGCATCTATGGATTAGGAGGTTGGATGTGAGGTTCTGTGTTACCGAAATAAGGTCTGCACAGGCCACAGAGGGCCGCAGTCGGGCCTGAGAGGATCCAAGAGGCCATAGAGCCTTGAAGAGCAAGGCCAAGGTGCATCAGAGCTAAGAAAGAGTCCAGTGAAGGAGGTTAGAGGTTGTTGTTCATTAAAGAGTGGGTTATTGAGGAAGAGTCCAGCGAAGGAGGTTAGAGGTTGTTGTTCATTGAAGAGTGGGTTATTGAGTTGTTAATGGAGTTTGTTCATGAAAAGGGAGGTTTGAACAGCATGTTTAGAGGTTGATAAATACAGTGAATTGAAGGGCATTGTCCACTATGAGCAGCTAGTTGTGCAGGGCAATTAAAGGAGCTATTTCCCTGTGAGTGAAGGAGGCAAAGGACTGCCAAGACAGAGGACTAAAGGAAGTTGATCTTTTACAGACAACAAGACAGAAAGGGTTGATTGAAAAGGGAGCTCAACCAACAAGTAAGTTGTCTGTTTTTCTTTGATTTGTTGGGCAGATTGAGGGTCTAACAGAGCAAACCTCAAGCCCTAGTCTTATACTGTGTATATTAGCATTGTATCAAGTTTCATAAAGGTCCATGATCCCCAGTACGGGAGCCCTATAATTGTTTATTGAAGGACTAATATAACAAGTTTTGGGCCACATATATATCTGTGCACTTTATCGTTTCATTGTTGTTATATTTTCGTTGTGCAAAGCTGTTTTGGTTGAACACTGCTAGTGTGTTTGTGTGCTAAGTCTAGCCATATACCAGACCTAAGGTGTAGTGAAATTTCAACACAGTAGATGACTCTCTTAATGTTGTAGCAAGAAAGCTCATATCCTTCTTTGAATTGCTAGTTTTTGAAGACTCTTAACCCTCTCAACATATCTTAGTATGTTGAGGGTGTGTTTGCAAGAGTCCAAGTTTGGAGAAAGACAAGATAACACAATGCGTGAGTCAGCCACAACTGAATCTCGAAGTACTTTTGTTAGCTTGCTCCCTCTAAATGGAACGTGCACTTGATCATTATCTAGAGTACTTCTGCATTCTTTCAAAGCAAACAAGCTCTTATTAATCTCTGCTCCTTCCATTCTTGTTTGGCAATCATCATTTGTGGTATCAGCACCACACCCAGCGAGATCTATGAATGAGAGCTTCCCAACCATGTTGAAAAGTGTAACTAGGTCGGTCTTCATGTTGACTATGTAATTATGTACTTATGTAAAGAAGAAGACAGATAATAAAATGTATTTTGTTGTACTTGCGTCATGGGTTTCATGAGCAAGATTTTATTATGTAGACAGAATTCTTCTTGATGTCTATTTAGTATTAGGTCTTTGTCTTCTAGGTATAAAATATAATTAAGTGTCATATTCATGAGGGATCTAGTCTAGGAATATATGCTCCAATACCTTGAGGAAGAAGGGCACCTAACTCTCAAACAACGTTGGAAGACAAGCTCTACAGCCTACATCAACGCTGGAATAAACCTCTCTCAAGTCGGCCTAATTCACAGTGAAGAAGTCGGCCACAATTACCAAATGACAGATCGGCTCAATTACAGGTGCCAACAACTATATATACCCAGCTGGACTGTGCAGAAAAATATAGTACAGGAATTTCGGTTAGCTCTGAAAAAGTGCGGATTTCTCTGTGGGAAAACAGAGACAGTTTTGCGGATTCTTTAAAGGAGTTTCACTGCGGATTTATGGGAAGACTTTTCAGAGTGAAGTTTGAAGTATTGCTGGATTGATTGCTTGATATATAATCATAACATTGTGCGGATCACTCTAAACAGAAAGTGCGGATACCAGAGGTACAGCAAGTGCAGACGCCAGAGGTACAATAAGTGTGGATTTTCTATCAGTATAATTGCAGATTTCAGGAAGCTGTTTTAGGGTGTCATCTACAGATTGGTTTAAGCTATCTCAGTCAAGGAAGAATTTGCTGAAGTTGGGACAGTGATCATAAGAAGAAAGGCAGCCTTGAAAATAGGAGAAAGTGAGGAAGGTAAATCTGGGATTTACCTTCCTAACTACAGCTCAAGGAATTCAGCTAAAAGTATATGCAAAAAGAAGATAATGTTGTTCCTATATTTGACTGAGATATAAGAACTAAGAAGTGAAACTTGGAGACCGAGTTCTCTAGAACCAGTGCAAATTGGTTAAGAAGAGAAGAATCAAGTTTGAAGAAGCCGTATCAAGGTCTTGGAAGCATATCTAGGTCAAGGGTCTGAGTCTTGGTCATGGTACTTGTCATTTGAAGATCTATAAGAAGAATTTCTCGTGGTTTTTCCTCTCCAAGAGGGAGAGGTTTTGCCCTGGCTCTAGGAGCCTAATTTTGTGTCTCGTGCATTTTTTATAATTGACTTGATGAAAGACTAACTAAGCTAAAGAAAGAAAGACATAAGTAACTCAAGCAAGCTCAGAAGTAATTATCAAGAAGAGAATTTGTATTAATCAGAAGCAATCTAAATTCTCAACAAACCAAATGAGCAGGCTTTTAATTACTGCCATCAACTGATCTATTGATGACAAGTTGAAGAATTGCATGAGGACGTGATGAATCCTCATTTTCTCCTGTTGCGCCAGTGCTCCTAAAAGCATTTCCTTTTTCAATGGATTCCTTGATAGTCTCCACATCAAATACTTTGGACTCTTGTTGGCGCATAATACTGAAGTGTCCTGGGGTAATTTTTCCCATAGGGTTTCTTATAATTAGGGTTTCTAATAAAATTTATTTACTTATTCAATAACAAAATCAACAATCCATACAATAGTTCTGATACATGAATAAATAATATCATCCTTAAACAGTCAATAATTAGACAATTCAATGATAATATGATCCTCCAACAGTAACACATTGTTCTAGGGCATCCATCCCATCAGCAATTCAATAGTAGTACAGTAATATAGAATTCAAAGAAACTATTCCTAAGTACACACAGCCTAAATTTCCAACGTCAAGAACTTAACGCACTCTTCCTCGAGGTAATTAAACAGTCTCTAAAAGCTTCCAAACTCTGCTACAGAGGTAGCTTAAAACCCACCACTCTGCTACATAAAATGACCAATCCCACTGAATTCCACCTCTTGGAAAGAGGGGGCCAAGCCACTTCAGGAAATGCCCCAACTCTGCTTCAGAACTGTTTTGGAAACCCTTCTGCCTACTGTCTCAGGACACCAAATTGTTTCAGGAAATCCTTGGATTTGTCACAAGGTATGTTCAAAAAACCTTCAAAAAACCCCGAATGACTCAAGAATGTTGAATTTTCCTCACAGAAGGGACCTATTTCTACCTCAACGAGACGTCCCTATGACTATTCGTCTGTCAAAATCGGGTCCTGAGGCCCTGCGGCAACCTGATAAAAAAGTCCTCCACTGTTTCAGATGTGAGGTATTCCTAGTAGACCACAAAAGATTTTTCTTTTAGAAATGCCATGAAATTATCTCCAAGGGCCCCTCTGATCTCTGCCTCAGGGTCACTGAATTATGCCTCAGAAGATACCAAATAATCCACCAAAATTATGCCTCAGATGATGTCCCCACAGCCTCGAGGAATATTTCAATTTCTTTGCATTAGATTGCTACAATTTTCAGTCATTCAGATATATAAATCCCACACTTTTCTAGATTCTTTACATCAGAGTTGCTCCCATATCCTGTGCCAAAAACAGAACAAGAAGATAAATAAATAAATAAATTTACTAACTAGGGTGGAATCTTTCACCACTGAAATTAGTAGGGGAAAGGGGGCTTAAAACCCTCAAAGCCTCAGTCTCAAGAAAAACAGAGACAATTCAATTCCAATTTCCAGGATCCAATTCGATTTCAACTCTCCTCTATTTATAGATTTTTCCATGGGCTCCCCAATATGAGGGGTTGTGAGTGCAACCCCCAATTTTGGGTTTTTTTCCCCAGCCAATCCAACTTTTGCACAATGTTGCCCCAACACTAGAAAAATTGGGTTTTTACCCCTTTATTACAGCTATAGCCTATGGGGTCGAATAGGCAATTTCGTCCTTCCATAGGCAATCAATTCATAGGGAACATTACAAATTTATACTTGTTGTTTGCCATCTTCTCCCATGCAAAATTTCCTCCTTTCTTTGTACACTTCATCGTAAGATGCTTGGTGATTTAACACTGCATCAGAAACAAATTCATGTTTCTCAACATATGCAGTCAAGTCCATCTTAAGCTTAGTCTCATGTGTGAAACTTTTAAACTGAAAACTATACAGTTGCAGTGATAGATTTATCTCTCCTACTTATTATTTCAATACATTATTATTCAGAAATCTTCTGGCAAATATCAAAATAAATACTACTGCAACATTCACAAATATATATGCAGAGAAATAAACAGTAGGGAACATAAGCACAAGAATCAATCACATGTACACAATTATTTTGGGGCAATTGTCCCCGGAAAAACCCAATGCGGGAAAATCGGTGCAGTAGATGAGGGTTTTATTAATTCTTCAGCAAATGATATCTTTACAGGGAAATATAATGGCAGATAAAATCTGAAACACCTGAGACTGAATTTCCAGCTCCCTCAGACAATTCTTTGACACCCTGATCGGCCCCTGCTGGCTCCTGTGTCTGTCTATGTGATTCACTGCGCAATCCTAGCGTTGGACTGCGTAATTCTGCGTGGAGACTGTGTGGGTTCTCTACGCTGCAGCCTCAAGCTGCCTCCAGTGGCCCACTGCTGCCCTCCGTCCCTGATCTCGATCACTGCTAACTCCCTCCTGCTTCTGCAAACTCCTCGCCCTGCAACTCTCCCACTGAAATGGAATTCTCTTACTTCAGAATCAATCTCCTTCGGGTACTGAGTGTATGCCCAGCTTGTTTTCCAAATGACCCTCAAGCCTTCTTTTATAATCTCCCTGTTGGAGAACCAACGACCCAGATTAAAAGATTAATCAATGGCTAAGATTAAAACTTGACTTGATCCATGTTTTCTAGAAGATTCACACTCTGACTTATTAATACCCTTTAATTTTTTCATTTCTCTAAGTTTAGACTTAGGGTCTTCATTAAAATAATTAATTATTTTAACAAGTCATGAACCGAGTGGAATTTCCACAAACTGTTTATGAGTTCTTTGGAACGCTGTTGTCCAAGCCTCCCTGCTAAGTTTGAGACTTGGAACACTTTCAGAAGCTACAAAAATCAACACTCCCTCTTAGCGAGGAAGGTGTTCCAACAATATGGTTGTTGCATGCTGCTCTGCTTTTGAAGCACCCTCTGCGCTGCTAATCTCTAGACACTGCCCCTCATCTGTTGCGTTGTTGTCTCCTGTACTGCTGCCTTTGACACTGCTGCATCTGTACCACAACTCCCTCTGAACACTAAGTCTATCCATTCCTGCTACCGAAAGGGATTCTTCATCATCCTCGTCTTCTCTCTTAAGTAGACAAACTTTGTCTTCCCTAGAACCTTTGTGAGGATGTCTGCCACCTATTCCCCTGTTGGAGTGTACTATAACTGAACAGCTCCACGTTGTACACAGTCCCTGATGAAGTGACACCTAATGTCAATATGTTTTGACCTATCATGAAACACAGGATTTTCAAAGAGCTTGATGCAACTCTGATTATCGCATAAGATGCTCTTCCATTTTCTCCTTGAGTAGGTTCACTAATAGTTTTCGAAGCCATATGGCTTCACACGAAGCTATGCTAGCTGCCATATACTCTGCTTCTACTGAACTCAGTGCTACGGACTTTTGTTTCCTGCTGCACCAGGAAGTCATTCATGATCCTAAACTGAAACAGTACCCACTGGTACTCTTCCGATCAACTGAACTTCCAGCCCAATCTGCGTCGGTGAAACCACTCAACCTGACATCATTGCTACGGGTGTACTTCAATCCAAGCTTGATTGTTCCTTGTAGGTACCTGAGAACATGCTTGGCTCCTGCACAATGTGCCCTCTTCGGTTCCACCATGAACTGACTGAGGCTATTTACATCATAATAGATGTATGGCCTTGTATTTACCAGATACATCAACGACACTATGAGTTGCCTATATAGCGTAGGATCAGCCTCATCATCTTCGGACGTGTCGATTTTCTTCCTGTTGGTGATCATTGGAGTTGTCATGGGTCAACAATCCTCCATCTGAAATCTCTTCAGAATCTCTGTAGTGTATCTCCCTTGACCACTAAAGATCTCCTCGTTCTGCTGCCAAACTTCCAACCCCAGAAAATAGTGCATCCGTCCTAGATCCTTCATGTCAAATTCTTCAGCCAAATTCTTCTTGCAGTCTGTGATGAGCCTTGATGATCCCGTCAAGAACAGATCATCTACATACAAAACCAGTATCAAAGGCTCACTCCCTACTCTCAGATAGTAGAGGTTGGGATCTGCGTCACTCTTGACGAATCCCATCTTCTGCAGGTAGCTATCAATTCGACCATACCAAGCTCTAGGAGCTTGCTACAGTCCATATAACGCTTTCTTCAATATGCACACATGAGTCTTCTGATCATGTGTCTCAAAGCCCTCTGGTTGTTCTATATACACCTCTTCCTCTATCACCCCATTCAAGAATGTCGTCTTGACGTCCATCCCATCCGCGCAGCAAGGGATATCACGGACCTGATAGAGGTGTACCTGGCTAATGGGGCGAAGGTTTCTTCATAGTCAATTCCTTCCTTCTGAGCATACCCCTTAGCCACAAACATCGCCTTAAATTTCTCGACGTTTTCGTCTGCAACATACCTGATTTTGTAGATCCACCTGGATCCTACAACTAATCTCTCCTGAGGTCTGCGGACCACTTCCGAGACATCATTCATCATGATGGAATTGTACTCTTCCACCATTGCATCAACCCACACCTAGTGCTGAGCTGCTTCCCGAAAACTGGAAGGTTCTCCGACTTGAACAACCAAGGCTTGATACCTCTCAAGCTGCCCATGTTGTCTCTTATCATTTCGGGCTCTGCATCCTTCAGAATCTGTCGAAGTTCCCGGCTCATTCTCCCACTGGTAGTGGTTGGATCTACCGGCTCTCCCTCTTGCAAATCCTAGGGAGACACATCCCTTGGATCCTTATGTCGTGGAGAGGCAACTGAATTTTCTGTTGATGGTTGTTGGGGCTGAATCAGAGGCTCTTCCTCAGACTTGCATAGCAGAAGGCAACTCACGAGATCTTCTTAAGGCCTTCTCCTCCATGAACTTCACATCCCTTCGCACCACGACTTTCCTGCTCTCAGGAATGTAGATGCGATATGCCTTTGCATTCTTGCTGTATCCTACCAGATATCCTTTTTCGACAGTCATCTCCAACTTCTTCCTCTTCTCACTGGGCACATGACAATAAGTTGTACTGCAGAAGATCCTAAAGTGACTCACTTCAGGCTTACTGCCAGTGAAGACACTTTTTGGCGTGATCTTTCCCAGTGCAGCATGAGGAATCGTGTTCTAAATGTAGACAGTTGTATTACATGCTTCAGCGCACAGCAATTTGGGCATGTCTTGGTCATATAGCATGGCTCTTGTTGCTTCAACAATAGTTCGGTTCTTCCTTTCTACCACACCATTCTGCTCCGGATTGTATGGAGTTGTCCACTCTATTTTGATGGCTTCCCTTGCGCAGAATCCAGTGAACTCTTTATCTATGTATTCACCACCATTATCTGATCGCAACACCTTGATCCGCTTTCCTGTCAGATTTTCTACCAGAGCCTTAAACTCCTTGTACCGATTGAAGACTTCATCCTTGGTCTTCAAGAAGTAGATACAAGTTTTCCTGGAATGGTCATCAATGAAGGTGACGAAATATTTGGCACCGTTAAGATCTCTAGTGGACATCGGTCCACAGATATCTAAGTGTATCAGGTCCAATACACCCTTTGCCCTATTGTTGCTTCTCTGATATGCTGCCTAGGCATATTTTCCTAATACGCACCCTTTGCAGACATCATCTCGTTTAGTGCTCAGTTCTGGAACACCTATGACAGTCTTCTGGAGAGTTCTCAACGCCCCATGATGCAAATGTCCCATTCTTCTGTGCCATAGCTCATTCGGGTTCGTTTCATCTGCACTGCTGACCAGTGCCATTAGAGAGTCAAGTTGTAGCTTGTACAGTTTGTTTCTTCTTACCCCAATTTGTACCTTCTTCTTCCAACTGGGGTGCTTGATGTAGACTCTATTGCCAATAAAGTAGACGTCATAACCTCGATTTTGGAGCTGAGACACTTAGAGCAAGTTCATTCCCAAACCTGGCACATGCAGCACATTAGTGGCCCGGATTCTATTTCCCGCCTCAGTCTGAAAAACTATGGTACCTCTCCCAACGGGAGTGCATTTTGCTTTATTGCCCATGGTTATTTTGAAAATCATCTTCTCTTCTTGGTAGTCGGAAAAACAGTCCCGTACTCCAGTCATGTGAATAGAGGCTCCACCGTTAATATACCAGACATCAGAAGAAGCAGTGCTCGATACGCAAGCAAAATCTTCCTCAAGTCTGGATGCCAATACAGAGACATCGTGATCCATCTGTTTTGTCATGCTTCTTCCCCTTCCTGGAGAACTGCGTGAACCCTTCTCCGTTGTTGCTACAACAGTAGATTTCCGTTCACTGGTTGATTCCCCCTTCCTGTTATTCATCTCTGGCTCTGATACCATGTGAAATTTTTAAACTGAAAACTATATAGTTGTAGTGATAGATTTATCTCTCCTACTTATTATTTCAATACGTTATTATTCAGAAATATTCTGGCAAATATCGAAATAAATACTACAGCAAGCATTCACAAATATGCATGCAGAGAAATAAACAAAAGGGAACATAAGCACAAGAATCTATCACATGTACACAGTTATTTTTGGACAATTGTCCCCGGAAAAACCCAATGCCGGAAACTCGGTGCAGTAGATGAGGGTTTTATTAATTCTTTAGCAAATGATATATTTACAGGGAAATATAATGGCAGATAAAATTTGAAACACATGAGACTGAATTTCCGGCTCCCTCGAACAATTCTTTGACACCCTGATCAGCCCCTGCTGGCTCCTGTGTTTGTCTGCGTGATTCACTGTGCAATCCCAGCATTGGATTGTGTAAGTCTACGTGGAGACTGTGTGGGTTCTCTGCGCTACAGCCTCAAGCTGCCTCCAATGGCCCACTGCCACCCTCCGTCCCTAATCTCGATCACTACTAACTCCCTCCTCCTTCTGCTTCTGCAAACCCTCCTGCAACTCTCCCACTGAAATCGAATTATCTTACTTTAGAATCGATCTCCTTCGGGTACTAAGTGTATGCCCGGATTGTTTTCCAAATGACCCTCAAGCCTTCTTTTATAATCTTTCTATTGGAGAACCAACGGCCCAAGTTAAAAGATTAATCAATGGCTAAGATTAAAACTTGACTTGATCCATGTTTTCTAGAAGATTCACACTATGACTTATTAATACCCTTTAATTATTTCATTTCCCTAAGTTTAGACTTAGGGTCTTCATTAAAATAATTAATTATTTTAATAAGTCATGAACCGAGTGGAATTTCCACAAACTGTTTATGGGCTCTTTCGAATGTTGTTGTCCAAGCCTCCCGGCAAAGTCTAAGACTTGGAACACTTCCGAATGCTACAAAAATCAACACTCCCTCTTAGCGAGGAAGGTGTTCCAACAATATGCTTGTTGCATGCTGCTTTGCTTTTGAAGCACCCTCTGCGTTGTTGATCTCTGGACGCTGCCCCTCATCTGTTGCATTGTTGTCTCCTGTACTGCTGCCTTTGACACTGCCACTGTCACTGCTGCAACTGTACCACAGCTCCCTCTGAATACTGAGTCTATCCATCCCTACTACCAGAGGGGATTCTTCATCATCCCCATCTTCTCTCTGAAGTAGACAAAATTTGTCTTCCCTAGAGCCTTTGTGAGGATGTCTGCCAGAGTGTACTATAACTGAACAACCCCACGTTGTACACAGTCCCTAATGAAGTGACACCTGATGTCAATATGTTTTGACCTATCATGAAACATAGGATTTTCAGAGAGCTTAATGCAACTCTGATTATCGCATAAGATGTTGGTCGCTTCCATTTTCTCCTTGAGTAGGTTCACTAACAGTTTTCGAAGCCATATGGCTTCACACGAAGCTGTGTTGGCTACCATATACTCTGCTTCTGCGGAACTCAATGCTACAGACTTCTGTTTCCTGTTGCACCAGGAAGTCATTCCTGATCCTAAACTGAAACAGTACCAATTGGTAATCTTTCGATCAACTGAACTTCCAACCCAATCTGCGTCGATGAAACCACTCAACCTAACATCATTGCTATGGGTGTACTTCAATCCAAGCTCAATTGTTCCTTGAAGGTACTTGAGAACATGCTTCGCTGTTGCCCAATGTGCCCTCTTCGGTTCCACCATGAACCGACTGAGGGTATTTACAGCATAACAGATGCTTGGCCTTGTATTTACCAGATACATCAACGACCCTATGAGCTGCCTATATAGCATAGGATCAGCCTCACCATCTTCGGACGTGTCGATTTTTTTCCAATTGGTGATCATTGGAGTTGTCATGGGTCAACAATCCTCCATCTGAAATCTCTTCAGAATCTCTATAGTGTATCTCCCTTGACCAAGGAAGATCTCCCCGTTCTACTGCCAATCTTCCAACCCCAGAAAATAGTGCATCCGTCCTAGATCCTTCATGTCAAATTCTTCAGCCAAATTCTTCTTGCAGTCTGTGATGAGCCTTGATGATCCCTTCAAGAACAGATCATCTACATACAAAACCAGTATCAAAGGCTCACTCCCTACTCTCAAATAGTAAAGGTTGGGATCTGCGTCACTCTTGATGAATCCCATCTTCCGCAGGTAGTTGTCAATTCGACCATACCAGGCTCTAGGAGCTTGCTTCAGTCCATATAATGCTTTCTTCAATCTGCACACATGAGTCTTATGATCATGTGCCTCAAAGCCCTTCGGTTGTTCTATATACACCTCTTCCTCTATCACCCCATTCAAGAATGTCGTCTTGATGTCCAACTCGTGAATTTCCCATCCCATCTGTGCAGCAAGTGATATCACGGACCTGCTAGAGGTATACCTGGCTACTAGGGTGAAGGTTTCTTCATAGTCAATTCCTTCCTTCTAAGCATACCCCTTAGCCACAAAGCTGGCATTAAATTTCTCGATGTTGTCGTCTGCAGCATACTCGATTTTGTCGATCCACCTGGATCCTACAATTGATCTCTCCTAAGGTCTTGGGACCACTTCCCAGACATCATTCGTCATGATGGAACTATACTCTTCCACCATTGCATCAACCCACACCTGGTGCTGAGCTGCTTCCCGAAAACTGGAAGGTTCTCCGACTTGAGCAACCAAGGCTTGATACCTCTCAGGTTGCTTACGTTGTCTCTTCTCATTTCGGGGGATTCCGATAAAGTCCTTTGCATCCTTCAGAATCTGTCAAAGTTCCCTACTCGTTCTCCCACTAGTAGTGGGTGGATCTACCGACTCTCCCTCTTGAAAATCCTCGGGAGACACATCCCTTGGATCCCTATGCCTTGGAGAGGCAACTGAATTTTTTGTTGCTGGTTGTTGGGGCTGAACCAGAGGCTCTTCGTCAGACTGCGTAGCAAAAGGCAACTCACTGGATCTTCTGAAGGCCTTCTCCTCCATGAACTTCACATCCCTTCGCACCACGACTTTCCTGCTCTCGGGAATGTAGATGCGATATGCCTTTTCATTCTCGTTGTATCCTACCAAATACCCTTTTTCGGTAGTCATCTCCAACTTCTTCCTCTTCTCACTGGGCACATGATAGTAAGTTGTACTACCAAAGATCCTAAAGTGACTCACTTCAGGCTTACTGCCAATGAAGACACTTTCTGGCGTGATCTTTTCCAGTGCAGCGTGAGGAGTCGTGTTCTGAATGTATACAGTTGTATTACATGCTTCAGCCCACAGGAATTTAGGCATGTCTTGGTCATACAGCATGGCTCTTGTTGCTTCAACAATAATCTAGTTCTTCCTTTCTGCCACACCATTCTGCTCCGGATTGTATGGAGTTGTCCACTCTCTTTTGATGCCTTCCGTTGCATAGAATCCAGTGAACTCTTTATCTATGTATTCACCACCATTATCTGATCGCAACACCTTGATCCGCTTCCTTGTCAGATTTTCTACCAGAGCCTTAAACACTTTGAATCGACTGAAGACTTTATCCTTGGTCTTCAAGAAGTAGTTCCAAGTTTTCCTGGAATGGCCATCAATGAAGGTGACGAAATATTTGGCACCGCTAAGAGATCTAGTGGACATCGGTCCACAGATATCTAAGTGTATCAGGTCCAATACACCCTTGGCCCTATTGTTGCTTCTCTGATACGCTGCCTTGGCATATTTTCCCAATACGCACCCCTTGCACACATCATCTTGTTTAGTGCTCAGTTCTGGAACACCTGTGAGAGTCTTCGGGAGAGTTCTCAACGCCCCATGATGCAAATGCCCCATTCTTCTGTGCCATAGCTCATTCAGGTTTGTTTCATCTGCACTGCCGACTAGTGCCATTAGAGAGTCAAGTTGTAGCTTGTACAGTTTGTTGCTTATTACCACGATCTGTGCCTTCTTCTTCCAACTAGGGTGCTTGACATAGACTCTATTGCCAATAAAGTTGACGTCATAACCTCGGTTTTGGAGCTGAGACATTGAGAGCAAGTTCATTCCCAAACCCGACACATGCAGCACATCAGTGGCCCGGATTCTATTTCCTGCCTCAGTCTGAAAAACTATGGTACCTCTCCCAACGGGAATGCATTTTGCTTTATTACCCATGGTTATTTTGAAATTCATCTGCTCTTCTTGGTAGTCGGAAAAATAGTCCTGTACTCTAGTCATGTGAGCAGAGGCTCCAGTGTCAATATACCAGACATCAGAAGAAGCAGTGCTTGATACGCAAGCAAAATCTTCCTCAAGTCTGGATGCCAATACAAAGACATCATGATCCATCTGTTCTGTCATGCTTCTTCCCCTTCCTGGAGAACTGCGTGAACCCTTCTGCGATGTTGCTGCAACAATAGATTTTCGTTCACTGGTTGATTCCCCCTTCCTGTTATTCATCTCTGGCTCTGATACCATGTGAAATTTTTAAACTGAAAACTATACAGTTGCAATGATAGATTTATCTCTCCTACTTATTATTTCAATAAGTTATTATTCAGAAATATTCTGGAAAATATCGAAATAAATACTACAGCAAACATTCACAAATATATATGCAGAGAAATAAATAGTAGGGAACATAACCACAAGTATCAATCACATGTACACAGTTATTTTTGGACAACTGTCCCCGGAAAAACCCAATGTGGGAAACTCGGTGCAGCAGATGAGGGTTTTATTAATTCTTCAGCAAATGATATATTTACAGGGAAATATAATGGCAGATAAAATCTGAAACACCTGAGACTCTATTTCCGACTCCCTTGGACAAAATTCTTTGACACCCTGATCGGCCCCTGCTAGCTCCTGTGTCTGTCTGCATGATTCACTGCGCAGTCCCAGCGTTGGACTGTGTAAGTCTGTATGGAGACTGCGTGGGTTCTCTGCGCTGCAGCCTCAAGCTGCCTCCAGTGGCCCACTACTGCCCTCCGTCCCTGATCTCAATAACTGTTGACTCCATCCTCCTTCTGCTTTTGCAAACTCCTCGCCCTGCAACTCTCCCACTGAAATCGAATTCTCTTACTTCATAATCGATCTCCTTCGGGTACTGAGTGTGTGCCCGGCTTGTTTTCCAAATGACCCCAAGCCTTCTTTTAAAATCTTTCTGTTGGAGAACCAACGTCCCAAATTAAAAGATTAATCAATGGCTAAGATTAAAACTTGACTTGATCCATGTTTTCTAGAAAATTCACACTGTGACTTATTAATACCCTTTAATTATTTCATTTCCCTAAGTTTAGACTTAGGGTCTTCATTAAAATAATTAATTATTTTAATAAGTCATGAACCAAGTGTAATTTCCACAAACTGTTTCTGGGTTCTCTGGAATATTGCTGTCCAAGCCTCCCAGCAAAGTTGGAGACTTGGAACACTTCCGGATGCTACAAAAATCAACATCATGAACTGTAAGAGAAGTATGGTTTGGTTCAATGGTTATAATATCTTCTTCTTTCTTAGAAATCTCCCCTTTGTTGGGGGGCCTTTTACCAACAACAACTTTGACTTTGGCCCCTGCATCAACTTTCTCTCTATCACTAGGGACACCTCTTTTCTTTCTCAACTTACTAGCATGTAGGGAAGATGATTCTAGGCATTCTGTCCAAAGCCATTTTCTAAAATATTTGTACCTCTCTAGCACATGCACTTTTTCAGCATTGTTTCCTCCAAGTTCCATTATAAATGAACCAGAAAGTTCTGAGGAATCCAAAGAATCATGATCAATGGCACTGAGGTTCCCATCTTCCATTACATAGTCAAGACAGGATGGCTTGTCAGCAATTTCTGTTTTAACCCTTGGTCCATTAATAACATCAATGTGCTCTCCTAAACCTGAACGTGTTTTCACTGCTTGTTTAAATGGGCTCTCTAATTTCGTCAAGACGGCATGTAAATGGGCCTCCCTAACACCATGTATATCAAAAGATGCAAGTCCTCCCATTTTATAAACACTGAACAGACAGTGATTATTCACTGGGCATCTTAGCGTTTGCATTCCTCTCATCCTTACCCCCTTTTTGTTGTTTATCCATTTTTGCATCAGCATTGATTTCAGATACATCAGTGGCCTCAATCAGTGGTTTAATTGACATTTTTACAGCTTCTATGGGAACTTCCATATGATCTTCCTCTAAACGTGGGGATTGCTCATTGTCATCTATCCTGGGCATATTTCCCTTCATATATCAACAAACTTGGACTTCTCTTTCTCTTCACACCCACTTTCTAGATGGGAGGGCTTAGAAGCAATGGTATTTGCTATCAATTGCTTCTTTTGTGGCCTCCTTTTACTCCTTGATTCACCAACTTTAAGCTTCCCAATTAGTTAAAAGAGCAGCATCTTCTCTTTCTCCAGTGATATCGGGCTAGTGGAAAGATCATTGCACCCTTCTACTTGTTTGGAACATGAGTTCCCATTGCCATTCAAGCATAATGCATCATTCCTGCCTTGGATGCTAAATTCCATTGTTCAAAGTGACAATGACTCTATTACTTTGGACATCGTTTTCTCATTTCCTCCTTCACCAACAACCTGTTGACCAGGTTCAACATTTTCAGCAAAAGTAACGCTGACAGGAACAGCACTTCTATTGTTTAGCTTCTTTGCATCTAAAGATTTTTCAAAACCTAATACAGGAGAGGTGGTCTGCTCCATTTCTTTTCATTTCATCTTCTCGCTTATCTCTTTGAAAATGTTCCTGTTCCAGGAAAAATTCTCCCAAGAATTAAAAGCCTGACTAAGAATTTGAGGTTGTTCACATTTGTTTCGTTTTGAACTTAAGTACTTTGTTTTATTCACTAAAATGGATGGCATTAATGTTTCCATGACTGGCTGCCCCATCTCAGCACATACTATTTTCTGATCCTGAACATGACAATAAGTTTCAGTCATATTAATAATTCCCTCAGCGTTTCTAGGACTTAATAAACAGCGAGAGATTCCACTGCTTTCCTCCTCTGAATCTATGATTCCATATTTGTAATTATCTATCTCCATTGAAACAGTACAATGAATTCTCCCATTGTTAATTTACCATCTGTCACTATCCGGCAATCATCTTTCTTCTCTTTGTCAGTTAATTCATATGCAGTAGAACTCGTATCATAACCTGAATTCTCCACTGTAAGACCCTATATGTGGTCTAGCATATTTTCCTTTTGTTTCTCCCTTGATTTTTGCGGGCACCCGTTTGATTCTTATTAGGAGGGCATAGCCATGTAAAACAACCTGGGTATGCCTTCGCCCATGCTTCAGCTCACTCTATCCTTCTTTCTAGATTCTTGTTATGTTCTTCGTAATTTCACCAAAAATCTTTGTACTCATTCCCCAAGGGGGAAACTAATTCCAGCTACCCCATTTTTCAAATAAACCCTCCAGACTAGCAGGAGAGCCAGCTCTGATACCACTGTAGTATCCCTAGGGAATTTTTGCCCTTAGGGTTATTAAGAGCATAATAGAATATTGCACCAATATCACTGTATCATTTTTCAACTCAAAACAAAAGACATTGTATGTGCAACAATAAACAAGTGAATGAATATTTTAGCAATACCAACAGTACACATCAGTTTACAATCTTCATAGATTCACTTCCTAGAGCTGTTACAGCATTTAGTAATTAAATACAGCAACACTCCTTTTACGGATTACAATACTAGTTAACAACGCAACTACCAGCTTACAATTTATTCTTGCCACTGCTCTGTTTTCGTGTGCAATTCTGCTCCCTTGTTGCCTATTATTATCAGAATACCCTACAATTACTTTTCTGTCATCTGCCTCAAATGTTGTTGTGATGAGAGGCCACTGTCACTAAAATCCTTCAGATGTGGCCTGCAATCTCCAGGTAGACTCCCACTGCATCAGAGGTCCTTGCTACCTCAAATAGGGGTCTGCTACCAAACTCGCTCCTTACCTCACCTCGTTGTTACAGGAGACCCTTCCTCAAGTGAGCCGCATGGTTACTCAAGCTGATGCTACCACAGAATAGCCACCTGATATCAAGATGAGGGCTTCGCTACACTAGTATTACCTCAGCCAGAACATAACACCACGGAATGATCTATCCTCTGATCAGATGAGGGCTCGTTGCCCTAGAATGGTCTCAGCCCATAACTTAAAGATGCAGAATGGTTTATCTCCTGCTCAAATGAGGGCTCACTGTGCTAAAATGGCCTCAGCCAGGCTCTAGAAGGGTTCCACTGGCCTAGATAGAGTTCCATTGCTCATTCGTTGCTCCACAATAACCCCAGAATGATTCGTTGCCCTAGGTTTAAGCCTCAGACTGCCTTGCTGCCCTAGCTCTTAGCCACAGAATCCTCAAAATGGATGAAGATGTCACACAATGTCTCCTCAAGCCAATTAATCCACAGAAATCTTCTTGCTCGCCAAAAACCAGATGAAAAGTGCCTCAAAAAATTATGCCAAATAGATTAGATAAAGAAAGAGGATTGGCTAGGGTGGAATCTTTCACCACTAGGACCAATCAAAGGAAAAAGGGATGTTAAAACCCTTCGAGCCTTAGCTCACAAAACAGAAATATCCAACAACCATGATGAGAATAATGATTCTCCTCACTCTTATTTATAGACTCCCTTTGGGGCTCTTCTCCTAATTTTAATTTGAGGACCTAATAAGTTTCCCTCCACTTAGCCCCACTTCTTGCTTCCTTCACAAATTTTCCTCCAATTACCCCAATTTACCCAATGTTGCCCCAAAAACATTGGATAATGGGTTTCCCCCTTTATAAGTGACTATAGCCTACAGGGTTGGATATGCTACTTCGTTCTCCCTTGGGCAATTAATGTGATACCCTATCTTTGAAATTTTTAACCAGATTAACAAAATTAATGTGCTAACTGTATAATTTGCAAAGCAGACAGTGACTGAAATTTAGTTTCTAGAAGAATACCTAGAATCAATTGAAGGTGTCTTGGACCGGTTATCCCCCCTGCTTCAGATACCAAACCAACCTTTACCTCCCAGCTTATCTGGGGTCTACCTATACGGTCCCCAGATCTAGAAGACAGATCTTCTGGCCCCTGTGCCCAGAATTACAAGAACAATCAAGCTATATGTTTCCCTCTGTGCTCTCCTATAAGTTTCTGCTTCCCCTTCAAAAGCCTCTTCGACTCCCTTATATGCTCAAATCCACCGTCTATCAACCTCCTTGCTGTCAATTTCTTCCACCGTCTCCCTTCTCCTCCGTTGTCCCTTTTCTACCTTCTCGACCCTTCCTTCTTTTGGGTGAAGGCGGTTCTGCTTGAAATGGTTTCCTCAATTATCTTTAGTTCTTTAACATTTATAAATTGGTTTATTTTTATTTTTAAATAAATTACTTTATTTTAATATTTTAATCAAATCACTTTATTTACTTTAATTAATTATCATTTTATTCATTTTAATTAATTCTAAATTAATTAAGTTATAATTTACATTCAATTATATATATATATATAAGGGGTAGAATAGTGCAATACATGTGGTTCATACATATGTAGCTATCACATGGATGTCTCGTATGTATGCTAATATTCACATTCCGTTTGAATTTGTACACGGGTCATTACAATTAATTAGTAGAGGATATTATAGACCAAGCATTAACCTGAGACATGTGGCTCATGTTGAGTTCGGGTGCAGTGATGCCACCAATACCCACAAGTGCTTCTCCATTCACACGAAGCAAGAAGCTGGAGTGTGATACTAAGATGACACAAGGAGAGAGCACCTAGGTCATTTTTTCAAAAGGAAAGACAGGTTTTTTGAGTAGATATAGCTCTATGTCGATCTAGTTTTATGTCTGATAAACAAACTTGCTGAATGCACTATTAACTGTTTCCCCTTGATATAAAAAGTGATACAAGTTTTTTCCATGAAAAGAAATATATATGTGTGTGTGTGTATTTTCACTTTTTGTATGTTTGCCTAAGTATTTATTGTGAATGGCTATAAGATTATGCTGGTTATTCTGTTGGTTGTACTAGAGATTTGTGTGAGATCACTGTTCTGTTTCTGATACTGCACTTGACTCACTGAAATCTGCCATAATCTCCTTATTGGGCCCAAAAAGCCCAACATTTTGAGGGGCAATTTTCGGTTCTCTTTGTATATTACACAAAATAGATCCCATGATCAATGTATTGTCCAATGTAATGCTTACAGGCTTAGGTTCGCGTCTGATTAATTTCCTTGGGTTCCAATTTCCAAGTGGTGAAAAGACCATAAGAAAGACGATGTCAGAGAAAACCCAAGTTCAAGGCTGAGGTTGTCCATTGCAGATAGTTACATCCATGATTGGTTTTATAATGTCTTTCCTATCTATCCATTTGTTTATAACTCTTAAGCATTTCTGATAGAAAAGGGCTTGCACGAGTTTCTGATTTCCTTCTACCATATTTGGCTCAAAAATAGAGAGACCAGGATAAGATTAATAAAACTTGCTTCTTGCATGGGCGGCAGGTGTGAGGGAGGTCATTTATGATCCGAAAAAAATCACGAATCAAGCTTTGACTGGGAATTAAAAGAAGCCACCAACAATCAAGCAAAGGCACTAGCTTTTTACCAAGGAGGATTGAGGATTCTAGACTCGGGAAGAATCAGGAAACTTCTGGTTATTGGGGATTCAACCATATACATCACTTCCTCACCAAAGGACTGCTCTTTAGCAAGGCTTATACTCATAATTCAAAAGGACAAAACAAGGTTTAAATCACTAGATTTTTTTCCAAGTGCTTAGGTACCAAAATAGACTGGCTACTGAAGCAAGGTGACTTATCACTGGAATACTGAGAACAAAAGGGGGATCTTTGTCAATTTCTCACATCCCCTAGCACATTTTATTGAGCCTAAGTCCATCGATAATCACCAAATTATTCCAATGGGTGTCAATCTAAACAAGTGGCAATATGAAATCAAAATGAAACAACGAGCATTAACACTCAATCATTTTTTGGTACTAGCACACACTTCACGAATCACCATCGATGGCAAAGCAGGGTTTTAAGGGTGGGGAAGGGTTAATGGAATTCACAGGTAGGATAATTTTGGTTCTCTCTCCAACAATTCATCCTCAGATCTTGGTTTGTCTCAAAGGAGCCCATGGGCACAAGTTTCTGATTTCCTTCTACCATATTTGGCTGAAAAATAGAGAGACCAGGATAAGATTAATAAAACTTGCTTCTTGCATGGGCGGCAGGTGTGAGGGAGGTCATTTATGATCCGAAAAAAATCACGAATCAAGCTTTGACCGGGAATTAAAAGAAGCCACCAACAATCAAGCAAAGGCACTAGCTTTTTACCAAGGAGGATTGAGGATTCTAGACTCAGGAAGAATCAGGAAACTTCTGGTTATTGGGGATTCAACCATATACATCACTTCCTCACCGAAGGACTGCTCTTTAGGAAGGCTTATACTCATAATTCAAAAGGACAAAACAAGGTTTAAATCACTAGATTTTTTTCCAAGTGCTTAGGTACCAAAATAGACTGGCTACTGAAGCAAGGTGACTTATCACTGGAATACTGAGAACAAAAGGGGGATCTTTGTCAATTTCTCACATCCCCTAGCACATTTTATTGAGCCTAAAGTCCATCGATAATCACCAAATTATTCCAATGGGTGTCAATCTAAACAAGTTGCAATATGAAATCAAAATGAAACAACGAGCATTAACACTCAACCATTTTTTGGTACTAGCACACACTTCACCATCGATGGCAAAGCAGGGTTTTAAGGGTAGGGAAGGGTTAATGGAATTCACAGGTAGGATAATTTTGGTTCTCTCTCCAACAATTCATCCTCAGATCTTGGCTTGTCTCAAAGGAGCCCATGGACTCCATGCTTCAGACCCCCAACAGAAATCTATTACTCAGGCCATAGAGGACTCTTCTATGTTGGGGCTCCTGGAATGCTGTGAGTGGTGTTCCCTATGGGTTTGGGTCTCCAACATCTCTTAGCCTGTTTTGATTGGAGGTCTGGATCATGGAGGGGCACAACCCTCGATGCTTCTCTTGCCAATCTATGGAAATTAGGCATATACTGTAGTCTGTGACACCAAAAGTGTATCCAAGTTGATAATCACAAAACCATATTCAATCTGAACAGCAAACTATCTAACCTGGAGAAAACCCAGAAATCCAAGCTTGCAGAGACAATTGAGATAATGACACAACAGAGAGCAAATTGCGAATTTAGAGGCTCAATGTGGAATGTTGTATCAATTGATCCTGAGTTTAACTAGGAGCTTGTCTGTAATCACTCATCCAAAGCTGTCAATGGGGTCTCCAGCATTTATTTAACCTATGTTAATTGGAGGTCTGGATCATGGAAGGGCACAACCCCAGATGCTTTTCTTGCAAATCCTAGGAAACGAGGCATATACCGCAACACCAGGAGCATATCCAAGTTGATAATCAGACAGACATATTCGTTCCGAAGTTTGAACAGCAAGCTATCTAAATTGGAGGAAGCCCAGAAATCCAAGCTTGCAGATACAATGGAGATAGTGACACAGCAGAAAAAGCAAATTGAGAAATTAGAGGCTCAATGTGGAATTTGTATCAATTGGTCCCGAGTTTAACTAGGAGTTCATCTGCAATCAATCATCCAAAGCTGTCGATTGGATCTGCTTCAGCTATCCCAGCAGTGGAGTAAAAAATCCTTCTGCTCAAAGCCACGGGTTGGATATCTATTCTGCCAAAGTCGCCAGGACTTATACCTGGCCCCCACAGCTTGAAATTGCCCACTGCGACAGACAAGAAGGCCCACGAAGGGTGAAGCATGTCTCTGGGAGATTTGAACCTTCGTGATGGAAATTTCACAACCCCTACTTAACCATCAAACCAAAACCCAGTTAACAGTGCAAGTGCTAGCGGCACAAGTAATATCACTTCAATGTGAAATGAACCAGTAATGTTAGTTAACGGCGTAAGTGATATCAATTCAATGTGAATGAAGCTACTAGTTCTGACCTTGAGAGAAACCTTGATACATTAACCAAAAATATACTTATTAACAAAGAATTAGATGAATCTCATATCCAGGAAATTATAACTGTTTACTCATCTACATTAGAATAAAAATACATGGAGAAATGGTCATTATCAGGTATATCAACTTCAAAATTTAAGTCACGTGTAGTATACAAAGTACCTCAAGCACCCCTTGAACTGATCTGAAATTGGGCTGTTTTTGCATGCCAAGGAAATTCGTGCCGATGTATTCCACTGCTACGAGATATCTCTGAACTCCTGGTCTTTGGCTCATCTCTTCGTTGCCCCTTTCTTCTTGCTCTCGTTTTCCGGCTCTCAACACTTTTTGGGAATTCATGCTGCGACTATCGTCGTTCAGAGCTCTCTTCCTGTTATCAATGGTGTTTAGCTCTGTAATTTTCTCAGACATTAGCGTCTGAAGTTTGTGATTATTTTATTTTATTGTCTAGTTGTTTCCACCCTTGCTGAAATCACAACATACATTAATTCGAAATGTAGCTTTCGCTTCTTTCTTGAACCCTTTTCCAATCCTGAACGGGGTTTAATTTTATGGGTACATAGCATAGAATCCTTTTTCAACTTAACAAGGTAGAGGAATGTGTTGGATGTCCACGGTCATGTGCATCAATGAGATATTTTGGTTTGATATTGGTCAGGTATATCGATTTACATCTTGGTATCAATGTTAAAAAGAATGAATGAATGATATAACGTTTATGAGACTAAAAATAGTCTATGGGACTACCAGCTTTCTTGTTTTTTGTAATTCAATCTTTTTCTTACTTAAATTGATGATGAGCTGACGCAATCTTCTAACAACTCCCTCACTGAAAAGACAATGCCACGGAATTGATGCTAACATACTGCGATAACTGTCCCTAATGTCTCTGAAAGCATCACATTCCAAAATAAATGTTTCTCTGATTCCACTACCCCAGAAGTGCAAAAAGTACATACCCTTTCTTTCCAAGCTTCTTTAGGTCTCTTCCACCGTCCCATTTCACACTGAAGTTGATGTGAGTTAGTTCTTAATTAAGCAATAAGATCCTTTGCTCTCCACGGAATGCTAGCTCCAATGTACTCTTTTTGTTGGAGATCACAAGTGGGGTTGAATTCCTAAACATAATATTTTTTCTTTCTACCCAACTCTTTTCCCCATATACCCTTACGGAACTTCTCCAGCACAAAATTCTTTAACTCCTTGATGTATGTGGGACATGCATTAAGGTAAATATTCCATTTTTGCATCCATTTGTTGTTTTGTCTCATTCATGATTTCTTTTTTTCACTCATACCTTCATTGAAGATAACTTTCGCCCATCTATCTCCTCCCATTTGCTCAATTATTTTTAGATACCTTATAAAACGCACCATGGCAATTGCTTCAATGGGAGCTGCCCCTCTTTCACTCAACATTATCTCATAGGGAACTGAAATTGTTATTTTGAGCTTGCTCATGATCAAGCGTTTTTGAATTTTTTCAATTTGTTTCCATTTTGAAACAGGGATGTTGCTAGCCCACAATTCACACCCATATAATAGCACTGGACAAACTAGGAGTCCAAAAAGTACTTTGATCATGTTCCAATCCCATAACTCTGCCTCTCTACATCTATTTTGAAGTGCATATAATGCATTCCACCCTCCTAAAATTATTTTCTCTCTGCAATCCTCCCAATTAAGCTTGTTGTTGAAATCGATCCCGAGGTACTTGTATTCGTTTACTTCTTCAAGAATGTTGCCTTTAAAGAAGAACGTATGCTGGCTTTGCTTCCTTTTATTAGAGAAAATCATTATTTTGGTCTTACTGGTATTGACTTGCATCCCCACTGCTTTACAAAAATGCTCAAGGGCATATAGGTGCATCTGCAATCCATGGGTCGATTTAGCAACCATCACAAGATCATTGTCATATAGAAGAAGCTTTATCACAAACTCCCCCAATCGAACACCATCCCCACCTTGAAAATTTAGCCACTCTTCCAGTTTGTCAATATATAAACCAAAAAGGGTAGGGGATAAAGGGCAACCTTGCTTGACTCCGATGTCACTTCTAAAACTTTCTAAAATGCCTGTTGAAGTTCTGATTTTGACTTTCACCTCTTCATAAAGCCTATGGACAACAGCTCTATATTGTAAAGGAATTTCAAGTTCTTCCATT
Organism: Pinus albicaulis; assembly: GCA_034641835.2. Taxonomy (NCBI): domain Eukaryota; kingdom Viridiplantae; phylum Streptophyta; class Pinopsida; order Pinales; family Pinaceae; genus Pinus; species Pinus albicaulis. The sequence continues at coordinate 1,048,025,226 of CM076580.1, forward strand.
CTACGCCACAACTTATCTCTAGGGACCGTGTCAAATGCCTTTTTGAAGTCAACAAAGCAGCAAAATACTTCTTTGCTCCCTCAAACCTTTTCAACAATGTGTCTCACCGTGATACCATGATCTACTGTAGAATGCTTCGGCCTAAAACCTGCTTGCCCTTTTGCCCTCTTTTGTTTTACTTCTGCCCACTTACTGATTCTATTTTCTACCATGCCACTCAAAAGCTTTGCAAACAAAGGATTGATCATAATGGTTCTATAGTTGGAAGGATTATTAATGTCTCCACTTTTAAAAAGGGGATTTGCTAGACTAGTTGTCCAATCCCTTGGGAATCCTTGTTGAATGACGTTGTTGAATATTTCCATGATGTGCGGTGCCAAAATGTTCATTCCCCACTTTAGATATTATGCTTGAAGTTCAACCAAGTCCTTTGCCTTCCCTGTTTTCAAATTTAATTCCTGCCTCCACCTCATGTACTGTGAAAAGCTTTGTAGATGTGTTGATCCTAGGAGGAGGCTCAACCTCTAATTATTTTTCATAGATTTTCCTTGCATAGCCAAACCACTGATTGGTTGTAATATTATTTTCAAATTGCTTCTTCCTTGGTTGCAGTTCCTGCCAAAAAAGTTTTGGGTTATTCTTGCCTAGATATATCAACTCTTCCCGCCTTGTTTGCATGAACTCATATTTTTTCTTTTTTTAAATATGCTTATATAACTTTACATTCATCTTCCCCTCTCCTTCCTTTTCAAGGTTCTCCTTGCCATTTTGCATTCCTCATCGAACCACGCATTCACAGGAAAACAATTTGATTCTGATTTCCTATTTTTTGCTCTTTTTCACTTCTCAAGTGCACCTTGGATTATATTTGTTAACTCATGGTTGTTGAGTCTTTGGGGAACATTTTTCTCCTTCTGAATTGATCTCCTCAACATTGTTTTGAAGATAGTGCAATTTTCTTGTGCTAGAAGAATTTTACCCCTTGATGCCGATCGTTGAGAACATTGGGTTTTCCTCCTATTCTGTCTTTCTTCTAACCAGGATAACTTTGTATAAATTGGGTTATGATCTGATTTTAAGTCCCAAATATGCTCTCCATTCTTAACTTCATCTATTCTTTCTATTAGGCTTTGTGAACCAATAACATAGTCAACGACACTTGCCCCATTGTATGTGTTACAAATGAAGTTCCCATACTTTTTCCTTCTATCTAGACCATTGCAGATAATTAAGTTGAAAGCACCACACAACGTAGCAACTCCTCTCCAAAATGATCACTAATTTTGTCATCTTCTGAACATCTCAACCATCGAAAATTCTCCTCTTCAATGAGCCAGATAGGATTGTGATCCTCTTTGCAACAAAGAATACTAGCTTGTTGATTTGTTGTTCTAGCATTGAAATATCCCACTAAAAGAACTTCTCCCTATTGAGAATATGCGGAAATATATTGCTTTAAAGTTGCATATGGATCTTTGTTGTCCAATCCCTTATTTTTGTAAGTTTTTGATACTTGAGGCGCAAAATAACATGTTGCAATTCTTATGTCGTTCTCATTCTCTGTTATTTTGAACCATAAATATTGTTTATTTGTATCTTCTTTCACTAACTGAATGTGATGACCTTCTTTTTCTTTCACTAAAACCAATATTCCTCTGTACCCTTTTCCATTTAAATGAAGTTGGGGAATATTATAATGGTAACAATTAAATCTTTAATTTGTTATTAGTTCGCTTGGTTTATATATATATGAAATGAAATGAAATTTTAACGTCCAGGAGACTAAAAATAGTTTGTGGGACTATGAGTTCCCTGTTTTTCGCCTTTTGCATTTCAGTCATTTTCTTATTCAAATTGACAATGCGCTGGCCCAACCTTCCAACAATCTCATCGTTGAAAAGACAATGCCAAGAAATCGATGCTAACATATTCTCATAACTTTCTCTGATGTCTTTGAACGCTTCACATTCCAAAATGAAATGTTTTTCCGATTCCACTGCCCCAGACGTGCAAAATGTACACACTCATTCTTCCCAAGCTTCTTTAGGCCTTTTCCACTGTCCTGTTTCACACCGAAGATGATGCGAGTTGGTTCTTAATTGAACAATAAGAACCTTTGCCCTCCACGAAATGTTAGCTCCAATGTACTCTTTTTGTATATAAAATGAATTAAAATGAAAAGGAATTGTAATATATATTTTAATGTTTATTAATTAATAAATAAATAAATAAATTCAGTAAAAAAATTAAACTTTTTATTTTAAGTGGTTTGGTGAATTTTAGTTTAAGTGGTTTAGTGAATAATTTATTTCTTGAGTTGCATGGATAGTCTTCATAGACATATTGTAATTAGTCTTTTGTGGCATTTATGAAACCAAGCCTTACTTTTTGTTGGTAAATTCAAATCTTTTAATTGCATGAGTAAGGCTCAATCTTTTCACTTATATTATGATTTTCAAGCTTGTTTTTTACACAATTGTAGATCATCAAGTTGATTTCAATTTTTTTTTTTTTTTTTCCAAGGTCATAATAGAAGATAAGCCCTTTGGAGGTGGAGCAATTGTCAATGGCTATGAAAATGAAGTGTTATGTGTAAGGAGGTTCGAGGTTCAAATCTCTCAATTCACTTGTGTCTGCGGAAGGGGCATACATAAGCACCTAGAGGTTATAGTGGTAGTGGTTGGAATCAACCCTGTGGCACGCGAGTCCAAGACTAGCTCAATTATTGATTCCTCTAGATACAAAAAAAAAAGAAAAAAAAGATTAGACAAGATGACTGGGTGAAAATATTTAAAAGTTATGTATAAATTAATCAATTTATATAGAGGACATTTTTTAACCATGGTGAATTGGTAACTTGTTGAAGTAATATGATTGAGGTCCATGATCAAACCTATTAGCTACCACTATAACACCAAGAGTATATCCAATTTATATAGAGTAGCATTTACATGACACTTATTTGAAGGGCATTTTTTAACCATAACTAGAGGATTTATAGTGATAAAAGGTGCAACAAAACTTAACATCAAAAAGTGTTTTTGATCAACAATTAGCCAACCAATGAAAGATAGTGATTCAACATATAATTGGATGAAAAAAAAAAAAACTTCAAATATAACATGATATTTAAATATCTATAAATATATATTCTATAAAAAAATAATCTAAAAAATAATAATAATAATTAATTAATTAATTAAATTCAATTAAAATATTAAAAATAAATAAATAAATAGTTAGAGGTAAGTCAATTGATGGCTATTGATGGTTTCATCCTTTATTTATGTTGTTGGATCCTTCATTGTCTTTACCAATTTCAGAAGTTATAATATTTGATGCAATATCTTTATTTGTTGTTTTTTAAAGTTTAAATTTGTTAAATGAACATGATGTAATTTTAAGAATACATCTTTTGATAATGAAGCAACCAAATGAGACAACTCTCTTTCTTAGGTGAATATAACCACCTAAAGACTTGGAATTATTACGCTAAATTCCTTGGTTAAGCTATAAAGATCAATGTATATTAACATGACCTAATACATAGTTTCCACCCACCATATTTGTGCATATACCTCGAATAACTAGAGTAAATAAGGAACCCCATAAAAATGAAGGCTTCGCCAAGCAATTGTTGGTGGGTTCCAATAGAAATCCATAGACATGGGAAGGATGGTAATACTTAATGAGTGACTATGCACCCATGTTGATAATCCAAATTGGTACTGAAAGAATACTAGCACCAAAGCTCAAATATTAAATAAAAATATGTACAACTAAGCTTCAGTTCTAGTTCTTCAGAAAAAAGTTCTAGTTTCAGGTACCTATTGGCCCACCAACAAATCCCTTCCATTTTAGCTAAATTGAAAAGGGCCCCCATATCAATTCTTGTGAATATCACCTAGTTGTCGCTTTGGTTGCTTGGTCTTGAGTAATTTTTCACATTGATTTTGTTTGCTTTACTGCCCCCACTTTTCTAACAATTTTCCAATGGATGAAATTTTGATGAATTCTCACTTGTGCTTTGAAAGATTTGATTGCTTTGCTTAAACAAATCCTTTCTTTCAAGTTCTCTAGTCTCAAGTCAACGTAGTTTCTTTGTGGATCATTCTTATGCTCCCATGTGTATATGTATGATATATTATGTCCATATAAGCTATTATATCAAGCCTATTATTATTTGTAAATAATGTGTAAATAAACCTATTAATAAACTTAATATTAGTAGAATATATTAGCAATGTATATATTAAATATTAGAAACTTTTATTATGATTTCTAACAACATGTGCTTTTATATTTATATATACAGTTTATGTTTGATGATAGCACACTATGTAGAACAACTTTTTCTATGTGATAGTAGATTTTTGGATACAGTGTTGGAAATGTGCTTACTAGTGACTATGTTTCTTAACTTTTGTATTTCTTTTTCATTTACTGAACACATTCACACATTATTCCATTAGTAAATTAACCATCTTATCAAACAACAAATGTCACGATCGCCATATGAAAGCAATAACATAATCAAACAATCACATGCACACTGGACACAAGGATATTTGGTGGAAACCCACCCTCCGAGGCAAAAACCACCCTTTGTTGTTGTTCTCGCTCTATTGCAATTTCATTAATCAAGCAAATCATTTACATAATCATAGTTGGCTATGCCTAGTAAGGAAGTTTCTCATTTGACATCAACTAAGTGAACCCTTATCAACTTGAGACTCCTATCCCCTAAAAGCCTCACCCAATAACCGTTGGACTATATTGTTACTCCCTTCTAATGGCTACCTACACCCATAAGTAAGGAATCCCCATCCTTTCTTCACCATGCTATCTCAATTTGTTGATCAATAGGGCCACATTTCAAAATATTTCAAACTATGACCCATGCACAAGACAACAACGACTTATTCTCTAAATAACTCAAGAATAAAAAAACACCAATCAATGAAACAACCTCAACTCTGCAAATACAATGGTTGCAACACAACTCACATCACTACAACTTCCACTCACAATATCATTCCATCCATACACTCACAATCATCCACATACCACTCCCAACATACATAGCCATAACACATTAGATGCAAGTAATCAACATGCAATCTAAAATAAGCAACATAAACATGAAATACTACTACAACTATGTGAAACAACTCATTGCCCCTGCATACACAAATAAAATTGTCATAACCAAGGAGATATGCTCTCCTCGTCTCTTCTCCCATCAATCTCACAAAGATATGAAATAGAATCATGCCTTGAACATAAGCATTAGCCTCTGAAATACTTCTGTAACTAGGCACTCGATCTCTAGGCTCTACACAGACTTCAGCTCTGTAATATGAGCACTCAGTAACCTCACAAATGGTAGAGGTGATCCTATATTTAAAAAAATTATCCATATTCTCGACTACTCACTTGATTAATGTGTTCACACCTAAAACACTTAATTCTCCAGTTGATTTATTGAATCGAAGCTTCTCCACGAATTTACAATTAATTTCCTCAAAATAAAATTGTGAAATAGCTGAGGAGTGTGAGAAATACTGGGACAATTTCCACTTACAAGAATAGTCGCTTTCTCAACACACTCTCAGAGCGACAAGGGTGCCATAGTTTCTCCCATAGGTTTCTCTGCCAGCGAATGGGACATAAAACCGCTCCCACATGCTTCTCTTCATGGGACCAGGCAGTGGATCCTTCAAAGAACATTTTGTTTCTCTCAATCTAGACTGAATTTTGAAAAACTGCTCATGTGAAAGCTAATTTGGTCTGCTTTGCACAAAACCCATGCCTCGAAATTTTGAGATTCATCCTTATTTGCCCATAAAATACAATGCAAAACTATCACTTCTATCCAAACACCATACTAAACAACCGGGCCATCAAACTTCTCCACAAAAAATCTTCCATCAGTATGTAGCTACCATACCTGTGAGACATCCTCCAAGACTTGCACAACCATCTAAAGCATCCAAAATCACATGTAGATCATCTCCAAGCCCAAAGTATAATATGTCATCATAGGAGACTTAATCCACAAACATGGAGACCAAGGAGACCAACCAACCAACAAAGTTATCCAAGCACCTACAAAATCCATCAAAGCATATGCAACTACTGATGTAAGGTCTACAAAAAATACACAAACCAAGTGTGCATCCAATGGACAAACCAAGTTTGCAACCAATGCACAAGCCAAGTGTCTTTGACTCACATGCTATGAGCAACCATATAAACCAATGCATATCATCTCCAAAACAATTCCACGTTGACATCAATGGCAACCATCACTCACTACAACACTCATCAACTATCACATCAGCACATCATCAATGCATCCTCCCAACACCATGCTACTAGGTTGACATCAACGTCAACCAACAACTCATCACAAAATCAATGCCAACAATCTCACCCTTTAGCATCGATGTCAACCCAAGTTGGGTCAACCAAAGAAACCTCATGAATAACTACTCATTTTCTCCCCCTTTGACATCAATGGAAAAGGGCACTAATCAAGCCATCAATACTCATTGAAGAATCGAGGACAAACATAATGGATATCAATCACTCCCACTCCTTTATGAGCAACAAAAATAATGAGATCTCCATATCATTGAAGAGTAGGAGCAAGACATAAGTATACTAGCAGAAACCTCAAGTAATGGATCCTCCTATATGAACACCATAATCGACCAACTCCAATAGTAGCAACAAAGCATATCCATCAATCATAACATAGTGTGGATAGTAGCAACACATCAGCAGTAACACAACAGTAGCAAGAATATCCAACAATGGCAGTAGTATCAATGCATCATATGCACCAGCAAGAGAAACATTACTCAACTCAGCAGCAACATCAGAAACAATATACCACAATCAACAATTCTCGCTCCACATTCATCCCAACAACATACTCATCAGCAACAACAACAATGCCTCTAAGTAGCATTGATATACACTAATCTCATAAAAACATAACAATACCAACCATGATCCCTCAAGCAACAACATATCATCCATCTGATCAACAAGTGCACGTAAAACATGCTCCCCCCTAAGAACTATATCATTAAGCAACAATAACACAATAAAAGCAAAATGTGGGCAGCAACATATCACGAACAAAAAGATGTGGTCGTCAACACTCTCTCGCTAAAAATTCTCATCTACAAGAGGCTACAACTATCTCACCAAGCTGTTAGACATGAAATTTCTGCAACAATCCTTTCCTCCATGCCACATGCAAGAGGCTAGAGAACCAAGGACTATGACCCAAAAAGATTTGCAACAAAAATACAAGGCTTCATAGCCCTATTACATGGCTACTAGAATGATAGAATGTGACAATACAATGCCTCCTCAAGGCTGAAATATCACTCTATCAAAGAATCAATAATGAAACATGACATTACATGGCTGCAATACAATATATATCAACAAAAACAAATTTTAAATGACTCTCAACTCTCTCTCTAAAGACAATCTTGACTTATGACCACACATACAATATGACTCTTGACTCATAATATGAGAGTACAAAGGTGTAACTATTGTGAAAATGTAAACAACAACCCATGATCAAGATGAATAACTCCATGCCAAAATGAAATAGACACAACTTTTTCCAACATTTTCCTAGCACATGTCATGAACAAGCAGTCTTCAACTATAATAGTCAACAACCCCAATATCACAAGTCTTTGTGAATAAATTTTAGTAGCAATTATCCATCAACATGTATCAATAGGCAATAAGCAACAAGAATCAATCATCATAATCTCTAGCTGAAGAGTATTAGCAACAAGCTTATAATGATCAAGCAGTCATCAAAACCTCATGCATTATGAGCAGCAACAATGATAACAATAGTAACACATGCAACTCATGATCTCTTTGACAAAAACATCAATGAAGATAAAACATCAACATAACAACCACCATAGTTGAGTGTATATCATGTAGCATGAGATCAACCACAACATGATGTATGGATCTCTCAAGTAGCAAATGAAGCATATTATACTAGCAATACACTCAGCAGCAACATCTCTCTCTACCATGGCAACCATCATCCACATCATCGTAATAATAGCAGCATCATAATATGAATATCAATAGCAACAACATCGATGACTCATCTTCAATAATTTGATCTAAAATCAATATTGTAGCAATAGTATATGGAAACTATCCTCAAATAATAACCATGCAACCATGTCTCTATAGCACAACCTCTAGGCATGAGATAACAAACAAAATGAGAAATATGCAATGTATATTTCATCCATGCTCCCATGATATCATATGTGCACCAATTCAAGCACTACATGCAATGTAGAAAACTTCATCCATCAATGCCAATATAACGAACTGTGCAGCAATACTTCTCAAATATTCACAAAACCAACCAACAACTCTTAAGGTATATGCATGTATCACTAATTCTTCCTTGTGTGAAAATGACAATCTAATGAAGTACTATAAATGAGGATTTCAATGAGAGTAACATCACCCTCTCAAGCTAACACCAAACTTCACATGAAGACCATAGTATCTTGCATGACATAAATGTTATACATGCATAACATAGAATCATATCAAACTCCCCCTATGCATATGCCATTTCTCCATCAATTATTGCTTACTGCATAAGACATTCATTAGTGTGCATAAATATAAATGATCTTCACACATCATGGCTACAACCACCAACAAACATGAGACAAAATATAAAATGATATATAAAATATCAATATTTGTAGACTCTACCTAAACTCATGTGTTCTCCTTCTATGCCTCAAATTGATCTTGTGGACCTTAAATGAATAGATACATGAGACTGAAAATTATTTCTTTTAATCACATGCACCTATCAAGTTTTGGATTCTCTTGAAGCCATCTCCTACTAGGCACAAGATGAATATCTACTCCCCCCGAGTAGAATATCCTTCTTCAATCCAAACCATCTTTCCTTTAAATCTTTTAAGGTTCTTTGTAACTCATATTTTCTTATCCATACTTTCTTTGTCTTCAATGGTGGGCTTGCTCCTTTTGTTGGATTAATCTTGTCACATCCGCAAGCTAGAGCCTTGTGGCCATACTTTATACAATTGAAACAATGGTTATCCAACAATCTTTGTTTTCTTGCATAATATCTACAATCTATAGCACGATGACCAAAATGATTGCAAGAAAAGCAATAACCATAAAATAAAATTGGATACCTTATGTTTTGATTTGTCGGATGACATACATTTGATTGCTTCCTTGTTCTCTTGAATTGTTGCATGTTTTGTATATGGCCTTCTCTCCTTTGCTTTGTTGAAAATGGCAACAATACATATTGAAAATGGCACCCATGAGGCTTCTGATTTAATTTTCCCCTAATTAAATTAGAAGTAAATTGTAATTTCATCTCATGGCAACTTGTATTAGTTAACTGAGCTAGGAAGACTTAGTTAGCTTAGGAAATTCGAGTTGAGGGTCAAAGAGGAGGCATGTAGAGTTCTCCCATGATTTTAGGGTGTACAGTTATAGTTACTTGTGAGTTATAATTAGTTAACTCAAGTATTTGAGTTAAAATTAGTTTAACTAGTTCTAAATGAGAGATGAGCTAGGGAGAGGTACAGTGAATTAAATATGATTTAATTCACAAGTAGTGGTCAATCAGTTAACTGATAATTCACTATAAATAGTTGTTGCATATTAATTCTAAGGAAGTCCCAGTTGAGATTAGGGTTAAAGGGAAGATAAGTAACAATTGTATAATTATAAAATTGTACAAGTCATGCATGAGGTCTTTTGGAAGCCTTAGACGAATTGAACAATCATTATTTGAGGTTTTCCTAATTAATAGGGGCTCAATTAGCCCAGGCATGCGTAAGCAAGGCTGGCCATGCAGAGGCAAGCAAAAGGTTAAATATTGTACCAAACTTGGTTAGATCGGTGCAAGATTCGAACAAGATCAGAGTGAGACAATTAGCAGAATGAAAAGGTTTCTCGGGAAGGGAAATAATATTGTATTGTTTCATATCATTGACCATGTGCAATATACAGATAGCGTGGTTTTGATAAATTTCTTTCCTGAGATACATCTTGTGTTGTGCGATCGATTGATTTCTTTCTCTTGCTTGTTTGTGATTATGCGACTGAATTTGGTTTCCACAAATTTGTAGAAGTGATTCAGTATTTTGTTTTAGTACATCACAAGATCAGATTGAATCCATTGGTATAATTTCTACATGGTATTAGAGCGCTAGGAATCACAATAGAAGAGAAGAACCTGAGTTTGTTTTGAACAGGTACATCGAATTTCTAGATTTATTCTTTAGGACCAACAACAGATCAAGATGTCTTTCAATGGCTTGAGACTTGAATATGCCCTTGAGGGAAATTAGAATTACATAGCATGGAAGGACAGGATGGAGGCAATGCTAGAGGAAAACGGACTGAAGGAATTCATTGGCAGTGATATTCCCCAGTCCACAACAACAGATGCTCAACTTCTTGATGCGTGGAAGACGAATGTAGCAGAGGCGAGAAGGATCTTGTTAGAGAGAGTTCAATATCATATTGTCTCGAGTATCCATGGAAAGGAAAATCCATATGCTATGGGGAAGGCCTTAACATATCTATTTTAGAATAGTAGCGACCACGGGAAGTTGGTGCTGAAAGACAAGCTCAAAAAGATCAAGATGGAGGAGGGCAAGATGATACCAAAATACTTGACGAAGTTCACTCAATGTCAAGATGAGCTTGGAAGTGTTGGGGTGATAGTTTCCGATGATGATTTGGTGAGCCTAGCACTTCTAGGCATTCCCAAGAGCTGGCACAACTACCAGGACTATGTGAATGGGAGGGAGAAACTACCAAAGTGGGAGCGATTTTGGTCTGACTTGGTACAAGAAGAGTTTTTTTGGAGCATAGAAGATGGATCCTCATCAAAGACCGATGATGAGGAGAACTGTGCCTTGGCTTGAAGGTGGATAAAGGAAAAGGGAAGGCATCCCATTCCAAATCGGAGCCCGACAAGGTTAGCAAGAAGCGATACTTGTTAAAGGTGAAATGTTTTCATTGTCATGAGCATGGGCATTATGCCTTGAAGTGTCTACAGAAGGCAAGTAAGAAGGAGCCTGTAGTGGCAGCAGCTAGTGAAGAGCTAGCTTCACAGTTCGAGCTTGATTTTACTCTCATTGCATCTATGGCCAACATTGTAATGGATGCATATGGTATCTCAACATCGATGCCTCGTTCCATATGATGGGGAATAGAGATCTCTTCAATGACTTGGAGGAGAAGGACCTCCACCATAACATAGAGCTTGGATATGACGAGAAGTATAGCGCGACTTACATAGGACAATTACCTTTCAGTGGGAGACTGGCTCCCCTCTCAGACTCAAAGATGTTTCATTTGTTCAAGGACTAAAGAAGAATATTGCTTCCGTAATGGTATTGGAAGATCGTGGCTATGATGTGATATTTAGAAAAGGAAAGGTTTTCCTTAAACACGTTGCCACGAGATAGGTGAAACATATCAATGTGCGAGTCAAGAACATGTATGCTCTTGAGTTCGAAGATGCATGGAGAGCTTTAAGGAGAAAAGCAGAGGTTAGAGACTTGGTGGTTGAGAGGGAGCAAAAATTATCTCTCAACATGTAGTCTCAGAAAGTTGTGGAGCAACCACAATTGGAGAAGCAAAGAGGAGACCAAGTGGAGGCATCCACTCAAGGAGAGACCTCCAAAAGGGGGGAATTTTGATCCAGATGGTCACAGGGAGCACATGCAGCCATACCTCCAAGTGAGAGGTGGGGCGATGTGAAGTCATAATCCCAATAGAATAAATTTGGGCAAGATCCATTGAGATGTCTTATCTCATGGATCAGTACCTGGGTATGGGGAGCCCACAGTACATAGTAGCAGGAAGGATCGGTAGTGATTAATGCAGTTATATATCAGAGTGATATATGTCATATACTGGAGCGCATATCAAAGTTGGCAGCAGTGCAAATGGCACAGATGCAGAATCAACAACAGCGCAGAGTTTTCAGTAGACAATGCAGTAACTAATACCAATCAGAGACTCTGATGACAGAAGCATCATACTGATTTAGTTTGGATGCTTTTTAGTTTCAAGAGTTGCAGGAGCAACAACACTAGAGAGAATTGTTACATGCAGAACATTCCAAAGGTACCGAATCAAGATGGAGTTGAATTCCTTTCTTGTTGAGAGGGACTGTTGAAAATGGCAACAAAAAATATTGAAAATGGCACCCATGAGGCTTCTGATTTAATTTTCCCTTACTTAAATTAAAAGTACATGGTAATTTCATCTCATGACAACTTGGATTAGTTAACTAAGTCAGGAAGACATATTTGGCTTAGGAAATTCGATTTGAGGATAAGAGAGGATGCGTGTAGAGTTATACCATGATTTTAGGGGGTCCAGTTACAATTATTTGTGAGTTGTAATTAGTTAACTCAAGCATTTTACTTATTATCAATTTAACTAGTTCTAACTGAGAGATGAGCTAGTGAGAGGTATTAATTAAATATGATTTAATTCACAAGTAGTGGTCAATCAGTTAACTGATAATTCGCTATAAATAGTTGTTTCATGTCATTTCTAAGGAAGGCCTTGTTGAGATTGGGTTTAAAGGGAAGATAACTATCAGTTGTATAATTAGAAAATTGTACGGGTCATGCATGAGGTCATCTAGAAGCCTTAGATGAATTGCACAATCATTATTTTGGATTTTCCTAATTAATAGGGGCTTAATTATCCCAGGAATGTGTAAGCAAGGCTGGTCAGGTAGAGACAAGCAACAGGTTAAATATTGGACCAAACTTGCTTAGATCGGTGCCAGATTCAAGCAGGATAAGATTGAGACAGTCAGCAAAGTGTAGATGTTTCTCAGGAAGGGAAATAAAATTGTATAGTTTCATATTCTTGACCAATGCAATATACAGATAACGGAGTTTTGAGCAGTTACTTTCCCTAGTTACATATTGTGTTGTGTGGTCGATTGATTTTTTTTCTCTTGCTTGTTTGTGATTATGCGATTGAATTTGGTTTCCACAATTTTGTAGAAGTGATTGAGTATTTTGTTTTAGTACATTACAATATCATATTGAATCCATTGGTATAATCTATACATGCTTTTGTTGATATTTTCTTTCCTTCTTTGGATTCCTTGGATGATGATGCTTTTGATATCTTTGATTTACTTGGGATGGTGTGCTTATGATTTTCTGCTACATGGTTGTTCTTCGGTTCCTCCTTTCCTTTCACAAGGCTTGATTCTTCTTCAAAGCCCAATCCATTTTTGATAAGAGGGGGTCTCTGACTGATAAGGATCTCATCCAAAATTTTGTTTCTTTTCTCCAACTTTTGATATTGAGATAGTTGGTTATTTGAATTTTCAAGCTCATATCTCAAAGAGGATAATTCCTCTTGTAGTCTTGTACAATACACTTCTCGATCTTGCAGCTGATTCTTCAACATCTCATTTTCTTTGATAATATCTTCATGTGATGTCTCTTGATATATGAATTTCTTGTCAATGCTCTCATGGTTGCTATCACTATCTCCTTTTGAGGAGATTGGTTCTGCTTCTGCTACAAATGTATATTATTCTGTAATATGTTCCTTTTCTTCAATAATGGAATAAGGTTATTCAATAATTTTTGAAATATGAGATCTATCTTTTCCATACATACTATGCAACTTATCCATGATCTCTTTTGCATTTTTTTCAGTGAATTACTATAACAACATCACGATATCTTCAAAATGATCCTTTTGGATTTCTCATTTGATTCATCATATGTATTATATTCTAATGAGAGAAAAACATCCACATCAAGATCTATGGAATGAGCTTCCAATCTTACCTTCCATAACGCATAATTCGATCCATGAAGAATGAGTAGTCCATCTACACCAAAATATCCTTGATATCCCACGATCTTTGTTCCAGCGGTGAAGTTGCAACAAAGGCACTGTGCTCTGATACCAATTGTTGGAAATGTGCTCACTATTAGGGCAGGGTTGAATTAGTAGTGACTATGTTTCTTAACTTTTGTATTTCTTTTTCATTTACTAAACACATTCACACATTATGCCATTAGTAAACTAACCACCATATCAAATAACAAATTCAATGATCATCATATGAAATCCATTACATAATCAAACAATTACATGCACAAGGGACACAAGGATCTCTCATGGAAAACCGCCCTCCGAGGCAAAAGCCACCCTTTGTTGTTATTTTTGTTGCTCTGTTGCAATTTCCTTAATCAAGCAAATCATTTACATAATCATAGGCTATGCCCAACAAGGAATTTTCTAATATGGCATCAACTAAGTGAACTCCTATCCACTAGAGACTCGTATCCCCTACAAGCCTCACCCAACACCCATTGGACTATGAGAATATTACTTCCTTTTTACTGGCTACCTACACCCATAGGCAAGGAACCCCCATCCCTTCTTCACCATGTTATCTCAATTTATTGATCAATAGGGCCACATTTCAGAATATTTCAAACTAGGACCCATGCACAAGACAACACCAACTTCTTCTCTAATGAACTCAAGAATACAAAAACACTAATCAATGAAACAATCTCAACTTTGAAAATACAATGGCTGCAACACAACTCACATCACTACAACTTCCAGTCACACTATCATTCCATCCATACACTCACAATCATCCACATACCACTCTCAACATGCATATCCATAATACATTACATGCAAGTAATCAACATGCAATCTAAAATAAGCAACATAAACATGAAATATTGCTACAACTATGTGAAACAATTCACTGCCCCTACATACACAAATAAAACTATCATAACAAAGGAGCTAAGCTCTCCCCATCTCTTCTCCCGTCAATCTCTCAAAGATATGCAATAGAATCATGCCTTGAACACAATCATTAGCCTTCGAAATACTTCTGCAACGAGGCACTCGATCTCCAGGCTCTACACAAACTTCAGCTCTATAATATGAGCACTCAGTAACCTCACAAATGGTAGAGGTGCTCCTCTATTTAAACAAATTCTCCATCTTCTCCACTTCTTACATGATTAATGTGTTCACACCTCAAACACTTAATTTGCCTGTTAATTTAGTGAATAGAAGTTTCTCCACGAATTTACAATTATTTTCCTCAAAATACAATCGCAAAATAACTGAGGAGCGCGAGAATTTCGAAGACAATTTTCAATTACATGCATAGTCGCTTGCATAAAGAAGTCTCATAGTGTCTATGATGCCATAGTGGCTCCCATAGGTTGCTATGCCAGGGACTTGGAACTAAATCCACTCCCACGGGCTGCTCTCCATGCAACTAGGTAGGGGATCCTTCGAATAACCTTCCGTTTATCTCAATCTGTACCAAATTTTTAAAAATTGCTCATGTGAACGCTAATTTGGTTCATTCCGCACAAAACCCATGTCTCAGAATTTAGAGATCCATCCTCATTTTCCCAGAAAATCCAATGTAAAACTTTCACTTGTATCCAAACGCCATACTAAACAACTAGGCCATTAAACTTCTCTACAACAACTTTTCCATCAGTGTGTAGCCACCATACCCATCCAACATCCTCCAAGACCTGCACAACCATCTAAAGCGTCCACAATCACATGTAGATCCTCTCCAAGCCCAAAGTATAACATGTCATCGTAGGAGTCCTAATCCAGGAACATGGAGACCATGGAGACCAACCAACCAACAAAATTATCCAAGCACCTGAAACATCCATCAAATCATGTGCAGCTGCTGATTTAAGGTATAAAAAAATACACAAACCAAGTTTTCATCCAATGGACACACCAAGTTTGCACCAATGCACAATATAAGTGTCTTTGCCTCACATGTTATCCACAACCAAGAACCACTGCAACCATGCAACATAAGAAACCATATAAACCAATTCATATCATCTCCAAATCAAGTCCAGGTTGACATCAGTTCCAACCATCACTCACTGCAACACTCATAAATTATCACCTCATCACATCATCATTGCAACCTCCAACACCATGATACTTGGTTGACATCAATTCCAACCAAACAAATCATCACAACATCAATGCCAAAAATCTCCCCCTTTGGAATTGATGTCAACCCAAGTTGGTTCAACCAAAGCAACCTCATGAAGAACTCCTTATCCCCCTCCCTTTGAAATCAATGGCAAAGGTAACTAATCAAGCCAACAATACTCACTAAAAAATCAAGGACAAATATAGCGATTATCATCCACTCTCACTCCTCTATGAGAAACAACAATAACGAGATCTCCATATCATGGAAGTAGGAGCAAGACATAAGTATCCTAGCAACAACCTCAAGTAATGGCACCTCTTATACGAACACCATACTCAACCAACTCCAATAGTAGAAACAAGGCATATCCCTCAATCATAACAAAGTGTGGATAATAGCAACACATCAGCAGTAACACAACAACATAAATAATATCCAACAATGGTAGTAGTCTCATTGCATCATATGCACTAGCAAGAGCAACAACACTCAAATCAGCAACAACATCAACAACAATATACCACAAGAAACAATACTTTCTCCACAGTGATCCCAACAACATACTCATCAGAATCAACATCAAGCAACAACAACAATGCCTCTAAGTAGCAACGATATACACCAACCTTATAAAAATATAGCAGCACCAACCATGCTCCCTCAAGCAACAACACATCATCCATCTGATCAATAAGTGCACGCAAAACATGCTCCCCCTGAGCACTATATCATCAAGAAACAGTAGCACTTTAAAAGCATAGTGTGGGCAATAACATATCACGAACAAAAAGATGTGGTCATCAACACTCTCTCGTTGAAACTGCTCCTCTACAAGAGGCTACAACTATCTCACCAAGCTATTGGACATGAAACTTCTGCAATAACCATTTCATCCATGCCACATGCAAGAGGCTAGAGAACCAAGGACTATGACCCAAAAATATTTGCAACGAAAATATAAGGCTTCATAGGCCTATTACATGGCTACAAGAATGATAGAATGTGACAATACAGTGCCTCCTCAAGGTTGAAATATGAATCTATCAAAGACTCAATAACAAAACATGACATTACATGGATGTAATATGACATATATTATCTGAAACAAAGCTGAAATGACTCGCAACTCTCTCTCTGAAGACAATCTTGACTTATAGTCACACATAAAATATTACTCATGACTCATAATATGAGATTACAAAGGTGTAATTGTTGTGACAGTGTAAGCAAAAACCCACGATCAAGTTGAATAACTCTGTGCCAAAAGGAAATAGACACAACTCTCTCCAAAATTTTGCTAGCACGTGTCATGAACTAGCATCCTGCAACTATAATAGCCAACAACCACAATATCACAAGTCTTCATGAATAAATTGTAGCAACAACTATCCATCAACATGTAGCAATAGGAAATAAGCAGCAAGAATCAATCATCATAATCTCCAGCTGAAGAGTAGTAGCAGCAAGCTTATAATCATTAATCAGCCATCAAAACCTCATGCATCATGAACAACAAGAATTATAACAATAGTAACACATGCAACTCACGATCACTTTGACCTAAACATCAATGAAGATAAAGCAACAACAAAAAAACCACCATAGCTA
This sequence comes from Pinus albicaulis, assembly GCA_034641835.2. NCBI lineage: Eukaryota > Viridiplantae > Streptophyta > Pinopsida > Pinales > Pinaceae > Pinus > Pinus albicaulis. Next base: position 1,048,042,927 of record CM076580.1, read on the forward strand.
AACATATATGTAACATGAGATCAGCCACAACATAATGAATGGATATCTCAAGCAGCAAATAAAGCATATTATACCAAAAACACACTCATTAATAAAATCTCTCTCTACCAAGAAAATCATCATCCATATCATGGTAATAATAGCTACATCATAATATGACTATCAACAACAAAAACATCAATGACTCATCTTCAATTATCTGATCTAAATCAATCCTGCAGCAACAATATATGGAAACCATCCTTAAATAATAATCATGCAACCGTGTCATTGTAGCACATCGTCTAGGCATAAGATAACCAAAAAAATGAGAAATCTGCAATGTAAATTTCATCCATGCTCCCGTGATATCATATGTGCACCAATTCAAGAACCACATGCAATGTAGAAAACTTCAACCATGAATGAAAATATAATGAACTATGCGATAATACTTCTCAAATATTCACAAAACCAACCATCAACTCTTAAGGCATATGCACGCATCACTAATTCTTCCTCATGTGAAAGATGACTATCTAATAAGTACCATAAATGAGGATTTCATTGAGAGTATCATCACTCTCTCAAGCTAACACCAAACTTCCTATGAAGGCCATAGTATCCTACATGAAATAATTGTTATACATGCATAACATAGAATCATATCAAACTGCCCCTATGCATATGCCATTTACCCATCAATATTTCTTGTTGCATAAGGCATTCGTTAGTTTTCATAAATATAAATGATATTCACACATCATGGTTGCAACCACCAACAAACATGAGACAAAAGATAAAATGACAGGCAAAATATCAATCTTTGTAGACTCCCCCTGAACTCACTATGCCTCAAGCCGATCTTGTGGAACTGAAATGAATAGATGCATGAGGCTAAAAATTCCTTCTTTTAATTACATACACCAATCAAGTTTTGGCTTCTCTTGAAGCCATATCCTTTTGAGAATAAGATGAAGATCTACTCCCTCTAAGTAGAATATCCTTCTTCAAACCAAACCATGTTTCCTTAAAATCCTTTAAGGTTCTTTGTAACTCATCTTTTCTTATCCATACTTTCTTTGTCGTCAATGGTGGGCTTGCTCCTTTTGTTGGGTTAATCCTATCATATCTTCAAGCTAGAGCTTTGTGTCCATACTTTCTACACTTGAAACAATGGTTACCCAAAAATATTTGTTTTATTGAATAATATTTACAATCTCTAGCACGATGACCAAAATGATTGCAAGAAAATAAATAACCATAAAATAAACTTGGATAACTTACGTTTTGATTTGTCGGATGACATACATTTGACTGCTTCCTTATTCTCCTGAATTTCTGCATGTTGTGTATGTGGTCTTCTCTCCTTTTTGTTTATTGTTTCTTTCCTTCTTTGGCTTCCTCGGATGATTATGCTTCCAAGATATTTGATTTACTTGGGATGGTGTGCATGTCATGGCATGCTTATGATTTTTTGCTACATGGATGTCCTTCACTTCCTCCTTTCCTTTCACAAGGCTTGATTCTTCTTCAAATCCCAATCCGATTTTGATAAGAGGAGATCTCTAACTAATAAGGATCTCATCCAAAAAAATTGCTGCTTTTCTCCAACTTCTGATATTGAGATGGTTGATTATTTGTTTTTTCAAGATCATATCTCAAAAAGGCTAATTCCTCTTCTAGTCTTGCACAATACTCTTCCTGATCTTGCAAATGATTCTTCAACATCTCATTTTCTTTGATAATATCTTCATGTGATGTGTATTGATCAATGAATTTCATGTCAATGCTATCATGGCTGCTCTCACTATCTCCTTGAGAGGATATTGGTTCATCTTCTACTATGAATGTAGATTGTTTTGTAATATGTTCCTTTTCTTCAAGAATGGAATGAGGTTCTTAAAAAAAAATTGAAATATGAGATCCATCTCTTCCATACATACTATGCAACTTATCCATTATCTCTTTTGCAGTGACTTACTATAGCAACATCATGATATAATAGGGTCTTCAAAATGAACTTTTTGGGTTTCTCATTTGATTCATCATATGTATTATATTCTAATGAAATCAAAACATCCACATCAAGATCTATGAAACAAGCTTCCAATCTTACCTTCCATAGTGCATAAATCGATCCGTAAAGAGTGAGTAGTCCATCTCCACCAAAATCTCCTCGATAGCTCATGATCTTCCTTCCAGCGGTGAAGCTGCAACAAAGGCACTGTGCTCTAATACCAATTTTTAGAAATGTTCTCACTACTAAGAGGGGGGGTGGGGGGGGGGGGGGTAGGGTGGGGCGTGAATCAATAGTGACTATGTTTCTTAGGTTTTGTGATTCTTTCTCACTTACTCAACACATTCACACATTATTCCATTAGTAAATTAACCGTCATATCAAATAAAAAATTCCACGAGCATCACATGAAATCCATAACATAATCAAACAATGACATGCACAAGGGACACAAGGATCTCTGGTGGAAACCCTCCCTCCGAGCTAAAAACCACCCTTTGCTGCGCTGTTGCAATTTAATGAATCAAGCAAATCATTTACATAATCATAGTTGGCTATGCCTAGCAAGGAAGTTTCTCATATGACATTGACTAAGTGAACTCCTATCCCCTAAAAGCCTCACCCAACAACCATTGGAATATGAGAATGTTACTTCGTTTCACTGGCTAACTACACCCATAAGCAAGGAATCCCCATCCCTTCTTCACCATTCTATATAGATTTGTGGATCAATAGGGCCACATTTCAGAATATTTCAAAGTAGGATCCATGCACAAGACAACATCAACTTCTTCTCTAATGAACTCAACAATACAAAACCCCAATCAGTGAAACAACCTCAACTCTGCAAATACAATGGCTACAACACAACTCACATCACTACAACTTCCACTCACAATCTCATTCCATCCATACACTGACAATCATCCACATACCACTCCCAACATACGCAACCATAACACATTAGATTCAAGTAATCAACATGCAATCTAAAATAAGCAACATAAACATGAAATACTGCTACAACTATGTTAAACAACTCACTACCCCTGCATACAAAAATAAAAATGTCATAACCAAGGAGCTATGCTCTCCTCATCTCTTCTCCCATCAATCTCTCATTGATATGTGATAGAATCATGCCTTGAATGTAGAAATTATACAAACATATGTATATTAATGGATTCAATCCGATCTAACAATGTATTAAAGCTAGACAATGAATCCTTCTACAAATCAATTATGTGGAAATTAAACATAATCACTAATCACATTAAGCAAAGAAAGAATCAAAGCAAACCACAACATATATAATTTCATAGGGAAAGCTTGTTGTTCAAAAGCCCTCTATCATGTATTGTATATTCCACAAGGAATCATGAAACAATTACAATGCACTTTCTCACAAGAGTCTCTTGCAATCTGCCTATCATCTCACACTGATCCAGACAAAATCGGGCCAACACTTGGCCAATTCTCAGCCTGTCTTCAGCCTGCCTTGCTCACACAATTCCTAATGAATGAAATCCCTATTATTTATGAATTTCAGCCTTCCTCAACTGCCTTGAGTATCATGGGCATCCTGTGATTTTTTAACTGCATCTGTGCAGTCTGCTAATATCACAACTGATAGTTAACTTCCCTTTAACCTTTGTCTTAACTGGGTCTCCACTGGAACTGACATGCATGCAGCCATTAATATTAAATCATCAGTTGCATGGCAGATCATTGCATGTGAATTAAATAAGATTTAATTCACTTGATCTCTCACTAGTGTAACAAACAGTTACAACTAGTTCAACTGACATTAACTCACCTAACTGAGTTAGCTGATTACTCATGCATTAAACTCATGCACTTAACTGCAACTTGAACTCTAAAACACATAGAATCACTCTCCATGCCTCACCAAATACCCTCAACTCGAAATTCATGAGCTAACTGAGTTTATCACACTCAATTAACTATTACAAGTGATTATGAGATAAGATTACATTTTATTGTCCAATTTAATTAAGGGACAATTAAATTTGACACATATCCAATTTATTAAATAAATTTAATTGCACAATAATGTATCGCTAAGACCCATCACTACATGACCTGTGGTCCCACACTAGTGTAGGTGCTGTTATGTTTCTTTTGGATGCCAATTTCACTGTTTCTTATTGCAAACTTCAACACTCGCTCTCAACAAGAAAGGAATGTCCTTGCATACGCACATGCAACTCTTGCATGTGACACTTCTCTAGTGTTGTTCGCACATGCAACTCTTGCATGCAACACTTCTCTAGTGTTTCTCGCACATGCAACTCTTGCATGCAACACTTCTGAAATTGAATAGCCTCCAAACAAATGAATCAATATAATGCATCTGTCATCAGAGTCTTCTGACTGCTGCTAGCTACTGCACATGTCTACTGGACTCTCTGTGTTGTTGACATCTGCATCCATGCACTCTGCACTGCTGCCAACTCTGATCTGCGCTCCAGTATCTGACACTTATCACTCTGATTTCTGTCCTCCTGACATCTGACTGCATCAATCTAATTGATTATGCTATTGTTGCACTGTGGGCTCCTCATAGCTAGGTTCGATCCATGAGACACCCCATCTCAATGAACCCTGCCCAATTTCTTCTTGGGATTATTCTTGCACAACACCCCATCTCACATATGGAGGTACAGATGCATGTACTCCCTCTGCCCATATTGCTCGAAATTTCTCTACTTGAGTCATTTCTGCCACTCCACGATCCTCTGCATGTGGCTACGCCACATCTTGAGGTTCATTCTTTGGAATCAAGAGTTCCTAATTTGCATGCAAATCAAGCTCCCACTCAAGGGGAAATTGCATAGCTTTATAACACTTCCCCATGGTACATCCCTTGCATGTGTCCATCTTCACAAGAGTACCCTTTGGAAGCCCCGTAGAAATCTGCTGCATGACCTTCAAAGCTCCATGGTGTAACTCACCCTTATCCCAACTCATCACTTTGTCTACTTTACCCATCAATGATGCACAACCATCTACATCAAGTTTATAGAGATTCTTCACACGAATCCCAATCTTCTTGGCTTGTCCTGTTGCTTTATGTCGAAGGAAATATTTTCCTTCACTGAAAACAACATCATAGTCTCTATCCTCCAACTTTGCGACAGAGACCAAATTTTTCTTCAACCCTGGTACATGCATTACATCTTTTAATAAAAATGGTTTACCTGACTGTCTCCGGAAAGTAACTGTACCGATCCCGATAGTGTTATACCTTCCGTCGCCACCCATTTCGATATGCATTTGGAGGTCCTTCTCCTCCAAGCTACTGAAAATTTCTTTGTCTCTCGTCATGTGGAAAGATGCACCACTATCCAAGTACCACCCTGGTCCCATCATACTTGACACCATGCACGGGATCATCGAGAATTCCAACTCAAATTGCGAGGCCAAAGCCTCAAGAGCTACAAATCCTGAAGCCTTCTTGTTCTTCTTCTTTTGTGGACAATTAGTGGCATAATGTCCATGCTCGTGACAGTGAAAACACTTCACTTTGGACATGTCACACTCCTTGCCTTATTTGATAGTCTCATATTTGGAATAGGATTTCTTTCCTTTCCCCTTCTTCGCCTGCCCAGCTAAGGCACAATTTTCTTCATCATCTTCCCTAGATGAAGATCCATCCCTGGTATTCTGCCTGAATTCTTCTTGTACCAAATCCAACCAAAGTCGTTCCCAATCTAGCAGCTTCTCCCTTCCATTGAGAAAGTCCTGATAACTATGCCAACCCTTGGGAAGTCTTAGAAGAGCTAGGCTCACCGAGTCATTATCCGTGACAGTAATTCCAACACTTCCAAGCTCATCTCGACATTAGACAAACTTTTTTAAATATATCGGAATAGTGTCACCTTTCTCCATTTTGATTTTCTTGAGCTTGTCCTTCAGTGCCAATTTCTATGATCACTACTGCTCTGAAAAAATTCTATCAAAGCCTTCCACATTGCATATGGAGTCGCTTTTCCATGGAGACTTGAGACAATGTCGTCTCGTACTACCTCCAGTAAGATCCTCCTCTCCCTTGCAACCTTCTTTTTCCAAGAATTATGGTTTGAGACATCTACTACAATGGGTTTGGGAACATCATTATCAATGAATTATTTCAACCCATTGTCCTCCAGTACTGCCTCCATCCTGTATTTCCACGCAATATATTTAGATCTGCCCTCGAGTGCATACTCCAATCTCAAGCCATTGAAATCCATTTCGATCTTGATTCGATTTCGCACCAAGAACACCTTTTGCAAATTCGAATTCTATTCAGTCACAAACTCAACTTCTCCTCTACTATAGTGATTTCCTGTGCTCTGATACCATGTAGAAATTGTACAAACATATGTATATCAATGGATTCAATCCGATCTAACAATGTACTAAAGCTAGATACTGAATCCTTCTACAAATCAATTATGCAAAAATTAAACACAATCGCCAATCACATTAAGCAAAGAAAGAATCAAATCAAACCACAACACAGATAGTTTCTCGGGGAAAGATTGCTGCTCAAAACCCCTCTATCATATATTGTATATTCCACAAGGAATCATGAAACAATTACAATGCACTCTTCTCACAAGAGTCTCCTGCAATCTGCCTATTGTCTCACACTACTCCAGACAAAATCAGGCCAACACTTAGCCAATTCTCAGCCTGTCTTCATTTCAGCCTTCCTCAACTGCGCTGAGTATCATGGGCATCCTGTGGTGTTTTAACTGCATCTGGGAAGTCTTCTAATATCAGAACGAATTATTTAACTTCCCTTTAACCTTTGTCTCAACTGGGTCTCCACTGGAACTAACATGCATGCAACTATTAATAGTAAATCATCAGTTGCATGGCAGATCATTGCATGTGAATTAAATAAGATTTAATTCACTTGATCTCTCACTAGTGCAACAAACAGTTACAACTAGTTCAAATGACTTTAACTCACCTAACTGAGCTAACTGATTACTCATGCACTTAACTGCAACTTGAACTCTAAAACACATAGAATCACTCTACATGCCTCACCAACTAACCTCAACTTGAAATTCATGAGCTAACTGAGTTTATCACACTCAGTTACCTATTACAAGTGATTATGAGATAAGATTACATTTTATTGTCCAATTTAATTAAGGGATAATTAAATTTGGCACATATCCAATTTATTAAATAAATTGAATTGCACACTAATGTATCGCTAGGACCATCATTACATGACATGTGGTCCCATACTAGTGTAGGTGATGTCATGTTGCTTTTGGATGCCAATTTCACTATTTCTTGTTTCCAACTTCAACATTGAACACAAGCATTAGCATCTGAAATACTTCTGCAACTAGGCACTCGATCTCTAGGCTCTACACAAACTTTAGGTTTGCAATATTAGCACTCAGTAACCTCACTAAAGGTAGAGGTGCTCATATATTTAAAAAAATTCCCCATATTCTCCACAATTGACTTGATTAATGTGTTCACACCTAAAACACTTAATTCTCCAGTTGATTTAGTGAATAGAAGCTTCTACATGAATTTACAATTAATTTTCTGAAAATAAATCGTGAAATAGCTAAGGAGAGCTAGAAATCCAGAGACAATTTTCACTTACAGGCATAGTCGCTTGCACAACACACTCTTAGAGCGATTGTGATTTCATAATCACTCCCATAGGTTTCTCCACCAATGACTGGGACCTACAACCGCTCCCACAAGATGTTCTCCATGCGACTATGTAGGGGATCATTCGAAGAACCTTTCGTTTCTCTCAATCTAGACCGAATTTTGAAAAAATTCTCAATGGAAAGCTAATTCCGTTTGTTCTACACAAAACTTGTGTCTCAGAATTTTCAGATCCATCATCATTTTCTCATAAAATCTAATGCAAAAATGTCACTTCTATCCAAACACCATACTAAACAACTGGGCCATCAAAATTCTCCACAACAACTTTGCCATTAATATGCAGCTACCATACCTATCAGACATCCTCCAAGACCTACACAAGAATCTGAAGCATCCACAATCACATGTAGATTCTCTCCAAGCCTAAATTATAACATGTCATCATAGGAGACCTAATTCGGGAGCATGGAGACCAAGGAGACCAACCAACCAAAGAATTTATCTAAGCACCTGCAACATCCATCAAAGCATATGCATCTATTGATGTAAGGTCTATAACAAATACACAAACCAAGTGTGCATCCAATGGAATAACCAAGTTTACAACCAATGCACAATCCAAGTCTTTCTGCCTCACATGCTATCAACAACCAACAACTATTGCAACCATGCAACATAAGCAACCATACGATCCAATGCATATCATCTCCAAACCAAGTCCAGGTTGACATCAATGCCAACCATCACTCACTACAACACTCATCAACTATCACCTCATCACATCATCAATGTATCCTCCAACACCATGCTACTAGGTTGACATCAATGCCAACCAAAAAACTCATCACAACATCAATGCCAACAATCTCCCCCTTTGGAATTGATATCAACCCAAGATGGGTCAACCAAATCAATCTCATGAATAAATCCTCATTTTATCCCCCTTTAACATCAATGGAAAAGGGAACTAATCAAGCCATCAATACTCACTAGAGAATCGAGGACAAACATAACAGATATTGACCACTCTCACTCCTTTATGAGCAACAACAATAACTAGATCTCCATATCATGGAAGTAGGAGCAAGACGTAAGTATACTAGCAGAAACCTCAAGTAATGGCTCCTCCTATATGAAAACCATAATCAACCAACTCTAATAGTAGAAGCAAGCCATATCCATCAATCATAACATAGTGTGGATAACAACAACACATCAGCAGTAACACAACAACAACACATCAGCAGTAACACAACAACAACAAGAATATCCAACAATGGTAGTAGTCTCAACACATCATAGGCACCAACATCAACCCCAATATACCCCAAGCAACAATACTCTCTCCAAATTCATCCCAAAAACATACTCTTCAACAACAACATCAAGCAATAAAAACAATGCCTCTAAGTAGCGTCACTATACACTAATCTCATAAGAACGTAAAAACACCAACCATGCTCCCTCAAGAAGAAACATATCATCCATTTGATCAACAAGTGCACAAAAAACATGCTCCCCCTGAGCACTATATCATTAAGCAGCAGTAGCACAATAATAGCATAGTGTGGGCAACAACATATCACGAACAAAAAGAAGTGGCGATAAACACTCTCTCTTTGAAAATGATCCTCTATAGTATGCTACAACTATCTCACCAAGTTGTTGTACATGGAACTTCTGCAATAATCATTTCCTCCATGCCACATGCAAGAGGCTAGAGAACCAAGGACTATGACCCAAAATGATTTTCAATGAAAATACAAGGCTTCATAGGCCTATTACATGGCTACAAGAATGATAGAATCTGACAATACAATGCCTCCTCAAGGCTGAAATATGACTCTGTCAAAGACTTAATAATGAAACATGACATTACATGGATGAAATATATCATATATCAGCTGAATCAAAACTGAAATGACTCTCAACTCTCTGTCTGGAGACAATCTTGAATTATGACCACACATATAGTATGAATCATGACTCATAATATGAGAGTACAAAGGTGTAATTGTTGTGAAAATGTGAGCAACAACCCATGATCAAGATGAATAACTCCATGCCAAAAGGAAATAGACACAAATCTCTCCAAAATTTTTCTAGCACATTTCATGAACTAGTAGCATGCAACTATAATAGTCAACAACCCCAATATCACAAGTCTTCGTGAACAAATTGTAGCAGCAACTATCCATAAACATGTACCAATAGGCAATAAGCAACAAGAATCAATCATCATAATCTCTAGTTGAAGAGTATTAGTAGCAAGCTTATAATCATCAAGCAACCATCAAAACCTCATGCATTATGAACAACAATGATACCAATAGTAACACATGCAACTCATGATCTCTTTGACCAAAACATCAATGAATATAAAGCAACAACATAACAACTACCATAGTTGGACATACATGTAGAATGAGATTAGCCACAACATAATGTATGGATCTCTCAAGCAACAAATGAAGCATATATACTAGCAATACAATCAACATTAACATCTCTCGCTACTAAGGAAATCATCATCCATATCATGGTAATACTAGTAGAATCATACTATGACTATCAACAACAACAACATTAATGAATGATCTTTAATAATATGATCTAAAATCAATATTTCAACAACAATATATGGAAACAATCCTCAAATAATAACCATGCAACCATGTCACTATAGCACACCATCTAGGCATGAGATAACCAAAAAATTAGAAATATGCAACGTAAATTTCATCCATGCTCCCATGATATCATATGTGCACCAACTCAAGCACCACATCCAATGTAGAAAACTTCAACCATCAATACCAGTATAACGAACCATGCAGCAATACTTCTCGAATATTCACAAAACCAATGAGAAACTCTTAAGGCACATGCATGCATCACTAATTCTTCCCATGAAGGCCATAGTCTCATGACATAAATTTTATACATGCATAACATAGAATCATATCAAACTCCCCCTATGCATATGCCATTTCTCCATCAATTATTGTTGGCTACATAAGACATTTGTTAGTGTGCATAAAAATAAATGATCTTCACATATCATGGCTGCAAAGACCAACAAACATGACACAAAAGATAAAATGACATGCAAAATATCAATCTTTGTAGACCCCCCCTGAACTCTTGTGTTCTCCTTCTATACCTCAAACCTATCTTGTGGACCTGAAATGAATAGGTGCATGAGGCTGAAAATTCATTCTTTTAATCACATGCACCTATCAAGTTTTGGCTTCTCATGAAGCAATCTCCTATTGGGCACATGATGAAGATCTTTTCCCCCTGAGTAGAATATCCTTCTTCAAACCAAACCATATTTCCTTGAAATCCTTTAAGGTTCTTTGTAACTCATATTTTCTTATCCATGCTTTCTTTGTCTTCAATGGTGGGCTTGCTCCTTTTGTTGGTTTAATCCTGTCATATCTGCGAGCTAGAGCCTCGTGTCCATACTTTCTACACTTGAAAAAAATTTTATCCAACAATCTTTGTTTTCTTGCATAATATTTACAATCTTTAGCATGATCGCCAAAATGATTGTAAGAAAAACAATAACCATAAAATAAACATGGATACCTTGCGTTTTAATTTTCCAGATGACATACATTTTACTGCTTCCTTATTCTCTTGAATTGCTGAAACTTGTGTATATGGTCTTCTCTCCTTTGCTTCTGTTGAGAGTTCTTTCCTTCTTTGGCTTCCTTGGATGATGATTCTTTTGAGATCTATGATTTTCTTGGGATGGTGTGCCTGTGATGGCATGTTTATGATTTTTTGCTACATGGTTGTCCTTCACTTCCTCCTTTCATTTCACAAGGCTTGATTCTTCTTCAATGCCCAACCTAGATTTGATAAGAGGAAATCCATGACTGATAGGGATCTCCTCAAAAATTTTGTTGCTTTTCTCCAACTTCCGATATTGAGATATTTGGTTATTTGCATTTTCAAGCTCATATCTCAAAGAGACTAACTCCTCTTCTAGTCTTGCACAATAGTCTTCCCGATCTTGCAGATGATTCTTCAACATCTCATTTTCTTTGATAATATCTTCATGTGATGTCTCTTGATCAATGAATTTCATGTCAATTCTCTCATGGCTGCTCTCACTATCTTCTTGAGAGGAGATTGGTTCTGCTTCTGCTATGAATGTAGATTCTTTTGTAATATTTTCCTTTTCTTCAAGAACGGAATGAGGTTCTTCAATAATCTTTTAAATATGAGATCCATCTCTTCCATACATACTATACAACTTATCCATTATCTATTTTGCAGTGACTTATTATAGCAACATGATCTTCAACTTATCCATTATCTTCAAAATTATCTTTTTGGATTTCTCATTTGATTCATCATATGTATTATATTCTAATTAGAGCAAAACACCCACATCAAGAGCTATGAAATAAGCTTCCAATCTCACCTTCCATAGTGCATATTTGATCCATGAAGAGTGAGTAGTCCATCTCCACCAAAATTTCCTTGATAACCCATGATCTTCCTTCTAGCGGTCAAGCTACAACAAAGGCACTGTGCTCTGATACCAATTGTTGGAAATGTGCTCACTACTAAGAGGGGGGAGGGGGGTGAATCAATAGTGACTACATTTTTTAAATTTTGTATTTATTTTTCTTTTACTGAACACATTCACACATTATTCCATTAGTAAATTAACCATCCTATCAAATAAAAATGCCATAATCATCATATGAAACCCATAACATAATTAAACAATGAGAAGCACAAGGGACACAAGGATCTCTGGTGGAAAACCTCCCTCTGAGGCAAAAACCACCCTTTGTTGTTGTTTCTGCTATGTTGCAATTTCATTAATCAAGAAAATCATTTACATAATCATAGTTGGCTATTCCCAGCAAGGAATTTTCTCATATTACATCAACTGCGTGAACTCCTATCCATTGAGGACTCCTTTCCCCTAAAATCTTTGCCCAACAACCATTGGACTATGAGAATGTTACTTCAATTTACTGGCTACCTACACCCATAGGAAAGGAACCCCTATCCCTTCTTCACCATGCTATCTTAATGTGCTGATAAACAGGGCCAAATTTCACAATATTTCAAACTAGGACCCATGCACAAGACAACAACAAATTCTTCTCTAATGAACTCAAGAATACAAAAACACAAATCAATGAAACAACCTCAACTCTACAAATACAATGGCTACAACACAACTCACATCACCACAACTTCCACTGACAATCCCATTCCATCCATACACTCACAATATTCCATATACCACTCCAAACATACACAAACACAATACATTAAATGCAAGTAATCAACATGCAATCTAAAATAAGCAACATAAACATGAAATACTTCTACAACTATGTGAAACGACTCACTGCCCCTGCATACACAAATAAAACTGTCATAACCAAGTATAAATTCTCTCCTCATCTCTTCTCCCATTAATCTCTCAAATATCTGCAATATAATCATCCCTTGAACACAAGCATTAGCCTCTGAAATACTTCTGCAACTGGACACTTGATCTCTAGGCTTTACACAGACTTTAACTCTTCAATATGAACACTCAGTAACCTCACAAATGGTAGAGGTGCTCCTCTATTTAAAAAGAATTCTCCATCTTCTTCCCTAATCACTTGATTAATGTGTTCACACCTCAAACACTTAAATTCTTTAGTTGATTTAATGAATAGAAGCATCTCCACCAATTTACAATTAATTTCCTCAAAATAAGATCGGGAAATAGCTAAGAAGTGCGAGAAATTTGGAGACAATTTTCTCTTACATGCATAGTTGCTTATATAACACATTCTTATAGTGACTTGGATGCCATAGTCATTCCCATAGGTTGCTCTGCCAGCGATTGGGACCTAAAACCGCTCTCGTAGGTTGCTCTCCATGCGAGTAGGCATGAGATCCTTCGAAGAACCTTTCGCTTCTCTCAATCTGTACCTAATTTTGAAAATTTGATAATATTAAAGCTAATTTGGTTCGTTCTACACAAAACCCATGTCTTATAATTTTGAGATCCATCCTCATTTTCCCAGAAAAATCCAATGAAAAATTGTCACTTCTATCTAAACACCATACTAAACAACATGGCCATCAAACTTCTCCACAACAAATATGCCATTAGTATGCAACTACCATACATGTTAGACATCCTCCAAGACATGCACAACCATCTAAAGCATCCATAATCACATGTACATCCTCTCCAACCCCAAAGTATAACATGTCATCATAGTAGACCTAATCGAAGAACATGGAGGCCAATGAGACTAACCAAATAACAAAGTTATCCAAGCACCTACAACATCCATCAAAGCATCTGCAACTACTGATGTAAGGTCTACAAAAACTACACAAACCAAGTGTGCACCCAATGGAAAAACCATGTTTGCAACCAATGCACAATCCAAGTTTCTTTGCCTCACATGTTATCAACAACCAACAACCACTGCAACCATGCAAAATTAACAACCATATAAACCAATACATATCATCTCCAAACCAAGTCCAGGTTGAAATCAATGCCAACCATCACTCACTGCAACACTTATCAACTATCACCTCATCACATAATCAGTGCAGCCTCCAACACCATGCTACTAGGTTGACATCAATGCCAACCAAACAACTCATCACAACATACAGTCGGGGATTATTTATGTATTATGATGATATAAATTTGTATTTTTGATGTTAGGGCTAGTCGTTTTGAGCCCAATTTTGTCTCCTTGGTTCTAGGGACAGAGGTTGGATGTGCTTGATGCATAGATTGTATGTAAATTTTTACATTAATAGAAAGTTATGACTTTTTTCTTAAAAAAAACAAAATTACGTAATTTTGTTGATAAATGTTTGTAATATACTAACTTACTATATGGAAATAAATTTTATAAAACATAAAACAACTTGTATTTATATTTATATTTTGTATATTATAAACAAAAGACACATTAGGGTTTTAGCATCAACAAGACAATATTAGGGAAAATAAGTGCATAGTGTAGTCTTGGATAACCGAGGATGGAAATGCTCTCGGTCATAGCTAGGGTTTGGTAAAAAGGGGAAGTAAATCGGTCTCATAATGTTTTTTACAACACCTCCTATAGTCAAAGTTAAGGGTTTGATTATGGTAGCAGTTGGTTCTTATGATGGCATGGAGGAGTTGGTGGATTTATTTCCCAACCATTGACATTGTGGCATTATGGGCTTACAAGCCACCTCAACAACATGCATCTTTGGAAGATAAATTATCTGGAGTTTTGTTTATGGAAACTGAAATAGCGAGGGATGGGCCAGGTGAAACAACGATCCCCATTTCTTTTCCCCATACCTCGTCTTTGGCACAAGGCATTTTATCTTCATCGTTCTCTAGTATTCTGGTTTCTTTTTCGTTGGAGGCGTATCCCCAAACCGATTTTTCAGGAACACATCTATAGAGTTCCCAAGGGAAGGGATTCTCTGAGGGTCTTTCTAGCCTATTTTTGGCCCCAAGTATTGATCAACATGTGGTTCCACATAGTGAGCAATGGTTTTCAAAAATAGAGGTATTTATCAAGCCTCGAGTGCAGCCATGTTCCCACTAGTTTCACGGTTTTGGAAATAACCTTTTTTCACTGCTAGAGTTCTAGGGTATTGAAATAAATTTTCAGCACTTATTCAAACTCCCTGAAGAGAATCAAGGAGTTACCATCTCCTGTTGATGGCCAACCTGTGTAAGCTGAAATCCTAGCGGGGGATATAGTAAATGAAGGTGTCTTGGCTGAAGAAAATAAGGTAAAGAAGAAAAATAATACTCGGTCAAGAACATACGAAGAGAACTTGGTTTTTGGTGAAGACATCAAAATGGGTAAAGTAGTGGAGGCTTCAAAATTAGTAGTGGTTAGGCGCGTTAGAGGCATGCATTTCTCAGTTGATTTTCTCAAAGCATGGTATGATAAAGAATGGAAGGGGGAGATTTTGGAGTCGATGCAAATCAAGACCCTTATGCAAGGTTGGTTTTCTCTTAGATTCATATCGACAGAGGCTACGAGTAAGCTCTTTTCAAAGCCTCGAAGCATTGACTCTACACCAGATCTTTTAAATAAATAGTCCCCTTTGTTTGATGCAAAGAGAGAAAATCTAGGTACTGCCCCGCTTTGGGTTTGGATGCTAGGGTTACCTATGCAAAATTGGTCCGATGATGTCTTCAGGAGAATTATGAACCATCTAGGGGGTTATGTAGATGTTGACCATTCATTTGAAGTTACGGGTAGGATGGTTGTAGCTTGAATTTTGGTGAACATTGATATTAGGGAAGGCCCTCACCCAGAAATTAATCTAAATTTTAGAGGGATCACCCACAAAGAGAAGTTGGATTATGAGGGTGTCCTATATATATGTCGTCATTGTCATAAAGTGGGCCACTTGTTGGAGGATTCCCCACTCAGTTTTAAAGGTAAGAGGAATACCAATACAGAAACCTGAGATAACCTTCAAGAGGAAGTAGCCCAGACCTCTATGGAACAGACTAAACCAACCCCACCCACGGGATCTGGAGGACTTGCAGATGGCCCAGAGGTGATGATGGTGAGAGGAAAACAGCCAGAGTGGCAATGGTTAGCACAAGCACAAGGAAATGAAACATTCACTGATATAACCCTAATGGAAGTGGATATTTTGGGCATCGACTCTATTCCTCGGCCTATTTCCTCTTTAACTATGTTTATTTATTATTTAACTATGGATGATGTATGCATGAAACCTCATGTTTCCCAAGCCTACAAACCTTGTCTCATTGTCTTCTCCATTCACTTAGAACCTCCTTTTTTCACTCCATCTAATTTGTCACAAAGTTGAGCCTCTACTTCCTCGTCATTATAACAACCTTGGGTTAAAAGTTCATGTAATAAGATTAATAAAGGAAAAATAAGACCAAGGTCATGGGAAATGTATTCCAAGCTAAATGTTGGGAAAAATATTATAGTGGGAATCACTTATTGTGTATTATGGCTAAGGGAGATTGGCAAAGGCATTGGAAAAGGAAAATAGGCATTAATTGACATTTATTTATGGCAAAAAAGTAAAATAGTAGAAAAGGGAGGTGAAGGGTCACAAGTTGCATGTCAGGAGGAAATTGAAGGAAAAATAAGGAAAATGAAGAAATTAAAGGCATCAATGATTAAAAGACATTAGAGCATCAATTTGGGGCCTTTTGTCAGTTTGGCTTCATAAAGGAGAAAGGCACCAAGATGAGAAAGACAACAAACAAGCAAAGGAAGGACAATGAAGGAAAATGAAATCAGGGATCAAACAAGGAAAGGCTCATCAAGCAACTTCAATAGGAATACTTGCAGGTACCAGGTTGCATGTATGATTTCCTAGTTGGTTTTGGCATGCGTGGTATATGCATGTGTGTATTTGGTTCATTTTTTGTTAATGGCATGGGTTTTTCCTGGTTTGACTGTGGTTTCAATCTTTCCTTGCCATTTTCGGATAGCCATGGTGTGATGGGATTCATTCTTGGTTGATATTTGGATTGTCGGAAGGTTTTGGATCTGAGTGATATGGTCTAAGAAACATCCCAAGGGTTGGGGGTGGATATGGTTTTCTCTGGGAAGCCCTCAACAAGTGGGAAGAGATAGGAAAATTCCTTAAGGGATGGTGAAGGAATTCTAAGGCATCCAAGCTCAATTTGGTTTTGTGATCTCATAACCAGTTTAGGTGAGATCATGGTACACTGAGGGTGTATGTGGTTTAACCTATGGATTCCCTTGGTTTTTTATGGATTGGTTTATCCCATGAGATACCACATTCATGCTTGGAATATGGCATGGGGGTGATTGGATGAAAGAAAGATTTGGTTAAGCCCAGTCTATGGTCAGGTGGTACATGGAAGTCCCTAACTTGGTTGGCTTTTCATATGGTTAATAAGAGCTAAGTTTCTCTTTTCCTTGATGAGTGATTATACCCTTTACTATGTGGCTTTAATGGTTGTTCTATCATTGTTACCTATCTGGTTATATGTTGGTTACAAGCATGGTTATGTAACATATTTAAGTATGGCTCTTATCACATTTTAATTAATGAATGTATAGTTAATGAATGCATGACCTAATTGGTGTTATGACAACTATTGTGAGAAGGCATCATTCCTTCTTGTTAAACCTCAGACAAGTTTAAGATCCCTATGTCAAGATATGCATTCATGACTTGCAGGTTGCATGTTCATCATGTGTTTGAAAAAATGCTAGTCTTGGTTGGGAGGGGTCAGGTCAAGTCCTTATTCAAGTTTTGGTTTGGAAGCTTTGTTTCTATGTTATTCATCATTTCTGGAAGTCTCATTAAGTTCTAAGCAGTGGCTTGAGTCCTATCCCTGAAAAAGTGGCTTAGAATTCAGGGTCGCTAGCATAGAACTGACTAGAAAAGTCCACAATTGTTGGGAAGTAAGCCTATGGGAGTGATTGGAGGGTTATAGCCGCTTAGAGGCCTTGACAAGGGAGAGACTGAGGCTCTAGGTTAGTGAAAGAGAGTTAACTCAGGGGTTGGACACCTGGAGGGGTTGGGTAGCTCCTGGAGGTCCTGTAGCACTTGAGGGAGGTTAGTAAAGTCTTAAGTTGTTGACTCCATTTCATTAAGGTCATATAGGAGGTTGAGTCTTATCATAGTGACCCTTAGCTCATGTTTACCTTGGGAAAACTGGTGAAAGTGGGTAAATGTGGGAGGAGGCGGTTATAGGGTGGTATCAGAGTGGGTTGCGCTCTCTTTGGGTAAATTTGATGTTGTGAAGGTTATGGTTGTCATGCATGGGGTCTTGGTATGTAGTTGGTATGGTCATGCATGATGTTGTTATATTGATATGATTATGATTATATATGTATCCGACTAATGTGGACTGATTTTGCAGATGAGATAAGCCTCCCCTAAACGTCAATAAGGTATGGTTTTGATTTTGGTATATATATTTTTTTTATCTCACATGGCCTACTTGCAGGAAGAACAAAATCAACTATATTGAGAAAAATGGTAGACTACAGTTCTCTTGAATCTCCCTACATATCATTTGGGAAACAAGGAGATGATTATTCTCTTGGTATAACATATACATTGAAGAGTTTGAGGGCAGAGATCAGATGTTGCAAAGCAGACAATGACAGGTTGGTTGAGGCTAAGGAAAGACTTGCAAGGGCTCAGGAAAATCAATTAGAATTCAATGCAGCGATTCTTCAAAGATTGTCGAAATTACAGAGATAGGGACAATTGAGGATTAGTCAAGAGCAGGAAGATAAAACTAATGGAGCTTATGGTAGCAGGTCTCGATCTGGATACAGGTTGGATAAAAGGGATATAGTCAGAGGTGGTATATTACTAGATACACCTGACAGGAGGACTGGTATGTATGGGCATCATTATAGTTCCTCATCCAAGAGACATTATCATCATCGTCATCGTCATCATCCTTATGTTGTGAAGACAATACCCTCTACGGATAGAGGCGATCTCTCTAGCCCTAGAGTTGGCTTAGAAACGTACCAGACTATCTAGTGGAGAATTTCTTAGTAAATATTCAAAGCAGGATGAGAAAGGGAAAATGACCTACCTCTTCTTGATGTTATGTTCAACCCTTTGATGAAGGCTTTCATCCACAATTCTTCAGGCTCAATCCTTGCTACTTGTGGCATTCAAATACCTACAGGATATCAAGAGACAAAAAAAAATGTGATCCAATACAAAGCATACATTGAACATCAACTACCTAACATATCAAGGAGCATTAGGCTACTTGTATGGCTATCCAAACAAATATAGAAAGTGAAACACCAGGTGTATTATTTATAAAATAAAAGAGGAAGCTTACAACCGTGGCCTTGATGTTGGAGGCCTCCCTTTGGTGTAGTCCGAGTCCAAACCAAGGCTCTTCAAGCGATCCTTCTCCGGAATGGTAATTTAGGAATTAGCACAACATAGGGATAAAAATGATTAATGATTAGACCAACCCAACAATGACCAACCAGTAGTGGAGGGATGGGAATCAATTTATAGGAAGGGAGAGGGAGTTAGGATCCTATGAAAGGAGGAAGGACCACTTCTAAATGGAGAATACCCTATCGATAAGATCAAGGGCTCCAAATGAGAGAGCTCGACCATATCTCCACCGAACAATATCCAGCTCGCCATCCTGGAAACTTCTAGAGCTCGAAGCTTCTCCTCCATTTGAGGAACCACTTCTGGAAAGGGTTCAACACGATTTTTCCAATCAGAAGAGCACTAACAACGTTAGGATAGAATGTGCAACCTGCCATCAACACGGGCAGATAACTGGAGAAAAACACTGACCCAAAATTTTAGGGTTTGAGCTAATATTCTTCATAAATTCTTTAAGGCAACTTTCTTTTAGTCTTTAAATGATATCTTGATGTGTTTTTCCAAGGTGGATATATTGCACAATATTCATGACAAGGCACTTTAGTATTGGGGATGGGAAGTGAACGAGGTAACAAATTACTGTGTAACAGATTCCACCTAAAGCATGAAGGCAAAACAGGGAGTGATGGGTGAAATGCTTTACGAACCAAGGCAAGGACTTGGAAAACCGCCAGGAAAATCAAACACAATACAATATATGACATCTCTGATATGAATATTCCTAATAAAATATCATTGAATAGGCATCAAATAACACATGAACCCATGACATGGTCGCTTCCATCCGTATGAAAGAGATCATGGAAATGGAACTACGATATGGTCGAAGCCATACGTATAGAAAGGATGATGTGTACAATCATGAATACTCAATAAATCCATGCATGCTGGATAATAACAAATGGGATCCAGGGTCTTACTCACAATCTCAATTTACCCAATGTACAAATCTAACCATGTGAATAGATGTGATGATGTAAAACATGGTAGAAGCCACCTTATTATCGGTCGATGATGTAAAACATGGTAGAAGCCACGAGAGAGACCACTAATAATGACAATGGCCCTCAAGGTACAACAACACAATCTACAAGCGTGAACAAATGTTTCAAAGTAGAACACTTGTAGAATCATCCGATCAAAGGCTAATGAGGTGAACCTGTCATCAAATGCGAAGAAATTGTCATTGAGGCATGCAAGCTCCAAGGTACTGAAAGGATTTTCTAAATCATCTTCCCGAGTAATGAGCTGAAGTCGATGGGAAGTGATACATCGAAGGAGGGCCATGTCGATGATTCCCACGTCATCAAAACGAAACAAAGGATTTCTCAAGATAAAAGGAGTGATTCAAGACTGTTGCAGAGGGGATCATATAAGCAGATGATGTTTGACTTTGGAAAAAAAGGCTTCTCTTGAACATATCAACGACATGACTCCGGAGTGTGGCAACATTTGACTCAAAATGGGACCAAAGGTCATGATGACAAAAATGATGATCGAATAAGAGGCAAATGAATTTCCCAAATCTAGGAAGGCAAGTGAAGAATGAAGTATATCCCCAACCCGACACGAAATGCAGATGAGTGTCATGTTCAAGAGCGACGTGTTTCATAATGCATAGGGCATTCCACTTTCAACTTTCCCCCGTTATTGCTAACGATTACCTCTTTATTTTTTATAGCAAGATTTAAGAGGATAGCATGTGCTTAGCGTATAAGTTCATTCTTCGAATGAATCCATCCTAGTAAGTTTAACGAGCCCTAGGAAGGAGTAACTTGATCTTTTCATGGTAACAAGTATTTCACCGTTTAAGTTTTACGAGTCAGACGGAAGAGTATCTCAGTGTCTTTTTCATGTTTAGAGAGTTTGAAAAAGAGAAAGAAAAGAAAACTCCATTAGGTCCCTTTTCATAAATCCTCCCTTGAACTCAAAAATGTAGATAACAATATTTGAGATAGCCTCATGACCATGTCCGATCAAGGTATTCCTTTTTCGTAAATAGTTAATCTCATCCTAAAAAATGGGTAAAATTATACTGAGACCACGTCAATTCATTAAATTTAACGAGTTCAAAATGACAAGTACTCAACGATCGTTTCATTTTTTGAGAGTCATAAAAGAGCTTAAAGATGATTCCATTTGGAGGAACGAGTGGTATAAAGGGTAGAAAATGGTTCTGGTGATGATGGAACTCATCAAAACACATAAAGGTCAAGAGGTTGGATAACAATACCACTCATTGTAGCGGTTCCCCAGGCAAGGGTAAAACAACCAAGTGAGAGTGTATGATCGGCCAAACAGATGGTGACGATGGAAAGAGAAAAACAAGGTTCACCTGGAAAAATGCAGGCTGATAAAATGGAAATCACGAGAGGTGTATAGGAATGATTTCATTTTTACACAAGCTTGAAACATGGGAAGTGGTGCTTTAGAATCCTTGAACATGGTTTCATTTTTACACGAGCTTGAAACGGAGGAAAAACTCTGCTTGAAATTTGTTTCATTTTTTCACAAGCTTGAAACAAAGAAAAACTATGCTTGAAAGTTTGCATGCCCCTAGCATAATGACTCAATTCAAGGTACATGCCCCCTAAGATTCATCTCATTCATATAAGTAGAATTTTGGTTACTAACAGGTGGATGGGATGAAGGTTTATTTACGAGATCAAGTGAAAGACTTGATTGGGAATTTACGAGATCAAATCAAAGACTCAAATTATTAGGGGATTTGTTTCATTTTTTAATGAGCTTGACAAAATAAAATAAATATGCTCATGACAACTTGTTTCATTTTTTAAGAAGCTTTACACAAGAAAATGAACTATGCCTCGAAGTCCTTGTTTCATTTTTTAAGGAGCTTGACACAAGATAAGGAACTTTGCTCTAAAGAGCTTGTTTCATTTTTTTGTAAGGATATTGACACAAGAAAAGGAATTATGCTCTGAAGACCTGATTATGGCCCATAAAAGGTCATGGATTCCAATAGGTTCTCATCAAATGGGAGAACAACACTTTGGAAATCAGGGTCCAATGCCCCTAGTACATGGTGCACTATATCACTGACTAGATCATCAGTAGACACGGGCATGGAATAGGTGACCACATAATTGACCTGTGGCGAAGATGATACCACTTGAATGTAAGGTCCATTAAGGGATGATGATTGATTGGGAGCCAGATTAGGACCAATGAATGACAGTTCATCAATGGTCACAATTCTTCCTTCATGTGGGAAACACATCTAGTGAAAGAGAGAAGAGACAAGAGCTCCCATGACATAAGTATAGTCACACCCAAGGAGTAGGTTAATATCTAAAGAGCCTTAGACAAACATCACATCTATATAGACAATATTTCCTCCCAAAGTATTAGGCAACTTAGGGAGGATCCCTAATGGTTGACTGGTTCCTCTGTTAAAAGCTAACAGATTCTGGGTAACAGGCACAAGCTGTGGAGAACATAAAGGTTTCCAAGCAGTTGGGGACCAAATACTAAAAAATGTGCCTTCATCTATTATGGTGCTAGGTACGACCACATTATAGGTCTATACCGTGATATCAAAGGGCACGTAAGAAGGAAGATGATATCTTGTTAGTCGATTCCAATCAAAAGAAGCGACCAAACCACTTGGAGGGGGTGTCGTGGGAATGGGATAAATTCCCCTTTTTGTTACAGGAATGGGAGGATCACCCTCCTGTATCATGGTAATGGGAGGATTTCCCTCTAATCCATGGGAATCCGAATAAAAAAAGAGAGCATGAGTGGTATGAGGTTCACTCTCTACAGGAAAAGTACAATCAACTAAAGGTGAAATCAGGTCAACCGCTTTCTCAACCAATGGTTGGTCAGGAATGGACTCATGTGATTCTCTTTTGGAGAGAGTGGGATTGACCATAGGTGAATTTTGATCAATCCCTTGATCAACTAGCGAAGGATCATAGGAAAGCTTTTGGTATCCAGTAGGAAGACAAGACTAAGAAGCTGTAAGGTCATCCAACACTTTGGAGGCTTCATCCATATAAGGAAAAAGGTGAATTGGATGATTTTGTTCACATAACTTACAGGGAAATTTAACTTTACCCTTTTCCCCATGGGCATTAATATCACTAGTTAAAGTTTTATCACCAACATGATCTCCAGAGGGCGATGACAAAGGCTAATGTGAGACGATGGATCACACTTCTAAAACCTTGGGAATACCAGGAAAATCTCTAAGAATATGGTCATCCTTACATAACTTGAAATGGAATTTGACTTTATGGGACTGAGTGGAAGGTTTTTTGACATTAGTTGCATTAGTAGCGATGGTTTCTTGGTTTCCCCCTTGTTTATTTGCCTTCTTCTTCTTCTTAGCTTTCTGTTTACTAGAATACATAATTTCACCAGGCGAAGAGGAAGAACGGGGTGAATAAACCGAAGAAGAAGGTGAGGGGTCAATTTTAGGATCAACACAAGGTTGACACTGTTTAGGTGAAGGCGAAATTGGTTGAGAAGCATCTTGGACATTCAAAACGACGTGGGTCCAAAATAACCATACTGGCAAACCAATAGTTAATCTCGGGAGGGACAATATTGCCATATAGGGAGCACCAATATTTCCAAAAGAATGAAAAGGACTAGGATTCCCATCAGAGGGGTTTCCTTGATTGGTAAAGTCAGGAACTATCGCCATTAGGATCAACCTAATATTTTCTATGGAGTTGTGCACAAGTAAGATGTTTTCATGGACGATAAATTTTAGAATTAAATAAAATAAATCAAAAAGAGGTAATATATGAAAAAGGGTTTACCAAGTATTCGTGAACTGCAATATGCACCTTGGTAGAAAAATTATAAAAGAAATTACCAAGGAATTGATGTACTGCAACTAATCTCCTCGAATGCTGTGTTCGGTGTATCACGCCTACAAGGCAGCCGACTTGGTTACCTATGGCAGGTTTGTAACCTAGTGGCATCTCCCAATAGATACTCGACGGTACATGGGAGTCCAATCCATATTAGTGTTGTCTAATGTGTAACCATATGATGAGAGCATCCCCTTATACTTTTCATACATGGAGCATAGTCCTATGTACTTCCATACGTGGGACGGAATATCACCCCAGAAATGTAACACATACTATTAGCAACAGCTGCTATGCTTAAAAACGCCATAACACCTCTCTAGTGACCGTTGCTACACTTAAATAAATAAATTTTAAAGTTGATATTTGATTATGTTTTAGTTTTAGGCTCAATAACGATGTCACCTGAATCCTATAATGCAGCTAAATGCAAAAATAATCCATTTCATTTCAATGAACTCTAAACTAATGAGGGAGGAAATGCAAACAAGGGTGCAAAACACAAGCAATGCAATAACCAATGATGCCCCCCATCTAGCTCAAAATTACTAGAATGGAACTTTAAAAAACTGAATTCGCTTTCACTATCCCCAAATGCAAACTCACTGAAAAATGAAATCACTTCTCTTTTTACTAAGATGCATTAAAAATATTTGTTTTTCTTTTTACTTTGAATGTTCATATGCAAACTAATGCAGATATAAAGCAAATTAAAACTAACCAACGAACAAATAATTTGCAAAGATCACACTTTTCACTTTTTCTTTCTCAAATGGAAAACAAATCGTTTCAAAAATAGTTAAAAGAAAATGACTTTCACCTTTCTTTTGAAAACGAAGAAAAACAAACCAATCCAAAAGCTTGAAAATGAATTTTAATTTTCTCTTTTGAAATGGGAAATCAGATGAAACACACACTTCCAAAATTTCGAATCAAACAATTGTGATATATGCTTGACAATTAATTGAAGGTGATTCCAAAGTGCGGTGATGACTCAGTGAAAATGAAAAAAAACTACAAACACAAGCTAAAAGCAATGTGAAATGTTGTTTGGAATGATTGCAGTAGAACTCTAAGATAGAGTCAACAACTCTCTGATGATAAACACAAGTGACAAGTGAAGGTCAACTTACCTATAAAACCTAGAATATGATGCAACTCCACTCAAGCACAAGAAAAGTCAAAGAGGAAAATCAATCACTCAAACAAAGTAAAAAAACCAAGCACAGTGGTAGCAGGTCATTCAAACTTGAAAGACACTTGAGAGGCAAAGACACACTGGAAAGGTTAAAGGGAAACCCTATATTTTTCCTATCTCTGGGATCGGCGCGTCTGTGAGGAGCAGACTAGTGCTGAAAGGCAGATTAGCGCGACTGTTTTACAGAGAATAGTGATGTCAGCGCTACTGTAAGAGCAGAGAAAGCGCTGAGCGAGAAATACAAGAAAAAATAAAAAAATAATTTCAACACTCAAACCAAAATTGACACCCTAAAGCAATTACCAAATCCTATGCAGACCTACAGAGACCTAAACAGATTCAGATCTCAATGATCGGTCAAATCGATCAAAAGCCAAACTGGAAAAGGGAAGGAAAAGAGGATAAATCTCCCTAGTGGAGTCGCCAATTTTTTTGTGAAGACAATCCCCTCTGTAGACAAAGGTGATCTCTCTAGCCCTAGAGTGGGTCTAGCAACATACAAGACTATCTAAAGGACACTTTCTTAGTAAATATTCTAAGAAGGATGAGAAAGGGAGAATGAACTACCTCTTCCTAATGTTATGCTCAACCCTTTGATGAAGGCCTTGATCCACAATCCTTCAGACTCGATCCTTGCTACTTGTGGTGTTTGAATACCTGCAAGAGATCAAGAGACAACAACAAAAAATGATCCAATACAAAGCATACATTGAATATCAACTAACTAACAAATCAAGGAGCATTAGGCTACTTGTATGGATATCCAAACAAATATAGAAAGCGAAACACTAGATGGATTATTGATAATATAAAAGAGGAAGCTTACAACCGTGGCCTTGATGTTGGAGGCCTCCCTTTGGTGTAGTCCGAGTCCAAAACAAGGCTCTTCAAGGGATACTTCTCTTGAATGGAAATTTAGGCATTAACCCAACATAGGGATACAAAGGATTAATGATCAGACCAACCCAACAATTACCAACTAGTAGTGGAGGGATAGGGATCAATTTATAGGAAGGGAGAGGGAATTAGGAGCCCATGAAAGAAGGAGGAAGGCCCACTTCTTAAGGGATAATCCCCTATTGAAAAGATCAAGAGCTCCAAATGGGTGAGCTTGATCATATATCCACCGAACAATATCCAGCTCGTCGTCCTGGAAGCTGCTAGAGCTCGAAGATTCTCCTCCATTTGAGGAAACACTGCCAGAAAGGGTTCAACGCGGTTTTGCTTGAATCAGAAGAGCACTGACAATGCTTGGCTAGAATGTGCAGCCTGCCATCAGCATGGGCATATAACTAGAGAAAAGCACTGACCCAGAAATTTAGGGTTTGATCTAAGCTTCTTCAAAAATTATTTAAGGAAGCTTTATTTTAGTATTTAAAGGATATCTTGATGTATTTTTCCAAGGTGGATATACTGCACAATATTCATCATAGAGAAATTCAATATTGGGGATGGGAAGTGAACAAGGTGACAAATTATTGTGTAACACCTTATAGGAGGAGTGAGTACTTTCTAGAGGAGCTCAAGAAATTCAAGCCTCTTACATTCGATGGAGAGATGAAAAAGTGAGAAGATGGAGAGACATGGTTGCTTGGGATGATGAAAATATTCATATTTCATAGCTATTCAAAGGACATGAAAGCCAAGATAGCCACCTTTAGTCTCAAAGGGAAAGCATATATTTGGTGGGAAGATGTGAAGAATTCCAAGGGCATTCGAGAAGAAGAGTTGGTTTGAGAGGAGTTTGAGAGACTCTTCAAGAAGAAGTCTTATTTGAGATATATTATGATGACATATCTATGGATTTTTATTAGTTGCAGATGGGTTCTATGACAGATGATGAGTATACTAGCAGGTTCCTGGAGCTGTTGTGGTATGTACCTCACCTCGAGGATGAGAAGGTTAAGATTCATAATTTCATATATGGGTTTCTAGCAACATATAGAGACCTAATTGAGTTTGATGAGCCTAGATCGTTGGAGGAGGCCATCCGAAAGTTGAAGCATTGTTATGAGCAATAAAAGCGTAAGGCCGAGCCTAAGCGTGATTTGAAGGGAAATGATAAAGTTAAAGGGAAGTGGCCACAGAAGCAGGGAAGACCTCAGGATGCAGGTGAGAAAGAAAATGTTGCTCCTTACAAGAAGTTTAATGCAGTTGAGAAGGGGCATGGGTCACAAATTGGAGAAAATTAGGACAAAGATGATGGTATGGGACCTTTGCAGTGTTGGATATGTGGGAAAGATCATCACAATAAGGATTTTCCATTGTACCAGGGTGGCATCCCTCATATCTACAATGCTCAGGAGGCGCAGATAGTTAGGGATGTGGGTCATAACATTCCTTGGATTTATGCAGCTACAGACAACAAGCATGCAAATCACTAGACATCCATTATTGAGATGGAAGGTAAGCTTTATGGTCGAGTTTTTTCTATTTTGATTGATCCCATATATAATTATAGTTATGTTAATATTGACCTGGTGAATAAGTGTGGCTTGAGAAAAGAAGTGCATGCAGAGTCTTGGTTGGTGTAGTTGGATACAGGTACTAAGAAGAGAGTTCACCATTGGGTAAGAACTTGTGCATTTGAGTTGTATGGTATGGCTAAATCAACACACCTAAATGTGCTTCCATTGGGATCATACAATATGATTTTGGGTACAGATTGGTTCTATCTTCACAGGACCAAAGTAGATTGTTACAAAAATGCCATTGAGTCCCTAGATGATAATGGGGAAAACATAATCTTGTAGGGAAAGAAGAAACCTACATCAGTGAGGATGGACACCGCTATGCATGTGGAGCGAAGTTGCAGGAAAGGGTGTGTGATGTTTACAATTCATATTTCCGGTGACAAGGGTAAGGATGTTGAGGATGAAAAAATATTCAAGAGGTACCCTGTATTACAACAGCTACAGGATGTGTTTATAACATAGATTCTAGAGTTTCCTCCCCACAGGGAAGCATAATTTTCTATTGATTTAGTACCAAGAGCAACACCAACATCAAAGGAACCTTACAGGATGAGCACACTAGAGTTAGTGGAATTGAAGTTGCAGTTGAAGGAAATTATTGATAAGGGATGCATTAGGCCAAGTGTATCATCTTGGGGTGCACTAGTGTTGTTCGTAAAGAAGAAGGATGGTACTCTCAAGTTATGCATTGATTACAGGACGCTGAACAAGGTGACGATCAAGAACAGGTATCCATTTCCAAGGATTGATGATTTGTTTGACTAATTGAAGGGATCAACGATGTTCTCAGAGATTGACTTTAGATCAGGATATGATTAGGTACACATCAAAGAAGAGGACATCTACAAGACTACTTTCAGGACCAGGTATGGGCATTATGAGTTTGTGGTGGTTCCTTTTGGTTTGACCAATGCTCCAACTAATTTTATATGCTTGATGAATAGTGTATTGTGTCCTTATCTGGACAAGTTTGTGATTGTATCAATTGATGATATATTGATATATTCTAAGAATGAGGAAGAGCAAGCCGAACACTTAGCAATAGTATTGAGATTGCTAAGAGAGCATCAATTGTATGCCAAGCTTAGTAAATGCAACTTATTTCAGACATAGGTAAATTACTTCAGACATGTTCTTTCTAAGGAAGGCATAAAAATAGATCTAGAAAAGCTAAGGGATATCATGGAGTGGGAAGCTCCTAGAAATGTGGATGAAGTAAAATCATTCATGGGGTTAGCAGGTTAATATAGGAGGTTCATCAGGAACTTCTCACGCATTGCATATCCTATTACATCGTTGCAAAGAAAAGGTAAGAAATTTGAATGGACAAATGAATGCACAGTCAATTTTGAGAGTTGAACCAATTGCTAACAAACGATCATGTTCTCAAGATTGCAGATCCAAACAAAGAGTTTGTGGTGTGTACAGATTCCTGCCAGAGAGGACTTGGTGGATTCTTGTTACAGGAGGGACAGGTGGTGTGCTATGAGTCTAGGAAATTGAATGAGCATGAGCAGAACTATGTGACTCATGATCTTGAGTTGGTAGCTATTATTCATGCCTTGAAGATGTGGAGGCATTATCTTCTTGGAAGGAGGTTTGTATTGATGAGCGATCACAGTGGGTTGAGATATCTATTTGACCAACCGAATCTAAATTTGAGGAAAGATAGATGGCTGGCGATGATCAATGAATTTGACTTTGAGATCAGATACATTAAGAGAAAATAAAATAGGGTTGTAGATGCTCTTAGAAGAAGAGTGCAGGTAAATCATATAGCAACTATGAGTTCTTATGGGAAAGATTTACAGGATCAAATCTTGCAGGTAGGAAAAATGATGACAAGTATAAGGAGATGAGGCACATGTTCCAACAGGGTACATGTGATCAAGATGTGGACTATTGTCTCACAGTGGATGGTTTGGTAATATTTAGGGACAAGATCCGTGTTAGAAAATATCGAGCTCAATAAGCTTATCCTAGGGAAATTTTATGTTAAGCCATATTCAGGTCACCCGGGATATCAAAAAACATTGACAATGGTGAATAAGTTATACTATTGGTCGAATCTGAAGAAGGAAGTGGTAGAGTTTGTGGTTAGATGTTTGGATTGTAAACAGGTAAAGGCAGAGTGTAAGCATCCAAGTGGTTTGTTACAACCGATTTCGATTCCAGAGTGGAAATGGGAGGTCATTTCTATGGATTTTCTCACAGGTTTGTCAAGGAAATCTAGACAAAATGATTCCATCATGGTTGTGGTGGACAGGTTGACAAAGGTAACACACTCCATTCCAATGAAGTATGCTTATTCAACTAATTATGTAGCATAGGTCTTCATCATAGATGTAGTGAGGTTGCATGGTGTACCAAAGAATAATGTGTCATACAAAGATGCTAAGTTCACTTCTAGGTTTTGGAAAGAGTTATTTGCAGGTTTGGGTACAGAGTTGGCCTTCAACACAACATATAATCCACATACAAATGGGAAAATAGAGAGGGTCAACATGATTTTGGAAGACATGTTGAGAATGTATGTTATGCATCAGCAACTGAAGTGGGAAGGGTGTCTTCCACTAGTTGAGTTTGCTTCCAAAATTGGGTGTTAGGAGTACTGAGGATGAGTCTGTTTGAGGCACTCTATGGGTAGAGTTGTAACACTCCCATCAACTAGAGTGATCTAGTGAAAAAGTTACTTATTGTACCAAACATGTTGGAAAATATGGAATGGGAAATGCAAGTTATAAAGAATAATTAAAGGTAGCATGGGATAGACAAAAGAGTTATGCAGATCAATGCAGGGCACTTAAGGAGTTCCAGGTTGGGAGCGTGTGTACTTGCACATCAAGACCAAGAGGAGTTCCTTGAGGATTGGATCATGTGCCAAGTTGGCACCACAATATTGCAGGACTTTTGAGATCCTTGAGAGGATTGCAACAATGGACAACAAACTTGCTCTGCCTTCAAAAGTGAAACTCCATGATGTTTTCCATGCTTCATTGCTTAAAAGTTATGTGAAATATGTTGTTCATGAGATTGATTGGTGTATATTGCAGGTGGAGCCAGAAGGATAGTTCCAGTTGGAACCTCAGTGCATATTGCAACGAAAACAACTCATGCTCTAGAACCAAGAAATCGAGCAAGTTAAAGTGCAGTGGAAGCACTTTGGTCCAGATGAAGCTACATGGGAGATGGTTGATCAAATGTGGGCTATGTATCTTTCATTTTTTGTCGGTGGAGGCAAATGAGTTTTGGTATTTGCACATATTTACATATGGTTTCTATTGTAAATACCGCAATGAGCTATGTTATAAATCTCCAATAAGCAACATGGTTTTCATGTTGTCATTATTGTCATGATGGTTTTACTTTTGAGAAAGTTTTTCATTGTAAATACTACAACAAGCTAAGTTATAAAGCTCCATAAGAAGTATGTTTTTCTTTTCAGCGGTTTTGCTGGTTGTAGGTGTCATAGAACACCGAGGAAGGTGTTCCCCTAAGGGGGAGGGGTATGTAACAACCCCAGGTTAAAATTTCATGTAATAAGATTAATAAAGGAAAAATAATACCAAGGTCATGGGACATGTATTCCAAGTTGAATGTTGGGAAAAATATCCTAGTGGGCATCACTTGTTGTGTAGTATGGCTAAGGGAAATTGGAAAAGGCAAAGAGGAATTAATTGAAATTTATTTATGAAAATAAAGGAAAATAGGAGAAAAGGGATGTGAAGGGTCACATGTTGCATGTGAGGAGGAAATTGAAGGAAAATTAAGGAAAATGAAGAAATTAGAGGTATCAATAATAAAAAGACATCAGAGCATCATTTGGTGCATTTTGTAAGTTTAGTTTCATAATTGGCTTCACAAAGGAGAAGGGCACCAAGAGGATAAGGACAACAAGCAAGAAAAGGAAGGACAAGGAAGGCAAAAGAAAATAAGGATAAAGAAAGGAAAGTTTGGATCAAGCAGCTTCAACAGGAATACTTGCACATAACAAGTTGCATGTATGTTTTCCTAGCTGGTTTAGGCATGCATGGCACATGCATGTGTGTATTTGGTTCATTTGTTGTCATTGGCATGAGTTTTTCCTGGTTTGACAATGGTTTCAACCTTGCCTTTCCAGTTCTGGATAACCATGGTGTGATGGTATTCATTATTAGTTGAGCTTTGGATTGTCAGAAGGTTTTGGATCCGAGTGAGTGTTGGATCAAGTCGGTGACTTTTAAAGGTAATCTTAATGCTTCACATTAATCATCAACCCAGGGCAAGTCTTTTTATTTCAAGAGTGCGAGAAAAATATATGCGAGTGAAATCAGAGGTCAATTATTCTAGATCTTTGTAAGAAATATTATCTAATTCTCGAAGTTCAATTAACCAACTCAAAATTAAACTATGAAATACTTTAAATCAATCAAAGGAATAAACTCTAATCTAGACCTATGCAGAAGTAAACACTCAATGTTGAAATAAAGGATCTTTTGCAATTGAACAATAATGAATTGAACAACAGTCTAGATGAATTGAACAACAATCTTAATGAATTGAACAACAATCAATTATTTAACATTTTTCAATGGAATTCTCTATAACTCAACTAATAACAACATTCAGAATTGAACTTCAAACCATATATTCACACTTATGATGGAAAAACTTAAGAAATAACCATATGGAGAATTGAACAACAACTACTTAACCACTCTAAAATTAATCTAAATGAATGTAAGGAAGCCACTTAGTAATAAAGGAATATCAATGATAAATTCAACCTATTTGAAAAATAAATTGCAACACATCACACTTGCGATTAATGAATCGAATGGTAATTCTACAAAGCGCAAAGAATAACTAAATTGCGAGAATCAGGAAATAAACATATAACACAAAATAGCAGGAGAACTCCCCGAGACCGAGCCCGAAGCCTGTAGAAGTCTTCTGCCAAGGAATACTCAGAATCCACTTATAATGAAAACACCAACTTCTTCATTAATCAATGGAGCAATACATCATCACGAGTTCGAAGGTTCTGTCCGAATAAGTTTAATACAGAAAATTATAATACATGAACAACTCTCTGTTTCTTTCACCTACAACCTTTTATAACTTAAATGAGAAACAAAACAGAATAACGAATCCTCAGGATCAGGAGATCCTGAGGCTTTGTAGCCATCAACCAAATGCTTCAAGAATAGGCGTGTCTCTTCATCTTTTGCTGATTCATAGGAACCGGCGTGATTACATTTACTTTTCTTGACTGCTGTTGTTTGGTCATTTTGGTCAACAATTGGTTTTTTTTTATTCCCTATCAATAAAGGCAACAAAAGTTAGTTTTCATACTATTAAACACACCATTTATTAATAATTTGTTTTACCCTACTTTTACATTATTCTCCTTTGATTTATTTCTAAAATGAAGGAAAACATATAAAAGTTAATAATAAATCACGCTAAAGATAAAGGTAAAATGTACCTTTTCCTCGACCCAACATACTCCCTTGCTTACCTTTTTGCATGTCCTCATGCAAAAAAATGATTGAGGTGTAGTTGAGTTAAGGAATAGGCAGGATATACTTCTTCCTTGTAAAGTCTAAAACCATGCTTTTGTTTCACTTTTGCAAATGCTGAGTTTGTATGTCCCTCTGGTAATTCAAAATCATGATGGTAGTCTTCAGGAGGGTACCATATGATGGGGCATCTATATCTGCATGCTATCCATGTAGGGCCCATATTTAAAATCAAATTTCTATACAGGTGAAAATGAGAAGCAACAACTTTAAAATTCCTATACCCAAATGGATCTATGTTCTTAACATTATTTGTAGAGGCTTGCCATCTCAGTTTGGCTGCTAATAAAGCTTCTTCTTGAATATCCTGGAAGTATGCTTTTCCACTCTGCACAATATATTTGTGAATTGGCCCTAACTTGGCCATTACTCTTTCCCGTTGCATAAACTTCTTATGTTGAGTAAATAAATGTAGGGGTTTTGTAGGTTCCCCTCTCACCCATAGATCTAACCCATGTTCTATTTTCTGAAAGATATTGTAGGCTTTAGCCCATCTAATCTTATTTTTAGCAAAAGACAGAAAATCTTGGAACTGAATGTCCCCAATGAAAGGACTGGGGTTACTATCTCTTTCCTCTACTAAAAAGAAATTGTGTAAACACAATTCGCATAGAAGGTGTTGGACCTGTTCATCCTGATCATTAAAACATTGGAAAGATTCTTCAATAGTTTTAAATGTAGTAGGCTTCCTCGCTCTGACAGCTTTGATCTTCAACAAAAAATACATTTCTTCTAAAAATAAGGCATAATTGGTGGTCGACGCTCTGTAAGTCAATACATCTGAGTAAAGAGAACAAACAACACTAGTTTGTTTCTTAGCCTGTTCCAGTTGATCCTATGCCATTTTTACTTTTACTCTTTCTTCCCTAAGTTGGGCAAAGGTTTCGTCTTCAGTTGCAGAAAGGCCTTTAAATCGTTTTAGTAATGCCTGATGTTCTTGCAAAGGCACTACTTCCTTGTTATATTGGGCTAATTCATGTTGAAATTGAGTTAATTCATTGTGAAGCTTTTGATTGGCAACTCTTTCTACCAAAGGAGTATAAACAAGTGTTTCCTCCATTTGAGTTTCTTTGTCTTCTGTAGGTATCAAATCAGTCTGCACAAAGACTTCAACAATATCTACCATTTGTGTGAAAAAATCTATTTGGGTTTCCATGGTATCTAATTCCTTCTTAGGCTTCGAGGCCTTGGTCGCCTCTTTCAACCATTCCCTTAACCGTTTTACTGTTTTCCTCAATTCTCTGCATTTCCTACGCATTTTTCTCAACTTAACCACCCACTGATTTTTCCTTCGAAGGGGTTCTGGCAGGAGAAGGAACAACAACGACTTCAGGTTCAAGAAGGGATGTGCCAGTATTAGGGTTATCGTTTAATGAAATAATGTTTTTTTTAGGCGTCAAAGAGGTTATTCCAACATTGATGTCTTGAATGGGTGGAGCAATATTTTCTTCAGGTGTAAGAGGAGTTGTCTCAATACTTTTATCTTGTTCTAATAGAACAATATCCCCTGACTGGTTTCCAAACTCATATGCTCTTCCTTATTCACCCATTCATTATCAGAGGGAGGTAAAACCATAAAATCCTACAATTTATAATTGGAAGGTAGGATTTCAGTATGGCTAGAGATGTCAGCAGAGGGAGACTAGTTCGAATGGTCCCTCTGCTTCTTAGATTGCTCAGATGGGTTCCTAATTTCGCAAGATGCTCTCATATGTTTTAATACTTGAGCCATTTCCTCCTCATAGTCTTGTAAATATGCAATTTGAGGGCTTGAAGGTGGTGTATAGGATGGCCCTATATCATCTGGAAATGTTGAGGTATTTTTATGTAGTTGTAATCTTTCAGACCGTCTCCATTTTAATGGTTCTGAGGTCGAAACATGAGTTCTCTTCCCTTTAGCTTTCCTAGGCATGATTGTTCTTGGAAATTCAATTTCTGCTCTGTCAGGGTTTTCTTCAGGGGTAGGTAGGGTAGGATTGACAAAGCTATCCCATGCTAACTGATTTTGTCTAATTCATGAATAATAATCAATTTTATCAGGCCATGGTGGCTGACAACTGCCTGAGGGTTTTTAGCTTCCCTAATCCGAACAACAATGTCATACAATATAGAATTCAAGAAAAAAGGAAAATTAACTGAAATATTTTGTTTGAGAACAACTAACAGTTTGAGTTTACGAGACTTTACCACATATTAGCTTCCATCACATGTGATATACTTTTGGATGAAGACTTCCAGTTCTTGCCAAGGCTGCTTCAAGGACGCATGGTCAATACCTTTTCCTTTTCATACCAGTTTCTCATTTGGATCCTGATACACTGAAACTGCTTCTTGTATGAGGACATGTTTATCAGTCCGTTTTCCCCTTCTATTGGAAGTCTAGAGACCTCAAAAATTATTTCTTCGGAGACTGGTATAATTCTGCCTTTAACTATGGTGTTCTCTTCCCGCAGGTTTTGCAGGAATTCAATTGGTGTCTACGTATTAAACCCTTGTAGTCTGTTCAGATATGAAATCCAACCAGCTTGATGAAGAATGGTGCGAGCTAATTCTGAGACTTGAAATATTGTGGGTTCATTGCAATAGAATTTCCACCCATAGCTACTGTGTTTTCGGAACTGGTTCCTTCACCCTTCTACATGTGCTTCTTTCGGTTCTGTTAGTTAAAAACAATACAAACACTGCACGCGGCTTTTATAAAATATATTATTATAAATGTGACTGCATGAAATTAGTGCATTGGTTCTATTGTCCAATCAACATATCCGAACAGAGTCACATGGTTAATTCATATGCCTGTTTATTATGGATATTCATGCCCCCTCCAATGAGAGAAGGGCGTTCACAGCCTTCAAGCACAAGAAAATAGGAAAGGTGGTAGAAATCATGAATTCACATGAAGTAGAAGTCAGAATTTGGCAATCATTGCAAATGTACATCAGGTGGAAATGACCAAAAAGGCAGAAAACCAGAGTAGCAATCATTATGAAAATGATTTCCTATTTTGACGGCATAATATGATGGAAGCATGACAGGTGAAAAATTATGATTGATGCTGTTATCACTCAATTCGACATGATAAGATAATTCATATAAAATCATAGTTGATTATGCCTATAGGCTTTGATAATGATAACACTTAGTCAAACAATGCATTCTTCTTCAGGAATGGATCAATAGGAAATAGGGGCATATAAAAATAATTGGCTGCTATCAGAAAAATACTCCAATACCACAAGCAGAGCCACTGGTATTAGCAGGTGTCCATAGCCTCGATAGGGTTGCTATTTTATCCCAAAAAATGAGCCATAATACTCTATTTAAAATTATACATTTTTCTTGTTTTGTGGAGAGACCACTATGCTGGTGTGGTGGCCAGATAGTCACATTTCCATTCATGGGGATTTAACAGAGTGATCAGGCTGGATCGTGATGAGACCTCCTGTCCTTCAAGCATTTTTAGTTATCGAGAAGGTCACTACCCTAGTGTGGTGGCCATTGTGGGAATGTCACTTGTTATATCCTCATGATCATGGTAGGATGGCTCGTAATGAGAACTCCTATCCTCTCTTCTTTAAGAATTTGCACATATTTTGTTTTTATTATAAATGGAGGGAGGCTCATTAACTCCTTAAGAGTCAGGGATGGTGTAAGAAGTAAAAATAATGCCAATACAAATGATGCTCTTATTCCTATATCCTCATGCCAAAGAGAATTACCACTTGAGAGTGTAAAACGATACACCAACATAAAACTATGATAATGAATTGTGTGATAATATGTCTGAACAAGAGATATCCAACCATTAATTATATATTTAAACCATGTCAGCTTTCGAAGTAAGGATGCCCATCAAAAAAAAAAAAAAAAAACATAATATTAGTAATATCACTGCTTCTCTCTTCTTTAGGTACAAATCCCTCTTCTATAAAATGGTTTTTATGGCAAGAATGTGTAAAGGAAGTGTGGATATTAAAAAGAAATATTTAAAAGAAAAAAATACAAAAGTTTGTTACTTTGAACAACAATTTTGTTTAAAAAAAAAACATGCTAAAAAAACACAACCGTTCAATTGGATTGAACGACAACTGTTCAATCAACTGAACAATAATTGTTCAATGGATTGAATAGAAAAGATAAAAAAACACGCTAAAAAACACATTCGTTCAATTGGATTGAACGACAATTGTTCAATCAATTGAACAACATCTATTCAATGGATTGAAAAACAAAAATAAAAATAAAAACATGCTAAAAAAATAGTCATT
Organism: Pinus albicaulis; assembly: GCA_034641835.2. NCBI lineage: Eukaryota > Viridiplantae > Streptophyta > Pinopsida > Pinales > Pinaceae > Pinus > Pinus albicaulis. Next base: position 1,048,080,851 of record CM076580.1, read on the forward strand.
CAATTGGATTGAACGACAACTGTTCAATCAATTGAACAAAAACTATTTAATGGATTGAAAAACAAAGATAAAAAAACATTTTGAAAACAACCATTCATCTGGTTTGAACAACAATTGTTCAATTAATTGAACGACAATTGTTCAATTGTTTGGACAGCAAAAGCAATCAAACACACAAAGGAAAAAGAACGTGGCTATGAACAACAAAACAATCAAAAAGAAAGAAAATGAATTTATTTTATACAATGACGAAAATAACTGTAAATTACAATTAAATGCAGGAAGCATATATACACTATTTACAAGAGGAAGTAACAAATTTTTATGAACTTAAAGCTATTGGGCCATTATTCCCTGCAACTAAAAGTTGGATAGTGGGATCGTCATGCAACTGATGGCAGAAATATTCTTTTGTGAGTGGTTTATGATAGAGGCCCACCCGGTGTCCATTGACTCGAAAGGCAGAGCTGAATCCATCTATGGTGATCTAGGTAATGGTACCATTGCTGTGCACTTCTTGATTTTCGTATGGCCCGAGCCACCTTGTTTGTAACTTACCTGGGAAGTCTTGGAATCTGGAGTCGTAAAGGAGTGCCCAATCTCCTTTTTGGAATGCCTTCTTTTTGATGAGGTTGTCATGCCACTTAGCCCGTTGTTGCTGAATAATTGTAGTGCGTTGTAGAGCGAGTAGTCGTGCTTCATCTAATTCATTTATCTGCTGAAGTCTTTTAACTTGGACCTTTGTAGCCCCACTTCATGGGCTATTCTAAGAGTCTTTATCTCAAATTCAATGGGGAAAATTGGTTCCTTTCCAAATTCCAGGTGGTACGGAGAATATCCCACGGTGTTTCACCAAGTTGTGTGATAAGCCCACAAGGCCTATGGCAGTCTAGTGGCCCAATCCCGATGATGTGTTGAGACTGTTTTAGTGAGAATTGCCTCAATGAATTTATTGGTGCTTTTGACCTACCCGTTCGCCTGTGGGTGGTAGGGAGAGGTGACTCTATGAGTGACATGGTGCTTTCGTAGAGTGGCCATAATTTTATGTCCTACAAACTGTGCCCCTCCATTAGTTATCACTTCCCTAGGTAAGCCATACCACACAAATAGCTCAAAAATAAAATTAATCACAGACTCTTCTGTCGCTCTTGGCAAAGCCATTGTTTCTACCCACTTCGTCACGTAGTCTGTGGCAGCCAGTATGTAGGCCTTCTGATTTGAAGGTGGGTTGAATGGCCCAAGAAAGTCCAACGCCCATCGTTCGAAAGGTTCTACTACCACTTGTGGCTGCAATGGCATCTCATAGGATTGGCCAAGGCGGCCCATTATTTGGAAACTATTGCAGGCTTGCACATATTTCTTTGCATCTTTAAAAATTGTGGGCCAATAACACTCCATTTGTAATACTTCGTGTCCTGTCCTGCGATCTGTAAAATGTCTTCCACATGGTTTGTCATGGCAAGCCTTCAAGATGTCATGAATCTCGTCTTTTGAATGCATCTGCATATATGCATATCAACTCCTGTATGGAAAAGATATCCACCAATCCAGGAGAATCTAGCACTGCATTGAACAATCAACTTTCGTTCCTTTGTTTTCAAGTGTCTTGGCAGCTTTTTCTACTGCTAGATAATTCGCTACATCTGCGTGCCATGGCACTTTTACTGCCACAACAAAAAAATGCTCATCAGGGAACTGATCATCTACCGCTAGTGGGTCATTTGTCTTTGGGACTCTAGACAGGAAATCTGCAACTACATTCTCCTTCCCTGGACGGTCCTTAATAGTTATATCGAACTACTATAAAGGCAACAACCAACGAGTCACTCTTCCATTTGTAATAGGCCTATTAGCTAAATATCTAATGGCAGAATGATTGGTATACGAGAATACTTGATAGGCAGTTATGTAATGTCTAAATTTATTTATAGCATAAATTCCAACCAAGAATTCCTTTTCGATCACTACATAATTTAGTTCAGAAAAAGTGAGATTCTTGATGATATAGTAAATAACGTAGGGTTTCTTGTCCTCCTTTTGACTGAGAACCGCTCCTATCGCTGTATCTGATGCATACGAAGAAATATGAAAGGGCAACTTCCAATTGGGGCCATGGAAGACTGGTGTAGTCGAGACCAGTTTCTTCAAATCTGAAAAAGCAGTGTCACATTTGTTAGTCCAATGGAATTCAACATTTCCAGTTAATGCATACAAAGGCGCAACAATTTGTCAAAAAATATTTATAAACCTACAATAGTACCCTACGTATCCAAGGAAACTATGTACCTCTATCTGAGTACAAGGTGTGGCTAATAAGAGAATTGCCTCTATCTTTGCCGAATCTACCCATATTCCAGCTGCAGAGATGTAGTGTCCTAGGATCACGCCTTCGGTCATCATCATGTGACACTTTTTGTAGAGACTCAAATCTATATTTTACTAAAATGCTAGGCTTAAACACAACGAACTCTGACCAGAGATTGACTGGGAGGGCATTTACCAGATATGTCACCTCCTAAAGAGGATGAGATCGGGAGGCTACCTGGCCCTATCCAGGCTCTGTCTAAGAGTACAATAGAACACGACAACTGACACCGAGGCTGTCCAAGAAGGGGTGTGACTAACTGCCAATTTAAACCATAGTCATACAAGTTTATGAAAACTTAGTAAAAATTTAACTATTCATACCATAAGCATACAAAGATGAACACAAGAATTTGCATCAGTTATATCCAAGTTCATAAAATTAGACTTCATACACATATGAAATCATCATAAATAAAAGCGATATAAATAAACGTGTACCGTACACCCTGAAACGAGAGCCAAACTGGACCTGCTGCTTGGCGAGCTCCTTTGATGTCGTCTACCTCCACGCCTGAATGTGTCGTGCTCAAGCCGAATGCAGTGACTCACCGGTTAACCTTCCAGCCTACTCTTTGGGTACTCTCCTTCCCCGCGGACCCCCGAGCTGCAATGGGGTTGTACAAACAAAGGAAAATGCTAGCTGACAGAGGTGAGCCTCTCTTGGCTCAAGAGTCCCCTCTCTATAACACTCTGTCTCACCAAACTCAACTATAGCTCATAACCACTCAATTTTGACATAGTCTCCTCCATCCAACAATAGGGTAAAACCAAAAGTCCTTTTTCCCTTCCCTTTCCCTTTCTTTTATAGAATGTTTCATAGGTGACACTTGGAACTTCATGCATAAATAATTATTTTTTTTATTAACCCAAAATTTGATTATTCACCCACCCATGTGTCATCCTCTCATCAAGACTCTCCAAAATAATTTACTTAATTATTCATTTAAAATAGTAATTTTCCTCAACCCAATAAGACTTCCTATTTCTTCTCCTAGTTGTCTCTTGATTCCCCTTTTCTACTCCTTAATTTGTGTTTATTACTGCAGTTAATTGATAAGTCTAAGATTTGGTCCCCTAAACTACCTCAATTTGCATTTATGATGAATATTCTTATGTTGGCTCTTGCCACATAGAAGTTCTCTAATTTCTCAAATTTTAATTTATTAATCTTATTATAATTCACCACCCTCTTCTCTTAATGAAGTTTTTAATAAATCTTTATACTTAACTCTATGTCCCTCTTTTCCCCTTTTTTCCTAATTAAGTTACTCATATACATTATCCATTTAATATTTTGTTTTAACAAGGAAAGGGTAGAGTTATCATGGTAATTAATTTATCTCTTCCTATTCCTCCCTTACCCTAAGTTTTATTCTTGATTTAATTCTTTTGGTTCTGACCTCATATATCATTTGTTATGAATTAGTTGGATTTCATATATTGATTATATTTATTAGTTTCTTTAATGATGTTGAGGGTCGAGTTTAGTCATGCCCTTCAAGAACTTCCATTCGAAGTTACAAGGGTGCCATGCCTAAGAATTATTTTTGATGCCAAGGGTGCCAAGTCGGTCGTGCCCTTCAAGAATTTCTCTTGAAATTCCAAGGGTGCCACACCACTTGCCCTTCAAGCATCCAGTGGTTATGAGGGGAAATTATATGTGCAACTACAGAGACCCTTATCATCTCGTATGTTGCCTGCTATAGTGATACTAATGGTGCTAGGGATCAAGGAGTCCGCCTTGATGCGCGCCCCCCAGAAATCCTCGTGAGCGAACCCAATTTGGGACCTGCCCCCACGGCATCATGATCTTCAAGGCGAAGGTGTTTCGACCTTTCCAGCCTAAGTCATGGCGGGAGTGCTAGTAGGTGAGATCAGAGACACTGTCCCACCCCTCCCATGAAGTTCCATCCAATTGTACAACCCCATCACCCATATGTGAGTCATTCGGCCAAGAAACTAACATGTTCCTACAACCACTGACATATCATCAGAGTATATATATATATATATATATATCAAGTTCCAAACTGAACTTATAATTTCAAGAAAAATATTTATTCCAATCAAACCAGATGTTGTCAGCTCATCATATGCGAGTGCCTCTGGCGGTTTCCTGTAATACTCAATAATCATCAGTCACCAAGTTTCTTAGTGTTAGTCATTTTCATAAAAAAATCATCAACATGACATAGTCATCCACATCATTGTTCATCGTGAACCAAAAGTAATGTAAGTAGACACATTCATCACAACTATCATCATCATAACGTCAATAGAAAATACATATCCATCAAAGCCACCATCATCCTAACACCGACTAGGAAATAAACACATCCACTAATAGTAGAGTGAAGTGTCAGTATCCTCCACTTGAGGTCCCAAAATAATAATGTGTGAGCCTTAAGGCTAAATCATTGTAAATGTCATATCAAGGTCAGAAATCTAGAGTGGGGCACTACACTTTTCATTGCTTAAGCATAATATGGTAGAAATACATCGTTCCAATACCTTTTCCAGTGTTTGCAATGCCTGATCGAAGTCATCTCCATATGGAATAAAGTCAATCATGTAGACCTCGAGCCCTTCATTTATTAAATATGAAAAAATACTAAGTATGGCCCTTTGAAATGTTGTTGGGGCATTGCATAAACCGAATGGTAATACTCTATAGGAAAATGTACCCCAGGGGTAGCTGAAGGTCGTTTTATCTTGGTCTTCAGGGGCTATCTGGATTTGATTGTAAACACAGAAACCATCAAGAAAGGAAAAGAACCTCTTTCCTTTCAATGTATCAAGGGCCTGATCAATAAAGGGGAGGGGGGAGTGGTCCTTCTGTGTGGCTTTGTTAAGCTCTTTGTAATCCACATAGATTCGCCACTTACCATTCTTTTTAGGAACGACCACTAATGGAGAGACCCATTTTTTGTCTGAAATAGGATAAATGAAGTTTACATATAACAACCTCTATAATTTGTCTTTTACGATGTCTTTCAGATGCAGGTTTAACCTTCACTGAGGCTGTCGAATAGGGCAAGCATCCTTTTCAGTGTAAATATGATGCGTGCACAGTTTAGGATCTATACCCTTCATGTCTGGGTAGTCCGAAGCAAAGGATCCTTTATATTTTTGCAAGACTTTAACGAGAATTTTCTGCTGGTTACTATCCAAACTGCCATTGACATTTAAAATTTTACCTGGCTCGATTTCAATTGGCATGCTGTTACGAACAACAGTCGTGGGAATGTGCTAGTCACCAGTACCTACTAGGGGGTCTTCTTGTGCTTCATTAACAAGAACTGCTTTTAACATTTAGCACTTTAAATTCCCTGAAGTAGATGGTTGGTTTATAAAGTTATTGATCACATCATGTTCAGTTTGATCTTTTAATTTGAGTGCTTCAACTATTGTCAATGGTGAACGAATGTTTTGTTCCTAGTAGGTATGTGGTTTTTTGTGAATATTTACAGTGGGAAGACTTGGTTTGGCAGGGGGATATATAGAAATATTCTTTATGGCATCTCCTCTAGCAATGGTCATGCTGCCTATTCGACATCCTATGTAAGCATCGACCATCGCTAACCAAGGTCATCCCAATATCAGGGGGTGTCCGTCTAATCTACTTTTTGGGTTAAAAATCTGCCGAGTATTCCCATGAGTTCACAGAAATCAGGATATCCTGTAATGTACCTTCTGGTTTAGCAAAAAATCTGTCAGCAAGTTCCAACAAGGTAGAGGTGGGTTCCAAGGCTGTTATACCCAATGTTTCACAGGTTTCTGTAGTTAAGATATTAATATTTGCCCCCAAATCGACTAACGTGTTTGAAAATGAGAAGCCATAGATCTGTACTTTGACTATGGGGCTTCCCAGATCCTCATATTTTATTGGTGTTTCTTTACCCAAAAAAAATCTGACAGTGTCCCCACTACGTGAACAATTGGTAAAATATTTGCTTTCCTCACAGGTTTTTTTACACACAATTCTTTAATTGTTTTGGCATAGATAGGGATGTCTTGTATAGCCTGCAGGAGAGGAATTTTAATGCAAAGATTTTTTAATTCCCCTATGAGATCAAAATCTGAAGAGACAATTGGCTTGGGTATTACTAATCTCTCAGGGAAAGGAGGAGAGGAAATAATAAGATTTTCAAGATCTTTTTGGTCGATTGTGTCCCTCCCCTGTTCTATCTCTGCTTCCGTCACAATCGATTGTTTAGGTATTGTTGGAATTTCAAACTCAATTTGTCGCAGGGAAGTATCTTCTTTAGGTGAAATAACAAGTCCTGATCTCTGCCTAAGTTCATTGCATTCCTTCTGTTCAGTTTCAGAGTCTGGATTCTCAACAATCTGGATCAGATGAACCGTTTTTTTATTAGGATTAGGATTTGGTTGAGCTGGAAGTTGAGGGCGTATAATAGGCTGAGGATTTTGTTGTACTGGGTATGGAGCTGGTAATGTGGGTTGAGTTTGAGCCCCTGTTTCCATAGGTAAATTCGTCATTTCCAGGGTTCGCTGCCAGTTTTGAGACTAATTCGTATTTCGTGAGGTGGAGGCGGGCCACTAGGACTGATATGGATTGTTTTTCCAGTATGGAGGAGAGAAAGGAAAACTTTGCCAACCATTACCTAGAGAGGATTGAGTCGGCCAAGGGGCCATGGAAAATGACTTAGATGGCCAATAAGAAAAAGTTATTGACTTTTCCATGTTGTTCCAGCGTTCTGTTAATTAAATTGTGAAGAAGGAAAGAACTGAGACAGATCTTGTGGCATACCTGGTTTTGCTTGCAAATTTTGACATTGATTCATTAGATACACCAGCTCTGTTTCTTCTTCTGCTTCTTTGAAAACCGCTTTCAACCCTAGAGGTGAAGGGCACTATTCAGTGGCGTGGTCCTTGGTACAAATAACACATGTTTGGACCATGTCTAATGGACACTCTCGCTCGCTGTGCTTCTTCCGACAGCGTGGAGAAAAATCAACCAAGTTCTGTTCTGCTAAAGCTTGCTTCTACTTGGCTTGGAGGACATCTAGTTGTGTTGTGATCATACCCAAGATCTCAGATTTGAAATCTTCCAGGATATTACCGAATTCTGCTCTAGTTACGCTGCCACCTAATTGCTTGTAATTCCTAGTAACTGAATACCGTCCAACTGGTCTATTCTGTGTACTACCTCGAGAGCACCTGATACACAATGCAATAATGTCATCATAATATTCTTGATGGATGTCCCCTTTTCCCATTATATTAAGTGTTTCTACCCATCCTTCTTTCATTCCTTTAATCATTGTTGCTTTTAGGATATCTTTAGACAGTGTAGTATATGGAGATATTTGCAAATTATATTGAAAACTTTCAACATCTTCTTCTAATGTCTCATTGTCTTTTGCAGACATGTTGAAGATTTCATCTTTTAGTTCTTGAGTCCGGCAGTAAGCTTGGTATTTATTAAGAAAATAGTTTTTCATCTGATCCCAACTATTAATGGTTCCCCCACTGAGCCCCATAAACCAGCATAGAGCTACCCTCTTCAATGTAGAGGGGAATAATTTCATTTTTCGAGGGTCAGTGGTGTAGTCATATCCCCTACACAAAACATCAAATAAAAATAAAAATGCATCCATATCTTCTGAAGTCAATCCATGGAAGGTAGGGATGTTTTGTAATGGGATATATTTCATAGGGGCACTTGCAGCTGGATCAACAATGGGATACTCCAATGTTGATGTTTGTCTCTGGTTTTGGTTATGCGCCATCTAATCAAATATGTGTCAATAGCCTTCAGGAATTTCCTGGTCTGGGAGAATAATTTCAGTGGAATTAGGGGGTGGATTTGGAAAAGGCCTTGTAGCACTACCTCGATATGGAATATTGGGTGTCTCTATCTCAACCACTATTTCAGGATATCCAGGCTCTGGAGTTTTTGTCTTTATTGCACTACTGGTTTCTCCCTCTCCTTGCGAATTGCAAGAATTTCCCTCTCTCAAAGGGTCAGGACTCAAATGTTCTATAGTCTGAAAGCTCCATTCAGACCCTTCTGTTTCGCGGTGAATCTCGGCGTGGGCTGCAGATGGTGAGGTTGCTGCCTGAGGGATTGTAGTAGGACTCCTTTCAAAAATGGTTTTGGGTCCTACATATTCCTGGGATTCAACTTTCCTTATGATTTCGTCTATGAATGTTTTTTTGCCAAGGACCACCGATCCCTTGGGTTTTGTGTGTTTAGACAAGGGGTTTTGATCTAATTCTATCTTTTTCTTCCTAGTCATTCATAAAAAAAAAAAAAAAAACACCTATCCTATTTAACCTCTGCACAATTGCTGAGAATCGGGCTGGAGAGAAAGCATTTTTCTTGCTAATACGTAGGTTCTTACCTCTCGTTTTCAATAACCAATTCTTTCACAGAAAAATAAAAAACAAAGACATCACTTCTAAACAATCTCCCTGGAAATGACTTCAAAATGTTAGGTAAAGAATGTGATTGTTAAAGGTAACCTTAATTCTTCACATTAATCATCAACCCAGGGCAAGTCTTTTTATTTCAAGAGTACGAGAAAATTATATGCGAGTGAAATCAGAGGTCAACTACTCTAGATAGTTGTAAGAAATATTATCTAATTCTCGAAGTTCAATCAACCAACTCAAAAGTAAACTATGAAATACTTCAAATAAATCAAAGGAATAAACTCTAATCTGGACCTATGTAGAAGTAGACACTCAATGTTGAAATACAGGATCTTTTGCAATTGAACATCACGCTTAATGAATTGAACGACAATCTAGATGAATTGAACAACAATCTTGATGAATTGAACGACAGTCTAGATGAATTGAACAAAAATCTTAATGTATTGAAAATCAATCAATTATTTAACATTTTTCAATGGAATTATCTATAACTCAACTAATAACAACATTCAGAATTGAACTTCAAACCATACATTCACACTTATGATGGAAAAACTTAAGAAATGACCATATGCAAAATTGAACAACAACTACTTAACCACGCTAAAATCAATCTAAATGAATGTAAGGAAGTCACTAAGTAATAAAGGAATATCAATGATAAATTCAATCTATTTGAAAAATAAATTGCAACACATCACACTTGCGATTAATGAATCGAATGGTAATTCTACAACGCGCAAAGAATAACTAAATTGCGTGAATTAGGAAATAAACATATAACACAAAATAGCAGGAGAACTCCCACAGACTGGGCCCGAAGCCTCTAGAAGTCTTCTGCCAAGGAATACTTAGAATCCGCTTATAACGAAAACACCAACTTCTTCATTAACCAATGGAGCAATACATCATCACGAGTTCAAAGGTTCTGTCTGAATAAGTTTATTACAAAAAATTATAATACATGAACAACTCTCTGTTTCTTTCACCCACAACCTTTTATAACTTAAAGGAGAAACAAAACAGAATAACGAATCCTCAGGATCAGGAAATCTTGAGGCTTCATAGCCATCAACCGAATGCTTCAAGAATATGCGTGTCTCTTCATATTTTGCTGATTCATAGGAACCAACGCGATTCCATTTACTTTTCTTGACTGTTGTTGTTTGGTTGTTTTGGTCAACAGTGGGTTTGTTTCAATTACCTATTAATAAAGACAACAAAATTTAGTTTTCATACTATTAAACACACCATTTATTAATAATTCATTTTACCCTACTTTTACATTATCATCCTTTGATTTATTTCTAAAATGAAGGAAAACATATAAAAGTTAATAATAAATCATGCTAAAGATAGGGGTAAAATGTACCTTTTCCTCGGCCCAACAGTGAGGTGGTCTTAGGAAAATCCCAAGGGTTGGGGGTGGAGATGGTTTTCTCCAGTAAGCCCTCAACAGGTGGGTGGAGACAGGAAAATTCATCTAGGAATGGTGAAGGGATTTCGAGGCATCCAAGCTCGGTTTGGTTTTGTGATCTCAAAACCGGTTTATATGAGATCACGGTATGGTGAGGCTGGAGGTGGTTTAACCTTTGGATTCCCTTAGTTGTTCATGGATTGGTTTATCCCATGAGATCCCACATTCATGCTTGGAATATGGCACAGGGGCAATTGTATGAAAGAAATATTTGGTTCAACCCAATCTATTGTTAGGGGGTATGTGGAAGTCCCTAATTAAGTTAGATTTTCATATCATTAATAAGAGATAAGTTTCTCTTGTCCTTGATGAGTAATTGTACTTGTCACTATGTGGATTTAATGGTTGTTCTATCATTGTTATCTATCTGGTTATATGCTGGTTACAAACATGTTTATATGACAGATTTAAGTATGGATCTTATCACATTTAAATTAATGAATTTCTGGCTAATGAATGCATGACCTAATTGGTGTTACGGTATCTATTGTGAGAAGGAATTTGTCCTTCTTGTCAAAACTTAGACAAGTTTTAGATCCCTATGTTCAGATATGCATTTATGACCTGGAGGTTGCATGTTCATCATGTGTTTGACGAAATTCCAGTCTTGGTTGGGAGGGGTCAATTCAAGTCCTTGTTCATGTTTTGGTTTGGAAGCTTTGTTTCTATATTATTCATCATAAGTTTGGAAGTCTCATTGAGTTATGGGCAGAGGCCTGAAAAAGTGGCTCAAAATTTAGGGGTCGATAACATAGAGCTGATTGGAAAATTCCATAGTCGCTAGGACGTAGGCCTATGGGAGCGATTGGAGGGTTATATTCACTTGGAGGCCTTGACAAGGAAGCGACTGGAGGGTTACAGTCACTTGGAGGCCTTGACAAGGGAGCGACTGAGGCTCTAGGTCAGTGAAAAAGAGAGTTAACTCAGGGTTTGGACACATGGAGGGGTTGGGTAGCTCCTGGAGTTCCTGTAGCACTTGAGGGAAGTTAGTAAAGTCTTAAGTTGTCGACTCCATTTCCTTAAGGTCATATAGGAGGTTGAGTATTATCATAGTGACCCCCAACTCATGTTCACCCCGGGAAAACCGGTGAAAGTGGGTAATTTTGGAGGAGGAATTTACATTCATCTACCCATTTTTGTTACTTTATTTTCTCTTCATCAAAACTCACGTCCCCAGGAACCTGTGGTTTGGGCACTACCCTACCAGCAAAACTACTTTGTAAGGGTCGGGGTTGAAAATCCTTCTTATCAAAAGCTAAGTAAATTGCTAACTATGAGGTAGTTGTTGGTCCATGGGGTGCTTAGAGTAGCGTTAACCACTTCCCATGTTCCCTCATGATTTTCTTATAACTCAACTGTCGGGGTTTAGCTAGTGCCCCTAAAAAACTAGCATTGAAGAATTTGGTAACTTCGACAAACATTGACATTCTATTTTTGCATGAAACCCTGGGTCCCTGCATCTCTATCTCTCATGTTCTGAATGGTTTCTTTCTGGGTTGGCACTTCGTAGCTTCATACGCACAAGGAAGGTCAAGAGGCCTTGCTTTAGGGATAAATCTAAAATCATTAAAGTTGTTATCATCATTGGGAATTAATTTGGGGCTAGGTGAAAATATATTTTCTACCGAGCTAGGGATGGTCTTAAAGGTTGTGAACACCTACGGTCCTCACTGAGATAAGATGGAGTTTTGGGACTCTCTTTTGGGTCGATACTTTATGAAGGAGCTAAACCTAGTGTTGGGAGGCGATTTGAACTTCTCAATTGATTTGTTGAAAATTTTGGGCCCTTGAGCTTGTACAGACTCTCTTTCAGACTATTTTTCTCATAAACTGGAATAGAGTTGTCTGTGTGATGTTGAATTAGTTAAAAATAATCACACGTGGAGGAATAAGAGGAAAAGGGAGGAAAAAATATCTAGAATAATTCAATGATTTTTTATAGTCGACTCCCTTACTGAGAAAATACCTCTTTTTCGGAAATGGATTGGGCAGGGAGGTGAGTTAGATCACCACCCAATCTCTCTAGAATTGAAAGGAGATTACACCAAACTAGGAAGCCCATTCAAATTCAACTCCTATTGGTTAAAATAGGAGACTTTATAAAATTTGGTAGCACAAAATTGGTCCAATCATGATCCCGAGGTCGATGGCTCGACAACCTTAAAATTTGTTGGAAATTTGAAAAGGATAAAACAAAATTCCATCGCATGGGTTGCGAAAAAAAGAAGAGAAAAATGATGAAGAGGAACTTAAATCTATAGAAGAAAAATTGGAAAGTCTACAAGATCTATAAGGAGGGGGATACATTTCAAATGAGTCTAAACAAAGAGTGATCTGACTTAAAACATCCAAGAGGAAAATTGTGGTGAACAAGGAGGAGATGTGTTGCCTAAAGAGAAAAATGCTTTGGCATAAGAGTAGGGATGAAAACACCAAGTTTTTCCAACAATATGCAAAGGGAATTAAGAAATTTCAAAACACTATTTGGGATCCGGAAAACCCTGTTGTTGGCAGAGTTTTCTCCTTCTAGGAATTAGTTGAGCTCATAATAAATCCTTTCAGGAGGCTTTTTGAGGTTCCCCCTCGAGCTTCACTAGCTGAAGTTATTGCATTGGCAAGAGTTTTATGTAGTTTCATTGAAGAAGGAGAGAATGAATCCCTTATGGGTCTCATATTAGAAAAGGAACTCTATAAATCTCTCCACAATTTCCAAAAGGAAAAAATCCCTGGACCAGATGGTTGAACGATCAATTTTTTCATATATTTAGATGAGATTCTTAGATAATACCTTCTAAAGTTGTCTAATAATTAAGAGTCAGAGGCTATATTCATGATACTTTTAATTCCAAATTCATTGCTCTAATTCAGAAGCTGAAAACCCCTCAATTTTTATGGATTTAGACCTTTATATTTGTGCAATGTTATATATAAGATTATTCCTACGATCATTGCAAATAGGCTTAAACCTATTTCTTAAGGAATATGTGAAAAGAACAATTTTATTTATTGGAGGACCGATAGATCCATGACGCCATCAGGGTGGTGCAAGAAGGTATCCACAACTTGAAGACCCGTAAGAAAAAGAGTTTGGCTATAAAATTGGATCTATAAAAAGCATATGATAGGGTCAGTTGGATTTAACTTCGGATGATGCTGACTCATATTAGATTCAAAGCTCCATTCATAAATTAGGTGATGAGCTACATATCTTCTATTTCCTTTTTTGTGCTTATAAACGGATATGTGACATCTTTATTCCATGCTCAGTGAGGCCTTCATTAAGGATTCCCTCTCTCCTCGCTTTTGTTCCTACGTGTGGTTGAGGGGCTAAGAAACTACTAGTCAATGCAAAAATAAGGGGAGTTTTAAAAAGTATTGTTGTTGTTTATTTTTGCCACATCACCCATTTATTATTCGTTGATGATGTTTTTCTGATTTGTGATGGATATTGGTAGGATTTGACAACCATTCATGAGCTTATCTCATTATTTGAAACAATTACAAGAATGCAAGTCAACCAGATGAAATCAATAATAAATTTCACTGGTCTCTCCAGGGACGAAGCTAGGATTATCCAACAATTTTTCCCATTCCAATTAAGCCCCATTGACGAAGGGCTCAAGTATCTAGGATTTTATCTCAAGCCTAATGAATATCAGAAGGCTGAATGGAAATAGCTTCTGAAAAAATTTGAAAACAGGCTAAATTATTGGAGTTTCTGATGGCTATCGTGGGTTGGGAGACTGACTCTCACCAAATCGGTGTTAGAGGAAATCCTAGTTTTCTAGTCATCACTCTCTTGGATTCCCAAAGGAACTCTTTCTTGAGTCCAGAAAAAAAGGATGGAAAGTTATTTGCTTGGGTAAAATGGGATAGGATTCCTCTTTGAAAGGACTAGGGTGGCCGAGATTTGGAGAATATTCACTTGTTTGTAAGAGCATTGGATACGAAGGTGGGGTGGCGCCTCATTTCAAATAATAGTCTATGGATAGAGGTTGTATACCATAAGTACATCAGTCCTTGGACCATAAAAGAGTGGATTCAATCCCCTGATCTCTCTAGATCAAAGGCATTGGTTATATGGAAGGAAATTCTCACCTCTTTCCAGGTTATTGAAAAAGGTCTTCTCTGGAAATTTGGTAATGACACATAGGTTCGAATAGGCTTAGACCCGTGGGTGGGAAGTGGACTAAATTATCGTCTTCCAACTGAACTAATTGATTTTCTCCATGCTGAGGGTCATCATACTTTAGCTCAGATTGTTGATTAGGATAACATGACACTATGGGGTCAGGGATGGATGTTGCCTCAACAACTTCATCTCCTAGATGATTGGTTTGCTATCTGGCATGGATTCAATGCCAACATGAATGTGGCTCACATCCAAATAAGAGAGAAGAAGGACACCCTGATCTAGGCTCATGCTTCATATGATATTTACTCCCCAAAGACTGGTTATGTTTTTTTAATTGAAGAAAATATACCCCCAAATTTTTCATGGTGGTGGACGAAGCTTTGGAAAGTTGATTTTCTAGCAAAGACGAGGTTATTCCAGTGGTGCATACTGGAAAATTGGGTGCCTATAGGTTATATCCTTATAAGACACAACATCACAGGGCCTGTTTGGTGTCATCATAGGGCCTGTTTGGTGTCCTTTATGCAAAAGAAAGGTTGAATCTATAAATCACCTTTTCCTCGTATGTCCTTTCTCTGTCGCGGTCTGGGATTCAACCATAGTGTATTTGGATATAAATTTTTAATGGAATGGTGAATCTTACAATGCAACATGGGAACACTGGTGGTTTTCTGTCTGACTAAAAAAATCATACCTTTGCCTTTATTGCTATCATGGAGTATATGATTAGCTCGAAATGCAAATATTTTGCAGGTTCATTCTACATTTCCGGATAAGGTGGTTGGATATGTGTTGGCCATTTATGCTTTTATTTCTGATTCATAATCTATACCTTGCCCATGCACAATTTATGAAGAAGTCATTGATTTCTCTCATCCATGGGTATATTTCGATGGGGTTGCTTTTGCTGAAGGAAGCTATGTGCAGTATTTCATTTGTCACAAAGCCACTCTTTCAAGGTGAAAACTAGTTTAGGATAAGGAACAAATAATTATGCAGATATTATGAGATTAAGCTATTATTATTGCTTGCAATTAAGAAGGGCATTCATCGATTCAAAATTTTTGGGATTCATAGATCGTTGTAAATAAGTTTTCAAACACCTTTAGATGTTATATATACTCACTAAATCCTATCCTAGAAGATATTTTTCTACTAAAGCAATCATTTAATATCATATATGTGTGTCACATTTTCAGGGAAAGGAACAATGAGGTCGATGCTCTGTCTAAAGAAGGTATTGTATTGGCTTTGTGCACTTGACACATAATGGAGTGGTATAATGATTCTGAACAAGCTTTCTTTTAGAGGCCCTTTATTGAGGGAAATCTTAATGTAGCCTAATTTTGTCTCCTTTTCATCATTTAGGCAGTTTATACAGGATATTGTGCTCAGAACCAATATTTTTTGTTTTTTTCCATCATGGATAACAACTATATTATGTTCTTATGCACAATTAGGTTTTGATTGGAATAGTTGCGGAAAACAATATGGTAACAAATTATGGTTTTTTCTTAGTATGTGCATAGTCTCGGCTATTCATCAATGACATGCCTTGGCACGGTCCAGGAAAAACTTTTACAGTTATGATCTTCACGATAGACAATGTCCAAGTTTATGTTTGGCTCTTTGTCTAAATTTTTTTTAGTCTCTATGCTCATGTTAAAATCACATGCTTTATAAATTATACTTGAAACTATGTATTTTTTGATATTTTATATGGATGGATGGTCTCTAAAGAGTGCCCATGGCATATAATTTTCCAAACACATTATATATATAATATAATATATATAGATAAACCATATATTATATATTTCAATACAAAAATACAACATCTATGTATAAAACCAAGGATCATAAATTGTAAACAATATTTTTACAAAATATATATGATGTTTTGTTTAATGTTTTATTTACCATGGAGCAAATGTCGCAAGGAGCAAAAAGCTGTGATGCTAAAGGGCCGTAGAAGTAAAGCATTAGTAAAACCACTTAAATAAAATCCAAACAAACTTCATGTACGTATACATGAATTCCATTACACAACACAATAAAACTATATACTAGCATTTGCACCAAAAGGGTACAAAGACATGCCGATAGAAGTGTAGATGAATGTAGAGTGACACAAAGGTAGCACTGCATGAAGATATGGACGTGGAAGGCATGAGGAATCAGGAAGCTAAAGTATTGGTAAAGTAGAGCTTTCGAAGTGGGTAAAAATGTATTATATAATATGCAATATATCTGATTTCTATCATCGAACTCATAACTAAACTAGAAGCAATTTCAACCATTTTCTCTAAACAACATCCTGAAGATTATAATGAGAAGTTGTTTGGATGGGGGAGAAAAAAATCATTTGAGAAACACTCCTTTCATGGGGTGATCAAAAGCCTAAACGAATTGAATTCGTGTCCTTCTCCCCTGAATCCCCAAGTATTTTTATCATGTTATGATTTTGGATGGGCAACAAGTGGATTGCATGTTCTCATTGTTGTTTCAAAGTTTATAAAATGAAGCTTGGAGGACTAGATAGGTTGATAAGGACAACAATTTGTTTTCAAACAGAACATGGAACTTTTGAAAACTTGATGCCTATTGGAATTTGGGAGCATGCGGAATAAATATTTCCTCAAGGATGAATTTGTAGATTATGTGCTTCCCATTAAGTGTATCAAGGATTTAATACCTTCTTTTCCAACAATTTTTTTGTTTGTTTCAGAACTATGTGGAATTAGAATATACAAGAATACAACATTGAACATAGTTCTCTTCACTTTGGAACTCTTTGGAAAAGGAGATCAATTCCTTTTTTCTTTTGATTATGACTACCAGAATGTCTTGATGAAAGTCACAAAATAAAAATACATAGTTGCAAAAACACTCCATCCAATACTTCACCTCAAAAACAAAATTTGCAATAGAAATAATCTCATCATCTCTATTTTCACCTAGACTTGATTTTTTAAGAAAATGACAAAGAACCCATTGCATTTTCCAGTAATGATATTTATAACAACATTTTTTTTGTGCATTTCCTCTTCTTATTTAGTGCTTCCCATTCTAATATTTACAATGACCTCCCTCCGTCTCGTAAGTAAAGAGGCATGAGGTTTTGAGGAAAGTGAAGAGCAAAGAGAGTGAGGAAGAACACACAATGAGAGCGTGAAAGGGGGCGAGATTCCATAGTTCATTCTGCCGTCCAATCACTTTACTCGCAAAACTAAGCAAGAGAAAGGAGACTTGAGATTTATTGTACTTCTCAATTGGCTGATATGGGTGGGAACCACAGAGGCCCATTTGCGAGAAAATAAGGGATAGGAGAAAATAAGGAATAGGCTTATATCATGAAAATAAATATTTTTCTCCCTTTGCTAAAGCAACGTGACTTGAGGAGACCAATGCCTATATTTCCTTCACGGCTTGAGGCGTGATACCGTTGAAAATTGACGCGATTGTAGACATGAGAGTGAAGGGAGTTCTCCCTTTCTTTCGTTGGCTAGAGAAACGAATGGAATTATTCGTATCAGTGACAATAATAAATTGATGTCTGGGGTAGTGCATTTGGATATAGATAAAGTAATAAACCAAGCATCTTGGGTGGTGGATTTGGATATAAATAAAGTAATAAACCAAATATCTTGCAATAATGTATTGTATTGAATGTTTTATTTTTGGATATATAATTAACAATATATATTCATGAAATGTAATTTAGTTGTTTTGTGATATTTAATCTTAGTTATATTTTAGTTTTAAATTTGACGGAGGAGTTCACTGTGAGTCAACCATGGAGAGATGGTGAAATAAACATATTTATTGATTTGACCAACTTTCATTTCTTCAAATAAGGTGTAGCCTATGTAACAACTAAATTGTTTTCGACAAATGAATCATGCCTAATTTGCATTTTTTAAATTCCCAATTGCAATTTCGAGCAATGAAACGGAAAATGCGGAGATATAGTTGGAAATTAGGCTACACTCCCAAGGTTAAGGGAAACAAATTATTGAGGTGTATTTATCATCACGCTGTGTAAATTAACTAAAACTTATTGTGCTTGGTATTCCTTGGGATGTCCACATTGAGGGGTTACAGGATTATATGAACGGAGTAGTCTACCCAGGCAACGTTTTAGCCCGGACGGCAGTTTTTTGCTGGAATCCGGGCAACTTAAATTCAAGAAATCAGGTACTTGCAATGTTTGAAATCCATTTTTGAGGTTGGAAATGGATTCAGCACTACCAAAATCCCTTAGGGCACTCAAAATACTTAAGTTTAACAACTGTAAACATGATTCTGATGAAATCTTTGCCGGAGTCCGGGCTAAAACGTTGCCTGGAAACGACACGCCTTATATGAACAAGTTTGGAGAAGTCAATGATGTGATTGTTATGCGAGATCGTACAACTGGTCGTTCTCGTAGATCCGGGTATGCCTCATTTTCTTCATTTGAAGGTGTTATGAAATCACTTGACAATGAACATGTTCTAAATGGTCCTACATTGGAAGTAAAGGTGGCTACACCCAAGGAGGAGACGAAGGCTCCTCCAAAGAATATTACTCGGATATTTGTGGCTAGATTTCGTGCATTCCAAAAATATTTTGAAGAAATATGGGAACATTGAAGATTTATATATGCCCAAGGAGTCAGAGTTGTCTCCTTAGCTTCTTTCTTCCCCAAGGTCGGGATTGCGTCTGTTTGGGCTTGGTGGTTTGTCTCCTTTATTTCTATTTTAGGGGCTTTCTTTCCGATTCCCATTCCTTGCTGCAAGAAAGAACATTACTTCGGATCTTTGGGCAGTGTTTAGACTTCTGAAGGTCCGTCTTTATTGCTCGCAGGGCAATAACAATAGCCAGAAGTGTATACTCATCTGAAGGTCCCTCTATTGCTCCCTGGGTATCTTCCTTCTTATCTTCTAAGGTCACCTTCTCTTCACTTTCCACCATCGCCCAATCGCAGCTGCATTTCTCGACTTGTTGAGCAAAGTTCTCATGAAGGGAATTCCAAATCTGGTGTGCATGAGCTAGAAATTTTACATGCGCCAGATTTTCTTGAGCTTACGGCAATATTTCTAAATTTGGAATCCCTACGCCGTCAGATCCCGCAAGCAGTGACTGCCACAACACCAAGTCCTGCTTCTCCTCTGATATCTGATGGTTGTCTCCCGCCAACTGCATTTCTGAAAACAAAGACGACTGCCAGGGGGATGTGTGCCCAACGAAATAGGGAAAACTCGAAGGGGCTTGGATTAAGGCATATTCTATGGAGACATGCTGTATTTTCCCATGGTAAAGGGGAGACGCAGTCGGTAGAAAAGTTGAATTCGGCATTGGGCCCTCTCCAGAGGAAGCTAGAGCTCCTGAGAATGAAATGGGTAGTGGAAGCACTTGGACGCTTGCGCGCAACCTCAAAATAAAACCCTTCGCCATTGTCCATGACCTGACCTGACTCCACAGATACGGTGATGTTGACTAGACGTGATGGAGAAAGGAAAGAGTTGAATGGGTGACACTGTTGAGATTCTGAGGACAATGAATCTCAACAGTGTCACTAACTAAAACCTCACAATAAAATGCCTATCGACATATAAAATGCCTATCCGCATAAATATTTATGTGTGATATTGTAAAGGGAATAATGTTTTAAAACCTGTGAAAAAATATAACAAAAGTTGAAATCAATAAATGGTGCTTTCAACTTAGCGTGTCTTTTGCTACGAAATCAAAATGCCATGAATTATTTTTTTGGGGTGCTCTCACGAGTTTCTTTTTATCAACAAGCCAAACACCAAACTATTTTGGAGGTTGTCTCGCCATGTCAGCTTGAGTTGCGTAGGTTAAGGAGGCAGTGACCGCAAATTATTGGTTAACATCGATTTAAAAGTAAATTCAACATGATTTGACCATAACCTTTTTCCCAACTAATGTTAATTGACTTAGACTTCCATGTCAATCAAGTCAAAGTAGAGTAGTTGCATATTTTGGGCTATCAATATTTGTGGAGTTATAGGTCTATTAATGCATTGTATATGAATGAATGAAAGAAATTTTAACTTCTATGAGACTAAAAATGGTCTATGAGACCACAAACCTCTGTGCTTTTCACCTTTTGCAATTCAATCTTTTCATTACTCAAATAATGATGAGTTGACCAAACCTTCTAAGAGTTCCCTCACAGAAAAGACAATGCCAAGGAACCGATGTTAACACACTGTTGTAACTGTCTTTGAAAGTATCACATTCCAAAATGAAACGTTTTTCCAATTCCACTGCCCAAGAAGTGCAAAAAGTACAAACCCTTTCTTCCCAAGCTTCTTTAGGTCTTTTCCACTAGCCCATTTCGCACTGAAGTTGATGCGAGTTAGTTCTTGATTGAGCAATAAGAATCTTTCCTCTCCATGGTATGCAAGCTCCAATGTGCTCTTTTTGTTGGAGATCACAAGTGGGGTTGAATTCCTGAACATATTACTTCTTCTTTCTACCCAATTCTTTTCCCCATATATGCTTACAAAACTTCTCCATAACAAAATTCTTTAACTCCTCACTATTTGTGGGACATTCATTGAGGCAAATATTCCATTTTTGCATCTATTTATTGTTTTGTCTCATCCATGATTTATTTCTTTCACTCATTCCTTCATTGAAGATAACTTGAGGCCATATACCTTCTCCCATTTGCTCCATTATTTTTAGCTACCTTATGAGACACACCATAGCAATTGCTTCGTTGGGAGTTTCTCCTGTTTCAATCAACATTTTCTCATAAGGAACCAAAATTTGTATTTTAAACTTGCTCATGATCGAGCTTTTTTGGATTTTTTCAATTTGCTTCCATTTTGAGACAGGGATGTTGCTAGCCCATAGTTCACACCCATATAATATCATTGGACAAACTAGGAGCCCAAAAAGCACTTTAATAGTTTTCCAATCCCATAACTCTGCCTCTCTACATTTGTTTTGAAGAGCATATAATGCTTTTCACCCTCCTAAAATTATCTTCTTTTTGCAGTCCTCCCAATTAAGCTTGTTGTTGAAATCAATCCCGAGGTACTTGTAATCATTTACTTCTTCAAGAATGTTGCCTTCAAAGAAGAACACATGCTAGCCATTTGTATTCATTTACTTCTTCAAGAATGTTGCCTTCAAAGGAGAACATATGCTGGCTCTACTTCCTTTTATTTGAGAAAATCATTGTTTTGGTCTTGCTGGTAATGACTTTCATCCCCACTACTTTACAAAAATGTTCAAGCACATATAGGTGCATCTGCAATCCTTGGGCCAATTTAGAAATCAATACAAGGTCATCAACATATAAAAGAAGCTTTATCACAAACCCCCCCAACCGAACACCATCCCACCTTGCAAATTTAACCACCCTTCCAATTTATCAATATATAAACCAAAAAGAGTAGGGGATAAAGGGAAACCTTGCTTGAATTTGATGTCACTTCTAAAGCTTCCTGAAATGCTTGCTGAAGTTCTATTTTTGACTTTCACCTCTTCATAAAGCTTATAGACATCGACTCTATAATGCAAAGGAATTTCAAGTTCTTCCATTCTACGCTGCAACTTATCTCTAGGGACCATGTCAAATGCCTTTCTGAAGTCAACAAAGCAACACAAAACTTCTTCTGCCCCCCCCCCCCAAAAACCTTTTCAATAATGTGTCTCAACGTGATACCATGATCCACTATAGAATGTTTCAGCCTAAAACCTACTTTCCCTTTTGCCCTCTTTTCTTTTACTTCTGCCCACTTACTGATTCTATTTTCTACCATGCCGTTGAAGAGCTTTGCAAACAATAGATTGATCATAATGGTTTTATAGTTGGAAGGATTATTAATGCCTCCACTTTTAAAAAGGGGTATTGCTAGAATAGTTGTCCAATCTCTTGGGAATCCTTGTCGAATGAAATTGTTGAATATTTCCATGATGTGCGGTGCAAGAATGTTTATTCCCCACTTTAGATATTTTGCTTGAAGTTCAACCAAGTCCTTTTCCTTTACTGTTTTCAACTTCTTAATTCTTGTCTCCACTTCCTGTAATTTGAAAAACTTTGTATCTGTGTTGATCCTGGGAGGAGGCTCATCCTCTGATTATTTCTCATAGAGTTGTCTTGCATAGTCAAACCATTGATTAACTGTCATATTAATTTAAGTTTGCTTCTTCCTTGGTTGAAGTTCCTGCCAAAAATCTTTGGGTTATTCTTGCCTAGATATATTAAATCTTCTCGCCTTGTTTGCACGAACTCATCTTTTTTCCTTTTTAAAATCTGCTTATATAACTTTACATCCATCTTCTCCTCGCGTCCATTTTTCAAGGTTTTCCTTGCCATTTTGCATTCCTCATCAAACCAAGCATTTACAGGAAAACAATTTGATTCAGATTTCCTATTTTTTTCTCTTTTGAAATTCTCAAGTGCACCCTGAATTATATATGTTAACTCATGACTATTGAGGCTTTGGGAACCACTCTTCCCCTTCTGAATTGATCTCTCCAACATTGTTTTGAAGATAGTGCAATTTTCTTGTGTTAGAAGAATTTTGCCCCTTGATATTGATTGTCGAGAACATTGGGTTTTCCTCCTATGTTGCCTTTCTTCTAACCAAGATAGCTTTATATAAATTGGGTTATGGTTTGATTTTAAGTCCCACATATGCTCTCCAATCTTAACTTCATCTAGCATTTCTATTAAGCTTTGTGAACAAATAATGTAGTCAACAACACTTGCACCATTGTCTATGTTGCAAGTGAACTTCCCATAGCTTTTCCATCTGTCTAGACCATTGCGTATAATTAATTTGAAAGCACCACACAACGTGAGCAATACCTCTCCAAAACGATTGCTAACTTTTTCATCTTCTGAACATCTCAACCATTGGGGATTCTCCTCTTCAATGAGCCAGATAGGATTGTGATCCTCTTTGCAACAAAAAATACTAGCTTGTTGATTTGTTGTTCTAGGATTGAAATCTCCCACTAAAAGAACTTCTCCCTACTGAGAATATACGACAATATCTTGCTTTAAAGCTGCATATGGGTCTTTGCTATCTAGCCCCTAATTTTTTATGTTTTTGAGACTTGAGGTGCGAAATAACATGCTATAATTCTTATGTGGTTCTCATTCTCTATTATTTTGAACCATAAATATTGTTTATTTGTATCTTCTTTCACTAACTGAATGTGATGACCTTCTTTTTCTTTCACTAAAACCAATATTCCTCTGTACCCTTTGCTATTTTCTGCTGCCTCATTCCAAAATGATAATTTCAAATAACCATAAAACATAGGAGTTTTACAACCATCATGTTCATGAGTTTATGTGAGACAAATTGTGTCTCTACCTTCTGCAATATGCCCTATCCCAAGTCCCCTCTTCCAAAGGTAACCTCTACAATTCCAACAAACTAGACTTAGGTAGACCTGGGTAGGATTTAATTGCTACGTGGTTTGACACACAAGACTCAAATTGAGTCTTCACCCCTTTTCATCCATGTTGATCCTATTGTTTTCCTCCCTATTATAAAATTAATTGTTTTTTCTTTATTGCCAGTTTGTTGCCCTGATTTGTCATGAGGCCCAAACATTGCAGTGACCGCTTTACCATTGTAAATCATGCTCTTTTCCCTTCATTTCTTGCTGTTCTAATTTTCTCCACTTCTTCTCTCATCTCCTCTTGTTTTTTTTCTAGTTAGATCTTCATCTAAAAAGAATTGTGAGACTTTCAAGAGTTTTTTTTTGCTCAAGAGATAGGGTTTGTCTTGCACACTTGCCATGATGACTTTTATGGGTCGAGGCCTCTCTTCACATATCTTTTCCACCCTCATTGCTTGGAAAATTTAACCAAATACAAAATCCAATGGTGTAGTCTAACCAACCTGCAAATTTGACCTGGAAATCATGGAATTCCGATAAGATTTAGATAAAATACGACATGAATTTTTGTAAATCCAGGTAACAACTCTCAAGCTTCAAGATTTTAGGTGCCTCAAAGGTTTTTGATGGCGTTGAATCCATTTCCACCATAAAAAACATGAATAAAAAATAGCCGGATTCCAACCACTTTTGACTGTCCGAGCAATTCCTCTACCTAAATAGACGATGCCAAATCCAATAGGTGACATATACTACACCAATGCATTAATAAAACTATAGCTTTACATATATTGATTTCCACAAATTTTGAATTCTAATTACTATATCCAGAGAAGCGTATATCTACGTAGGGAGTTGCTATCTTACTTGGACCGTGACAACAATGCTTCTCTCCACCAATCAGCATATGAGACTAATTCTTCATCTGTGACAAAATTGGAGTGAATTTATTTTTAAAATGGTTTATCCACGTCACCAATGTAAAATAAGAAACTGCGGACTATTAACATATGCATTATCAAAATATTAACGTGATTAGCTATCCTTCCCTTGAACGGTAAGCCCACACGTTGGGCTCTCACCACCTCCACCATTGCAAAGCCGGAAAAGGTATGTTCGTCGAGGTCAATTAATTTATACGCAAATCACAGAGTGCACCATGTCACCACCAGTAAGCAAACAAAACAAAAGGGCGGAGAGAAGATATTATGAGATCACCACATGGGTGATGGCACCTTGGCTCGTATCTCGCCAGTATTCCACACAATATTCTTTCTTGGATCTTTGCTGAGGTGAAATCCTATCAAAATGAAATGAATCTAGTTCTTTGATGAATTCAAATAAAAATAGAAAATTGTCAATTAAGTGAGATTGAGTTTTGATATGGTTTTGCAGTGAAAGGGTTTTAAATAGCTTTTATTTGTTTTGCAGGTCAGGAGGTGGACCAAGGCAGATTTGATTCTATACTTCCATGTATCAAGTCTCGCTAACTACATTGTGCACTCTTCAGATCTCTACTTGAATATCAGGGTAAGGGAAATCTAGAAAATTACAGAAACATCACAATAAAGAGGGAAGTTCGATTTGCTTGTGAAGGGCGTTACGAATTTGCGGAAGTTTTTTTTTTGATTGAGGATCCGCAGAAATAACCAAAAATCATTGGCATGGAACAGAATGTGCCAAACTATAGTTTGGAAATATGGTTATGTCCATTGGAGATCGACTCATTTTTGTTTAAAAATGGATTTTCAGGAACCTGTCGGTCTACATTTAGTTGTTAGTTATGTAAGTAATTTTTTGCATTTGTAATTGGATAATTATAAATGGGGTACAATAGACAATCCTGATGGAGTAGTGCAGGGAATAGATGAATTTTTCTAAAGGAGACTCTGAAATTTTGTGTAAGTTGTTTGTTGAGGCCTCAACCCCTCTTCTTAATTTTGGGGACTTTCATATGAATTTTGTTAATGCCACTTCCTTTTTTTTTGTAATTTAGTATGGAGAAATTATATTATTAAATAAACAGAGAGTACAAAAATGATAGTTGGTTTGCCAAATTGGAAATTCTACCAGCTGCATAAAAATATTGTCTTGATCAAATTCTTGTCCATGCAAACCATCAGATTTTTTTGTCTATAATATCTATTATATAGCTCAAAAAATCGACCTTTCCTAACCCTTCTATTGAAAGGTCTACTTATCTTGCCAACTATACTCTACAAACCTTGACTTAACAAAAAAACCATTATACTGCCTAATTAAGCTAAAAACTATACTGACAATAAAACTATTCACCACCATGACCAACTGAAAGAGGGTTTCCCCATGCTCAAACCTCATTTCACTGGGGTTGAAGCTGCCACTAGACCCGCATCAGGAGCTTCCACTGGAGCCGCCGTTGGAGCCTCTAGAGCAGCCGATGGTTGACCTCCTGCAAGATTGACCTCATGAGCTCTGTATTTCCTTAGACATGCACGTTCCCCTTTCGCGTCCCCCAACGTAATATCAACGTTGTGAATTTACTTGAGATAAATTGAGAACATGGTATTCATATCCTCAATTCGTCCATCCTACAATTTTCTATATTCATCAAGCCATTTAGGACTTCTTCAATTCCCCTTAAGCGTTGGTTTATAGCCTTTAACCGAGTTTTATCTCCAACTACCTTCTAGTCCTTTCCTCCGCTATCTCCCCTACAACTTTCCCACCAAAGTATTGACGTGCTATGCAGTCTCTAAAGTGTTATGATACACGATTATTCACGTTTTGAATTTCCTGGTATCAATAATCTAGTCCACTTCTTTCTCAATTCTGATGTCCGGGACAACCCTTCATTGCCTTCGTACCTCATTCTCCCAAACTTCAATATTTTCTTTTCCTTTATGTGGTATTGTGGCATGGTAATTGTTAGTAGCTTCCCTCACAGCCACTTTCATACATGATTGTTTGTTGGAGCCTGTGCCTTGTGCATGCACTCTGGGTCTGCCTCTCAGCTTACCCCCCACACTTCTAACCTTTCCCATTTCATTCTCTGAGACCTTGGTTGCCCTCGTTGCTACAACTATCACAAAATCACTATTCCACCACCTTTATGCATTCTGGCTCAGGTCAGAAATGATTGTTCCCAACCCCCAATTTAAAGCCAATATCACTGACTTGCCTTGCCTTGCCAATTTTTGTGTACTTTCCCTATCCATTTTCGGTATCTCTGATCTGCCATCGATGTCGCTGCTAGTTCATGTGTGCCTATAGTCACTCTCTCGATCATTCGTCCTTCCTAGCAGTTTGTACAAACTAATAAACTCCATTAGCCTACTCCTTTACACCGCCTCTTTTGATGTCGTACCTTCCCACTCCGCACACAAATCCTTCTCATTAATGAGCCGATTTGATGACGAACGATGATTGAGGAGATTCCAACTTCAACCATCATTATGTCCATGAACTGAGTACACGTATCCCTTCTCACATCCCGATTAAACCTTACTTGTCCTTCCATTATGAGGATTTATTCATTCGCAAGGCCAGGTGGGTCTCCGTCTAGATTCGGGCCCACCTCCTCATTATTTTCCCGCCTTGGTGACGTGGAATTATCCCACTCCTCCAACTTTCGACAATATTCCTTCAGCTAACCTTATGATAGCTCCTACTACCCCACGTCTATTAGCATATGTACACTCGATACACCTTTGTTTTCCAACCTGTCCACCAACACATTCACTGACCTTTGGACAAGGGTGAAGTCCACTGCTTTCATAGCCTCCAAATGAGACTGTATGCATTGGATTAATTGATCCAGGCACCAATTTCGTGTTACCTGGGCCTATTTGTGCATCACATTGAAGCCTATGTGTTGCTTGGATAACTAACAATGTGTCTCCTTCGACCGTGGTGTTTACCATTCCTTCCCAAACCAACAACTTCAACCTGTGCTTGAGGGCCTGATATTTTGCTCCATTTTTTGAGGCACAACCCAAGTTTATTAAATAAAATCTGCATATTTGGCCCGTTCAATCCCTTATAACTCCTCTAGCCCTTGCTTTGTGAGGATTCTCTTTCGACACCCCGTCAAAATTCAACTTGAGGAAACCTTGATGGGGAGCTAACCAAACCACAAAGCACAGTTGGATATGGAGATCTCTTTGGTCTATGTCCTTGCATACTCAAGTATTACAGATATAGGTATTTTAAAATTCTTCCTAACTGTGGGGACGACTCCTCCTCTGAAGATTTTGTCCCTCTACTAATTACTGTTCTTTTATCTCACACATTATTTATTCTACTTGGATGTCTATAGGGAGTTTCTTATCACGAAATATTCGTCTCTTTCGCTCCTTCTACACTGCACAAAGGATGAAACCTGGTACCAGGTTCCAGGTGAGGTTTACCACTTCATTTTTTGTATAATGCAGTCTCCATTTCCTTACCGTTTCCTGAATATTATCCTTGATTCGATTTGTTTGTTTGAAGATGAAAGTTATCAAATCCCATAATGCCTCCATATAGCGGTAGGTGTTCAATAGATGACTTAGGTTCTCCTCTGCATTTTCACAGAGATAACACCATGAGGCTCCAATATATCCTCTCTTAAGTAGATTGTCCCAGGTTATAACATTTCGATGCATGACCAACGACATAAAATTTATGATTTTTGGCCAATATGCAGACATCCATAATTTCCTCTAGGATGGTTCATTTATACCAGTGCATCGGTCACTGAGAAATATTTTCGCTTCCTTGAGATTGAATTCCCCTCATTATTTTTTCCTTGATCTTAATTGGTCATGGTCCTCATTGAATAATATTTTTCACTTATTCAGTTCCTTTGTTAAACTCTGGACTGCCTGGTCATTCTGGGTTAGTTGCTGAAAAATTGAAAGGTTCCATCTTCTCCACCTGTTATTTTCTAGTCCCTGGTCCCATAACTGGTGGACTTCACTGAAACCTCGATCCTCCATAATTAATTGGATGGGGCATCATTCCTCCTTGTTTAACTTATATTTTTATTTACACACATCATCCCAAAGCATGGCTTCCCTTCCATTTCTAATCTCCCAAAAACAATATATTTGTATTATTTCTCTATTATTTTAGGCCAACTTCCAGATTTCCGACCCCTTAATAGAGCCCGATAGACGAACAAGGTATTTTGTGCGACAATTAGGCACATAATTTTCTTTCCAAATCTTTGCCCATGGCGTCGACCCCGCTTTTAACAACCTCAACCATAATTTTGCTCCACTTGATTTATTAATTATCTCAGGATCCTAAAGACCGAGACCTCCTGCATCTTTCAGTTTACAAATTATGTTCCAGGCCACTAGCGTCCATTTTATTTTTTCCTTTGCCTCGCGCCAAAGAAATTTCCTCTAGATTTCTCTGATCTTTCCAAACCCCCTTTTGGAGCTGGGAGGATAGTTAACATGTAACTCAGAATTTCTTGTAGCATAGCCTTGGTCAATACAAGACAACCGACCAGGTTCGAAGCCCTGACGGTCCATCTCTTTACCCTATCTTCTAGGCTTGGGATAACCTTTTCCTAGTTAGATTTCTTCCAGGCCTGAACTGTTAGAGGGACCCCCATATATTTAGACAAGAGGGATCTTTTTTGGAAGCCTAAGATAACATTTAAATTTATCTGGATAGCAATATGAGTATTAAAGAAAAAAATACTCGGAATGGTTTATCTCCATAATTGAGGCTGAAGAAAAGGTGTCTAAGATGAAATTAAAAGAACACGCCTCCTTTACGGTGGGAATACCACGCAACATGGTATTGTCAACAAGTTGTTGATGCGTTGTGGCCTGACCTTCTTCATGTAATTTAAGGCCTCTTATTTCACCTTCTCTGTTAGTAGCAAAGATTACTTTCCCAAGGCCTTCTATCATTATAAAAAACAGGAAAGGTGACATGGGGTCCCCTTGTCTAATTCCCCGAGATAGGAAGACATGTTTTGTCGGAGGCTCATTTAACAGAAATGAGAAATTGCGTGATGAAACTAGGGCCATAATCCAACTAATCCATTGATTGTCAAAACCAAACGCTCCCAACATTGCCTCCATATACTCCCAACTGATCTTATCGTAAGCCTTCGACAAATCCAACTATATTATCATCCATGCACTTTTTTGGCTCTTCAGAGAGTGGGAAATATCATGTGCATGTATCACATTGTCTTAGATATGCTTACGCTCCACGAACCTAGACTGTTCTTCTGAGATAAAAAATGGAAGAACCATTTTCATCCTATTGGATACTACTTTTGATATGATATTGTATAACACATTACATAGGGTTATTGACGTAAATTTCTCCGGGATACTTGCCCTATCTTCATTCGGTATACTGGCGATAAAAGTAGAGATTAGAGCCTTCAAGATAATTGCAGAATTCTGGGAATCCGCTACACCTCATATACATCGGTTTTAACTATTTCCTAGCATGCTTTGAAAAAATCAATAGTAAATCCATCCGAACCAGGGGATTTACTGTTGAGCATCTCATTTACTTCTTGGGCCACCTCTTTCATGGAGACAAGCTTGTTTAAATTCTTATTATGGTCTTCCGTGATCAACTTAGGGATGTGCTTAACTATCTTCTGGATATCCTCCGTCCTATCCACTTTGGGCTCTTCTGTAGTTTTTTGGGAATGTTGAAACATGACTTGTTCTATATCCTAATGCACTTCATAAGTTTTCCCCCTATCATCCTTAATCCCGAGTATTCGATTAGAGTTTCTATGTTTAATTTTTGATCAATGGAAGAACTTAATGTTATTCTCCCCCTCCATGAGACATAACACTCATGATTTTTGTCTCCATATAATTTCCTGCAGTCTACATCTGTCTTACCACAGTTTCAGAAGCTCCATCTCCTCTCTTCACCTTTATTTGGAATGCCATTCTTCCATCAGTGTCCTTTGCAATGCTTCCATCTTCAGTTCCAAGTCTCTTTTTGCTTGGAATATGTTACCAAATTTTGTCTTATTCCACTGCTTTAGTTTCAATTTTATATATCTTAACTAGGCCTGCAATATGTACATCTTGGATCCCCTGATTGAGATCAGATCTCCCCACCAGTATTTGATATTTTCCATGAAAGAGGGATGCTCTATCCAGAATGCCTCAATCTAAACGATATATTTTTAGGGGTACCTAACAACACAATCATTAATATAAATGACCAATGATCCAATCCTTTGCATGGGAGGAGATTTGCTTCCATATCTAGCTCTCTCATCAACAAAGCATCAAATATTAAAAATATATCTAACCTTGACACGACTTGATGTTTCCCTTTGTGCTTATTACTCCAGGTGAAGCTGCCATTGGCAATTTCCATATCAATTAGATTAGCGTCATCAATGAATTTTTTAAAAGATTCAGAGTCTTTTTCTATGTGACTTTGACCTCCCTTATTCTCTGATAGGGAGGTTATTATATTGAAATCCCCGCAGAATCCAGGGGAGGTGGCCTTTCCTATTTCTCCTCTACCCATTGAGGGCCATAAAAATTCATAAATACGAGTGACCCTGTTACCCATATAACCTACATTTTTAGTGATAAATAGGATCTCGTGGCTTCCACATCAATTAGAATAAGGGCCTAGGGGTTCCACTAGGTCACCAAACCACCTGCAGAATCTTGCGCTGTGACCACCATCACCTTTTAACCCCTACCTAATTTCCTACTTACCTTCATGATATTCTCTATAGAACACTTTCTTTCTTGCAAAAAAACAAGATATGGTTGTTCCATTTTAATCCTTTTCTTAAGAAGTCTTTGTTTCCTGAGGCTATTTATGCCTCTTGATATCCATGTGGTGAGCATTGGTGTTGCACCAAGAATGCTGCAACTCCCAGGAGCTGCCCTACTTTACTTTATCAACCCGGGGTTCGTACAAACTTTGAGGTGACAATGCTATATACACAACATATGCATTCTGTTCATGTCATCCTCTTCTACTTCACGAAAGGGTGCTATTTCTTAAATTATGAGAACATCTGGAAAGCAAATTGTTGGAAGGAAATGACAAAAAGGAAACTGAACTAAATTGCTGGAAAGGAATGCCAAGAATGAAAATAATTTAATTTTCAGAAAACAGATAGCAGAAAGGAAATTGATTTTAAACCACACTTAACTTGGCCAAACGGCTAAATTCACTCTACTTATCCTATGATCTATCTACCATACTCCTATCCATGAAACTAAACTATCCATGCCTTAATTTTAATTAAAAAGAATTAATTTGCAACTTAGAGGGAAGAAAAAGGGCTAAGAGGGCTAATGGGGGGTTTAACACATGAAATGAGGTTTGGAAGCGGAAAGAGGGGGTTAAACCCTTAGAAAAATTTATGATAGCGTGAGAATGGCTTTGGAGCGGACAAAGGGGGTTAAAACCTTAGGAAACCTTATTATAACGCAAGAAATGACTTTGAAGCGAGAAGAACTCAAAAATGCGATGGCGGAATGCGATGGACAACAAGAGTTGCGATGTGCGATGTCGCAATCACAACTTCACAAGTTTAAATGGATGGTAGTAAGGACTTAAAGGAATGAAATAAATGGCGCGAAGTGCGAAGAGTGACATGGTGGGTCACAAATCGCAATATCGCAAGTTTACAAGGGTAGCGGTAAGGATTAACAGGAATAAACTAAATGGTGCGCAGTGCGAAGTGTGAAGAGTGACGTGGCGGGTTGCGAATCGCAATATCGCAAGTTTACAAGGATATCGGTAAGGATTAACGGGAATAAACTAAAATGTGTGAAATGCGATTTGGGCTGTGCTAAAGGTTGTGGGTGGTTATTTGCGATGTGATAAGTTCCGCGGGATGTGATTTGCGATGTGGTAAGTTCCGTGGGATGCGATTTGTGATGTAGTAATTTCCGCGAGATGCGATGTGTGATGGGGATGACGTGGTGGTCGAAAAAGCTAAGAGTTGTGATTTGCGATTTCGCAATCGCAAAGAATGAGCGGTGAGGTAGAAGGTAACCGGTGCAAACTGCGATTTGCGATTTCGCAATATCGCAATCGCAAGGAATGAGCGATAAGTGTTAAGGTAATCGTTAAATGTTGCGATTGCGAAGCGCGACATACGGTGGCAGGAGTCTCGAGGAGCAAAGGCAGAGGTTGGGTTTTCGGTGGTTCTATATGGTTTTTCACGTGTTTTTCATAAAAAGGGTAAGGCAGCCGTGAACGAAGAAAAAAAGAGAAGTAAGACTAAAGAGCTTAAGGGTGTTCGAAAGAAGGTAAGTGCAATGCTAAGGTTAGAAGTAAAGGAGGGAAATGGAAGCATAAGAGAAATGCTCAAAAGTGAAGCACACCTGCGGATTCATGTACGGGAAACAGACAGAAATGTAGGATGAAATAGTGAAGGAAAGGCTTGGACTTGGTAATACAAATTCTTCCCCGAACTCAAACAGAAAGCAATTTTGGCCTGTGGGAAGGTCTGCCCCTACTCGTACTCTATTGATAGAGATGAGAGTGGGGAGACTTGACTACAATTTTGGAGTTTTTCCTTTTATTTCACTATGCATAAGCAATTAAAACTACAACAACACAAAAACTAAATAGCAATGAAACTTATCAGAAACAGATCTAACTTAAATGACAGGAAAAACTAGCTAAATGACAGAAAGCAAAAGATAATAACAACAGAGAATATGAGGCACATGGATTGGGCCCTAACCCACGAGCCTATCCCTCTGAACTTAAATCAATCAAATGAAATCAGTCTCCTCATTTCATAAAAGAATAACTGCATACATCTCTAAAAGTTTCGATCCCTGAATAAAACAAAAAGTTTCAATAGTTCACAACAATAATTCCGAATGGAAGCGAGACTAGGATAGACTAACTCTTCCTAGCTCTAGTTGTGCTCTATTTATTCTACAGGGCAGCTACCAACAACTCCCTAGAAAATAGTGATTGATTCCACCAGACTCTAAGTAAACCAAGATTGATTGCTCTCCTCTTAGAGTTGCTTGGCTGCCTCTGGAATTCAAATTGCTGGAGAGAATCCTTGGGGATCCTTTAGCTACTTATGCAATTTGAATTGCTAGAGAGAATCTTTGGGATCCTTCAGCTGCCTTTGAGGGTGGACAATCCTCCTATAATTTCTACTTGATGTCTCCTCCAAGTATTTGTGATAAAATCTTTATAAAAATGCTTAATAAATCATGATTTTCTGCACTCAACCTTATATTAAGCACTCAGAGTATGTTAGCCTTAATCACCACCTATACTAGCATCATAAACCCAAATAATAATAAAAATGCAAGAAAAAGAGATCTAATAAGGAAAAAAGGTGACTATTAACCCCTCGAAATATGTCTAATGATGGAGCTCATCATCACCCACTACTGAATGGTTACTCATCCTATGAGCAACTGATCCTCCCCCTCCATTTCCTTCAAAGCTTTGACAGCCCCCCTGATTTTCTAAGGAATAAGTGAGGGAGTTTCCCCAAGGGGGTGAAATCCATCATTTTTTTCTACATTCTCCCATTCTATATCTTGTGCACCTGTGTCCTCTTCATTAGTCAGCCTCGACAGCAAATGTGGGCTGAACTTTAGTCCCAACCATCAGATCTTTTTGACCCTCTTGTATAATGGTGCCCTTTCCAATGCACCCCTTAGTATCTCTGTGTTGGGGTTCCCATGTTTTGGCCAGGTTGACAGAGACCAAAAGATGAGACAACATAGAACCACTTTCAGACCTTAGGATCTAGCCCTCCTAGGTCCAGAGAGGGATCTCTCTATGATTATCAAAGGATATATGTCTTTGAAGTTCTAAATTATGGTTTTAGGCTAGTTATAGGCTCAGGGTTTTTTGTTTGATTGTTTGAGTTTGGTTGTTGAGAATCAGGAAGGAAGATTTCATCATAAGACAAGGATGGGTAAAGAAGGAACCTAGGCAAAGGTAGATAACTCAGGGAACATCAAGGCCATTGGGCAATGGAGTCAAGAAAGGATTTACTTATGTTCAATGTGTAAGCTTCAATTGGGCTAGTCATCTAGAGCATTTGGATCTCAAAGGCTGATTGGTGGGATGGAACACTAAGTGATGAGAATGAAAGATGGAAAGCCATCTGATTCTGTCTATAGATCAGGCCAGAGGTCATTTAACTCCAGGCCTGCTTGGACAAAACCATAGGCAACACAAGGGATCTTGAAAAGGTTTATATGGAAGGGAAGGTTATGAAGAGGCAGCGACAGGCTTTACACCTCTCAATGTTCCTAACCTCTTTCAATTAAATCTTAACAGAAACATCTGAATACTGATTTTACCAACTTGCACATCAGAGAGTAGGCAATAATCATCCACTACACTGGTTTAGTCAATTAAATACAATATTCAGACACACATATGAGCAGAAAACATTCAAGACTGAGAGAGCTGGGATATAAGGTACCTGACAAGGGTAAATCTTATATCATGCATTCAGATGTCAGTCAGAAGAACATGAAATGAAATGGAAATAAACACAGAGATAAGAAGAACATCACCAACTGCTGTAGATCAGGATCCAATGAAAACTGCTTATCATGTTAAACACTACACCAATCAGGTACATCACTACCCAAAGCTTTTACATTCAGCCTGAATACATTGAAATCAAACCCACTAAGCTGATCAAAGGACAAGGCCTAGCCCAATTGATGGCTGAAACTAATCTGCAGGCCCTTGATATTAACATGATGAATACCTTGGATGAGCAAGAAGAATTGCCCCATCCGACTGTGGAGGAGCAGTTTCAGAACTCTCCTTGGTACACTGATATCCTTTACGTGCTCACACACCTTAATGCCCCCCCAGAACTGTCCAAAACAAAGGCCAGATTCATAAAGCTCAAAGCTAGAAATTACTGCATTTTGAATGAGAGTCTATATTGGAAAAATCCGAATGGCCTTTTACTGAAATGCTTGTCTGAAACTGAAGCCGAAAAAATCAAACAAGAATTCCATGCTGGGGAGTGTGGAGGCCACCTGAGTTGGAAGGCCACTGCAAATAAGATACTCAGGGCTGGTTACTATTGGCCCACACTCCTCAGTGATGTCCATAAAATGATCCTTACCTGCCACAAATGCCAAATTTTTGAAGGCAAAAGAAAGCTCCTTCCCCTCCCTCTGCAACCTATCACCATAGAAGGACCTTTCATGCAATGGGGCTTAGACTTCATTGGAGAAATCCACCCCTCTTCTTCTGGGCAACACAAATGGATCTTGACTGCCACTGATTACTTCACTAAGTGGATAGAAGCCATACCCACTAGGAATGCCACTGATTCGGTCATCATTAGGTTCCTAGAAGACTTCATCCTGTCTCGGTTTGGCTGCCCAAGGAAAATAATCACTGACAATGCTGCTACTTTCGGATCCAAAAGAATGATTGATTTCTGTCACAGGTACGGAATTGCGCTTGGACATTCAACTGCCTATTACCCCCAGGGTAATGGCCTAGTTGAGTCATCAAACAAAAGCCTGGTTACCATCATTAAGAAGCTGCTGGAAGAGAACAAAAGGTCTTGGCATAAAAAGTTGATACATGCTTTGTGGGCAGACAGGCTCACTACAAAGAAGTCTATTGGCACATCACCCTTCCAGCTGGTTTATGGGACAGAAGCAGTTTTCCCCACTAGCCTTGGGATACCAGTAGTAAAGCTTATTCAAGAGGTCCAATCAGAAGAAGACAGCATGATAAGGAGAATTAATGAAACAATCTATCTTCAGAAAACAAGGGAGCAAGTTTATGACAGAGCTGTCAGAGTGCAGGAAAACATGAAGAGACAGTTTGACAAAAGAACCAAAGCAGCAAATTTCAAGGTTGGGGACAAAGTTCTGAGATGGGATTCAAGAAGAGAGGATAAAGGCAAACATGGCAAATTCAACAGCTTGTGGCAAGGTCCATTCATCATTCAAGCCACCGTGGGTCCTAATGCATTCTTCTTACAAGAACTTGATGGTACAGAGCTGTTTGGGGGTCCTGTCAATGGCAGGATGCTCAAACACTATTTCTGCTAATTTTCCATTTCCAGTTTCACCTCCATTGTATATACCGATTGCAAATTTTCATTTTCAACAAAAAGGAGAAGGAATTGTCCCAGAAAACAGAATGAGAAGAGAGGTTCAGACATGCTCAAAACATGAACCTCTGTGGCAAAAGATTGGCTCTAATAAACTCAAAACCTGAGCCAAAAGGAACAAGAATAGCTGGTCCTAACAAGCTCAAAATCTGGATCAGCAGTAAAATAACATCCAGCTCTAATATGCCCAAAACCAGAGCTGGAGCAAAGGAAATAAGTGACTCAAACATGCTCAAAACCCGAGTCACAAGAAAGAAAGAAGGATGTTTCACAGTTGCAAAATTCCATGCCTTCACGGTTTTGTTTTCTTTAAATTTCTGCCCAGCAAGTCAAACTGTCTAATCCTGGCTTGGCTGTGTTTAAATTTCCTGTTTTAGAATGTAGGTGAAGAAACCTGTTGGACAGTTTAATCCCAACAGGTAGTAGTTTAGGTAGATAAATATATGAGGCCAACAGTCTAATCTGGTCTCATGGAGCAATAAGGGTAGAATTAGAATAGGTTTGTTTTTATTTTGCAAAATAAAATGTAAAGGGTCTGCAAATCCAAGTGCACCCAAGAAGAAAAAAGGCTAGGATTATAGTGTGGGTAGGTAGTTGTTTGGAAGAATTGTACTGCTGATATGTTGTCTTCATACTTTGTGGTAGCAGATCAAAGAAAGATATGGATGGTTTAAGCAGCAGGCGTCTGGCCTACACCAAGAGATCAATTTCTGGTTTCTTGGCTCCTTCAAGAAGAAGCCATTCCCATGTGGAGCCACTGTTAGCCCCCCTATGAAATTTTTGACAAGCAAACAGGGGGTTAAATTGTTGTTGAGTCTTCAAGGAATGCATTTCCCCTGAAAATACAGTCCCCTTGAAGCCTCTTTGTGCCCTTCATCCTTTGATGGTTTCCCCCCTGCTGATTCCCCTTTTAAAGCCCCTCTGCTGATAAAGAAATGCCCAGAGACCTCCTTCCCCCTTTATTTTTCCCTCATTTAACCTCTTTTTATCCTCCCTTTTCTCCCCTTCTATTTCCCCATTTACTCCTCAAATTCCCCAAAACCCTCTTTAATTTCCTCCCCCAACCTTTGTTGGTCTTTTTTCCCTTTTTTCCCCTCTATCGTTCCTTTTCCCCAGCCCAAAAATCCATTAAAAAGGGGCCAAAACCCATATTCCGACCTTATTGTAAAGCCTGGCCCCTTTCCCGCTAGCCCCTGTCAACCACTTCCCCACATGTGCCCAGGTGCCAGGACCAAGTGCTTAAATCCCCGGCGCTTATCGCAATCGGAAGTCCGGGCGGGTGAAATTTCCTTTGTAATATCAAAAAACCCGATGCGACTGTTTTATTACGTTAAGTCTTGCGATGGTTTCTGCACCGTCGATCTATCATCAGATCTGACGGCTGTCCGCTAATCGCAACACCCTCCCGATCGCAATCGCAGCATCCATGCTATCACCCCCGATTGAAACCTTCCGATTTGATCCTGACCGCCCATCCTCCGCAGATCCGACGGCCATCGCAAGCCTCCCTACCCTCCACCCGATTTAATCCCGACCGTCGATCCGCCCCGCGATCCGACGGTCCTCCGCCAATCGCACGCCTTCTTATCCGTGCTCCGATTACGATCTCCCGACTTAATCTGGGCCGTCCATCCTCTGCAGATCCAACGGTCCCGCGCTGATCGCACTGCCCCTCCGATGGTCTTCCCCACCGTCGATCTGCCCCGCGATCCGACGGCCCTCTGCTGATCGCAAGTCCCTCCGCTCCTCCTCCGATTTCGTGCCCCGATTAAATCTCCACCATCCGTTCTTCCCGCCGATCCGACGGCTAGCGCTCAATCGCAAGCCCATGCCCGATCGCAATCGGAGCTCTCAGTGGTGCGGCCCCGATTGAGGTATTCCGATTAGATCTCAGCCGTTGATCTCCCCGTCAGATCGACGGTCAGCGCTCAATCGCTTCTCCCCCCCCCCCCGATCGCGATCACAGTTCTTTTGGTTTGCCTTCCAATTTGATCTCCGCCGTTGATCCTTCCGCCAGATCGGACGGCCTGCATCCAATCGCACCCCCTTCCCTCCATCCTCCGATTTGATCTCGTCCGTCCATCTCCCTGCTGATCAACGGTCCTACGCCAATCGCTGGTCCTCCCGATCGCTGATCGCTCTGTCCCTCCGATTACATCTGAACCGTCGATCTGATCCCCGATCGGACAGTCAGCGCTCAATCGCAAGACCCTCCCCGATCGCAATCGCAAACCGTTTCGACTGACCCCCGATTGCGATTGAGCGATTGGATCGTGACCGTTCGTCTCCCCCAGATCTTACGGTCCTTGTTCGATCGCCCTCCACCTCCACTGGG
Organism: Pinus albicaulis; assembly: GCA_034641835.2. Taxonomy (NCBI): domain Eukaryota; kingdom Viridiplantae; phylum Streptophyta; class Pinopsida; order Pinales; family Pinaceae; genus Pinus; species Pinus albicaulis. The sequence continues at coordinate 1,048,120,035 of CM076580.1, forward strand.
TCCCACTCTTGCATTTGTCTCCGCCATATTTCATGTGTTTCGTATGTTTTTCCCGTTGCAAATGTTACTCCGTCGCCCGATCGCCACCATTGATTTTTGCCCCCAGACCATGATCTGACGGTCTGCGATGCACTCTACCACCAAACGTACCGTTCATAAGTTTCACTCCTCCGTCTGCATCTCCACTGTTTTCATCATTCCGCCACCATTCCTCCGCCTCCACCGCATTTTTCCACCACCGCCGCCTGGTTTTACAGTTCTTTCCACTGTGCGGATTAGCACAGAGAGGCCATTTCAGCCGGCCAGCGAAGCAGCAGAAGCAGGATTTGTGAAGGATTCGAGCCTGCAATTGAAGATTAATGTTTTAATCCTACAGTCAAAGGATTCAAGCACAGTTTGAAGACTAAGGACGCACCAGCAAGTCATGATTGCGCCACCTAAAAGCAGAGCGCGTTTACTCCAGAAAGTACACCTTCCTACAACGCCTTCTTGCCTTCTCGAGCCCTGAGATAATTAAATACACTGACTGAAGCTCATTTCAGACAGTCCGGCAGCATTAAAGAAGCATGGAGGGCCATGCTGACCTCCATCCAGTTCATTCATTTCAACAGGGCAGAACAGAGGATCACAGACCCCAAGCGCAGACAAAGGTAATATCAGGGTTTCCGTCAGCAAAGTGTTTTCGTCCAGGACAAGGCATCCATACTGTTTTTATTATGCAGAATGTCCCTGAAGGATTTTTCCATCAAACTACAGCTCAAAGACAATCTGGCATTTATGAGACAGACCCTCCTAGTAGTTTATCCTATCCCCGAATTCAAATCACCTGGAGTACAACGAGCCCAAAATGTCAAGATCAAATCTGAGACAGATCGTTCTCTGACTAAAAAGGTGAGCGAAATGAATATGCAACATTCTCAAGCAGGATGGGCCTCGGCCCTGCATTAATTATTATGCTTAAATATAACATTTAATGGGCACCTACCTCCTGAGTCGATCTGAGGATCATCTTTTGTTATAAAAGCACAACAAGAACATTGTAAGGGGGTTGGTTGTTGTTGGTTTTATCAGCGAACTGCAAGCATTTTGTCCCAAGCCAAGTTCCCTGTGTAACAGTTGTATGATAGGCTGAGAAATATGATGTATTCAGGCTGAATGTAAAAGCTTTGGGCAGTGATGTACCTGATTGGTGTAGTGTTTAACATGATAAGCAGTTTTCATTGGATCCTGATCTACAGCAGTTGGTGATGTTCTTCTTATCTCTGTGTTTATTTCCATTTCATTTCATGTTCTTCTGACTGATATCTGAATGCATGATATAAGATTTACCCTTGTTAGGTACCTTATATCCCAGCTCTCTCAGTCTTGAATGTTTTCTACTCATATGTGTGTCTGAATATTGTTTTAATTAACTAAACCAGTGTAGTGGATGATTATTGCCTACTCTCTGATGTGCAAGTTGGTAAATCAGTATTCAGATGTTTTTGTTAAGATTTAACTGAAAGAGGTTAGGAACATTGAGAGGTGTAAAGCCTGTCGCTGCCTCTTCATAACCTTCCCTTCCATATAAACCTTTTCAAGATCCCTTGTGTTGCCTATGGCTTTGTCCAAGCAGGCCTGGAGTTAAATGACCTCTGGCCTGATCTATAGACAGAATCGGATGGCTTTCCATCTTTCATTCTCATCACTTAGTGTTCCATCCCACCAATCAGTCTTTGAGATCCAAATGCTCTAGATGACTAGCCCAGTTGAAGCTTACACATTGAACATAAGTAAATCCTTTCTTGACTCCATTGCCCAATGGCCTTGATGTTCCCTGAGTTATCTACTTTTGCCTAGGTTCCTTCTTTACCCATCCTTGTCTTATGATGAAATCTTCCTTCCTGATTCTCCAACCAAACTCAAACAATCAAACAAACAACCTTGAGCCTATAACTAGCCTAGAACCGTAATTTAAGAACTTCAAAGACATATATCCTTTGATAATCATAGAGAGATCCCTCTCTGGACCTAGGAGGGCTAGATCCTAAGGTCTGAAAGTGGTTCTATGTTGTCTCATCTTTTGGTCTCTGTCAACCTGGCCAAAACATGGGAACCCCAACACTCTGGAGTATGATACTTCCTGTTCTTGAGGCTATGTGGGAGGCTGTTCCATCTCCTCTGGTTGGCCATAATGCACTCCTCTTCTATCTGCCTGGAAACATCATCAAAGTGGCCTATTGCCTGGTTTTGAGTATGAAGGTAGCTTTCAACCAGTGCAAGGTCCTTTTCAATCTCTCGATGGTTAAGGATGACTCCTCTTGGGCCGAACACTTCTAGTCTGAGATATAAGGGTTCTCTATTTCTTCTTCCCATGACCTTCCATATATCTTTGGATCTATTGTCCTCATTCACCATCCAAGATGCTAGAGCCATTAACTGCATATCTCCCATTGTAGGATTGGGGTCCCAAATCTCCAGAATTGTCAACACAAAGTTATGCATATAAAACTTTGCCACCTTTGCCTGATCAACTATGTTGGCTTTCTTGTAGAAATTCATGAATTGCCTACAATCTTGTAAAGGGAGTGATCCATGGGAGGCTAGATTTTTGATTTGAAATAGAAGCCGTTGTTCTTTGAGGTAGATAGCATATGAGTCAAAGGGGAATCTATGTTGAAGGGATTCTATGCATAAGTTCGCCATGGTGGCTATTTGCTCCTATTTTTGCTGCAATTGCTCCTTTAGCGCTACGTTATCTATCTGTGCCTTCTGCAGTTGCTCCTTCAGAGATATTTCTTCAATTATTTCCTCCCCCCTTAGTGATTCTTCAATGATGATCGGGATTATGGGAGAAGTTTCTGGCTTTCTTTGATTCTTGTCAGCTTTGGAATACTTAGAGGTCTGCCTTTTTCTTTTTGCGCTCAGAGGAGCCATGGTGATAGTTATCTTTTTGTAGTGAGGGGATGTGACACTGGATTATGAGTCTGTGTATCGCCCACTTTCTGCTATCTCTATGAATTCTATGGCCATCTCTTCTGTTTTTCTTTAGCCCTTTGTCTCTCTCTCTTCTTCCTCTAGTTCTTCTTGTTTCTGCTGGTTCTTCCTCCTCTTCTTTTGGTTCTTCTTGTTTCTTCTAGTTCTACCCTGGGTTTCTTCTTTCTTTCTGGTTCTTCTTCTTCTTCTTCAAGCGTTGCTTGCTTCTGACGGTCCTCTCCCTCTAAAAATTGTCAATTCACTGGTTTGGATGAGACAACATCTCCTTTTAATATATGACACAATTAAATTTGGAGTGCCAATATAACTCCGCTCAGGTCTAGTTCTATCATAGACAATTTGTTCCTCCTCCCTGTTAATTCAGGATGGACTGCGCGTTTTCCTCCCCTCGTTCTCCTCTACTCCACTGATTTAAATTTTTTATTTTGCATGCCCAGGTGGCGTGTACTCCTAGTTTTATTCCAACCATACCTCACAATGGTGACCGAGTTAACTGGCCACCTTTCTACCCCTCAAACTCTAAGTCTGCAAGTTAATTATTTATGGCTATTATGAATGCGTAGCAAGGGGTGAGAGATTATACCTGAGTTTACCTATTTTTTCCAAGGTGATTGCAGGAGTTGGAGGTTTGAGAAAAGCCTTTTAGGATGCTGCGTTCTTCACCATATTTCTGTTCTCTGAGTGAGCAACATGCTGCTTGCTGAAAGAGAAACTTTTTGAATGAGCTGCTAATATTTGTCTGTTGTTTCTCTCTGCTTTGGATGTCACGTGGGGTGCTTGAGATGCCATGGGTGGCATTATAGTTCTCATGTAGTCTGTTATGCAGTTGCCCTTGTTGTTATTCTTGGCAGTCCATGAACAACTTTGTTTTTTAAGGAACTTCCTGATGTTTGTAGCAGTCTGTTTGTGTGCTGCTTCTCTTGCTACATTGTGCTCAGGAATGGAGGAGTGTGGTGTATAGAGGTGATGGAGGAAGTTATGAATATGAATGGAGTGAATGATGGGATGAACGTCAAGATAGAAGAAGGGAAAAGAAGATGACTGCTTCCTTATGTTTTCCAGAAACCAGTAACCTACAAAACAACAAACATAGAAAAACACAGTGATGCAGATGCATTTTTTGGTTTTGTTCTTTTTCTCTTTCTTTTTTTTTCTAAAGAAAGTGGGCTGCATCCATGAAGGTTTTCAACCCACAAACTTGCCTTGGGCACCTCAGAGAGTTTTTCACCCATGGATCTTTATTCTTTTGTCCCCCCCCCCCTTTTTTTGAGCAAGTGAGCTGCCTCCATCGAGGTTTCCAACCCACAAGCTTGTTCTTTTTTTTTTCTTTCTTTCTTTCAGGAGGTGTGGGAAACTATGGAGTTTCCCATCACATAAACCTCTCTTCTTATTGAATTGATGAATTCTTCCCTTGACAAAGGCTTCTTGTAAATTTTAAGTGTGTGACCATTGACAAGCAAGGGGATCCCTTCCTCATTTATGGTCCTGATTTGACCTGCGCCATTATCAAAGCATTTCTCCACTGTGTAAGGCCCCAAACATATTTTCATCAACTTGCCTTTTAAGTCTTCAAACCTTGAATCATACAACAATGCCCAATCTCCTTCTTGGAAGGTCTTTTTTTTGATGTTCTTGTCATGCCATACCTTTCTTTGTAGCTGAACTACCTCTATGTGAAGAAGTGCTTGCATTCTAAACTCATCCAATCCATTTAGTTGCAACAACCTCTCTTTTTGGGCATTTGTTAGATGTAGATTTAATTCCCCTTCCATTCTTAAAGTATTGAATTCAAACTAACTGAAAGTAGATCTTTCTTACTATAGATTAGTTCATAAGGAGTGAATCCTGTTTTTGTCTTCCAAGTGGTGTTGTAGGCCCAAGTAGCTTCTACCAATCTATTTGCCCAATATTTTATGCTGCTGCACACAACCTTGGTGAGGATGCTCTCTAAAGCTCTGTTATTTTCTTCTAATCGGCCATTCATCTAAGGGTGATAGGCAGTAGAAGTTCTATGCTTAATCTTGTGCTTCCTCAAAATATTCTCAATGAGGTGAGAGGTGAACTGTGATCCCTGATCGGTGACTATTTCTCTAGGATATCCAAATTTGTAAAACACATTCTCCGTCAGAAATTCTGCTACTTTTTCTTCAGTTGCTACCTTCACTGCTTTTGCTTCAACCCACTTTGTCAGGTAATCAGTGCAGACTATGATTTACTTCTTTTGTCTGAATGGTGGATCGATAGGTCCAACAAAGTCCATGCCCCACTTGTCAAATGGCTCAAGAGCCACCTGAGGGTGTAAAGGCATTTCATCCCTTTGTGTGGGTTTCCCCATCCTTTGGCACTGGTCACACCTGCTGGTGTATCTTCTGGAATCTTGGTGAAGGGTAGGCCAATAGTAACTCGCTTGCCAAAATTTGTAAGCAGTTCTCTTTGCAGCAAAGTGGCCTCCATATGGGTTGTCATGACATTCATAGAGGATATCAAAAATTTCTTCCTCCCTCACACATCTTCTTAGGATTTGATCAGGGCCTAGCTTGAAGAGATTCCCCCCAACGACCAAGTAGTTGGATATATCAGCAAACCATGGTGAGAGTGCTGATATGGAAAAGAGGTGTTCATCTGGGAGCTGGTCATCCACCATTCCTTCTTCACCTGCAGGGAGAACTAACCTGGAAAAAAAATCTTCAACAACATTTTCCTTTCTAGGTTTATCAACAATAGTCAAATCAAATTGCTGCAAAAGTAACAACCATCTAATTATTCTAGCATTAACATCCAGTTTGTTCATTAAATACTTGATGGCTGCATGGTCAGTGTGAACAAAAGTCTGATATCCAGTGACATAATGCCTGAATTTTTTCAATGCATGTACAATGGCCAACATCTCCTTCTCAGTAACAGTATAATTCAGCTTGACTTTGGACAAATTATTGCTGATGAAATAAATGGCATAAGGTATTTTGTCCTCTAATTGTCCTAATGCTTCCCCTACAACTTTATTTGATGCATCAGTGTGTATGTGGAAAGGCAGAGTTCAATTTGGACCTCAGAGGATGGGGGCAATAGTCAACTACTTCTTAATGAGCTCAAAAGCCTCTTGACAAGGACCAGACCAAATAAACTCAGAATATTTGGCCAATAACCCAAATAATAGCGAAGCCATCTTGATGAAATCATTGGTGAACATTATATAGTAACCAGCTAAGCCTAAGAAACTCCTGACTTCTTTCTGCTTTTGAGGAGAAGGTACCCTTTTGATGATAGTGATTCTGTTCAGGTCTACCTGTATTCTTGCTTGGGATATGGAGTGTCCTAATACAACCCCTGCTTTCTTCAGGAATTCACACTTTTATGGGCTCAAGGAGAGATGCATCTCAATGCACCTTCTTAGTACTTTACCCAAATTGGAGAGAGAGCTTCCTGGAAGTCATCCCCAAATGGTGTGAAATCATCCATGTAAATTTTGACAGAGTCATGGAATAACTCAGAAAATATGCTAAGGACAACTCTCTTGAAGGTGGCTGGGCATTACATAACCCAAAGGGTAGGACCCTATAAGAAAAGGTACCCCAAGAGTAGGTGAAAGTGGTCTTATCCTAGTCTTCAGGGCTGATTTGAATCTGATTGTACCCACTGAACCCATCTAAGAAGGAAAAGAACTTCTTCCTTGCAAGGCCATCCAGGACTTGGTCTATAAAGGGCAAATGGAAATGGTCTTTCTTGGTGGATTTGTTAAGTTCTCGATAATCAACGCAAATTCGCCACTTCACATTCTTCTTTGGGACTAGGACAAGAGGAGATACCCACTCACTATCGGATATAGGATATATGAACCCCGCATCGAATAGTTTTTGCAACTCTTCTTTGATTATGTCCTTTAGAGCCAGGTTCATCCTTCTTTGGGGTTGTCTCACAGACTTGCATCCTTCTTTGATGTAAATGTGATGTATGCACACTGAAGGATGTACCCCTTTCATGTCCTTGTAATCATAAGCAAATGCTTCAATATTTTCTTTCAAAAGCTGGCATAACTTCTTCTCTTCTTCATTTGAGAGGTTTGGGTTGATTTTCAGAGATCAGGATGGGCCAAACTTGACAACCTTGGTGGTTTCAGAGGTTGTCTCAACTGATTGCACTTCCATCCAAGGTTGGCTTTCAGACTCTTTGAATAGGGTTTCGAGAGGAGCATTAGTGGAGGATTGGTTTTGAATGGCATGGTGGATGAGTTCATCTTCATCAAGATGCCCCCCTCTAAGGATAACATATATGGTACACATAGGGGCAGTGTTATATAACTCATCTTCTTCATCCTATAACCATATAGGGAGATCATGATCAATGGAAGGCTGGGCTGGAGGATATAACACTAGCTGTTTAGACAAAGGCCCATTTTTGATAGTAATGTTTCCGGCCTGACAACTAATATAAGCGTCTGCAGTGGCTAACCAAGGTCTCCCTAAGATGAGAGGATAACCATTAAACTTGGTTTTTGGCTGTAGGACCAGGAAATTTGTAGGATACTCCCAAGAGTCAATGGTAACCATAACATCCTCAACAATTCCTTCTGGAGTTACTGTGGACTGATCTGCAAGTTACAAAACTGTTGCGGTTTTCCTCAAAAGTCCCTTGGAGATTAAGTTTCAACATAGTTTCCTTGGTCATTATATTGATGGCAACCCCTAAATCAATCAGAGTGTTGGGGAAAATAACACCATCTATATGTACATCAACAATTGGACTACCAGGGTTGAGGTATTTTGGAAATATCACCTTCCCCAACATCAGGTTAGACAATTATCCTACCACATTGATGGTGGGGGTATCTCCCTTCCTCCTTCCAGGTTTCTTGAAGCACTTTTCTTTGATTAGCCTATTGTAAATAGAGACATCCTTAATGGCCTAGAGAAGTGGTATCTTTACACACAAATTTTCCAATTCCCCCAGGAGTTCAGTCTCTTCTGGGGTGTGCTGACTAGGGTGGATCAAGCGCTCGAGAAAAGGAGGTTGTTGGATCTGAGAGTTATCTTATTCCTTTTCCTCCTCAACCTCTACAGGTGGATATGGGGTAAGGTTCTCCGGGAGTACTCTTCCCGACCTTAGATTAACCTCCTGTATCTCCATAACATAAGCTGGATGGGATGTTTCTCCATTGGGAGCCTGCTGTGCCTATTTGTTGTTCGGGTTCAGATTGGGCTGTGTAGGTATAGGTAGCCAAGGTGGAGCAACATGAGTAAGTTGAGGTTGAGGTTGGGGTGGAGGCATTAGAGTAGGTATTTGATTTTGTTGAGGCCTACACCCTTGGGATGGATTGTTCCACTGAGGTTGTTGTGGAACATACTGCTGAAATGGTTGGTTTACTGGTTGAGGATGATATGAAGGGTTGGAAGGCCAAGTATGAGGTGTAGACCAGGATGGAGGAGTGGGTGTGTACCAAGGTTGCATGGGTGCACTCTGATTGTTGTAATAGTAAGAGTGAGGTGCACCTTGCATACCTTGTTGATATGGACGAGGGCCCTGAGGCCTTCTCTAGTTGATGAAATAGAGTTTCTCTTGCATTTTTTCCCCACCTTGATATACAACTTTAAGTCCAGGTAAGGAGGGACACTTGTCTGTGGCATGATTCTCTTTACAGACTGAGAAAACCTCTATGACATTCAGTGGACATTCATTTCTTGGGTGTTTCTTGGTACATCTAGGACAAAATATGGCCATGGCTCTCTTTGATTCCTCTTGCTTCGTTTTGACCTGAATTGTGTCCATTTGCAAAGAAAAGGTGTGCAACATGTCACTCTTGAAGTCCTCTAGCATGTTTCCAATCTCATGTTTTATGAAGGTGGAAGAGGAAAGGGTATTGGATGTACTTTGGCTAGCTCTTCCCTTCTTCCTAAATTCCCTAGAATGGTTCCAGAAGATAGTTTTGATTGTTTCATAGGGTTGTTGGTAGATATCTCCTCCTGATAAAATATTCAAGGTTTCTATCATCTCTTCACTGATCCCTCAAAGAAGTACAAGTTTGAGTGAGTCAGGATCAAGAGTATAGTTGGCTCTCTTATATTTCAATTGAAACCTCTCTTCATAATCCTCTAGGGATTCATCAGGCCTTAGAGTCATCCTAAATATCTCATCCTTAGTTTCCTTGGACCTACAGTAGTCTTTGTACTTGCTACTGAAGGTCTTTTCCATCTGTGCCCAACTAGTGATGCTATCCCTAGGCAGACCCATGAACCAACGCAAGGCTACATCCTTAAGGGTGGATGGGAATAGCTTCAACTTCTGATCATCAGAGGTGTAATCATAATTCCTACGGACAACAACATATTCAAACATGAATGTGTCAGGGTCCTCAGAGGTAAGTCCATGGAAGTGTGAAGGAGATGAGGGCTAATGTTTTTCATCTTAGTGTCCCCATATTCCTCTCTTATGGGAAAGGCTCTCTAGGTCCCAGCCATGGTTAAGATAGGTGAAGCAGGTCCCTCAGTTGAAACAAGGTCTTCTTCTTCTTCCCTAATAGGATCCTCAAAATATTCAGAAGGATCTCCCATAGGAGGTTCAATCTCACTCCCACTGAAGAAGAGTGAAGGGTGGCTAGGAGGTGATGTGGGGGTTTTAGGTAAGGTTTGTATTTGAGTATTCCTAGTCCTACGAGGCATGAAAATCATATATTTTTTGTACTTTTTCAATATTTCTAAAGTGACATGAAAATAAAGGAAAGAAAAAAAGAATGCTAAAAGAAAATCAAAATATCTACTAGACACCTCCTCAGTAACGGCGCCAAAAAGTGGTGAGCCTTGGTATTGCACCAAGAATGCTGCAACTCCTAGGGGCCGCCCTACTTTACTTTATCAACCTGGGGTTCGTACAAAATTTGAGGTGACAATGCTATATACACAACATATGCATTATGTTCATGTCATCCTCTTCTGCTTCACGAAAGGGTGCTATTTCTTAAATTATGAGAACAACTAGAAAGTACATTGCTGGAAGGAAATGATAGAAAGGAAACTAAACTAAATTGCTGGAAAGGAATGCCAAGAATGAAACTATTTTAATTTGCAGAAAACAGATAGCAAAAAGGAAATTAGTTCTAAACCATACTTAACTTGTCCAAACGGGTAAATGCACTCTACCTATCCTATGATCTATCTACCATACTCCCTATCCATGCAACTAAACTATCCATGCCTTAATTTTAATTAAAAAGAATTAATTTGCAGCTTAGAGGGAAGAAAAAGGGCTAAGAGGGCTAATGGGGGGTTTAACACATGAAATGGGGTTTGGAAGCAGAAAGAGGGGGTTAAACCCTTAGAAAACTTACTGATAACGTGAGAAATGGCTTTGGATCGGACAAAGTGGGTTAAACCGTTAGGAAGCCTTATTATAATGCATGAAATGACTTTGGAGTGAGAAGAACTTAGAAATGCGATGGCAGAATGCGATGGACAACAGAAGTTGCGCTGTGCGATGTCGCATTCGCAACTTCACAAGTTTAAATGGATGGTATTAAGGACTTAACACAATGAACTAATTGGTACGAAGTGAGAAGAGTGACGTGGCGGGTCGCGAATCTCAATATCGCAAGTTTACAAGGGTAGCGGTAAGGATTAACGGTAATAAACTAAATGGTGCACAGTGCGAATAGTGACATGGCGGGTCGCGAATCACAATATCACAAGTTTACAAGGACAGTGTTAAGGATTAACGGGAATAAACTAAAATGTGCAAAATGTGATTTGCACTGCGGTAAAGGTTGTGGGCGGCGGTTTGCAATGTGATAAGTTCCGCGGGATGCGATTTGCGATGTGGTAAGTTCTGCGGGATGCGATGTGCGATAGGGATGACGTGGCAGTGGAAAAAGATAAGAGTTGTGATTTGCGATTTCGCAATCGCAAAGAATGAGCGGTGAGTGTTAACGGTAGAAGGTAACCGGTGTGAAGTGCGATTTGTGATTTTGCAATATCGCAATCGCAAGGAATGGGCGATAAATGTTAAGGTAATCATTAAATGTTGCGATTGTGAAGTGCGACGTACGGTGGTGGGAGTATCGAGGAGCAAAGGTAGAGGTTGGGTTTTCGGTGGTTCTATATGGTTTTTCTCGTATTTTTCGTAAAAACGGTAAGGCGGCCGTGAACGGAGAAAAACAGAGAAGTAAGGCTGAAGAGCTTAAGGGTGTTCGAAAGAAGGTAAGTGCAACACTAAAGTGAGAAGTAAAGGAGGGAAATGGAAGTGTAAGGGTAGTGCTTAGAAGTGAAGCACACCTGCGGATTCATGTACAGGAAACAATCAAAAATGCGAGATGAAATAGTGAAGGAAAGGCTTGGACTTGGTAATACAAATTCTTCCCCGAACCCGAACATAAAGCAATTTTGGCCTGTGGGAAGGTTTTCCCCTACTCGAACACTATTGACAGAGATGAGAGGGGGGAGACTTGACCACAGTTTTGCAGTTTTTACTCTATTTCACTATGCATAAGCAATTAAAACTACAGCAGCACAAAAACTAAATAGCAATGAAACTTATCATAAGAAGATCTAACTTAAATGACAAAGGCAAAACTAGCTAAATGATAGAAAGGAAAAGATAATAACAACAGAGAAGTTGAGGCACATGGATTGGGCCCTAACCCACGAGCCTATCCCTCTGAACTTAAATCAATCAAATGAAATCAATTTCTTCATTTCATAAAAGAATAAATGCATACATCTCTGAAAGTTCCGATCCCTAAAAAAAACAAAAAGCTTCAACAGTTCACAATAGTAATTCTGAATGGAAGCGAGACTAGGATATACTAACTCTTCCTAGCTCTAGATGTGCTCTATTTATTCTACAGGGAAGCTACCAACAACTCCCTAGAAAATGGTGATTGAGTCCACTGGACTCCAAGTAAACCAAGATTGAGTGCTTTCCTCTTTGAGTTGCTCGGCTGCCTCTAGAATTTGAATTGCTGGAGAGAATCCTTGGGGATCCTTCGGCTGCTTATGGAATTCGAATTGCTAGAGAGAATCTTCGGGATCCTTCGACTACCTTTGAGGGTGGACAATCCTCCTATAATTTCTCCTTGCTGTCTCCTCCAAGTCTTTTTGATAAAATCTTTATAAAAATGCTTAATAAATCACGATTTTCTGCACTCAACCTTATATTAGGAACTTAGAGTATGTTAGCCTTAATCACCACCTATACTAGCATCATAAACCCAAATAATAATAAAAATGCAAGAAAAAGAGATCTAAGAAGGAAAAAAGGTGACTATTAACCCCTCGAAATATGTCTAATGATGGAGCTCATCACCATGTTAAAGCTTTCATTTTAACTACGAAGATTGGGTTGCAAGCTTGATGCTCTCATCTTACTTGAATTGATTAACATGGCTCCCAACTCCTGGAGGGCTACATTGCTAGACTTCCTTCATATTTTCCAATGGATGTGCCATGGTGCTAATACTGTCTCAGGTCCTGACGCCTTAATTCCCATCTCTATTATGTCTGCATGAGGGTGTTTCTAGCCTCATAATTTATCTTCTTCTCTCATCAGATAAAGATATTGGATCCTATCCATATATTATGTTGGGATGGCCTCTAGTCCCTGTTTTCGAGCTTATTCCACCATAGTTTGCAGGCTAATCCTTTCCATTTCCAAAATTTCCTATAAATCTAGGTCCTTTGTACACACTTCACTTTGGGTTATCTTAGCATCTACTTCAAAGTCTTTTGAGAGATCCAGTATATCTAAATTTTTCCCATGATCTTCTGTCTGCTGCAACATTTCCTATATGTTTCTGATTTTTGTCTTCTTCAGTCCCATGATTCTCCAAGTTCTCTTCTAGCAAGACTTCAAAACTATTACTCTATGCCTTTCTACCTCATTGATTTCTTTGTTGTTGTCATTGATTTGCACGTCTCCTTGTATTGGGTCTCACAAAACCATCAACATCCTTTCATTCTTGTTCTTTACCCTACTCCTTAGATTTATTCAGGGGACACTCCTAGGATAGGTGGTCATGTTCATGACAGTGTCTGTACCTGAAGGGGATTTGCTCATAATCAAAATATTGTAACCATATTTCTTCCTTGAATTCTAGTTTGAATGCTTCAGGCAAGGCACAAGATACATCCATTTCCACACATATTTTTGCATAAGATGTATATCTTCCTTGTAGCATTTCCTCTGATATCTTAATAAAATTTCCTAGCGCGTATCCTATGAGATTTAGGGTCGAAGGTAACCATTAATCAAGAGGTAGTGAGTACAACCTGACCCAAACTGGGACTCTGGTGAAGGTCTCCTTTTCTAGAGTAAAGTTTTCCATCCACTACCGCATGTAAAACCTACTAATGCAAAGAAGTAGGGATCGCCGTCACGGTCTCTATCCTCCATATTCACAAAGACCATAGTAAAGAATCCTTTTGACCCCCGATGCAGTTCAATCTTCTCTCTTGGTTTACAATAGTGTTTGATCCAATCACATAATTATTTTTCTGTGGGCTAGAGGCCCATAAACTTACATATAATTGCATGCAATCTCTAAAAGCTTGTCTCTCAAGATTGATGATTAATGTCCTTGGAATTACTGCCATTTTGGGCTTACACAACCCATTTCTAGTGGTCCCTTTTGAATTTTTCTAATGTTGCTGGTCAACCTGATTCCTTACAGTACTTCTATCCTCTTCCCTTCTCTTACCATTCCCGCCCTAGGTACATACTCCAGTAGCACCTTGACTATTTCATGGCACAACATCTACTGTAAACTTGAAACCCACCTTGGATCCCTTCCCTTTGTCTGTTACCACATTCTGATAGGAGGGAGCCCCACTCCCTCCCCCTCTGAACACCACCTGCTTCAAACCTTAATTGCCCCTACACAGAAACCCTCGCTCCATGGATGCTTGAATCCCTTGTTTTCGGTCACATTCAAATTGTTTCTCTTTGCTTTATTTTGAGTTTTCTCGATTTATTTTGATTTTCGTTTTTCTTCCAATTTTCCAACCACTATAATTTTGCCTAATTACACAATACAATTGAAAACATATGATTGGTCAAAGTTTAGTCATTTTCACAGCCTAGACATATACATTTGTATAAATATATTTTGTAATTATTTTATAAAATTGTAAATAAATTAATTTAAATATATAAATATAATTAATTTTACTAATTCTTTAATTAAAATATGTGAATATATTTTTAATATAATTATTTTTGAAATTTTATTATTTTTAAATTTATGTTATAAAGATAATTTAAAATTATATATATATATATATATATATATATATATATATATATATATAACATATTACAAATAAATTAAATATAATTACATAAATTTTATTTTAAATAAAATTAAACATAAAACAAATAATACTAAAACAAAAAAAATTAAGTAAAAATATATTTAAAAGGTCCAAAGCCCAAAACAACCGAGTCCAAGAACTTCCATATGATAAAACCATACAAGGTGAGTAAATGTAGTTTGACCAACTATTCTGGATTGGACTCCACACGGAGTTTGATTGAAGTATGAGCCACACAAGTAACACATATGCACAACACATTTCTGATGAGCTAGTGCACATTATATTGCATTCAATAACACTTTGATTCCCTCTGGATTACTTTTTTACGTGGCAGCTCTTCAACACGTCAAGGTTTTTGGTCTCATCTCTACGAAAGAGATTTATATATATATTTTTTATAATTGGTTGTCTATTAATATAATTTGGGACAGATCTTTTGGAAAAATGGGTGGTATTTTTTGCATTTTTAGGATAGTAAAATTTGAAAAATATTTTATTTTGGAATGTGATGCTTTTAGAAACATTAAGATAGTTATAACAGTATGTTAGCATTAATTTAGTGACACTGTTTTCCAATAATAAAACTGTTAGAAAAATATGTTAACTCATCATCAATTCGAATAAAAAAATGATTGAATTGCAAAAAAAAAAAACAAGAAAATTGATAATCGTAATAGTATAGTGAACATTAAATTATCATATCAATCTTCAGATTTGATTATGACAAATTTAGCTATTTTAAAGGACTCTGGCAAGTCGAATTTTGTAAACATAAAGTTTGGTTTAGAAGTTTTTGGTTTGTAAACAGTATCATCTTCCCCTCTATTTATAAGCATCATTCCTGTATTCTGCATTTCACTTTACAGATTTCCTCATATCCCATATGAGGATCATACTGTTTTTTTTTTTTTCTGCTGAATCTGTATCTTTTTGATATAGGGTATTTTATCACATTTCGCCAGGGCTGAGTCTTCCTTTTATTCTGTTTGGATAAACATGGGCTCTCCCTCTATTGACGGACATATGTAATCGTATATAGACTGTTTTCCCCTATTAATATAGGGAAAACAGTGTTTTTTTTCTCTTTAAAAAAAAAAAGAAGTTTTTGGTTTGTGATTACATAGCTGTTAAAGAACACTCTTACACCAGAATGAAATCATCGCGTGAGCATTGCATTGCATTGGCAACATCATTACCCATACACCGCTAACATCCACGTATAACGATAGGCATGCTGCTGCCACCAATGAGTCTAAAACGAAAAATGAAATATACCATTTGGCCTTACATTAACTCGGCTACGATGCTCAGTGTTCCAGAACCCTGAATCTGTATGTTGACTGATACATTATCGTAAATGAAATCTCTAATTATGATTTTTATTGTTTGTGCAGGATATGAAACAAATCCAACGACATATAATTGATCACATAATACTAGGATTGAGGCATCATTTTAGATCAGGAAACTCAGTTACTCAGCGTGAATCAGATGGTTAAAGAGAGAAAGGTCTGCACAAAATAAAAGAGGAGATATGATCTCAAGCATTGAGATATTATACTAGTATTTTGCAAATGAATCTGCAAAAGAAAATGCCGAAAGTCATATTAATTGCTGAACGGATGATTGGACAACTGCGTGCACTGTTGAGATTTGCTGAGTTTTATCGTTTTACGACGAATCTCTATAATAATGTTGTAAGCTAAAGCCTCACAATAAATAACGCCTTCGGCGTTAATTAAAACTGCAGGCTTTGTTGGAAATCACAGCCTCAGATGGATTATAATAAAGAAAATACTATCCCAAATATTAAGGCATCGAAATGGTCCATCGACATCCACTGAATTGTTGTGAATAAAAGTAGAATGGAAGAATTTTACCGCTTGTCACCAAAGCTTCTCAACGAACTTAGATTCGAGGATTCGATAGACCAACTGGGTTTTTTCGCGCGTATTAGTGTTAGGAAGAGGCACAATAAACTTTGTCAAACTAGAAGAACCATCACAGTCATGATATGAGCCAAGAAAGGGATTTGAAACACAGAATAAGCCAAAAAACACTAAGCATGGAATCTTCTTAGTTGGGCTAAGTTATAGGTCATGTTAATTCTATTTATATAAACTACTAGATTCATCAAAGATTGTCTTCCTAAGAAATTTGCAGTGAAAATTTTAATTGATGGCTTGCTTTTGCAAAAACAGATCGAGTTTCATGAGGCTACGAGATCACATTTTTGGTGTTATTTCTTTGGTTTTGACTTTTGAGTATTATTGATGGCTTGCTTTTGCAAAAACAGATCGAGTTTCATGAGGCGACGAGATCACATTTTTGGTGTTATTTCTTTGGTTTTGACTTTTGAGTATTATCGAATTACTATTTGGTTTAATTTTAACATGGTTTAATTTTAAGTTTATTCTAGTTCATGCTCGTTATATCTTTTATTTCCATTTTGGTTTTGTTTATTAGTTTTTACTTCAACAATAACATCTCTTATTAGTCAAAGTGTCTTGACTCTGCATTATTTTGCAATTTTAACTAAAGTTTCTGGAAAATGTTTAATATTTCTATTTTCCCATAAATTCAAAAATAATTTTCTAATTGTTTGCAAATCTTATTTCTAATTTTCTATTGGTTGAGCGAGCTTGATGGGACATAGTTCCCTTGGTGGAGGAAATTTTATACGTTTTGTATAATAAAAGTTTCTATTATGCTTTCGTACTCTCGCACAATGAAAACGTTCACTGTCCCACTGCGTACAATTAAAATGTTTATCCTTAATACCGTAAAAACATTAATTATTGAACATGCATGGCAAACAACTTGCAATATTTAACACAAAGAACTAAGTCATTTTTTGAGTGCATTGAACTTGATATATAACGATATTATATCTTAATACTAAACTATACTATTATCTACCTAATTCTGCATAGATTCATAACTCTATTCAACTGCTCTTCCGCACAACTATATCCGTAAAAGTTTTAAATGGAAAAGAGTTTAAAATTAACTTTGTGTGTGGAATAAAATCACCTCTGCACCCCCCCATTTTCCCACACAAACCCCATCCTTCATTATATATATATATATATATATATATAAATGTTATACCACTGAAAAGGTAAAGCTTTATCGTACATAGTGTCTCCGCACACCCTTTCTCTCGCACATCGGTAAAGCTTTATCGTACATAGTGTCTCCGCACACCCTTTCTCTCGCACATCGTTTCTCCTTCATCTGCATATAACAAAATTAGTCTCTATTATCGGGAGAATGGATACAAACACGATATTAATTTTAAAATATTTTCCATTTAAAGTTTTTACAGATTTAGTTGTGTGGGAGAGCATTTGGATAAAGCTATGAATCTGTGTGGAATGAAGGATGTGTGGAGGACTGGGTATGTTCGGGAGAATAGAGTATTGTTAGTGCATTTATCTTTTATTATTTCATTTTAAGTTGTTTTTTATTTAAAATTTTTACAAATTTAGTATTTTTTTCTTTTATTTGTAGAAGGTCTTCTTTTCTCACAAGATGGATATATAATGAAGGATGTTTGGAGGATGAGGTATGTGTAGGAGAAATGGGGTGCATATGTAACTTTATTATGCAAACATGAAATTCATTTTAAACTCTTTTCCATTTAAATATTTTACAAATATAACTGCATGAGAGAGCAATTTCATATAACTATGAATATGTGAGGAATGAAGGATGTGCAGAGGATAATAGGGGTTGCATAGAGTTGTGAATTCGTGCAGAATGAAGGATGTGCAGTGGATGGGGTATGTGCGAGAGAAATGGGGTGCAGAGGGGACTTTATCTTTTACAAATTTAGCTGTGTGGGAGAGCAGTTGCATAGAGCTATGAATTTGTGTGAAATGAAGGATGTGTGGATGAGGCATGTGTATAACATTCACCTCGTGGTTAAAGTTGCATAGAGCTATGAATCTGTGTGAAATGAAGGATGTGAGGATGAGGTATGTGTATAAAATTCACCTAGTGGTTAAAGTGTGTTGACTTTTCATTATTTTGCTATGTTTTTGCAATTTTAACCAAAATTTTAGGAAAAATACTTAATGTTTATATTTTCCCGTAAATTCAAAAATGATTTTCTAATTTTATGCAAATATTATTTCTATTTTTTGATTCTTTGAGTGATCATGAGATCATGTCAGTTGATAAAAAATGCTCAAAAATGAAAGTACTCAAAAGTGTTTTCAACCTGAGCGACCGAAAAGGTCTCATCACTGCGATTCTGGCGTGGTGAACGGTTCGCAAAACAGAGGTCGTATGCAGAAGTTATGAAGGTTTGAAAAGCCCAGTAAACTCCAAAAAAATGACTTTGACCCAATTTGACTATGTATAAAATTTTTCAAAATATATATATATTTGAAAAAATATTTTTATTATATAGTTTTTATGGCCAATGAGGGGGTGCCATGTGGCCTGCCCGGAGGCTGCCACGTGGCCCCAGGTCAGAGATCAAATGTAATATTAAAAATTTTGTGGAGTGCATGGGGTTCGACTGTGGGACCTCCCGCCCGGAGTGCACGCGCCCGACCATTCCGCCTACGGGGTGTTTCTTACCCCTTAAGGTCACCACTACATTATAAAGTTTCATTTGATATTCAATGGCGGTGAAAGGGGGCCAGCCCCCACTCCACGAGACCGGTGCTAAGACCATGGGGTTAACGTTTGAACGATGGTTAATGAAACGGTTTCTCCGCGCGGTTAGGGGGGACATGTGGCTAGCGTTTTACGCAACGGTTAATGTGAGGTCTATCCACACGGGTTGCTCGGTGGTTAAACTCCGCGGTTTCGGCAGGATGTTTAATGTGATCACTCCTCGCCATTACAGTTAATGCCACACTAACCGCCTAACAAGTTAACTCAAGTCCTCCACAATTAGTGGAGTGTTTTAAGGGATATTGGGCAGTTTACTGTTTTGGCCATAACTCCTTGGATATTCGACCAATTTGGATGAATGAATAGTCAGTTTTGGGTATTCTTAACATTATGAACACATTGGAAGAGGTTTCAGAGCCATAAGAGGTAATATTGTGTAGGTTTAGCTCCAAGAGAGGTCAAGGAGCCACGAGGGCCACTAGGGTGTTTTCAGTGTATCGAGCATCCATTCTCTGTTTTTTGTAAATGAATAGTCATTCCTGACTAATTCAAGCATTATGAAGCTGTTTTTACAGAGAGCACAACCATTTGAGGCTTTTATTCAAATGTACTTACCATTTTTGAGCAATAATATATGAGGGACATGCCATTGGGAGCTGGACCAGCAGTTGTAGCCCAGGAGGGGTGAACTACTTCATCAAATTTGCTGATTATTGTTACATGTGATGTTTATTTCTCTGTTATTTACTGCTGTACAATGTTATACAAGAAATTTACATGCTTTAACCTCACACATAAATCTGTTTAACTAAGTTAAAACCATTTGTTTCACCTGCAAACTTCAGTAAATCTTATGCACACAATTTAATTACTGTTTGGATACTTATCACAACAAATTAATACATTCCATTTAGATCAAGTTGGTATCAGAGCTCAGGTTGAGCATTAGATTATGCTAGAGTATTTTCTCTGTTTAATGCTTTGTGCAAAGAATTTGTTTAATAGTTTGCATAATGACTCTTGCAAGTTGTGCAGAGCCATCTTGGGGTAGCATTTGTTGTGAGTTTTAATGCTTAATTGGTTGAAGCTTAAGAGAGGAGAAGGTCAATTGGTGAAAGTTCAAAGTAATCCTCAGATAAGGAGGGCAAGAGTGCCATTATCTCCACCTTCAATTTCACCTCAAAGAGAAGCAGAAGAAGCCATAAGCATGACTTCAAGAGAAGGAGCAATCCATGAAGAAGTTGATCCCAAGGAAGAAGAAAGAGTGTTTAGAAAATCATTTCTAGACTTAATTGAAATGGTGAGAGTCCTTTATTAAGAAAGAAATGAAAGACTAGAAGGAGAAGGATCCAAACTTCACAAGGAAGGAGAAGGATCATCAGGAGGCCACAATGATGAAGATAAATCCAAGAAGGGTAATGGAGGAAATGGAGACAGTGGAAAGTCGCCATCATCACCCTGATCTTAATCAACCTCTACTTCATCTTCAATACACCACAAGTTAAAGAACAATGGAAAAAGTCATTTTCTAAAACTTGATGTTAAGTTTGAATTACCGAAGTTTGATGGTGAAGTTAATGTAGAAAAGCTACATAATTGGATTAGGCAATTAGAGGTCTATTTGAGAATTCAAAATTTTCATGATGACGAAACCAAAATTCAACTAGCTTTATTGAGAATGGAAGGTGCAGCACTTGTTTGGTGGGAAGCCAAGACAAAGGAGGAGATCAAAAAACATGGTAAGATTATTTTATCATGGTTTGATTTCATTTTTGCAATAAAACAATAGTTTTATCCATTAGCTCACATGCAGAAAGCCATAATGGACTGGAAAAATTTTAAACAATTGAAAGGACAAAATGTTCAAGTGTATAACTAAGAATTTATAAGAAGAGCTCTTTTACTAGGAGTAGATTTGCATAGCCAAGACACTTTAATCAAGTATATAGGAGGTTTACATACTTACCTAAGACATACCATTCTCATGTTTAACCCTACAAGCCAAGATGAGGTTTGTGTTCAAGCCACACATTTAGAGGCAAGGGGAAAACAAAACTTAGATGGGAATGAGGAAAGTGAGTTTAAAGGCAAATGGAAGAAAAAGAGAAATGAAAATACTAACAAAGAGGAGGGAAAATTCTTCTGCAAACACTGTTCTAAAACTAGCCATGATGAGGACCATTGTTGGAAACTTCATCCATAGTTGAAACCAGAAAGTTTTAAAGCCAAAGATAAAGCCAAGGAGAAAGGCAACACAGTTGCAGTAGTTGAACAAGACCTAGGGTTAGAATCAGGATATGAAACAAAAATCATAGCTATGGGACTAAAGAACATAAAGGGGAGAGAGAATTAAAATAAACCCAGTTCTAGTATTTCTAACTGTCACATAGAAGCTCGAAGTGAAGAAAAGAGAATTGAACTGTTTCATGTGAGGGTCATTTCCAAACATACCAAGGTTGACACATTTTTTGACAGTGGGTCACAAGCGAACCTTGTTTCTGAAGACTTAGTCAGTAAACTAAATCTTGAGACCCTTCCACATCCGAAACCATATCCTCTTGGTTGGATTTGTAAGGATGCAAATTTACAGGTTTCAAAGAAGTGCATGTTGCAGTTTGCAATAACAACACATTTCATTGACGCAGTTGAATTATATGTTGTTTCACTTTATATAACAGGTATGGTGTTGGGCAGTCCTTACTTGTATGACAGGAAAGCTATCTTCCATTGCCATGAGAAAAAATACCATTTATTCAAAGATGGAAAGGAATACATTGTGAGAGCTCATAGCAAAAAACTAGACTCTTCTTTAGTTAATGCAGGGCAGATGAAGAGGCTCGTCAATGCAAGTCAAAAATTGACATTGATGATGATTAAGCAAAGGGAAGTTTTACATAATCCTTTTCATGTAAATGATGATATATGTAATTAGTTGTTTCAATTTGAAAGCAGGTTGTCTTTGAAAGAAGATGACAAGCAGTTGCAACAATCGTCTTTGGTGTAAAATGGTGCTGAAAACAAAGTGTCAATGCAAAAAGTTGCAAAGGTCTAAGAGAGGCAAAATAAACATAGCAAATAAGGCACAAGATTCAGTAATGATCATTGTTGGTTTGAGAAAGGCATGGTACTATGGCAAGGAAACTTGGTCAGGAATCGACAAAAGTTCAAAGGAAATTAAAAAAAAAATCGCCACAAGGACAGGATGCAAGGTGAAAGTAATTTTCAGTTTCCTTTGATTATATACCAATCTAGAAACAATGTGTTTACTACAAAGTTAGGTTTCTGTTCTGAAAGTTTCGAAAATATGCATCATGACAAGGTCAAAGTCAACAATGGTTGGTTAACGGAATCACTGAAAAATTTGTCGTTTCATGAAAAGCTTCAATTAATGAAATCAGGGAAATTTCAGTGGATTAAGATTGGAATAGTGGGGACACAGTCTCCTCATCTTCATGTTCAGTAGTCCAGAGATCTTTTGGGGTCTAAAATCTTCCCAGTGGGGAGGTGTGGTCAGGAGATCATGTCCATTGTTTAAAAATGCTAAAAAATGAAAGTGCTCAAAAGTGTTTACAACCTAAGCAACCGGAAATCTCTCGTCACTGCAATTCTGGCGCCATGAACGGTTCACAAAACAGAGGTTGTATGTAGAAGTTATGAAGGTTTGAAAAGGCGAGTAAACTCCAAAAAAATGACTTTGACCCAATTTGACTATGTATAAAATTTTTCAAAAAAAATGTATATTTGAAAAATTATTTTTATTATATAGTTTTTATGGCCAATGAGGGGGTGCCACGTGGCCTGCCCGAAGGATGCCACGTGGCCCCAGGCCAGAGATCAAATGTCATATTAAAAATTTTGTGGAGTGCATGGGGTTCGACCGCGGGACCTCTCACACGGAGTGCACGTACCTGACCATTCCGCCTGCGAGGTGTTTCTTACCCCTTAAGGTCACCACTACATTATAAAGTTTCATTTGATATTCAATGGCGGCAAAAGGGGGCCAGCCCCCACTCCATGAGACCGACGCTAAGACCATGAGGTTAACGTTTGAACGACAGTTAATGAAATGGTTTCTCCGTGCGGTTAGGAGGGACATGTGGCCAGCGTTTTACACAACGGTTAATATGAGGTCTATCCATGCAGGTTGCTCGATGGTTAAACTCCGTGGTTTCGGCGGGATGTTTACTGTGATCACTCCCCGCCATTACAGTTAATGCCACACTAACCGCCCGATAATTTTGGAGCGCGGCCCCCAAATTTGGGGTTTTTATCAAATTTAACTTAAGTTAACTCAAGTCCTCCACAATTAGTGGAGTTTTTTAAGGGATATTGGGCAGTTTACTGTTTTGGCCATAACTCCTTGGATATTCGACCGATTTGGATGAATGAATAGTCAATTTTGGGTATTCTCAACATTATGAACACATTAGCAGAGGTTTTAGAGCCATCAGAGGTCATCTTGTGTAGGTTTAGCTTCAGGAGAGCGTTTTATTTTGGTAATTGTCAGTGCCTTACAATTCATTAAAAAAAAAAACTAACTTTGTGTGGCCATTCGGTTGGTGAGTGCTCTGACACTAAATTAACATTTTTATGCTATTTCTCTGCTCAATGATGCCAGAATTGACGTGGCTTCATGTCTGTTACATAGGCGAGGGGGCTGAACAAATCTCCAATTAATATTATTATGTTTTATTGTGGAAAGCTTCCTTTTGCGGAGATTTTATTATGCAGAGGATGGGGTATGTGCAGGAGCATGAGGGTTAAAAGGGAACTTTATTTTGTAGGGATAAAATTATCTTAAAAATATTTTCTATATATATATATATATATTTTAGATTTAGTTGTGTGGGAAATTAGTTGCATAAAGCTATGAATCTGTGCAGAATGAAAGATGTGCGGAGGATGTGGTATGTGCAGGAGGATGGGGTATGTGCGGGAGAACGGGATGCAGAGAGAACTTTATTCCGTAGATACATAATTAATTTAACTATGAGCATAAACTTTAATTCGTAATGTAATAGACGTAACTAGAAAGAGCGGTTTGTAAAATAAAAATAATGAATCTTTCACATTTTCCTATTACATATATTATCAGGTAAGTTAAGATTAATACTATTTCGGTTTGTGTTTTGTACAATAAAAGTTTTGATTTTTCTTTCGTACTCTGCAAAAATGAAAATGTTCATTTTCCTTCCACACTATGTATAATTAATTTTTTTTATCCTTAATGCGGTAAAAACATTAGTTATTGAACATGCATGGTAAACAACTTGCAATATTTAGCACAAAGAATTAAGTCATTTGTTGAGTGCACTGAACATGATATATAAGGACATTATATCTTAATGACTTAAACTATACTACTATCTACCTAATTCTGCACAGATTCATAGCTCTATGCATCTACTTTTCCATACAACTATATGTGTAAAAAATTTAAATGGAAAAGAATTTAAAATTAATTCCATGTTTGCAGAATAAAGTCACCTTTGCATCCCCCATTCTCTCGCACATACGCCATCCTCTACAAATCCTTCATTATATATATAAACATTATACTAATGCAAATGTAAAACTCTATCATACATAATTTCCCCGCACACCCTTTCTCCAACACATTATTTCTCCTTCGTCCACATATTACAAAATTAATATATATTATCAGGAGAATGGGTACACACACGAAATTAATTTTAAACTCTTTTCCATTTAAAATTTTTATAGATTTAGAGGGTCTTATATTATCACACTATGGATCTCAGTGTTTTCTTCTCACTTCCTATAGCAATGGCCACCTCCTCTGCCTCGATACTTTCTTCTGTATATATATAGATATATTGTTGGAACAGGGTCCCCTAAAGCTGCGAATTTTGTACAATTTTGTATATTTTTGGTATTAAGTAGTCTAACGCAGGGGTTTTGGGGTGGGTCAAAGCCCTGAATGCATTGTAATAGGTCAAGGGTAGACCTAGAGTCTGCAAACCACGGTTTGTAGACCACAAGAAAGCATAGGCTAAGTCCTTATAAATATATGAACATTTTGAGTCTAGAAGTAGGTACGAATTAAGTCTGATGCTAAGTGTAAATTGTTAGATTTTTTTTGTGTTGTTGGGTAAGGACTCTTGCTGGCTATGTGTGCGGAGATCCTCAACCTACTGTGTGCGGACCCTGCTAGCTGTGTGTGCAGGCGGTGTTAGATTGTGATTGGGTTGTGAATGCTAATATATGTGGATATAGTTGAAGTATTTATGTGTGATCTGGATATGATGTGTTATTGTTGATGTGAACCCTTGGAATCTGTTCGGAGCTGCAAATACATTTGCTTTATCTGTTTCTGTTGCAAGTATATCTGTGTTATGCATATATATATCTGCGATATGTATCAGCTGCGAGTATAAGGGTTCTGTAATGGTTTCTGTATAGCTACGAATACATCTGTTATGCTATAAGCTGTGTTTATGATATCATGTACTGATAATTGCTGTTATGCATGTGGATGTGAAGATATTGAATAGATCTGATTAGATCTATTGTGGTTAATAACTGAGTCTAATGGGGAAGCCTGCGAATAGACCTGTGTGGACCTGGTAGGTTGCGAACTCAGATATGCTTGATTTACCTACTCTCTCTCAGGGTGCAGAAACTTGGTTCCAACACACTCCCATATTTCTTCGAGTGAGACTTTGCTTGCGCAAGTAGGTCATTGCCGAAAAGGCCAATAGTATAGGGGTTTGTTGGAAAACCTTAACCTCCGAACCTGGGTCAGGACCCCTCAAGCCAACAAATGGTTCCGTATTTGATGAATCACGCCCTTACGCAGAACTTGGGGCACCAACATGGGAAACACAGATGCAGGATATTGTCAACTGCCACAATTTAGCAATAGAAGAGTGCGATGAAGATCCACGAAATGTCTCTATCCTTGAGTCGGAGGGAGAGCGCGCAGTTGGTGGACCCCCGCTACAAATTTTCGATGTTACTAAGCCTATGAAGCTGCGAGAAGTCAAAATTGGCATGGAAGAGCAACCTAAGTTGGCTAAATTGGGGACTACTGGATGACGATACAGTAGGAAAAGTGGCAGAACTGCTCATGGAATACCAAGACTTATTCCCAACAAAGTTCTGGGAACTCAATGGGATTACAGGGGACCTAGGGGTCATGCGCATCACTCTAAAACTAGATGTGCGCCCTGTGAAGCAACGTCCTTATCGAGTGAACCCTAAGTATAAGCAAAAGGTTAAGGAAGAAATCGATAAAATTCTCACCGCAGGTATCATCGAACCGGTTGAACAGTCAGACTGGGTAAGTTCGATGGTGGTTTAGGAGAAAAAGAAAAAGGGGGAGATAGGAATCTGTGTTGAGTTCAAACTGAATGATGCCTGTGTGCATGATCCCTTTCCCACACCATTCTCCGATGAAATCCTTGACAGCGTAGGTGGGCAGGAAGCATACTCATTTACAGATGGGTTCTCAGGCTACCATCAGATCAGGATCGCACCTGAAGATCGCAGAAAAAATACGTTCGCTACTGAGTGGGGATCCTTTCAATATAATATCATGCCATTTGGGCTCAAGAATGCCCCTTCCATCTTTTCGCGGGTGGTGGTCGCAGTATTCAAATAATTCATCCACAAGTTTTTGGAGGTATATTTTGATGACTAGACTGTCTTTGGATTGGTGAAGAAGCACGTCTGGAACCTACGCATGATGTTGAATGCCTATAGAAAGCACCATATTTCCCTGAATATAAAAAATTGCATATTCTGTGTACCCTTCAGAATCTTGCTCGGCCACATAGTTTGTTGACAAGGACTGATGGTTGATCCCGCCAAAGTCGCAGTTATCATAAACCTGGAAGTACCTACAACAGAGAAACAACTGCGTTCGATCCTCGAACATACAGACTACTGCAGGAAGTTCATTCAAGGGTACGCGCTGATCACAACGCCTATGTAAAAATTTCTTAACAAGGATGTTTCATTTTTTGGGACGACGAGTGTCAGAAGAGCTTCGAGCTACTCAAGGAGAAGATGGTATCTGTGCCTATTCTCATCTTTCTTGATTGGGAAAAGGTATTCCATGTTCACGTAGATGCATCGAGGATCGCCCTGGGAGCGGTCCTTACGCAACCTGGAGACAGAGACATTGATCATCCTGTTGCATTCGCTAGTAGGAAACTCTCGGGTGCGGAGCACAACTACTCCACTATGGAGTAGGAGGGATTGGCCATGGTCTATGCATTACAGAATTATTGACATTATATGTTAGGGGGGCACTTCAAAATGTTTACAGATCACTTGGCTTTGAAGTACCTGGTAAATAAGCCTGTGTTGGGGGGGAAAATATGCCGATAGCTACTACTGTTTCAGGAATATGATTTTGAGATCATTGTCAAGCCGAGGAAGTTGAATGCTGGGCCGGACCACTTGTCCTGGATCTAAAGTGGAAAAGAACCGACTAACCTGGAAGAGGGATTGCCTGATGTGCAACTGTTTTCCATTAAACTAGTTGATGCGAACTTCGCCGACATCATTCAGTTTTTGACTACGGGAATGACACCCGCAAAATATTCAATACAACAGAAAAAAGAGTTGGTAACCCGCACAACAGATTTTACCATCATCGCAGGTCATCTCTATAATATGGGAGCTGACAAAGTGTTGCGAAGATACGTTTTGGAACATGAAAGGCACACTATCTTAACATAAGCTCATGAGGGTGTAGGAGGAGGTCACTACGCAGGGAAGGCCATGATGCAAAAGATCTTCAGAGCTGGACTATGGTGGCCTACCTTGCATAGTGACTCTCAAGACTATTTCAAAGCTTGTGATACGTGCCTGTTAGGAATCTGTAATTTTAGCAGATTGGTGAGACTAAAACTGCAGAAGCAACATTGTTTCAACCAAATTTGGGATTCAAGGATCTAGCCCTCCTGAATCCGGAGAGGGATCTCTCCAATATGTAAAAAGATGGATTTGTCTTTGAAGTTTGGGGTTATGATATTAGGCTAGTTATGAAGGCCAAGGGTTTGTTTTATTTTTTGGATGGTTGAGCATGATTACTATTCAAGGTGGAAAGTCCTGAGTGCAAAAAGTTTCAAAGGTTAGAAGTTGCAGGCAATCAGAGTAAGCTTCGGCCAAAAGATAGACAATTGCAGGTTTTAGTCCATTGGGCTATGGAGTCATAATAGGATTTAATTGGAACAGCAAGAGGCAAGAGTGGTCCATGGGGCAAGTCATCTATGTCTAAGGATCTCTTTGAAGATTGATTTATGGAATGGAAAGATACAATAAGAAGGAGAAATAAACAGATGCAGAAACAAGAGCAGCCCAGGATCTGATAAGTACTTTTAAACTAGTCAGCCTTTGACATGAACTCAAGAAAAACATAAAAGTAAACTAGGATCTAGTAAGTACTTTGAAACTAGCCAGCCTTTGATACACTTTCAATAGAAAAACATCTTAAAACAAAGGGAAACTTGAAGGCAAATTTTGGATTAGAAACTAGCGGGCCGGGCTCACCACAAATCCTCTCATAGCTCTTCTTTACTTGGTTACTTTCAAGACAAATACAAATATAACAACAGAATGGCCTAAGATCTAGTAAGTACTTTGAAACTAGCCAGCTTTTGACACATTCAAAGGGAAACAATCAGATAGTCTGTGGGATCATTCTGGGACCAAGGATCACCATATCTTCCTCAGTTCATCTTCACAAAACATATACTGAAAATAACATCTAAGAATAACATTCAGCTAAGACAATAAGACAAGGGAACGCCAGCATTCCTATGCTTAAACTGAATTAACTCATTCCTAAATAACACAGATAGAAGAAAACATTCAGATAAAGATTTTTCAGTCAGAGAAGGTTACTGGTATACAGTAGGTCCTAACTCTTATGCATGCTGTTTTTTATAAGAGAATATGAAACACAGATGGAAACAGGAACAAAATAACAGGTTACAATAAGGAAAAAATCACCGTCAACATAGACCAGGATCCCAGAAATCAGCTTGTATTGATGCTTCAAACCAGTTACAGCTTTAAGTCCAGTGCTTTAGGTCAGCAACGATCTACACATATCAGCCCAACCTATCTATCACCAGTAGAGCTCCAAGAGCCAGTGAATACTATGTACAATCAGAAGTTTTTTCTCAAATGTATATCAAAGTTCTACAACCAACCCCTCACTCATCTTCTGCTGTAGTATATATAGAAGAATGAGGAGGTGAGATCTAATAAAAGATCTCAATTTACAATCAATACAGAGTTAATGTCTTCTTGGCCCTTGGGGGGCTCAATGAAGAAACTGTACAGGTGTTTCACTGTATTAATTGATTTATACTCATGAATTAAGCTCGATGGGAGCTTAGTTTGACCTTTGAGGCTCTGTGTGATGCTAGGGTTACTCTGCAAATATCTTTTGCATTAAGTTTCATTGCAAAATTAACTTTTTGGCTGCGCTGAGGCAAAATCTGATCTTCTTCAATAACTTCGGCCCCTGATTGAGTACTTTGAGGAACAGGTGGCGCTATGGTAGATGGGAGGAATCGATTTGCCTCAGATTATGGCGGTGGAGGCATTCCCACTTGATAAAACACTTTAGGTTTTCTGTAAACTGTGTTTTATTTGGGGATTAGGCTTTTGATAAGCATTTTAGACGTAATCCCCGTGAAACTGTCTCTAATCCTCTGTTCTGAGACATTTAGGTCTTCGACACTGATACTCTTTGACTGTGCCCCTTCCATGGTGTTTTTTGCTGGTGTGTAGGGCTGCGCAGGGTTTATAAGGCATCCATGCCTGAGAAAACATTGATGAAATGTGCATTTCCACCCTGTGGATGATTTCCTTCGACGAATCGAAGACGGGAGGGTCGTCACCCTCCGCCTCTGAGTCTTCTTCGAAAATTGCGAGAAAATGATAAAAACCCTGGAAAATACGAAAAATATTAAGAAATCCTGCTTTTATAGGTTGACTGCATCGGAGGGCATGTGGAAGGAGCGGGGCCGTTGGATGGCATCATCCAACAGTTGGGATTAATCGGGGAGATCATAGAATGGGCGGAAGAAAATTAGATCAGGGCTGTCGATCGCGCAGAGATCGACGGTCGGGAGCGAATGGGGAAGTAAAAAACAGAGAGTTGTTGACTGGGCAATCGAATCAGGGAGACGAAATATGAACCGTCGATCTGCAGATTAGATCGACGGCGGAAAATGGTTTAATCCTCGTGCCGGGACCACATTAAGTAGCTAGCATCTTCATTAATTGTCGGGCATCTTTGGCGAGCGATCACTGTTGGATCAGTGGGCCCAGATCGGACGGTCCACAGCGATATCGCTAGGCGTCCTGGTCCGATCATTAACGCGCGATGGATGACAGATGGATGGCAGTTTGCAAATAGTACACGAGACACGTGGCGACAGGTGTATGGAATCGTTGGCCATCGAGGGAAACCAACCTTTTGCTCGAAGGCGGTGCGATGGATACCGCCGGTTTTGGGAAAACGACGCATGGCTGGGGGGGTCCACAGGTAGGCGCGCTCCACACCGTCCGATCTACAGATCAGATCGATGGTCGAGATCGCTCCATAATTTTGCACGGGCAGAAAAATTAAAAATGAATTTTTTGACGGTTTAAACAAATATCAAAGGGTTTTCAATGGTTTTGCGAAATATTTATTAAAACGGATAAGCGCCCGACTGTTTAGCGCGCGGTCATGGCGCCAGGGTGTATGGGTGGGAAGGCTAGGGGCTTAGCCCAAGGGGGCTTAAGCCTAATACATAGAAAATATGCATTTTAATGATTTTTGAGGATTTTCAAAGGAATTTGGGGATTCCGATAAGGCTAAGAAGGGGTCTTAGAACCTTATAAAGGGGATTTTGATGAGGGGAAAAGGCAGAAATGTGAAAATGAGGGATTTTTGTGGGAAATAGGGGGATAGAAAGATGAGGTTAGTTTTGGGAGAAGAGAAATGAGAAAATGTGTTTGCAGTAGTATTTGGCCTTGGAAATCAGCAGGATTTCAGGGACTTTTGGGATGTAAGCAGCAGTGCAGATTTGGATAGAGGCAGGAGGCCTTCAAGAGTCTTCAAGAGCCAACAATTTTTTGTCATAGAAATTTTTTCCTTGAAGGCTCAAAATAGATTTAGCCACCTTTTGGTATAATCAAATTTTACAGGTGGCTAAAAGTGGCTCCACTTGGGGATGGTGCCTTCTTGAAGGCATCAAGAACTTTTAGACCTGCATTCTCTGGGAGGCTGACCCTGTGCCTGATCCTTTAATGTTCTCTGGGAGGCTGATCAGTTTCCCAATCCATTGGGTTGCTCTTCCTGTGCTGGGATGATTTTCTCTGAAAATGTATTAGCATTCATAAAACCAATGGATCTTCATCAATACAACTTTCTACCTACCCAATCCTACAAATCTAACATTTTTTCTTCAATAAAGTGCACTTGGATTGGCAAACTCTTTTCACAACATTTTATTCTTTTGAAAGCAGGAAATATAATCTATTTCTACTCCTTATTTCTCCCTGAACTCAGATTTAACAGTTGAGTTCAGATGATTCTCTACCTAATCTACCATCTGTTGGGATTAAACTGTCCAACAGATTTTCATTCTCTAAATTTCTAAAACATAAATTTAAAAACAGTCAAGTCAAGATTAAGCTGTTTGACTTGCTGTGATCTATGGCATAAAGACAAGCTGCACATAGAATTTTATTTCACAAAAACTAAATAAAAAATGGAAGGCTTAAGATCTGAAAATTTTTGAAACATTTCCTTCCTCTTTTCACAGCTCTGTTTTGACTCTTATTGAGCTGTCTTTCCTTTTCTTCTGGTTCAAATTTTGAGCTGATTAGAACCAGATTTTACATCTTTTTGACTCAGAAAATAAAACAGATTTGAGTCATTTCTCTTTGCAACCTTAGGTTCGGATTTTGATCATGTTTGAACCTTTAATTTCTATCCTAAACTATCTACTGATAAGCCAAGATTAAATAGTTTGTCAAATCAAATTCACTACCCTATCAGCAGAAAATTTAAAGCTAATTAGTCAAGATTAAACGGTTTGACTAATTAGAAGTGTGTTTTTCAGGAGTGGCATTTGAGCTTGCACACTTTCATGATTGTTTCTTTTTTTTGGTATGGGGCTATACCTTTCTTGTTTTGACAATCTGCCCTCTTTTCTTTCTTTTCTTTGTTTTTGTATTTTTGAATCTTTGATTCTTCTTCAAAGCAGAAAACAACAACTAGCTACATGCTCAAAACTGAGCATTATTGACATTCCTATCTAACCTATTCTAATCATGGAGTTTTTACATTTATCATATGATACAAAAATGCCAATGTAGCCAGCTGAGTAATGTCAAGAAGAAGTAGAAACTCTGGCTGCTTGTCAGAGGTATCCATAGAACATATTGAAGATTAACCTTCAATATCAAGGCTATCACAGAAGGTGACAGCTTTTCATGTCTCTGTCTCTTGCAAAGGATCATTGCTTGATGATTTGAGCCAGTTGGGAATTCCACACACTCTTCCATAGGATCAACAAATAAAAGACGAAGGTTCTCTTCTTTTTGGTCCTCCACAATTGGTATATTATCTATTTCCAAGACATCAGCTTTGAGGGCTATCTCTTCAGTATGTAGCTTGGAAGTACCATCATCTTTAACCTGCACAATAGCAAACAGTGAAATGTTTTCTTTGTCTAAACTTATGTTTGCTTCTGACATAAATTCAGGTTCTTCAAAGGGCAGATCGATATCAATGATAGGAGAATTTTCTTCTTGAAAAGAGGGTATATCCACAGTAGGATTGTCTTCTATCTGTTTCTATCCCTTTTTCTCATCATCATCTGAACTGGAGGACTCATCATATTTGGCAGTGTTGTCCTCTTGTAGCCCTGGTATACTTGGATTCAGTGGGCTGAACTCTGTGAAGAGGTTATTATATTCTTGAGTGAGGGTGTATTCAATGGCTTCCTCTTGCTCAAAAATTTCTTCATTACTCTTCTCTTCACCTTCTGAGTTGAAAGGCTGTTGATTCCCAATTAAGTGAAAGATTTTGAAGATGGATTGAAAAGGGTGATTTATGCTTTCAATTTGACGATGGTGAAACTCATAACACCAATCAAATGCTGGTTTCCCTGCATGATTAGTTTCTGCTTGGAAATCATCATCATCATAAGACTGATTGAAGCTTGAAAATTTATTAGAATAAACATTTTCATCAGTCAAACATATTGGGATATCAGTAGGTCTTTCTTCATTCTGATCCACAAAAGAACTTCCTAAATCTGAACAACAAAGTTCTTTATGTGAATGGGCAAGAGTGTTTGTTTTGCAAAAAGTTTCAAAGACTGGCTGTTTATTAATAGTCTGATCTATCTCTTCTTCTGTCAAAGAGGAAGATGTTTCTATGTTCCTTTGAACAGGAGTACAACAGTTCTCTGTCTCTTGCGAAGACTGATTTTGAGGTTGGATGTCTTCTTGAGCCTCGACTACAAGGGATGATGAATCAATATTTGAGTTTCCAGGAATATCTTGAGGGATGTTATTTATTTCTTGGATCATCTCTTCCTCAACTGATTCATCTATGTTCTTAAAATTTTTCAATAGGAGATTAAACTCATGAATGGCTGTTAAAAGATCTTCAGGATGCATCTCCTCCAAAGCTTCCTCATTATCTATAATGTGTTGGGTGATGTTTTGTGATGGATCATAATGTATTGCACCCAATGATAATGATGTAGAGTTTTATTTATAGTTCTCATAGAACACATATTCAAGGTCTCTTAAAGAAAACAAACTACTAGATCTTAAGCATTCATACCAATCCCTAGATTTTCCTTCTAATGTTAACATGAACATTTTTATTAGGAAATCTTCATGCCATTCAACTTTCAACCTCCATATATGTATGTGAAATTTGATAATATGTAATAAAGGGTCATCAAACTTTTCACCTTGAAAAATAGGCAGGTTGTCATCCCAATTCACCTGGGGCATCTTATGTGGAAACCCAGGGATATGATCTCTACTCATTGGGGCATATCTTCATTGTATTCTTGGAATCATGTTTGTAAATCAAGAAAGAGGTCACTGTGTCTGGTTAATCAGTTTAGGGTCTTCTACCAGTGGAGTCATTTGGTCTTCTGGGAGTTTCAGAGTGTGTAGTCGCCAGGTGGAAGATTTTTAGCTCCTAGGGAGGTAAAATGTTTTAATGGTTCCACCACCATGTGTTTCTTGTAGAGCTGCAAGGTTTTTAGGAAAAGAATTAGCTCTCAAGGGTGATCTGAAAACAGTTGATAATTTTGTCTTAGGAGACTTCCTAAGGATACCTTTTGGGTTATCAACTAATTCAGGTGGATCAGGGTCATGATGGCCTCTAGTGTGAATATTTCTAGGAGCCACTATGATATGCTTTTTAGACCCTAATAACAAGACAAGTTCAACCAGGTATAACAATCTTTGAGAGGTTAACTAGTCTGTTTACACAAATTTCAATCCTACAGTCCTCTAACTGAGTTTGAATGATACTATGATGATAAGGGTTCTTCCCAGTGGAGTCTTAAGGTCTGATAAGGATTGTGGAGTCGCCAAGTGGAAGTTTTTAGCTCCTAAGAAGGTAAAAGGTTTTATGGTCCACCACCATGTTTATTGAATACCAATCTGAAATATTTTTTGTTTTTCTAAGTTATTTTTCAATTGTATGGTTTTTAAGAATATCCTAACTTTATTTCAAAACTTAGCTATGGTTATGAGACAAAGAGAGTGTACTCTTATGGCTAAGCCAGCTGATTTTTCAAGGTAAGATAAAGTCTTAAGAGAATCCTAGGGTTTACCTAGATTGTCACTGATTCAAACAAGTTTCATCATGATTACCATTGCTTTTGGTAGTGCTTGAAAAGGCTGCTTTTTAGTCACAAAGGTTTTATGAAGTTTTTCTAGGGAACTCAAACCAGAGATTGACTGGGAGGGCATTCACCAGATATGTCACCCCTGAGAGAGGATGAGATCCGAAGGCTACCTGGCCCTTTCCAGACTCTGTCTAAGAGTACATGAGAACACAAAAAAGGTCAAAGGTTTGGAGTCCCCAGTGGAGTCGCCATAAATGTTAGGAATCTGTAATTTTAGCAGATTGGTGAGACTAAAACTGCAGAAGCAACATCGTTTCAACCAACTTTGGATTTTAGGATCTAGCCCTCTTGAATCCGGAGAGGGATCTCTCCAATATGTACAAAGATGGATTTTTCTTTGAAGTTTTGGGTTATGATATTAGGCTAGTTATGAAGGCCAAGGGTTTTTTTTGTTTTTTGGATGGCCATGATTACTGTTCAAGGTGGAAAGTCATGAGTGAAAAAAGTTTCAAAGGTGAGAAGTTGCAGACAATCAGAGTAAGCTTCGGCCAAAAGATAGACAATTGCAGGTTTTAGTCCATTGGGCTATGGAGTCATAATAGGATTTAATTGGAACAACAAGAGGCAAGAGTGGTCCATGGGGCAAGTCATCTATGTCTAAGGATCTCTTTGAAGATTGATTTATGGAATGGAAAGATACAATAAGAAGGAGAAATAAACAGATGCAGAAACAAGAGCAGCCCAGGATCTGATAAGTACTTTTAAACTAGTCAACCTTTGACATGAACTCAAGAAAAACATAAAAGTAAACTAGGATCTGGTAAGTACTTTGAAACTAGCCAGCCTTTGATACACTTTCAATAGAAAAACATCTTAAAACAAAGGGAAACTTGAAGGCAACTTTTGGATTAGAAACTAGCGGGCCGGGCTCACCACAAATCCTCTCCTAGGTCTTCTTTACTTGGTTACTTTCAAGACAAATACAAAGATAACAACAGAATGGCCTAAGATCTGGTAAGTACTTTGAAACTAGCCAAATTTTGACACATTCAAAGGGAAACAATCAGATAGTCTGTGGGATCATTCTGGGACCAGGGCTCACCATATCTTCCTCAGTTCATCTTCACAAAACATATACTGAAAATAACATCTAAGAATAACATTCAGCTAAGACAATAAGACGAGGGAATGCCAACATTCCTATGCTTAAACTGAATTAATTCATTCCTAAATAACACAGATAGAAGAAAACATTCAGATAAAGATTTTTCAGTCAGAGAAGGTTACTGGTATACAGTAGGTCCTAACTCTTATGCATGCTGTTCTTTATAAGAGAATATGAAACACATATGGAAACAAGAACAAAATAACATGTTACAATAAGGAAAACATCACCGTCAACATAGATCAGGATCCCATAAATCAGCTTGTATTGATGCCTCAAACCAGTTACAGCTTTAAGTCCAGTGCTTTAGGTCAGCAACCATCTACACATCTCAGCCTAACCTATCTTTCACCAGTAGAGCTCCAAGAGCCAGTGAATACTATGTACAATCAAAAGTTTTTTCTCAAATGTATATCAAAGTTCTACAACCAACCCCTCACTCATCTTCTGCTGTAGTATATATAGAAGAATGAGGAGGTGAGATCTAATAAAAGATTTCAATTTACAATCAATACAGAGTTAATGTCTTCTTGGCCCTTGGGGGGCTCAATGAAGAAATTGTACAAGTGTTTCACTGTATTAATTGATTTATACTTATGAATTAAGCTCGGTGGGAGCTTAGTTTGACTTTTGAGGCTCTGTGTGATGCTAGGGTTACTCTGCAGATATCTTTTGCATTAAGTTTCATTGCAGAAGTAACTTCTTGGCTGCGCTGAGGCAAAATCTGATATTCTTCAATAAATTCGGCCCCTGATTGAGTACTTTGAGGAACAGGTGGCGCTATGGTAGCTGGGAGGAATCGATTTGCCTCAGATTTTGGCGGTGGAGGCATTCCCGCTTGATAAAACACTTTAGGTTTTCTGTAAACTGTGTTTTATTTGGGGATTAGGATTTTGATAAGAATTTTAGACGTAATCCTCGTGAAACTATCTCTAATCCTCTGTTCTGATACATTTAGGTCTTCGGCACTGATACTCTTTGACTGTGCCCCTTCCATGGTGTTTTTTTCTGGTGTGCAGGGCTGCACAGGGTTTATAAGGCATCCATGCCTGAGAAAACATTGATGAAACGTGCATTTCCACCCTGTGGATGATTTCCTTTGACGAATCAAAGACGGGAGGGTAATCAACCTCCGCCTCTGAATCTTCTTCGAAAATTGCGAGAAAATGATAAAAACCCTGCAAAATACGAAAACTAT
Source organism: Pinus albicaulis (assembly GCA_034641835.2). Taxonomy (NCBI): domain Eukaryota; kingdom Viridiplantae; phylum Streptophyta; class Pinopsida; order Pinales; family Pinaceae; genus Pinus; species Pinus albicaulis. Next base: position 1,048,157,160 of record CM076580.1, read on the forward strand.
TAAGAAATCCTACTTTTATAGGTTGACTGCATTGGAGGGCGTGGGGAAGGAGCGGGGCCATTGGATGGCATCATCCAACGGTCGGGATTAATTGGGAAGATCATAGAATGGGCGGAAGAAAATTAGATCAAGGCTGTCGATCGCGCAGAGATCGACAGTCGGGAGCGAATGGGGAAGTCAAAAACAGAGATTCGTTGACTGGGAAATCGAATCATGGAGACTAAATATGAACCGTCGATCTACAGATCAGATTGACGACGGAAAATGGTTTAATCCTCGCGCTGGGACCACATTAAGTAGCGGGCATCTTCATTAATTGTCGGGCATCTTTGGCGAGCGATCACCGGTAGATCAGTGGGCCCAGATCGAACGGTCCACAGCGATATCGCTGGGCGTCCTGGTTCGATCATTAACGTGCGATGGATGACGAATGGATGGCGGTTTGCAAATAGTACACGGGACGCGTGGCGGTAGGTGTATGGAATCGCTGGCCATCGGGGGAAAACAACCTTTTTCCCGAAGGCGATGCGATGGATACCGCCGATTTTGGGAATACGACGCACGGCTGGGGGGGTCCATAGGGAGGCGTGCTCTGTATCGTCTGATCTGCAGATCAGATCGACGGTCGAGATCGCTCCATAATTTTGCACGGGCGGAAAAATTAAAAATGAATTTTTCGATAGTTTAAACAAATATCAAAGGTTTTTCAATGGTTTTGCGAAATATTTATTAAAATGGATAAGCGCCCGACTGTTCAGCGCGCGGTCATGGCGCCAGGGTGTATGGGTGGGAAGGCTAGGGGCTTAGCCTAAGGGGGCTTAAGCCTAATACACAGAAAATATGCATTTTAATAATTTTTGAGGATTTTCAAAGGAATTTGGGGATTCCGATAAGGCTAAGAAGGGGTCTTAGAACCTTATAAAGGGGATTTTGATGAGGGGAAAAGGCAGAAATGTGAAAATGAGGGATTTTTGTGGGAAATAGGGGGATAGAAAGATGAGGTTAGTTTTGGGAGAAGAGAAATGGGAAAATGTGTTTGCAGTAGTATTTGGCCTTGGAAATTAGCAGAATTTCAGGGTCTTTTGGGATGTAAGCAGTAGTGCAGATTTGGATAGAGGCAGGAGGCCTTCAAGAGTCTTCAAGAGCCAACAGTTTTTTGTCATAGAAAATTGTTCCTTGGAGGCTCAAAATATATTTAGCCACCTTTTGGTATAATCAAATTTACAAGTGGCTAACAGTGCTAACGAATAGGAAGGCCATCACGCAAGGATGAAATGCCCCTACAACCATAAATGACCCTGCAAGCATTCGACAAGTGGGCCATTGACTTCGTAGGGCCTATCAAACCGTCGGGAAATAAGACAAGTGCGCGCTACATGATAACTGCCACAGATTTTGTAACTAGATGGGTCGAAGCACAAGCCGTGAAGTATTGCACTGCCGATACCGCTGCACACTTCATTTTCGAGCAGATTCTGACCAGGTTTGGATGTCAGAAGATCTTAATAAGCGACAAAGCTATGCACTTTGTTAATGAAAAAATACATGCCTTGACGGAATAATTTCGGATCCACCATGCGAAAAGCACTCCGTATCACCCACAGGCAAACAGAGTGATAGAATATTTTAGTAAAATCTTGGAGCAAGCACTGACTAAGGTCTGTAACAATGATCGTAGCGACTCGGACGTGCACATCTTGTCTGTTCATTGGGCCTATCGAACCACCTGCAAGAAGTTGACTGGGAAGACATCATTTAGAATGGTCTATGGCAAGGAGGCCATTATGCCCATGGAGCATATTGTTCCTAGCCTGTGCATTCAACCTTTACAAACAGGGCAGAGCCTGATATCATGGAGGAGCGTTTAGCACACTTTGTGGCTTTGGAGGAAGATCGTTCATTGCTAATTTCCATTAACAGGTTCAGAAGGATCGGGATAAGGCATGGCATGACCGACATATTTGAAAAAGACATTTGCAGAGGGAGAATTGATCCTGTTGTATGATAGCCAGTTTTCAAAACACCTAGGGAAGTTCTGTTAGCACTGGCTAGGTCCCTATACGGTGAAAGAAATCACGGATGGCAGAGCTGTTCGAATAGCTACCCTGTGCGACGATATGTTACCAGGCTATGTCAATGGCAGCCAGCTCAAACTATATCGGATCAAATGACTATATGGCCAGCGTAGCTGTATGGGGCGGAGTTTGTCCACCAAGGAAGGTAAGCATGGAAAGAACCATGGTATGTGCAGGGAGCGACTATAGATTTGGAAGCTCGTAGGGGTGCGTAGGGGGTGCAAGAGTGTGCTCAGAGCACAAGAGGTACGCTGGAAGTGCAGAGGTGTGTTGGAGTGCAGGAGGTACGCTGGGAGCATAGGGGTGCGCTGGGCGCACATGAGGTACAAAAATTAGCTGTTGGAACATTAAAACTAGGTAAAAGGCAAATTTTACCGTTGAAAGGAGCGGGCGGCTGGCATTTAATGAGGCGATTTCTGAATAATTTTTATTGTTTACTTTGTGGTAAGTTCCAAATGAGGTTCAACCAACCGCTGATCGATCCCCACTGCTATAAAAGTAGAAGGTTAGATTAGAAGAGGGTTCTGTATCTCTTATACAATTTGTGCAATGCGATTTTGTGCCTCGAGAGCGTATGTGCCTATCGTACTTCATTCATGTATGAGCATCCTACACCCTCTGATAGTAGCAACCTGGAGTTCATTTTCCCTACCAGAATGACGACCACCAATCCCGCTGAAAACTCAAAACCTGTAACGTCGATAGAACAAGAATCCGAGGAAGTACTAAAGGTCCACCCCAAAGTGGAGGAGGTCGTGTCCATGCCCAGTAAGGAAAAGCAAAAGGGGAAAGAAAAAGAGTAAGGATCAGGGAAACCCATGAAATGGGCAGGGATGAAGCCCAGCACCTCACCCCGAAATGTGAAGTCCCCATGGGTGACGGGCTAGGAAAGCTCGCCTGGGCCAGTAAAGAGACCCTTGTCTGCTTAGGAAAAGGCCCAGATGGCTGAACCAATCAATTGGATATCGCCCTTTGTTCGGCCTCACAAGCCCTCGACACGCACACCAAAGAATCTTGATGGCTTGCACACCTATTTGCAGATGCCGCTAACGCCGGGCGAGGTCCCTGTCATTGGAGAACCTTTTGGAAAGCTCCATGAGGTCAAATTCGATGACCATGACCTGGCCAATTTGGAGGCCTTCCTCGAGCTTGCACCTAAGCTATAACTCAAAAGGATACTAGAATATGATGTGTTAAATATCGTCCCCATGCGCTGGGTGCATGGGTTAGCTAGTTCCGGGCTCTTGAACCTACTGAGGATGCGACATTTTGGCCACTACAATATTACAGACTGAATTGTGCACCAACTTCTTGCCTTGGTCCATGATGACAGCCTGTGGATCCAGGATCACATCTCTATTGATGCCGTGCTTATTCACCAGATTATTGACCCTATGTTGCGAGTGGGAAAGAAGTATGAGCAAAAGATCGCTGAAAAAGTGCACGAGGATTACCATGTGCTACGAAACACTCGGGGGTTCATGATCAACACCATCAGCGACCCTGCTATGCATATGGGTACCTTGTTTATAGCATGAAAACTGATGCGAAAATGTCAGGCTGCCACCATTCTTGCGTACATCATTCAGCTAGCGGGCCAATGTGAAAAGGGGATGTGCTTCAATTGGGCCCAGTACCTATGCAAAAAATTCCTGGAAAATGTTCGCGAGGCCCAGGATCAGGGGCACGCAATTTGCTACTCTTGGCTACTGCTTCTCATTGCGTTGGTCACATGGGAAGCCCCGGAAGACTCGGTCCTCCCTGAGCTCATGCCGGATATGTGTGAAGGAGTGCGTCATGCAAATTTGTGGGATTCCAAGGATGCACAACGCATTGAGGACAACCAGGTCTTCCGGGTCCTGTTTCAGAGTGGTCTCGTAGCAGCTATCAACTCCCAGCCACATTTGTCACCCACCATCTATGATAAGTATAAAGGCATCGCCGCATTTGAGGTAACTATGCATAATGTACAAGTCAGAGGCCGCAAGGATCTAGCATGGGTTTCGCTCCCCTATATGGTTTATGATGAAGAGATTGACCAATTAGTTGCAACCTGTCCTCCACATTGGAAGCTTGGCTTCAAAATAGGTGCGAAGGGAACTGAAGAAACGAGCACCACGAAGGTCACCCTGCCTGTCATCACTAAATAAACCAGAGGATAGGGAAAAAGCATGGGGAAGGGCACAGACGCCGCATCGAAAAAGGGTTTGCAGGCAGGTAAAAGCACGGGGAAGGGTGTAGAAGCAGCATCACAGAAGGATTCACAGCAGGATCTAGGTGCAAAAGGTCAGGAGGCGGGAGGTGTTGAATCCCATCGAGGAACAAAGCAAACTGGTGACCCTGCTAAACGGCCACGGAAGAAGAAGTGCTCTCAACTACCAGAACATGATGAAGGTGTTACGCTGATAGAAGGGGATCTCGAGAATATCGTAGACACGGTCACTTTGGCTGCAGAAGACAAATGGCTGGCTTTGAAAGAGCAGCAGAAAGCTGCGATCGACACCCTCCAGGCTGAGCTCCGGGCTTTGCAATTAAAAAATGACACCTTGCAGACAAGTATGATCCAGGTTAGATCCGCCCCAAGAACTAGTAGCACAGTGATCAATAAGCCAAAAGACCGCCTCTAACCACTCCTGGGCATAACCCTCATATTGGGTCCACACGACTTAGGAGTGCAAGTCCAGGCTTGCGCGAAGGTGTAATTGGACCTTTCTTGCCTGTCACATAAGTCGTTGCAACTTCTTCACGTGTCCACATTTGACGAAATTCAACACAGAGATTGTCAAGTGCACAAGAAACTCAATACAATTGAGCAGATAATTGAAGAAAAAACCACTGAGGCATCTTAGGCGCAGGCTTCCTATACCCTTGTCGCCGCACAAAAGACCGAACTGCAGCAATTAATCAGTCAGCTCTGTGTAGACATTACTAAAGACATCCCGGCTACTGCCATCCCCCAGGCCAAGATTGAGGGGTTGGTCGCAGCGCTAAAAGCCTCGAGGATCGAGATCCAGGTGGTCAAGACACAAATGGAACAATAGATTGCGGACTTGTAGGATAAGTTGCAGCCAGAGACACCTCTGGAGGTAAGGGCCCAGCAAGCTGCGCTGGTTATAGAGGCCATAAACGTGATTACAGGTCAAATTTCCCAGGGTGCCCAATTATTGGAAAAAACGATGCAACTATGGAACAAGGTGTAGCGTGACCCTCTCCTGCGCAAAACTAACCATGAGCTGCGCCAGAAGGAAGAAGAGTTCAACCAGATGGAAGCTACACTAACCATTTTGGTCCCTGCTTAGCGATTGGCCCGATTGCGCACCAACCATGCGATTAGAGATGATATGGAGGCTCTTCGACAGAGGAAGAAGACATTGAGCGATCACCTCAAGCCATGGGTGGATGAGGCCTTGAAGCTATCCCAGGATGTTGATGTCATCGTAAAGAAGCTGAACCAAACTCTGGAGAGTGTCACTACTGCTACGGAAGGCCCTACTTCGCAGAAATTGGTGGAGATAACCCAGAATGATGCTACACAAAGTGAAGGAGTGCCTCCCCTGCTGGTAGATGCAATCAAGCAGCTGCAGGAAAAGATGGAGAACCCATGACCGCAGTGACTCGGGACGATTCACAAGATTGTGTTGGGGGACTGTTGGAATAGGGTCCCCTAAAGCTGCGAATTTTATACAATTTTGTATATTTTTGGTATTAAGTAGTCTAACGCAGGGGTTTTGGGGTGGGTCAAAGCCCCGAATGCATTGTAATGGGTCAAGGGTAGACGTAGAGTCCGCAAACCACGGTTTTCGGACCACAGGAAAGCGTAGGCTAAGTTGTTATAAATAGATGAACATTTTGAGTCTAGAAGTAGGTAGGAATTAAGTCTGATGCTAAGTGCGAATTGTTAGATCTATTTTGGGTTGTTGGGTAAGGACTCCTGCTAGCTGTGTGCGCAAAGATCCTCAGTGCTGCTGTGTGCGGACCCTATTGGCTATGTGCGCAGGTGGTGTTAGATTGTAATTGGGTTGTGAATGCTAATATATGCGGATATTGTTGAAGTATTTATATGTGATCTGGATCTGATGTTTTATTGTTGATGTGAACCCTTGGAATCTGTTCGGATTTGCGAATACATTTTCTTTATTTGTTTATGTTGCAAGTATATCTGTGTTATGCTTATGTATATCTGCGATCTGTATCATATGTGAGTATAAGGGTTCTGTGATGGTTTTTGTTTAGCTACGAATACATCTGTTATGCTATAAGATGCGTTTATGATATCATGTACTGATAATTGTTGTTACGCACGTGGATGTGAAGATATTGAATAGATCTAATTAGCTCTGTTGTGGTTAATAAATGAATCTGCTGGGAAAACGAGGCAACAAACATTTGAAATTGTTATTGGAGAAAGGAAATAAGTTATTTGTAGTAACAAAAATAAGTAATTTTCTCATATCGATAGGAGATTTTACTAATCGAATATGTATTTCGAATAACGAAGCATGTAACATTTTTTATTTGTAGATTGCGTTTGAAAGATGAGACTATTGTCCAAGCTTATGTTGCCTTAGATAAATTGTTTAATACAAATTCGAGGTCACGTAAAATCATATTCTTGGCTTCAATAGTTTCTGAATGTCATCTCTAATTATCGTATCAAAAGTATGAAATTATGAACATAAGGTCAATGAGAGAAAATCTGAGAGCAATGTAGTGTGATGTTACTTGTTATCGATAATTATTACAGGTTGAAGATGAATGCATTGAACATAAAACTATTGGCATAAACTACTAATTCATCGTTGGTGGTAGTAGTGTGGAAATACATAAGATCTAATAATTCTTTTAGCTATTAATAGATTCACTTTGGAAAATTTTCTATTCACAATTATTATTTACAATTTCATGAGCCACATATCTCTTAAACATATGTTTACTCTTGGTTTCCTCTATTTGCACCCATCTATGTTATTTTTATTCATATGTTGTTATATTTATTATATATTCAAGATAAATTGTTATATTGATCGACTACGTATTTCAAATAGCAGAATGTGAAATATTTTCTCTTTGTAGAATGCGTTTAAAAGCTGGGAGTATTGTTGGAGATTTTTTTGCTTTAAATAAATTGTTATTTCCAAAGCTAATAATTGAATTGGGACTTGAGATATGATTTTATGTGATTCCAACTCTGGCATAAACTATTAATTTATCATTGGTGGCGTTAGTTGGGGAATACTTTGGTGTATGGTGACAATTCTTTTGTTGGATATTTCTTATTATGTCATATCTTGTTCAAATCTTAATTAATTGGCGTAATGTTTGTCGAGGTACACAAAATCCTGAAAGAGAGTTTATGTTCCTTGACTTCTGCAACTCGTTTTAAGTTGTTGGTTTTTTTATTTCGAATTAATTTTAATGTTAATTTCTTTTTGCATTGAAAATTTCATGATTTCTTATGTACAATTTTAGCATTTTTGTTATTGATCCGTAAACTACCATGGATATTCCACTGGATAATTCGTCACAACAAATCTGACAATATTATATTAAAAATTTTGAATTCTACACTATTACAGTTTTATTAGATTTTTAGATCTGTATATTTTACTATAATTAGTGTATGCATGCGAATAGAAATTATGCAGAAAATTAGAGAAATAAAAAATAAGTTCACACATGCACATAATACACAAGATATGCTTTTGGAAACCCTTTCAGGAGAAAACCCAACTAGAAGGTGAGTCCACTTTTCTCTCTTTATCTGTTTGGAAAGTAAGGCTGCAAGTATAAGGAAGTAATGTCGGTGGCCCGTAGGTTTCTATAGTGCACAAATATTCTCTGTTCATTCTAGCTCCTATCTCTTTTGGCTATCTTTTCTCAACTATGGAACAAAATTCTCTCGAAAGAATGGAATGCCTCTTTCTCTCAGTGGCCCCGTTATAATACAACTCGATAGCCTACTAGTGGTTAAGTTTGACTACATCAACTCTTAACTAGAGTTACAATATAGAAACTTATAGAGTATTTTACATCATAAACATGTGTCTAGCTCCTTTTCCATGAATAATGGGGGCTGACGCGACATCCTCCCGAATTGTAGGTGTGAAAACAAGAAGGTCAACTTCTGAGAGACATAACTTTTGCATAAAAAATCCAATTAACGTGCTTCTTATGCCGTTGGAAATATTTCTATGTGTAGAATAGCATGAAAAGGTGCTGTGCAAAAGAGACAAAGTTTTACCCCCTAAAAAATGTTTCTTTATGCCTCAAAATGTTCCCAGAAGGTTTCAAACCCTGTTTTTTCCAAACTGGGTCTCATTGGAAAAAACGATCCCGTGAGCTGATTCCTCCACTTTTCCACTCTAAATGCATCGAGATGGATGAAAAAAATAGAATGATCCAATCCAGATCAATTTCAAAAATAAACTAACATGAAGACATTGAACATAAAGCTACTAGCATGAACTATTATTTCATAGGAATGCAGTGAAAATAAAGCTATTGACATAAAATATTAATTCGTGGTTGGTGGCATAAGTCAGAGAATAATTTAGTGTATCATGAGAGTTTTTTTATCAAATATTTCATGTTATGATCATAGTCAGCCCTTATTTATGTTCAAATATTTGGTTTTAGTATTGTGATGGAGGTAGCTATGCGAAAGAAATGTGTGGGGGAATATATGGGACTTCGTCCAGTTGGATTGAATACGTTTTGATAGTTAGCTTTTCACTTAGTGTTGAAAACCGCATGTCAAGTGTAGGGAAAATTTTAAGAACCCCCCTAAATTTATATGTATAATAAATGGTCGAATCCCCATGATACATAGGAAAAATGGAAGGTGATTTTATTAATAATATAATATGTATATATAATTTTTTTGGCGAACCTCTCACGAGATTATATTATCTTGTAAAATCATGGCGAATCACGAGTAAAAATGGAAAATCACTAGTAAAAAATGGTGAATCGTTGTCTAGTGGAGTTCGGGGTGTTGGTTCCAATGAAGATATGGTAGTTGAACCGGAAGTTGAAGGAAGTGAACCACCAAGACAAAGCATGGCACATGGTGACTCGTGAGGGAAGTAGTTCTCGTGCAGTTTGGAAAACACGTTCTAGTTCTACTAATCATAGCGTTGTTGCTCATGCTACTACTAGCACTGATATTGAGGTTGGAGAGGAGTTTGAGGAAGCCTGGATGGTAGAAGTGGTGGAGAATTAAAAAGAGAACCCCATGACGGGCTCCATTTTTCCCTTTGGTATTTATGCCTGCAAGATCTTTTGTCCATTTAACCAACAATTAACCATTCAACCAAAATTAAACTTGACTGAGTTTATTAGGTACGAGTCAAATCAGACTAATCTTCAAAACTATGCTTTGCACTATCCCATATTTATCACACTAATGCTACACAACATTGTGCATTTGCACCCAACTCTCATGCATGCACACAAAATTTTCATCAACATCTATAACCCTAACCAAGTGAGAATTGATCAAAAATTTGCACCAAAGTTTTTTATAGTGTTGAAAGTTCATAAAAAATTTAGATCCATGGTACCTTCAATAAATTTTGAGATAACCTCCACAAATTCGACCAGAATAGAGAAAACTTGTGATAAATTTTAAACCTACAAAAAATAGGATTCATGTTCCTAGGAACAATCATAAGAATTAGTTGACATATAGGTCGAGTTTTGAGCCTTGACACATTGATAATGCAATGGCTTAGGTCAAAACTCACACATTGAAAAGTCATCAATGAAGAGAAGACACGATCATTATGAATTACACATACTCCAAACTTCCTACCAAATTATACTTAGTTGTCTGCAACTCAGCTATACATAATCTTATAGTAAATACAAATTCCACAAATCCTTCTTCACATCGCTAATAAATGGCCATTGGAAGCACCCCTTATATAATAGTAATAGTAGCAATCAATATATTATTTCATATTGAACTTCATAGCCATAACACTCCTATGTATTGTATGATGTATTCAGCTTTCATTATCAAATATAGATAAAATCATACTTTTGATTGATACATGTAAATCATACTTGTGCACAATGTTGAATGCAATGCCAGTCAAGGAGTAAAGTCTGTTTGACATGTAATGATATATAAAATAATGAAGAAACTTAGTAACACATCACAACTTTCACGTTTGAAAAAATTATAAAGCTTTCATGCAAATCCATTGTTGTCATATAGTTCCTTCTCTCGACCATGTTCCACAAAAGCATGTAAAATCAAGTAATATTAAGATACATTTATAATACTTTGAAGCAATTAATGCTTATAGTGTCTTTTAATATTGAGTTATTACTCTGCCCCAGTTGTAATTTATGCAATTAGATTGTATTCAATCCTTACAAAGCAATTGAAGAGACGATAGTTAGAAACTAGGGCTCAATATATTATAAGCATTCATGACTTGACCGATGATATATAATGCATATAAAACAAACGGGATCTGGGTAAAGCACGAATGTGGCAATCCCATTGTACATAGTAAATGGCATTGAGTTTGACATAAGATATTGTCTTTTACCGGTGTTTTATGATAGATTAGTGCAACTTAAAACCTATAAGATGTTATAACTTTAATGTATCTAAATTTTACCTGAAGAGATAGTTATAAATACATAGATTTTACAAACAGTAATTCTACAAAGAAATCTGAATGCTGAATTAACACACAAGTATGCCTAAAATAAAAGCATCTATAAAACCTTTTTCCTAAAATAAATTCATTAGTTTGAAATTTTGAATATTTATCCATGATATTTATATTGTAGGAGTATATATAGTTTATATACCAGATTTCTTAAATTAAAGATTAGATTACCATATGAATTACAATGCATAGATAGAAACGGAGATGGTTTCCAACAAAAAGCACCCAAAAAAGCAGCAAAATTCAGAGGAGATGCTTATTTCACTTCTTTGGTGCTGGTCTTTGATGACCACCATCATCATCACTTCCACATTCATCCTCCTGCACCTCAAGAGCTGCAAGTACCACTTTTCTCCTGCAAATAGATCAATGAAGTGAAAATTACAATTAAAACATTCTATATTTTTACAAAGAGTTACAACACACATTCACAAGAACGACACCAAGCCTTCTCCATTAAGAATTTCCATGCTAGTGAACAATGTCTAAATAGGGCATAAAACACTATTATCAGAAGTCAATCCTATATAAAGAGGATAAACACTGAACCCAACTAAACATTTCCATTTATTCGAACTACCCATCATCAAAAGTAAGTAAAACCAATCTACAAATTTATGGTTAAATTACAAGCATGATATGTCACAGAGGAAATTTTTCTTAATAGAACGTGCCTTGGCACTTGAAGGATCAAAAAAACTGAAGTAGAATATGAGACTAAATAATTATTTCAAAAGTTTGTCATTGACAAATATTTTATTTAACTTCCACATTATTTTCTAATAAAGTCTATTATTTAAAAACACAATAGTATTAGTATGCAAATATCACATTTTATAATACTATTCTACTCACATCTAATTCTATTTCGTATTATTATGATACTGTCGATTCTCAGATCCAACCAACAATTCCAACCCACCTTCTTGTCTAACTTTTAGGGGATGCCATCTTTCACAGGAAACAAAGTCTTTACAAAAAATATTGAAATATCACTGGAACATCACATAAGAGCCTTGAAAATTGTGTGCATAATCAATAATGTTAAAATAAATAATATTCACAAGCAAAACCAATTCAGAGCCCCTACATCCAAATCTATTCTTAAAACAATTGCGACAATTTAAAAATATGTGGAGGTTCAATGCCATTTATAAAACATGTTTGACTGCAATATTGTTTCCAAATCAAAGTGCCCATCAGAGAAACTCTCTCTATATTCCTCTAGTTCCCATAGCTTCCTCCACTCCAGATATCCTTCACATAGCAATGTGTAAAACTGTGATTTTATTGGCATAGAATTGGGGCTGGTTTGTAACCAGTCCGCAATAATTGCTACAAAGGCAATACACGCACTCTCCCCTGCAGCACGTTCACTTCGTTGGTCAATTGAAGAAAAAAATACTTCAGTTGATAGCTTCATTTGCCCATCTCTGCTAACCAATACTTTATGTTCCCAACTACTAATGGTAAAGTTGTCATCTCCAAAGTCTACCCAGAAATGTTCAGAGCTACACTGGAATCAATCTCATTTACTCGCAACAGATAAATAGATATTGATATCAATGCCTATTAGATATTGCAAGAGATAGTTAAACGCAAATGAAGCAACAAACAACAGGGTTCTATCGGTTTCTAAATTGATGTTGAAGTAAATTCAATACTTGAAAATAATCCATATCTAGAAGCATCAAACTGTAATAAAAAGTATTCAATCCAAACAAAATAGCTCAAACACTCATGAGTCATGCCAAATTCAGTAACACACATCCAAAATTGTTTGTATCACCAAACGAAGCACTCAAAAATGCCAGAAATAGTACAAGCATCCATCAGTATTACACCAGTACTTTTCGCTATGGTATGAATAATGTGACATATTTATAAGGGAAGAAAACATCAAGAGACGAGTTGTATATCACTAGGTAAGGCCACATGGTGAAGCTTGATTAAAAGGAACCCAAGCCACCAATCATCTCCAATGGATCAAAAATAAACATAAATTCATAAAAACAAACAAAATGTTTGATTTGTTTTTACTTAAAAATGCGAAGATCCCAAATTGTAATCACAAGCATTCAGGCCAAACACATTACCATGCATGATACACAATTGTTGATTGTAGCACCAAAATAATGCAATCAAATATGCCAAAAATAGTACAATCATGCATCAGTATTGCACCAGAACCTTTCCTATATTAAATTTATGTATTGTGCAGAGTGATATGGCTAGGAGTAGCAAAAATGATAAGAGACGGGAATCTGTACCATCGCTTGGGGAGGTAGTTGTGTAGGAAAGCTTGATTGCCTGCGATCAAAATCAATATTATATCCACCCTCTTCTCTGCATTCCTTTTTCAACAATGGTATATGGAGGATCTAGTTTAAACCAAGAAGGAAAGAAACCAAAATTGTCTAAGTAAATTAATTCAAGAGAAGGAATAAATCAAAATGAAACTTATGAAACATGAGCAAAGTATATTAATGTGCATAATTTATGAGCAAAGTGGAGAAATAAAATGGATTTTTCTAATACAAGAGTGACATGTACCTACTAATGTGTTAAAATATAAACTACCTTTTTCAAAATCTTAACATTAGATTTGAAGGAAAAATAATAATTATTCCACTAAAACTCAGTCACATGTTTCACAATATGAGAAAGATGTCACACCCTCCAGTCAAAGCTATCAACCATGAATGTCCTTCAATCATTTAATGAATTTATACTTAAATGTGACATTGTTGAGGAATATGTCACAAATATCCTGTAACCATCTTAAACGTGAAGGGCATAAAAATGTTCCGAAAGCATGAATATCCTTCAACCATTTAATTAACTATTAGTGCAATGTCACGTATTCCTCATGAATATGTCCAAATCTCCTACAAATACTTAATGCATTGTTCGTGCAATATCATGTTACTCACGATTATGTCATAATCTACGTTATAATGAGCTTGCAAAAATTTCCAATGAGTAATATTACTGGTTGCATCATATAATGAATGTGCAAAAATTACTAACGACCAAAGTCTTGATTGAAAAGATTTAATTCCATTCCATTGATTTTATTTTGGTGATCCTGTAGAAATCATGTGAACAATAACAAGGGATACAAATTTAATTTCATTCCATTGATTTTATTTTGGAGATCCTGTAGAAATCATGTGAACAATATCAAGGGATACTGGGCTGCTTATAACCCTTATCTCCAAGAATTATTAATTCCTTCTCTTGTTTAGAAGAAGAAGATATGATATTTAAGAGTTAGTAAAATGGGCCAAATAAGCAAGGGAACCCACTAAGGGTGCATTAATGTAGGTGGAAGGTTTAGATTGATCATAATTGTTTCTCACATCAGTAAACCTATCCATGTTTTCTGGGCCTCCCGCCACAACTCCCACCAAGATGTTGGGATTGGGTGCACTGCTGTACAAAGATTGGAAGCCTGCTTTGTAGGGAATGGGTTGAGTATGATTGGTCTTGGAGGGAAGAGAAGAGGCTCTGTGATGAATATATTTTGGATAGAGGGAACCATATCCAACCATGTATGACATCCTCATAGGATTATCTCCTAGTATGTAATCAACCTTCATCAACACAAAATTGATTTAGAACCTGCATACATTAGTAATTTTTTGAAATAATAGGAAAATTAAGCATTGGGTTATTATGAATCTATACCTAGCATTTTTCAAGTGTTCTTAGCCTATGAGGAGTGGCTATCACTGTCCCACCACAAGTTACTGCTTGTTTGGAGGAGCTCAAGTATTTTGCATATGTCAAGAGCAATAAGGAAGTAGATGTAACATATTGAAAATTAGTATCCTGCAATGTGTAAAGAAGACCTCCTGCTTACACAACAATATATAGTGTTAAATTTATAATAAGAGAGAGCAAGTGTACGATATTTCAATGCCAATAAAATCTAAGAGATCACCTGAAGTATATTGAGCATGTGAATAGGGTGTTCCAAGCAGAAATTCAAACGGGTATTGTATTTGTATTAGCTACTGATAGTTATATCCTTTATGGTAACATACAAAAGAGGGCCCCACTCTTGAGGAACCTGTTGTAGTTTTCCAAAATATGATCTATGCCGTTATAAATGTTTCTGAACATTGGCGTATCTTTATCACAAAACTGCAAAAAATTGACTAGTGGCTCCAATATAGAAAGAAACAACTCAATTTTACCTGATCAAGCCACATCAAGAGTTATAGTCCCGATATGCATTTCTTTTTCAATTTTCGTTGTCTCCATGTTTTCCACTATGGACTTATCACCATGGGAAATAAATTTTCCTTTATGTACCATAGGTGCGAATCATTACATAGTGGGATGCAAAATGTTTTCGCCAACCTTCAAAAGTTAGAGTTCGTTAAATTGTCTAACATCTCTTATGCATGTTGATGGTTTGTGATACAAATATGCATTTATTTTACTTCTCACAAAGGTTTTTTTTCCATTCAACTTTGACAACTAGCTTTGAAAGCAAGATTCAAACTACGAATTGCACTTTGGGTCGAAAAATAATTGGCATACCTAGCCTCAATAATGACACCAACCTCTTTGCAGGAATGTGAATTGTCTTCAATGAGTTTCACAATGTTTGAATGGCCTGTGATCTCAATTTTTTTTACAACAGTCCATTCAACGCTCCTCACCTGATTCTGTCAAGAAGGATGGACCTAAAGTAGATATTACTACAATATTTACCAATTATCTATTGTTTGTATTGGTGTGGTCATTCAAAATAATAGATAACCCACTATTACTCCAATTGGAATACACCAATTCTAGCAGTGTCTCCATAATCACTGGTTTTGGCTAATTGTGCTTCACCAGGTTGCTTTTGAAATTATGCCTCCTCCTTCTGGCTCATACGCATACAAAAAAAATTGAATCATTAAGAATCCAAAAACCAAGCTTGTATATGACTCTGTTAACATTTGTTTCCACTTCCTGCAATTCCATAAGTAGCTTCCACCCGATCTTTCATCCTTGTTCACCCCCCCCCCCCCCCCCATTGATTTCATTATCATACACCTGCCTGGATGACTGTGATAAACTCAAGCTGTCATGCCCAAAGCTACCAAAAACGGTTCAAATTGAATTCTTCCTCATTTGTATCGAGATGGTGGTGGCATATTGCTACTAGATTCACCATTCCTTAGGATTTTTGTTTCAAATCTCATTTTCCTATAGAAGGTCATGATACTCACCCTTCATCATGTTCAGGATTTCAGCTATAAGAGAAAAGTATTAATTAATTTATTGCGGCTCCCTCTGGATCCTTATTTTTCCTTATTCATTTATAAATCGAGGAGGTTATTTTCTCTTTTTACCTCTGTTTTGGCCTTGAGATTCTCATTAACTTTTTGCATCTCTTGTAATTTTTTTGACTGATCAACCCCAACTAGCTCCCTGTTTTGACTTGTTTTTCTCTGTTCATCTTCCAGTTTCTCCATTTCCAGTCTGTGTGTCTATTGTCCTATGAAAATATTTGCTTTGAGCTCTTCATATTTTGTAATATTTCTATCCAAATCACTCTATAGAGTTGTCATGTGTGATTCTTGTTCCCTAAGAGAAAGGCTACACGATTTTAGGGTGTGGCTCAGGATCAACAAAAGGATTGGGTGTGGGTGTGGAAGCCATCCTGATGGTGAGGTAACCCAAATTTTTATAAAATATGCAAGGAAAAGATCAGATATTTTAGGGAAAAGATGGAAAATTTGAAATTATACATTCTAAACATGTATATCCCATATGCTAAACATGTAGATCCCATATGCTATCACATGACTTGTCTTATTCTACAAATTAAAAAAATAAATAGAACTTAGAAAAATTCTACGTTCCATGATTCTAAAAAACCCAGAAAACTCAGAATTTAGAATTTTAGAAATCTACATTGTTAAAGAATTAGAAATTTGGAATTTCAGGATTCTACATTCTAAACCTTCATGATTCTCAACCCATTAACTAAAAAAATTATGGAAATATATGAATATGATATTTTAAAATGGAAAAATTACATTATAAATTTGGAGAGAAGATTCCACATTAATATGTCAAAATGTCAAAAATTAAAATTACCAAAAAATGGGCTTATCTGGAAAAATCCAACACTTCAAATTATTCTAATTATGCTCCAGTTCCATAGCAGTCATGACCATCCACGTCATCCTATGGAACATCATCTATTTTGTCTGCTAATTTATCATAAGAAACACCACAACCAGAACTAGCACTGCCATGCTGCAAACCCATCAAAAGGGTAACATAACCTCCCATAATTGACCCAATCAAGCCTATCTAATCGTCAAAAAAATAAGTATCGTTGAATGAAGAGACCAGTTAGGGGTTAGCCATCAAGTAGTCATGGGCCTCCAAGCCCCCATATTCAACATTCACATCCTGCTACTTTGAAGTTGTGTTTCTATAATCATCCTTTGATTGAGAGATAAGTCAAAGATTCAAGTGAATGAAAACATCTTCTCCTTTTGATGATGCTAGTTTGTTTTTGTTTTCCAAATGGATGAGACCATAAGTTCTCTAGTTTCTCTTTTCTTTTGAATATATGACAACTCGTGAAATATCTCTAGCTTTGAAGTGTTTGCTATTTTGAAAATACTATCTCCACCATGCATAGGATTCATAATGCCCCTGTTCTTGAGCTCATTTACATTTTCAAATGCATCACTGCCTATGATAAATGCGATAACCTTTTTCTTTATTGCCAAGAGGTCCATTGAATCTAGAAATGTTTTTACTAAATGTTGCTCTAAATCCATCAGCCACCTCCTTGTCTTTGTTTGGAGCATTCCCTTTACCCCCAGACTTATCCAAGCCTCATCATAGTGCTTTGGGTTCAAGGAGTAGGTCAATAAAATTCAAACGAGTATTGTATTTGTAACATCTAATGATAGTTATATCCTTTATGGTAACATACAAAAGAGGGCCCCACTCTTTAGGAACGTGCTGAAGTTTTCCAAAATATGATCTATGCTGTTATAAATGTTTTCGAACATTGGCATATCTTTATCACAAAACTGAAAAAAATCAACTAGTGGCTCCAATATGGAAAGAAACAACTCAATTTTACATGATCAAGCGACATCAAGAGTTATAGTCCCTATTTGCATTTCTTTTTCAGTTTTTGTTGTCTCCATGTTTTCCACTATGTACATTTCACCATGGGAAATAAAGCTGCCTTTATGTACCATAGGTGCGAATCATTACATAGTGGGATGCAAATTTGTTTTCCCAAACCTTCAAAAGTTAGAGCTCATTAAATTGTCTAACATCTCTTGTGCATGTTGATGGTTTGTGATACATGTATGCATTTAATTTATTTCTCACAAAGGTTTTTTGTCCATTCAACTTTGACAGCTAGGTTTGAAAGCAAGATTCCAACTATGAATTGCACTTTGGGTCGAAAAACAATGGGCATACCTAGCCTCAATAATGACACCAACTGCTTTGCAGGAGTGTGAATTGTCTTCAATGAGTTGCACAATGTTTGAAGGGTCTGTGATCTCAATTTTTTTTACAACAGTCCATTCAACACTCCTCACATGATTATGTCAAGAAGGATGGACCTGAAGTATATATTACTATAATATTTACCAATTATCTATTGGTTGTATTGGTGTTGTCATTCAAAATAATAGACAACCCCCTCTTACTTCAATTGGAATACACTGGTTCCAGTAGTGTCTCCATAATCGACTTCTCTTTCCAGAGAAGAATAGTGCATAACTTTTCAAGTTCAGTCCCTTGCAACCCTAGGTGCTTCAATCACTGCTCTAACTGTGTCTTGCCAAGATGGAGCCTGAAATATAATGAAGGGAATCGCATATGCATATATGGCTTGGAAAACTCTAAAATTTGTCTCTTCCCTCTCACACATGTCAAACATTTTTTTCCAAACTTCTAATGTTGAATCTGTTCCTGGCATCTTCAACAACTAGGGCAACTTGTTGTACCGTTCTTGAAGATGTTAGAGTATTCTTGAGTTTAGACTTGTTTCTCCTCCTTTCTTCCTTGGCTAATTGTGATTCACCATGTTGCTTTTGAAATTATGCCTCCTCCTTTTGGCTCATACGCATACAAAAACAATGAATCATTAAGAATACAAAAACCCTTGTATATGACTCTGTTAACATTTGTTTCCACTTGCTGCAATTCCATAAGCAGCTTCCACCCGATCTTTCATCCTTGTTCCCTATATTTGTGAGATATTTCCAGAAAGAAGAATCATTAGTATAATTTTTCCTATTTCCTCTCCCATTTTGAGTCTAGACCTCAAACTCGAATGGCTTTAGGGTCAAATCGATCAGACTAGCTGGTTCCACTAGTTTTGATAACATTGGTCTTCCCCCATCATCTTTCCCTTCAAATACTCGTGCTTGAGATTTTTCCTGCTATTTATCTTTTCCATGATCTTTTTTTTTGCTGTGGGAAATAGTTCTCAGGTTTCTTGGAATGAATTTGGTAGAAAAATCTAACATCCTAGAAAACTGGTGTGATTGGAAAATCAACATTTATGATCCTAACCAAAAACTGTTTTGTCACCCTAGTGTGGAAAATATAGTAATTATGTCTAGAGTGATTTTCAACATTCTCTAGACTGAGGTGGGGTTTCCTCATTTTGTACAACTACTTCTCTCATAAGATGGGTTGCTTCTGGATTTTTTTCTTCAGTACCAGAGACTTGGAGTGTGCACCATGGTCTTACCTTCACCCTGGACTACATCGAGCTGTAATTTTTTGCAGAAATAGTTAAAGTGTTAAGGAGACTATAAATATTTTCTTTAGTATTCCCATCCACTTAAACATATCCTGTATCTATATCTTGTTCTTCACAGTCCAGTTATTCCTTGCCTAATTATGAAAGTAACATTATTTCCTTGCTATTTGTGTTGGGTTTCTCATCAGATTTCAGATATAATTTTCACCACTTGTAGATGTGAATTGGTTAGAAACAGTTGGGTCAAAGGAATTAAAAGAATATGTGAGCCATTTTATTCATTGAAGATGGATTATAGTTACAAAAATGTACAAAATGTGGTACTCTAGCCAAAGAGATGACCTAGAATGACCCTGAAAGCATGCCACAACAAGCACTGCATAACTGGTGAGCTACAGGAAGCAATACTGCTCTGTCCCTTTTGCTGATGATGTACTTATAGCTGTTGAAAAGGGAAATGAAGATATATAGAGATTAGGAGCTTTGATGATGCCAATATTTAAGATCTGGGCTCTATGATGGCAACCCAAGATAACCCAGGAAGGAAATTCCAGATCTATGAGATTGAAAATTTACCCTCTTGGGGGTTGATCCTTGGTCTACTGGGTTATGCATATATGAAGCTAGATCTTATCATATGATGGTTTCAATATGATGTAAAACCAGATCTAAGGTTGAAGGGCTGATCCCTTCTTCAGATCTCCAAGCTAGAAGCTTGAGATCTTATCTCTTCTTCCTCCTTCTCAAAATGCAACAACTGAATATGCAACTGTAGAAGAAAATGTGTTGTAAAAGAGGGAGAGAATAAAATCTTGCTGAAATGTGAAACAATAAGCTCCAGGCTGATGGAAACAGTGATGGCAAGGTGAGGGGATGATCCCTCACAATATTCCTAGCTGAAATTCTAGAAACTTCCTTCCTTCTCTGGATCTGCAATGATGGATTGCGCAATCCTTGATGGGACTGCTGCTGATAGGAGATCAATAAAGTTTTGCATGATGCCAGATATGAAATGAGGCCCTAGGAATTCTAATCTTGAAGCCCAAGGTGACAGGAATAATCCTTCACAGGTTCTCCAGCTGAATCACTGAAGACAACCTTCTCCTCTCAAACCGATATTCAGAAATAATGCAATTTCTGAATATGGATGTTCTACAGAGAGTAAGAACACTATTGCACCAATGCCTGATGATGAAATAGCAGCTCAGAATACCTTCCCAGAGTAGGCACACAAGTCCCCCGTGGGTAAGGGTGGGATTCCCACTCGGGAACACCCTGTGCTAAACAACACTATAGACTTAGCTAAACATCATAAGAGTGCATGGAATGTCAAAAGACAACTCCAGATCTAAAAAAATCACAAAATCATAAAATAAAGCCCACCTTATATGTTTCCTTCATCTCCCTTATATAGTTTATGAGCCTTCCCATGCCTTGGCCCACCTCCAACTGTGCTGTGCATGTGGACATAATCCTCCATGTTTGATTGCACTGTCTCTCCAAGTCCTCCATCATGTCTACATGCAATGTGCACCCTCTCTATCATGTGTGCATTAAATGCACTACTTCCTCCATCACTTCATCATGAATGCTCTATGATCTTACATTAGATTCCCTCCACGACCTCAGTTGACTGCTTCAACTTGTAAGATCTATCTCATTAATGAGACATGATCTCCACTCCTTTCACATTAGTAGCTGCTCCACTACTCCATTATGTAGATATATGTTTAATTAATCCACATTCACACATAAAAAAGTGGATCTTATTCATCTTTGAGGATTATGGGTCCCTCCACCCTTTTATTTACTTAATTAATTAAGAAAATTAAGAACTCTAATATTCTAATTATCTTGTGAAAAATTGGGAATATTACAATTTGCAATACATAGATCCCCATTGGCAATTTCTACTCTCGAAACATCTCATAGGTTTTATAAAATTTTCAATCTTCTTAATGTAGTGAAATCATATATTATTAGTAATATATTCGAAAGATTAAAAGTTATTGAATTTGCATTGAAAATATCTTTCAATTTGTGGCATTTAATGTAGAGAACTAAGTCATCTGTTGAGTGGGTCAAAAGTGAGTTAGAGGGAGATAAGGAATTCATAGACAATGACTTAAAAACTTTTAGTTGCAAGCTTGATTTACTATCTGATCTAGAGAATAAGAAACAATGACTCCCAAATGTTGATTGGATGAATCAGATCAAAGTTGCATGGTCTGAGAAAATTAGAACATTAGAGGACATTATTCATGAATGTGGAAGCATTGAAAGTAGAAGAGATGGTGCATATCTCAAGATGGTAGATATTTTTCAGAATTTAAACATTATGTGATTACATATGAGTCTAGATTAATTTTGAAAGACAAGCTGATGGCTAAATTGGACAAGCTAAAACATTCACATGCAACAAAGTTAAATGATATAACTGATTTTCGTATAGAGGAAATTGTCAAATGGCTAATTACTTTTGTTAATGTTAACGAAGTGTACTCTGCCTTACCTTCATAGTTGCAAGAATAAGCTAGAGATTAAAGAGAGGATATTCAATGAAGATTTTAAACAAGACATTACTATCTCTCCGATGAAATATTTCATTAAAGCTAAAGTGAAGGAATTCCTTGGACAAAATGTGATTCCCCTAAAAACCAAACAATAAAGGGCTATGCTTCTGCATATTATAAGTGTTTTAATACCATGGGACATTCATTTTTACGTTTATAGTATTTAGTTATTGAAGTTTTTTTGGGTACGTTATCATGAAATAATATAATTCCTGAATGTAGTTTCTTGTTTTCCGCTGCAGGTTCCTTTTAGATATTACATTCCATGTGATCCCAATCCCAATACCCATTAGGAAGAATGCATTTAATTTTGTGATTTGAGTATTAGGATTTTTATAAATTCTTTACACAACAAAGACTATTCTATGGACCATGAGTTTGTATTTATTCCTAGTTTCATTTTCGATTACTGTGTTCTAATTCTCAGACAATTTACTAGTTATGCAAAGAATTCTAAGATAATGCTTTGCATGGGATGTTCTATAGGTCTGAATTTTGGGACGTTGTGCAAAAAACACCAATTGAACATGTATTTTCTAGTATTTTATTTTAAATTATATATATTAATTAATGTTTAATAATTCATGATAATTAAATTGGATTTCTATTTACTCTGTCCTAACATTGAAAATATTTACCAATTATATCGAGAATTCCTAGATAATATTTTGCATATGAAATTGTATGACTATGGATTCTGTATCATTCTTTGAGAACATTGATTGAACATAAGTTTATGAGACTATATTGGTTTTGAGCTTTTATATTCTCTGTAATGGTATGTAATTAATGACAATGGAAATGAATGTTTAGAAAGAGTTTTGGTTCTCATATATCTATTCCATTTGTAATGTTTTTTTTAATCATAGCTATAGTGATTAACAGTTGAATATGAATATAATTTTTGTTTCTTTAACTGTGTTGGTTACTGTTCAATGCTTCTCAAGCATAAAGACTGATTACTTTGTTCCAGTTCTCTTTACAATGAAAATGAACATTTAACAAGAGTTTTGGTTCTCATATATCTATTCCATTTGTAATTTTCATTTTAATTATAGCTATAATGATTAACATTTGAATCTGAATACAATTATAGTTACTGTAACTTTGTTGGTTACTATTCAAGGCTTCTCAAGCACAAAGACTGACTGCTTTGTTTTAGTGCTCTTTATTTATGAATGCATGTAAATAATCCATAAGGGCAAGAATCAATGTTTAATTGTGTAGAGCTTCCTTATGCGGAGCTTTCATTTCACGAGGCTTAGAATGAAACATTCACTATGACTAATTCATATTTGTTTAATAACAAATTTTATCAATTTCTAAAAAAATAACAGAGACTTATGAGACAAATTATTTTGCTCAAGTTGAAAACAAGATCTCATAGCAATAATAATACATTAAACTATGGGTTTTATTTTTCAAAGCGTTGTGCAAAAACTTTATATTTCATTTTGCAATAGTCGATAAATCAGTCTTTGTAAGTAATTTAGTTATATACGTGTACATTTTATTTTCTTAAAGCAAATAAAATTCAAAGGACTTGTGCTAGATGTAGAAGCTTTTTTCATTGCGGGAAGCTCACATTAAAGCTTATAATTTGTGGACGAAGTTTTCTCCGCACAATGAACACTTTTATTCAAAAATTATAAACCTAAAGATCATAAATATAAATTAAGTTAATTTAACTATATGACGAATTCAAATTTATTTAATAATAAATTTGATCAATTGCAAAAAAATTAATAATATTATTATGAAAGCAAATTCAATCATTTTTGAATGCATGCAAGGAATATTTGACCTAGTAAGTTGAGAACCATAATTGTAGCAACGTGTTTCATTGTGTGGAGTTTTTATTATGCGAAGGAAACTTATTTATGTTTTAATTGGATACTAAGTTTGTGCTTAAAGTTTTAATAATTTCATGTATATGTAATAAATTTCCCTTCACAACACCATTTCACATTCTTAAAAGGACACTTAATTTAATATTACATAATAATAATAAATATTTAATGGACACATGTCGTTATTTGGACCTTGGCACTGTGCACAAAATGTTGATTTTGCGTTTTATCGTAATTCAAAATTCTTTGTTTCAACAATCATTTTGGATATTTGTTGATATTGTTGCATTTTCACTTCATCATTTCGCACAATGGAAGGTAAGTCTGCTTAGTTTTCTCCGCACCTTTACATTCCGCACATGTGGCCAATCAACAATGTGTTAGAATTTTTGATACATTGTTCGAAATATGGAAGTGCAATTTCATACATTGTATGGAGACCAGAAATAATTCATATTGGGAAAATTCCTAGCAATATTATATATCGGTTTATTAGATATCAGATTTTTCCATTGTGCGGAGCCTAAAGATCATGTTAAGAATATATTAAGGAATACCAAGCCTATAGAATTATAATATTTCTTGTAATGAATTGGGAATAGGCACATTGCAAACAAAAAAAGCACAAAACTGCAAACTAGTGTTATGTATCAATAAAAAAAAACTTTCATTGTGCGGAGTGCACTTCCTGCATTTTTTTCCTTTGAAATAATGACATTAACTCAATACTAAGACATTTTGTTATTATTTTAGTGAATGAGCGAATCGAAACGTAATCGAGAATGGTAAATGCTACCACGTGTAAACTGACATCGATGTAATAGTGGGTGCCAAGCGAACTATAAACTCATTTCATAATATAGATTTGTTTGCGGTTTTCCTTGCATGAATTTCGACTTAGAGTTATTATTTAGAGACTATAGGCTAGCTATCATTATCATAAAAAATTCACATTTAATTTGGTTCTTATATCAATGATATTAAAGCAATAACAAGGTGAAAAGTACATGGAGTAGATGGTTTTGGACTTCCGAGACTTGATTATTTCTACTACTTCCCATAAATGTCGGCTTTGCTGTTTTAAATTGGTATTTATTGAGAGTGTCTTGTTAGACATATTTCACACACATAATAGTAACAAATAACGCAAACCAAAAAAACACAAAATTACAAACTAGTGTTATACTTTCGAGATTTGTTTCGATGTTGTCTATCGAGGCCACAATTTCGCTCGTATAATGAATTTCTTGGTAAAATATGACAATATTTTTTTTTCAAAAAGTTTAACTGTCGAAGTGTTAATTTTTTTTTTCCTTTGAATCTTTTTTGGTGGAAGAAATTGATTAAACACCATAAAAAATAACTAAGATACCCAAAATCCTAAACCTTTCCAGCTGTAACAAGTTTTCTTGAAAATTTTTTCCGGGTTTTCAAAAAATCATGCTGAAATTTCTATTGTTTTCTTGGCAAAATTGTGACCTATTCAGAATATGTGAATTATTTCCACTACTTTTAGTAAACTTTGAATTTTCTATTTTTAATTTTAATTTATTTAGAGGTCTTGTAAAATATATTTCACATGCAAAATAGTAACATGTGGTGATTTTTTATCATATCAAGAAACCTATACTTAAAGGGCATTGAAAACATTACTATTTGACATAATATTTTGAAAGTACAAAGAGGAAATGGCTACCAGTGGAAGGAAATAAGCTATTTGAATTGATACAATAAACTCACTTGCGCTTATCAATGAGAGCTTTCAGTGGTCGGATGCATATCAATGATATGTGAATCTATCAACGAAAGAGAATAATAGCGATAAGATTTGGTCTAGCAGATTAGTGAATGATGCATGCATCTAAAAAGTGTTTTATTTCAAAGAAATCATTTATTTGTGCGCATAGAATTTTGATTCAAAGATCAGAAAAATTATGCTAGCATCCAAGAATATTCTTATTCCTTTGACTGCAGATGCATTTAGATGCATATTCAAGCTACCGAACCCAGATATATTCTTAAATTTGTCAGAAGCAAATATTTTTTTGGAGTCACAAGCATGTGGCATGAACATAATTCAAGAATTCATTTTGCCAACTTCTTAGGTTCCTTATGATCTTTCCATTTTAGATATTTCATTGTTTAGATAATAGTTTAGATACTTTATTGGCTCTGTGCCTGTCTAATAGTCCAAGAAACTACGACCAGTGTCCCAAAATCCATTCTTTATGTGCTCTATTATTCATATATATATATTTTCTATTCTACTAGGATGATATTATTTCAAATGAATTAGATTTTTAGTTCGTGAATTTTTTCAAAAGCTATATATTCTTCATTACGACATATCTGATAACAACCCTCGTCTCGAGTCATGTCTTTCATGATTTTCTGCATAAATGTAACTTCAATTTTAACGAATAATCGATGCAGCTATGGTATCCTATATTGTGGAATCTGGAAGCTACTTCAATTTTTTTTCTGATCCAAGATATATTTGTAAAGAAAGTCATTCATGATAATTAAATAAGAGCCCCATCAAATATCAACCCAAGCCGAAGTTTTTCTATGGGGAAAAGGGACACATGAAGAGAGAGAAAATAACATATCTATGTGAATTTATGGGTTTTGAGGTAAACCATCGTTGCTTCCAAGAATTGCTATTAACATGTATTTTGTTGCCGAAGTCTACAAACAATATTGTGATTGGCTAGCCATATTTGAACAAAAAAAGAAAAAGCAATTTATTTATTTTCCATTTACTGTAGGATAAGTAACCATGAAGAATGCAAGCCACATTGCAGAGCTTGCAAAGTCTTTGAAATATTTTAATTTAAATGAAGTTGAAGCCCGACGAAGCTTTGACCCAGAAGGCATATTTTTCGCACATCTAGGTGCTGTTAAATACATGAGTTTGTTTACGAGAGTTACAGAGGAAAGAAAAGAGAGTCATAGTGCTCCAAGCAAAAATCAAGGGCTGACAATGAGTACTAGAGAACTCGCTGAAGAAGCGAGCATCAACACCAAAACAAAGTACAAGCAAAGAGGTAGAAACCATTTGTAATAATCTTCAACTTGCACATTTGGAACCGGTCTGACTTCATCTTTTGGTCAAAGAAAGAGAACATATATTGGAAATTCAAAGCTGATTCACGATCAACTATCAGCTACCAGTAATGAAAAATAGCCTCATCAAACATTCAGTCCAGACAAAATGGACATCACTGAATTAGCCAAATCCATAAGTCCTCTGAAAATAAGAAGCATTGAACAAGCTATGAACGTGGAAATTGAAAGTGCCATGCTACCTAATTGGGCTAGTACTTGTTTAATGGAGAATCAAAAAATAATGTTGGAAATTGCCAAATAAGCTTCCTTTTTTTATGATAGTCCTGTCACTTTTCAAGATGCAAACTATAACAAGGATAGTAAAACATTGAAAAATGAAAAATTAAAGGTACATAATAAAAAAGTCATTGATAAAGTAAACCAATTTTGATGTGTCTGGAATTGCAGGCAACAGACTCATAATATTCCATCAAGCCACTGGTAACGTACTTGCAGTGTATATTGAGAAACATGAAGCAGATAACCTAATACTCAAAAGTAAGAATAGAAGAGCTGGAAAATTCTCTAAATTCAGGTCCATTTTTGATGATTCCTTTTGTAATACAAACAAGTCCATTTGCAATTTCCACTGCTAGCACATCCCATGGATCTAATAAAACTCTAAAAAATATTAATGCAACAAAATATCATATTATCACTAATATATTCCAAATACTAGAAATCATTGAACATGCATGGCAAGCAGTTTCTGATCTGTTACGTTTTAGCGCAAGGAAACAACTCATTTTCCAATTTGGTTAAAATTAATGTTAAGAAGACAAGCATTTCATTAACAATGAATTAATTAATTTTAATCGAAGGATTGAATTGGTATCTAATATGCACAAAAAAAACAGAGAACCCCCAAAGCTAATTGAATGAAGAAAATCAAAGCTAGATTTTCTAAATTAATCAACACACTAGAAAACATTATTTCTGAATGTGAAGAATAATGAATAGAAAATGTGATGTGTTTCTAGAGGTGATGAAAATTTTTCAAGATCTAAACGGTCCACACAAAAAATACTGAATTGATCACAAAACATATGCTAACAATTGAATTGAAAGAACTAAAAGAGTCAAGGGCAAGACAATTTGATGATATAGCTGATTTTACTATAGAAGAAATTAAGAGATTTCTAATTACCCGTGTTAGTAGTAATGAAGAGAAGTATGTATTAGATTCTCAATTTTAGAAAAAGGTCACGGAGAATGAGAAGTAGATATTCAATCAACATGTTATGCTAGATATTACAATTTGTCTAATGAAATATTTCATTAAAGCTATGTTGAAGAGATTCGTTCAAGACGTCATGGATCCAAAAGACAAATGATAGTCGCACAATTAGTGTATATGCTTTCACATAATATAAGTGTCCTTAAATCTTGGAAACATTCATTTTTTGTTTAATAAAATTTAGTTATTGGGATTTGTTAATTGTGCTAATGTCACATAGTCTAATTGCTGAATGCAATTCCTTGTTTTCTTTTGCAGTTACATTTTTCCATATTACGGTTCACGGGAGCTGAATCGTAGTCCCCATTGGGAAGAAAAAATTTACTTTCCCATAAAGTAGTAGCGGATAGTTAAAGAGAAGATTCTAGAATAACATAGTGAATGAGCTCATGTGCTGAGTTGTTGAAATTTCATTACCAATATAAGTGACTTCCGCTCAAAATTAGAGTTCTTAATGTTTTGCATAAGATCTTGTATGCATCTAAATTCTGTGACATTTCTCAAAAACATTAATAGAACATAAGTTTTCAAGGATACACTTTTAAATTTTATATTATATCTAATTTTTTGTTATTGATCACAGTGAGAATGAATGGACGAGAACAATTTTAGATTTCAGATATATGTTATGTGTATTGTATTTATTTTAGTCATAGCTATGATGATTGAAATTTGAATCTTGATACAATTCTTGATACTGTGATTGTGTTTCTTAATGCTTGAGGCTTATGCTTTAAGCTCCTGTATTATGTCATTTATACATTTTCCAAGAATACATGATAGAAATGTAGTTAAGAGATTTTTAATTTTAGTAGTTCAATTTTCTATGAAGCTCAAATAATGCTGATTGTTTTAATATTTTAAATTTGTGTGGAGTGCGACGGTATGGGAAAGAATTTTATTGCACTTCTCTGTATCTACCTATTGTGCATAATGAAATATTTTTTCCGTATTTCGAAATGAAATTGATATATTGATTTTGTGAAATTTTGATTTCTACCTATATAGTTGCTTGATATAAAATGTTTTAATCTTAACCAGAATAAGAACTTTCTGGAAAATGAAGTGCTATTGTTAAAAAAAAAAGATGAAAAAAAAAATTGCTTAATGTTTGTCTCATTTCGATTATTTAAATTGATTTAAGATAATGATATAAAATATTTATGCTTTCGTTCACACATTTTGAAAAATGTATAAATTTTAATCTTTTGAATTTGTGCAAAATGCGGAAGTGCAAGAAAGCCTTTCGTTGTTCACTGCTCCTTTTGTAAAATCAAAACATTGTGTGCCTCTCTGCAATCTGAACTTTTCACACATCCTCTCTGCTTCATTCACATATTTTTTCAACGTCCCCCCTCCCCACCCCCTGCCTTATGACTACTTTTGTCTATCTTCTTTAAAGAATCCATATATTTGTGCACTAGAGATCTCTTGGGTGGCAAGTTTTTAAATATATGAGCGATCTAATTATTATAGACTCACTTATTTAGTCATATTTATTTTCTTGAACAAAATTCAATTACAAAATCAATATGTGAAAAGATAAGAAGGTCCACGCAATCAAAGTGTTCATGAATCCTCCATAGTCCTCATAATGTAAACATTTACTACCCCTTAGAAATGCACACAATGAAATTGTGTAGCTCACTTGAAATCATTGGTTTTTCATTTCAAATCAATTGTAATGTTTATTTCTCTTGCATTTGTGATTTCACATTTGTGCATTAAATAGTTATTACTATTATGCAATATTAAATTAAGTGTCTTTTTATTGCGTGTGAACAAGCTTTCTTTCTTCACACTTTGCATAAGACTAATTTAATATGTGAAGTCGAGGCATGGACAAAAAGACTAATTCTGTGATTTGTGAAGGAAACGTAATTTTGTGATTTGCAGAGGAAGGATAAAGGTTGTAGAGGTAGTGCAAAATAATGAGTGTCTAGAGATATTGAGTGAGGGAGAGTTTGTTAATTCAAAGCATCCTTTTTTTTTCTCTACAACGTGCATAACGTTCACTGCCCCTCCGCACTGCGCACACTGAAAATGTTCACTGTACCTTATCATTCGGCACAATGAAAACATTAACTACTCCTTCGAATTCCACAATTTTTGCTCACCCTTTGTCCTTCTTTTACATTGCGGCTCTCCCCTGTCTCTGTATTTCTCATAACGAAATATTTAGCACCTCCTCATTTCATATAATGTATCAAAATATCTTGATAGTCTATTATAATTCTAAGATGCATTGTTTCTTGGATACATGTGCAAAGTGAAGAAGACTTGAAAAGAGATATGTGCAGAGATAAGAAAAAAAAAATAATAACTTCTTACAATAAAAGTTTCGACTCCACTTCCGCACTGCACACAAAGAAAACATTCACTGCCATTCTGCATCGTGTATGCAAAAATGTGGGCCCCTCTCTAATATTAAATGAAGTCTCCTTTTATTACATAACCATTAAGTATGTTCAATACAATGTATAGATCTACACCTTAGCTTTTTAGAAAACATATACAAAAATATTTATATTTAGTTATAATTCTAAGACACAAACCATTCACATTCCCACTTCATGCACTTATGCAAACATGTAATTTTTTTTTACAGAAATGCAGGAATTTTCGAGTAATGAGAAAATGCAGGCCTCACAAAAAGAAATATAACCTTAGTATCTAAGACACATTTTTGAAGGGCCACATGTTCTAAGTGTGGAGGTGCTTACAAGCATTATGTGCAGAGATAAGTGAATTCGACTCCAATTCTGCACTCCACACAAAAAAACATTCATTGTCCTTTTGCGCTACAACCTTAGTGTCTAATATCAAATGGAGTCTCCTTTTAACTATTAACTATGTTCAATACAATGTATGAATCCAAACCTCTGCATTTTGTATAATGTAACAAAAAATCTTGGTATTCCATTATAATTCTAAGACACATTGTTGGGTGGCCACATGTGTGAAGTGAAAAGTGCGAAGGAGCTATGTGTAGAGATAAAGGAAGGTAGAGTAGTGCTACAAACAATAAAATTTTCAACTCCACTTCTGCACTTTGCACAAAGAAAACATTCACTACTTTTCTGCACTGCACACAATTAAAACGTTTATTGTCACTAAACACTCTACACTTATTTATGGATACATGCGAGGAAGCCAAAGTTGCAGGGATCAATGTTTCATTTTGTAGAGTTCTGTTGTGCAAAGGTGCAGATATTACAATGAAATATTTCATTGTGCAGAGGAAGAATACACATTGTTTTTGTGATCATAGTCATTTAATGAATGTATTTCATTGAGCAAAGGAAGCTATGCCACAGTACAATAAACTATGGGTTTTATCATAGGAGCCTATTTTATTGTGTGGAGGAAGCTTATCTATGTTTTAATTTGAATAAGTTCATTATGCAGAGCTTTCAATGAAAGCTTTCATTGTGTAGAGGAAGCTTCCCCCACAAAATGAAAGCATTCATTAAAAAACTATAAACCTAAAAATAATACATATTAATCAAATTAGTTTAACTTTATGACCAAATCAAATTTATTTAATAATTAATTTTGATCAATTGTTAATAATAATTAGTATTATTATGAAAACAAATTTAGTGTCCTTTACGAATGCATGCAAGGAAGCAACTACAAAATTAGATCAAAATATTTTAAATGCAAAGTGACACTAATAGTCTAATACAACTGTATCAACTAAATTATGTGAAATTTTTTGTATCTCATTGAATTTGATACCCAGAGTTAAAATTGAGGACCCAATTAACATTAAAAGCATGTGCCTAATTAGATTTTTAGATTCTAAATGCAAAGTGAAAAGTGAAAGTCCAATTGGCTAAAGTTATGATTGTCTATCATTGTCTTTATTTGTCTCTGTAATACTCATGTTCATTTTCCTATATTTCATCTTAAATTAAGATTTAAAATCTACTTCCACATATTTGTTCCCAATTTTTCTCGCAATGTCTTTCTAGCATGGTTCTCCTACAACCTTTCTCTTTTGTTTTCATATCACAAAACTCGCCTAATTAAATAAAATAGCAATGTACATTTAATAGCTCTGATTTTCTAATGTACCTCTGATTTTGCTTGGTTTCTAGAGACGTTATATACGTGTTTACACTCCACATTATCTTTAATAATTACACATAATGTAACCTCTTTAGAAGTAATCATCAACTTCTTATTTAGTGTTTTCATGTACTTTCACTTTCCCAATAGATATTAGAACCATACTTGTAGCAACCCGTTTCATTGTTTTGAGATTTCATTGTGTGGAGATTTTCTTGTGCAAAGCTTTCATTTTCTGAAACTTTCCTTGTGCGGAACTTTCATCATCCTTTTCTTTCTTTATGTTGATGATATTATTCTTATAAGAAGGGATTCCTAGGACCTTAATAATTATCGAAAAATCATCCAGCTTCCTCTTTAGTATGGGTATGACAAAAACAAAACAAAGGTTATGATAATCAAATCCCATAATATCAGTTATGACACTTTCATATAGGTCAATAATAGTTTGGAAGAAGTGCCTTTTTAGTTTGTACAATGAAACATTGACTATAGCCAAATCAAATTTAACTTTTTTTTTTTTTTTCCTAAATGAGACTATTTCTATTATATGGCACATAAAATACAATGCGAAGCTTTCCCGCCGGAGTTGTTATGCTAGCCAATTCCAGTAGGAGTAGAGTTCAAAAAAACAAAAAGGAGACTACCCCAGTTGGGGAAACCAGTCCATAGTTTTCTGCCCCGAGTGGGGAAACCAGCGTTTTCAAAAAATATCCAAAATATTATCAAATTTTTCAAGAAAAACATGAAAGCAGAAAGGTAAATCCTCATTGAGGGAGGTAACCTCCTATTATAGATTCTGAGACAGCGTGACATGCTACTTGTCATGAGGAGGAGGCTCTTCTATGATGAGGCACTTGTAGTCGTTCGAGGAGTCCTCATATTTCTTTGACGGCTGCACCGTGGGCTCAGGCGTAGTGGTTAAACGCACACATGCTCCCTTGTCATATTTTGCTGGGCGGCCGTTGCCTTCGCTGCTGGACGAGGTGTATCTATGACATGGCCCCTAAGACACCTCATCCTGTGCCTCTGTGACATATCGTTGTAGGAGGGAGCTGGTGCGAGGGGAGAGGTAGAAGGGTGGCAGGAATCCTGAGGCAACGAAGCAAGCGGAGAATGGACACATAAGAGCTTAACGCTGCAACTGGCGGAATGAACATAAATCCTGAGGTTACAGGAGGAGAATGAGGGATAAATGGAGATGGGCACCATGAAATAGCGTGAGGGCTTGCAATTCAGACGAGCGTTAATGATGGAGGCAGAGGAATTAACGACGGCATGGAGCGGGCAACTGTGGAATTTATGGTCGGCTGGATGAGGGCCATGCATGGCCATGTGGCCAGGCCAAATGCCGTGCGGAGGAGCTACCACATCCCATAGCAAATCATACACCCGCATCCGGGGAACCATATTTAACTTTAATTTTGTGAGCAAATCAAATTTATTTAATGATAATTTTTTGTTAGTAGCAATAACTTCGTGGTAAAATGTGTTGACTATTCATTACTTTGCGTAGTTTTATTATTATTATTATTATTAGTTCCCACCCCGCTAGTTATTATTATTAGTCCCTGCCTCACTAGGGAATATAGCACTTTCCTCTCGGTCAAAGCCCGCTAATTATCAATTATCTTTTAATACAATTTTTTCTATTTGCATGTCAAAGTTTGTTGACTATTTATTATTTATGTCCACTTATTGACTATAGTTTTAGAAAAATGCTAAATATTTCTTGTAGAAATTATATGCACTAAGCATGCATATGTCCAAGATCCACCTGATCTCACACTATTTAACTTTATGCAAGATACTGAATCTATTGCACTTGTTAATCTTTTGCGGAAAAATTAATTGCACACACATGTGGAGCATAAACAAAAATATTCAATCGCACATAACACAGTTTTTATCCGGGAAAGCCTGAAGCTGAAAACCCCAACTATATATTATGTAACATGGAGATCATATGAAAATCTCATACAAACATACAAAGCTTATCACAAGCTCTCAGTACAGTACAATCTTCATACACTAATCAGGCCTAATCTTGCAAATCCATGCACCGATCTATGCCACCTACTAGCCTGCCTCCACTGCGCAATCTCTGCTGAAGAATAGCTCTGAATGAATTCAAATTACTCTTGGATTGACTGTGCAATCCTCATTGGCATCTTCACTGTGTGTTGGATGCAATCAATGCATCACTAATAGTCACAACAGATAGTCTATCTTTCCCTTTCACCTATCTCTTCATTGGTCTCCACTGAAACTGCCATGCATTGTAGTTAACTGATGTATTGTTTAGTTGATTAATGAGTTATTATTTGTGAATTAATTAACTAATTATTTCACTCCACTTTCACTAGTGTATCAATCGTCAGACTAGATACAACTAGCTCAACTAGGTAAAACTAAGTTAAACTCAACACAACTCCATAACTACTTCTTCCAATCCGTGTCATAATCAGCACACCTGAGTTCCCAATCGAGTCCTCCATGCATTAGCTCCTGTCTCTAGAATAGCTGAATTCCTTTCTTCGTCACTGCCGTGCCACATTCTGCAGGTAATCGAACCGAAGTGCTCCAAGTTGTCGTTAGGAGTCTAATTATTATTAAGAGCTAATAATAATCGACATGCATCTATTTTTAGATTAACGATCTATAGATAGACTTCACCCAATATTCTAAAAATATAATTTCATCTATTTTTCCAACTTGATCAACCATCCACAAATAGCATCGTACAACTTCTGAAATATGATCGACATGTCTAAAAATAGACATAGTCTAAAAATAGACTTGTGCCAAAAATAGCCTGCGGGCCCACTTAGTGAAGGCGACTCTTTTCACTAAGCTCATCATCTTGTTGAATCTCAACACGCCCTCTCAACAAGATAGGGATTATCCTTCACCCCAATCCTGCCTCTATGGTATTCGAATTTTCTCCTGGTGAGCGCCTTCGTCAGAATATCTTCATCCTGATCCTCCGTAGGAATGTACTGAAGCAACATGATCTTCCGTTGCACACAATCTATGATATGATGATACCGGATATCAATATGTTGAGATATATCATGAAACATAGGATTAACCGAGAGTTTAAAGCAACTATGATTATCATAATGAATCACCGTGGGATCTAAATGTGAACCGAACAAACCAACCAGAATCTTCCTCATCCAGATAGCCTCACATACAGCTAAACTTGCTGCCATGTATTCTACTTCCGCTGAACTGAGTGCCACAGATCTTTGTTTCCTGCTGTACCAAGAAACTTCCATAGATCCAATACTGAAAATCCCTCCTGATGTGCTCTTTCTGTCTGTTGGGCTTCCTACCCAATCTGCATTCGTGAAGCCATGCAAATTCACCTCATCCGTCTCTCTGTACCATAAACCATACTCAGATGTGCCCCTAAGATATCTCAGGACATGCTTGCCTGCCTTCGAAAAGAGCTTGGTAGGCTTAACCATCACTTGTGAAAGCTGGTTCACCGCATAGCATATGTTCGGTCTTGTATTGACTAAATACATGAGCAAACCCACCAACTGTTGATAAACAGTGGCATCCACTACCTCTGCTGATGTAGCATCCTCTTTCTTCTAATTTCCTAGAAGAGGAGTGTCAATAGGCTTGCAGACTTGCATGTGAAACTTCTCCAGTATCTCCAGGGCATACTTG
Organism: Pinus albicaulis; assembly: GCA_034641835.2. Classification (NCBI taxonomy): domain Eukaryota; kingdom Viridiplantae; phylum Streptophyta; class Pinopsida; order Pinales; family Pinaceae; genus Pinus; species Pinus albicaulis. Next base: position 1,048,193,206 of record CM076580.1, read on the forward strand.
CCTTGAGACACAAACAGTTCACCTTCCCGCTGCCATATTTCCAATCCAAGGAAATAATGAAGGAGGCCCAAATACTTCATCTCAAACTCCTTTGCAAGATCAGCCTTGCATGAGTGTATCAACTTCTCATCACCTGTTAGTATCAAATCATCAACATAAAGTACAATGATCAAAATCTTACCCTCAACCACAATCTGGTGCAGGTTTGCATCTGCTTCACTCTTGGTGAAGCCAAGTCCAGTGAAATAGCTGTCGATCCGAGTGTACCAAGCACGGGGTGCTTGTTTCAACCCATACAATGCTCTTTTGAGCCTACACACATGCGACTTGCTACTGAAGATCTCAAATCCTTCAGGCTTCTCAATGTACACCTCTTCCTCAATGACCCCATTAAGGAACGCAATATTTAGATCCATGTGATGAATGTGCCAACCCATCTGTGCTGAGAGAGCAAGGATGGTCCGTATAGAAGAATACTGTGCGACGGGTGCAAAGGTTTCTTCATAGTCAATCCCCTCAATCTGTGAGAAGCCCCAGGCAAAAAATCTTGCCTTATACTTCTCAACGCTCCCATCAGCAACTTACTTTACCTTGTAGATCCATTTTGATCCTACAACTGATTTTCCCACCGGCCTTGGAACAATCTCCCAAGCACTGTTTCTGACAATGGAGTCATACTCCTCCACCATGGCATCTACCCATGTCGGATCCTGCACTGCTTCTTCAAAAGAAGATGGCTCTGTCACAATACACTTGCTCATTATTTACATGTATCGATAGTTTATATTTCGCTGGGGAATATCTTTATACTCTGGACAGACAGACCTTGACTCAAGCAGATCTGCCCGCCTCACTCTTCTCGGTACGCTTGCGCTCGAACTGAGAAGAATCTGGTTTCAGATGAGTGGACTCCTCCACTCCATGAATCTCCTCCTATGGCTAATCCACATCCAGAGGCTCATCCTTAGGAACAAGAAGTTCCTCTTCCACATGCAGGTGTAGCTCCCTCTCAAGCGATAACTTCACGGCTTTCACCTCATTGAATTTTATATCTCGTCGCATAACAGTCATCCAAATGTTTGGCAAATACACATGATATTTGTGGAGTGTTTCTGTGTACCCCACAAATATCCCAACTTCTGTAGTTAGCTCCATCTTCTTCCTGGCATCCTTCATCACATGAATGTAAACAAGTGAGCCAAAAATCTTCAAATGAGAAATATCAGGCTTCTTACCAGTAAAAGCTTCCTCGGGTGTACTCATGCCAAGTACTCTATGAGGACAATGGTTTTGCACATAAACCGCAGTGTTGCATGCTTTCACCCACAAGTACATCGATAGGCCCTGATCATGCAACATTGCTCGTGCAGCACTCACAATCGTTCTGTTCTTTCTCTCCGCGACCCCATTCTGTTGTGGGTTATGAGGCGTTATGAGTTCTCTTCAAATTCCTTCTTTGCTACAGAAGTCTTTGAATTCGCTCGAGATGTATTCACCACCATTATCGCTCCGTAGAGCTTTCACTTGCTTCCCCGACTCCTTCTCCACCAATGCCTTGAACTCACAGAACTTTGAGAACGTTTCACTCTTCTTTTGCATGAAGAAGATCCAACATCTACGAGAATAATCATCAACAAATATCACATAATACCTGTGTTTTGCTGTTGAAGCAACCGAGAATGGTCCACATACGTCTGTGTGAATTCTCTCTAGGATCATTGAAGCACGGTTCTCCTTCTCATGAAAGGTGGTCTTCACAAACTTACCCATTGTACATCCTTTGCACTAATCTGACTACGCAAGAGTACCCTTGGGAATTCTAGTAGAAATTTGCTACAAAATTTTCAAAGCGCCATGGTGAAGATGGCCCAATCTCCTGTGCCATAATTCGCCCTCATCCCGACTCATCACTTCTTCTGCTTTGCCTACCATTGCAGCGCAACCATCTACCTCTAGCTTGTAGAGATTCTTAATTCGAACCCCTATCTTCTTGGTTTGACCCGTTGTTTTATGTCGAAGGAAAGCTTTTCCCTCACTGAAAACAACATCATAACCCCTATCTTCTAGCATTGCGACTAAGACCAAGTTCTTCTTCAGACCTGGAACATGCATGACATTCTTCAACAAGAATGGATTGCCAGACTCCCTCTCAAAGGTAATGGTCCCAATTCCAGTCGCACTGTATCGACCATCATCACCCATCTCTATATGCATCTGGAGGTCCTTCTCCTCCAAGTCACTAAACATCTCTTTATCTCCCGTCATATGGAAAGACGCACCACTGTCAAGATACCACACCGATCCCATGCAGCTTGAAACCAAGCATGCGATCAAAGAAAAATCCAGCTCAAATTACGAGGCTAAGGCCTCTCCAGCTACATATCTAGCATCCTGCTTATTCTTCTTCTTCTGTGGATAGTTAGTGGCGAAATGTCCATGCTCGTGACAGTGAAAACACTTCACTTTGGACAAATCCTGCGTCTTACCTTTCGCATCGGATTTAGAAGGATTTTTCTTCCCCTTCCCTTTCCTTGCTTTGGTAGCCAAAGCTCAATTCTCTTCATCTTCATTCTTCGATGAAGATCCATCCCTGGTACCCCGCCTTATCTCCTCCTGCACAAGATCCGAACAAAGCCGCTCCCATCTTGGCAGTTTCTCTCGTCCATTGACAGAGTCTTCGTAACTATGCCAACTCTTTGGAAGCCCAAGGAGAGCCAAGCTCACCAAGTATTCTTCATCAACAGTAACCCCCACACTTCCCAGTTCATCTTTGCAGTGGACAAACTTCGTGAGGTATTTTGGAATACTGTCACCTTTCTCCATTTTTATTTTTCTGAGATTGTCTTTAAGCGCCAACTTCCTCTGGTCACTTCTGCTTTGGAAAAAATCTGTCAAAGCCTTCCACATTAGGAATGGAGTGGCTTTCCCGTGAAGGCTGGACACAATGTGGTCCTTCACACCTTCCAACAGAATCCTCCTCATCTTTGCAGTCTTCTTTTGCCATGCATTAAGTAATGCAACATCGCTAGATCCCGACTTAGGAAAATCGCTATCGATGAACTCCTTCAACCCATTATCCTCCAGCACCGCCTCCATCCTGTCCTTCCATGCTATGTAATTCGAGCTTCCATCAAGGGCATACTCCAATATCAACCCATTGAAAGACATTTCAATGTATACTCGATTTCTGCACCAAGAATATTCTATAGCAAATTCGAAATGTCCACCAGCACAAACTCACTTCACAATTGCAATCTTCAATAAAAAATGCTCCGATACCATGTGGAAATTATATGCACTAAGCATGCATATGTCCAAGATCCACCTGATCTCACACTATTTAACTTTATGCAAGATACTGAATCTATTCCACTTGTTAATCTTTTGAGGAAAAATTAATTGCAGACACATGTGAAGCATAAACAAAAATATTCAATCGCACATAACACAATTTTTAACTGGGAAAGCCTGAAGATGAAAACCCCAAATATATATTATGTATTATGGAGATCATATGACAATCTCATACAAACATACAAATCTTATCACAAGCTCTCAGTACAGTACAATCGTCATACACTAATCAGGCCCAATCTTGCAAATCCATGCACCGATCTATGCCAACTGCTAGCCTGCCTCCACTGCGCAATCTCTGTTGAAGAATAGCTCTAAATGAATTTGAATTAATCCATCCTTGACTGAACAATCCTCATTGGCATCTCCACTGAGTGTTGGATGCAATCAATGCATCACTATAGTCAGAACAGATAGTCTATCTTGCCCTTTCACCTATCTCTCCACTGGTCTCCACTGAAACTGCCATGCACTGTAGTTAACTACTGTATTGTTCAGTTGATTAATCAGTTATTATTTGTGAATCAATTAACTAATTAATTCACTCCACTCTCACTAGTGTATTAATTAGTTAAACTAGATACAACTAGCTCAACTGAGTTAAACTGAATACAACTCCATAACTACTTCTTCCAACTGTGTCATAACTCGCTAATGAGAAAAGACCGAGTCCTCCATATTAGTCCAGTGCTAGAAACTCTTCGTAACAGAATTCCTTTCCGTCGGCTCATTGGGCTACATCTCGTGCACTCACCAAAAGTTCCAGAGAGTTAAGTTGTCGTTTAGACTGACATATTAGTATTTAATAATACCGATATACCTATTTTTGATTTGTCGATCTATAAATAGACTTCGCCCAATATTCTAAAAATAGAATTTCATCTATTTTTCCAACTTGATCAACCATCCACAAATAACATCCTGCAACTTCTGAAATATGATCGACATGTCTAAAAATAGACATAGTCTAAAAATAGACTTGCACCAAAAATAGCCTGTGGGCCCACTCAGTGAAGGCGACTCTTTTCACTAAGCTCATCATCTTGTTGAATCTCAACATTTATATTCTTTTTCAAATTCAAAAATCATTTTCTAATTTCTGGAAATTTTATTTCTAATTTTGCATTCGCCAAATGAGGCTTGTATTTACTTAGTATGTAATACGTCTATTGAATATTTATTAGATAATGTGACAATTGTAATAATAACCACTAATTTTATTTATGTTGTCTATAGGGGCATTCACTAGATGTTGATCATGCAAATGTTTTAGCATACATGTTATGAATGCATGTTAATCAGTTTTAAGGGGAGTAGGTTACACATAGATTTTTTGTGCGGGGTGTACGGTGTTATTCTGGTACTAACATCATGTGAGGGATTATCTCCGCAAACTAATTTTTAATGAAGGTGTAAAACATGTAGCGTTTTTTTTGGGTAAACAATGCATTATTTCTTCTATATGAAAGTACTTAGAACGTTTATCAATATATGCTACAATCCTGTAAAAATGAGGTACAAAGTTCAAAAAGTGCATAATGTGATAGTTCTAAACAAGTTTATACAAAATATGTTACTATCGTATAACTGTTACATCTCAATTACTTCTGTGCTATGAATTTATAACCTCGTGTCATTTGATTATTTTTACATTATATAGTCCTTTGTTTTTTATTTTTTTGCTATGTTTTTTATGTATTATAACTAAAAACAAGGTTCTTTCAATTTTCATGAAACATATAACACTAAGAGATTAAGATCTAGGACAACAATTACAAGGAAAAAAGTACTTTTAACATTTCTATAAAACATTTGTATCTTTTGAAACTAAAGTCTATTTATAATTTTACCTATATGCATAGAAATTAGGTTCTATCTGGTAACTATGAACCTAAAATTGGAATATACATTAGCAATGAATTTGCGTTACCTAGTTTTGTCTTCATTAATTAGTTCTTACTTAGTACCAATTATAATGTCCTTTTAAGTGCTGATTTCAAGTAGTATTTTTGAACAAGAAAAATGTATCAGATTCGAATGATGTGACAGTAGAGATGAACGAGAGAGAAAAGATAACAAATAAGCACTATTATAGAAACAAATGTTGCAAGAGACAAAACTGATATGAAAATGGAGGAGGTGTTCTCTTTCCTCTTCCTCAGAATCACATAAAAACAAAACTTAGGAACATGTCAACGCTTTGCAAGGTTAAAAATGGGTCTTGAATCAATAGTTTATTTCAACTTCTCTTCAACATGAATTAGTATTCATGTGTAAGTTAATATTAATGAACATAACACATATAATCCATGTAGGCATAAAGAAGAGAAAGACAAAAGGTTTGTTGACAGATTTCACCCCTCCTGGGCTACATCTCCGGGCATGTCAACATGACTAGACCACTCATATATTCAGAATCAGTGAAGTACATAAAAGTTTGCTTCAAATAAACAAGTGTCTATTAGCCCTACATTGGGTAATTTTATCCTACAAAGAACTCTCACAATAACAACAACTCAACATCTCCTACAAATATGACTTACTTCAATTGAAATGAGCTAAAAACATCATATGCACCCTTCAATTCCACATTGAAGCACATAATAAAAACTTCATGTTAAAAAAAGTTAAACCTGAGCTGAACCCTATTGGTTACAACTGCTGCGGTAGCCTTCTAGAAGTGAGAACACCCTTACAAAGTATTCTCCATGCCTAAATACCTCCCAAAACTGCTTCCAAACACTGATTGATCCATACACCTTTAGTCTAAAACCTGAAAAAAGGCTCTATAGACGTGCTCAAATTAGAAAATAGAGGTCACCATTGGATTTAGAACATCCAAAAACCCCTAAGTAGCCTCTTTCTTAGCTCAATTTGGATAAAAACTCAAAAAATTATGAGCTTCGAAGGTCTCCCATGAATCTTACAGTTAATCTTCCTACAAATTCGACCAACTGTCTAACAGGTCTACAATTCCACCCTATTTTTCGCTAACTGAGTGAAAAATTCTCCCTCCATAGGTGCAATTTTTTGGACCATTAATTCACCCTTTAATGCCTTAGGGCCGAAAAATGTGGACATATGGGCCACAGGGCTAAGGGCTGGGCTAACTGCCTACCCTTCCCGCCAGGCCCCTTTTCCTTTGGCACTGGGTCACGTGAATGTGCAAGTGCCTTGGAGCTAGGCCCTTAGGGGCTACCCCATTCCCCCATATGTGCCACATACAAAACTTTTATATAGTTTTTGCACTATTCATAATAAGAAACAAGTGGTGGTCTAGTGGTTAGGCCTGTGGTTGCTTGGTGGGAGGTCACGAGTTCGACTCTCGTGGGCTAAATTTTTTTTAGACCAGTGTGGGGAGGACACATGGCTGCCTCCCATTGGCCCATGTGGCTCCCTACTATTGGTACACCTTAAAACAATATTGGCCAATGAAAACCTGTGAATTTCGACCAATGGAGGGAGGCCACATGGGAGCCTTCCACTGGCCCTCAAAAACCCAAAAAACAAAATCAAAGCCCAAATTTTGTCATTTTTTTCTTGTTTGGGAAAAAAATTATCGGCCTATAACTTGAGTTCCCCGTGTCGGATTGAGGTGAAACGAATGTTATTGGATTCATAATTACGGACACTTCGATTTGGAACTGGTTGTAACAAGTTCTGGGCACTTCAATTTTCGAGCAGAAATTTGATCACCTGATCACACCTCCCCACTAAGAAATTTTGGACTCCAAAAGTTTACTTCCCTAGTTCCTGTAAAGAGGCTACAACTTAAAAATACCCAAAACGCAATCCAAATTGAAAAAAATTCAATTGGTGCCCGTCAAGCCCTAATCAATGCACTTGACTTATCATCCTCATGAAGACCTGTTGTCCTGACAAGAAGCGAGCCAACATTCTTATTGTGGTTTTAGGAATAAAATACTGATGAGTGGAATCTGAACATTCTCTTTACTCTCATCTTTGCACGACTCCAAAACACTTCATCCCTGAAGTTAAATTGTCGAAGGTAAACTTGAATCCATCTTGGAAATCAGAAACAACATAAATTTTCTTTAACGTCTTCAAGCTGAATTTGTACATGAGTAGTACACTGCTGCACAATGTTTCATGATATGATTGGCCTTTTCTACAAAACATATTCATATTATACAATCTTAACAACAAGACTTTATTCACACAAGTTTCAAATCAAATACTTGTATCGGTGAACATATGACAAACTTTTAGACAACTTGAATGACAATCTTGTACATTCAAAAAAGTACTTGAACATGTGAACTATAACAAGACAATACATACATTAATGTAAAAAATATACTTGTTGAACATAGTGACAATAAATTTTCACTTTACAAAAGTACCTAAACAGGTAATGAGAACACATATTTACACAATTTACAAAATAAATTTGCAATAAGTCTACCCAATCTTTCCTCTCTTAGGCTTGTGGGTTCTCTTCTTGCACCATCTTGTCTTGAAGGTTGCTTAGGATTGCTACGAGTCCTCTTGGCCACCTCTTGCTTCCCTTGCATCATGTTGCATAATATTTTTACCTTTCTTTGAACGAATCTCTGTATGTAACTTCCAACATCGTTCAGTGACATGCCCATGCATCTTGCAATGAGCACATCCAAACTTCTTCTTGTTTGCTGGCATAGAAGTTATTTCATTTGGAAGAGAATCGTTATTCTTGACATCTAGAATATGCTCCATTCTCTTAACCATTATCATACGTTGCTCACACACAGCCATGCAATGGTCAAAAGCATCACAAAATGTACAAGGCTACTGATTCCATAAGTATTCAAAATCACCATGCCTTGAAAAACACTCTTGAGAGTTATACTTGTCTTTAGAGTTACAACTTCGACGATGCCACAAGGTGGTGACATCTCTTTCTCGGATGCTTGATGTGCCTCAAGCCATTTAGAGCACTCTCCATATTCTTTGTGACCATATCCCAATCCCATATATTTCAGTCTTTCCTCTACCAAAATTGGATTGGTAATATCTTTGCCATTTATGCCGAGGCCTTCACCTTCATAGCCCATCTTGGACACCAAATTCATACCTATGCCTTTGGTATGTTTCTCGAATGCTGCAAAAGATTTTTTGTTCACATATATGGAAGGAGTGATACTGGAAATGTTAATTACCTCCTTAAATTTTCCATTCATCTTCTCAACCTCTGATGATGGCCAACTTGTACATGACTCTAGCCACTGACTTTTATCCACTGGCATATGGTGTACTTATTTAAGGTGTTTGTAAATTTGACATGTGGAATCTTCTACATATGGTCTAAATCCACTATTTGAACCGTGACCATATACCAACTTCATCTTGCAGGTTTCTCTTGTTGGTGCAGGAGTTGAACTTTCTGCAACTTTCTCATTAAGCACTTACTACAGTAAAAAGTGCATGTGCCTTTTATCATCTTCATCCCTTTCCAACATCCTTCTGAACTCTATATTCTCCATTTGAAGAGAAAAATTTTGCTCCTCTAGCTCTTGGAGACTCCTTTTGCTGCCCATCTTGCAACTTGATCAACTAGTGCTTTGATACCAACCTGATCTGAAAATGGAGGAGATGTTTTATTTCCTCTGCTGCAGAATCACATAAAAAAAAAACTTAGGATCGACACTTTGCAAGGTTAAAAATTGGTCTTGAATCAATAGGTTGTTTCAATTTCACTTTAACATGAATTAGTCTATGATATATAAGTTAATCTTAATGAACATAACACATATAATCCATGTAGGCATAAATAAGAGCAAGATAAAAGGGTTGTTGACAAAGTTCACCCCGCCCGGGCTACATCTTCGAGCCTATCAACATGACTAGACCACCCATATATTTAGTATTAATGAAGTACACAAAATTTTGCTGCAAATAAACAAGTGGCTATTACCCCTACAATGTAATTTTCTCCTACATAGAACTCTCACAACAACAACAATTCAACACATCTCCTACAAATATGACTTACTTCAATTGAAATGAGATAAAAACATCATGTGCACCCTTCAATTCTACATTGAAGCACATAATAAAAAATTCATGTTAAAATAAGATAAACCTGAGATGAACCCTACTAGTTACAATTGCTGGAGTAGCATTCTGGAAGTGAGAACACCCTTAAAAAGCATTCTCCATGCCAAAATACCTCCCAAAACTACTTCCAAACACTGATTGATCCATAAATCTTTAGTCTCAAACCTGCAAAAATACTTTGTAGATGTGCTAAAATTAGAAAATAGAGGTCACCATTGGATTGAGAACATCCAAAAACCCCTAATCAGCCTCTTTCTTAGCTCAATTTGGATAAAAACTCAAAATTTCATGAGCTTCAAAGCTCTGCCATGAATTTTACATTTAATCGTCCTACAAATTTGACCATTTGTCTAATGGTCCTACAATTTTTCCCTATTTTTTGCTAACTAAGCGACAAATTCATCCTCCACAGATGTAATTTGTTGGACCTTTAATTATCTCTCTAACGCCTTACGACCGACAAATGTGGACATATGGGCCATGGGGCCAAGGGCTGGGGTAACCTTCTGCCCTTCCCTCCATACCCCTTTTCCTTTGGCGTTGGGCCTCGTGACTGTGCATGTGCCTTGGGGCTAGGCCCTTAGGGGCTGCCCCCCTCCCCCATATGTGCCACATATAAAAATTTTATATAGTTTTTTCACTATTCATGATGAGAAACATGTGATAGTCTAGTGGTTAGGCATGTGGTTGCATGGTGGGAGGTCATGAGTTCGACTCCCGTGGGTTGCTCAGACTCCATAATTTTTTTTTAGACCAGTGTGGGGATGCCATGTGACTGCCTCCCATTGGCCCACATGGCTCCCTGCTATTGGTACACCTTAAACCAATATCAACCATTGAAAAACATGTGAATTTTGACCAATGGAGGGAGGCCAAGTGGCAGCTTGCCACTGGTCCTCAAAAACCCAAAAAACACAGTCAAAACCCAAAATTTTCCATTTTTTTACTTGTTTGTGAAAAAATTTAGCGGGCTATAACTTGAGCTCTCAGTGTCGGATTGAGGTGAAAGAATATCATTGGATTAAGAATGACAGAAACTTTGAATTTGCACTGGTTGTAACAAGTTCTGGGAACTTTCATTTTTGAGCATAAATGTGATCACCTGATAAAAAAAAAAACAACAAAAATAGGGAAGAAACGAAAACAAATAGGTAGTTATGTCTAGGTTTAATTAACTGTATATCGGGTTTGTTTTTTGTTTTTTGTTTTTGAATTAATTTCAATTCAATGATCATGACTTGGAAAAAAGAGATCGAGTCTATGCCATTATTGATCGAAGATATAAGTAATAATATAATGGAGAACAATTTTCAAGGCATTGTCTTAGTTACATATTAAAATTTCTTGCAAAAATAAATACATTGTGCATATTTAAGAGATAAGAAAGTTGAAATGACAATAACATTGCTTGTGCCAATACAATTTGTTGAAGAACATGAGGCAAAACTTATTGCAAATGTTGGTGTTTCTATTAGATATTTCGAAATAATTCCAAAGCATAAATACAACAATGGTGATTGTGAAAAAAACTATTTGTCTAAATATCTTTAGAATTGTAGAAAATATTTGTCTTGTTTGCACAGAGTACCAATTCTTTCCAAATATGACGATTGAAAATCTGCTCCGTAGTCAAGATCTGTTTCCATTTGGCACAATCAGTGCTATTGCAATTTCAGTAACACATACAACAATGCAATTTGTATTGGAAATCAAATGCGACAATGCAGAACATGACATGGAGATAATAAGCTTTGATTTATTTGAATGTTTCATTGTTACAAAGTTATCGTCCATCTATTATACGTTTTCCATGTATTGTTTTACAAATACGACATATGTAACAGGTTCAAGTACATGGTAAACTTGTTTCAACATGTATTTCAATTCAAATACTTGCAATAAAACATTTTTCCACTTATCTTGCTAAAACATATAGTTAGAAAACAAGATAGAGTTTTCCGAACTTCACAATCGATGTTCATATGTCCATTGAAAAGAAGAAAGAAAGTAAAAAATATAAGAAAGCTGTTCTCTTCAGCGAGTGGAATATGCATGGTAAAATTTATTATATTGTAGCTATTATGTGTGTGTGTGTAGAGAGAGAGAGAGAGAGAGAGAGAGAGAGAGAGAAAGGATAAAAATACATTTGGTTTCATGTTATTAAGCCTATGTTTTATATATCAATTTCGCAACACGTCCAAGGATACCTGACAACTATTAGTGCATATATGAATCCATTTGAGACTGTATGTTTGAAATGTAGTAGTCCAATTACAACTGCTAGAAATATGAATGAAACTATGCTTTATTGTATCATTTTAAACAAGGAATATCACTTCATTTATTTCCATCGTTTAAAATGAATCATACATGCAAATTATAGGACTAAAATAAAATGTTTTCTGGGAGGCGTGGAGTTGGACAAGTATTACCTGAACTACTAATAGTTTCCTATGAGCAATGATGTGCAGAAAAATCAGTTTTTATTGTTTGTTGTCCAATTTTGAGACACATGGCAAATTTACAATAAAATATCAAACATGATTATGTATATAAAATGATGATTTTCTTTCTTTACATTGTTAGGAAATCTAGTAATGATACAATTCTCGTTGCTTGTATTGTTAAACAATCTTAACATTACCTTATACTTTCTGGTTGAAGAATTTGACTATCGCCAGACAACTTTTTTAGTTTATTGGATGATTGGGATATGATTTCATGTTATGATTAATTGATCTAGTATTCTCTTTGCTTGCATTTCAAGCAATGTACTATTGACTATTTGCGAGGGGTAGGGCGCCATGCACATTTCCATGCTTCTGCATATCCGTACTTCCAATCTAAATATTGTCTTCTACCTTCTAGTTCAAGATTTTGAGCATTTCTGAACAATTTTGAATAGGGAAGTGGGATTTGATTACATTGTACAAAATAATATTTCAATGAATTTATCTATTCAAGTTCTACGTTTTGTACTATGCTATTTACTAAGATGATTTAATTTTTAAAGATTTTTATGTGCAGCTAGTTCATTATGTTATGTCGTATTTTATTTCTTGCATTATAATTTGTCACATTTTTTTATTGATTTATCAAATTTACAAATTCTAAAGTTAGTTGAACAATCTTACAACTTAGTTACACGGGATAATCGATAAATCATTTTTAGTGACATTGTTTTTAATTAATGGAGTCGTACCGCTGGTATTGCCTATAGTTATTGATGTTTCTATCTTTCGTATGATGACGTAAGCAAAATTGTGCAAAATCTTTTATGAAATATGGAGGCCTTCAAATTCCACATTCCACACAAGTACTCCACCCACCACAACGAAACCATTGTTGACTCTGCTAATTTTATCAATGGTGTGTTCCATACTTATGATATTCGTCCTTCAACACGTAATCCATATCCACAACAAATGGAATTTCAATTTTTTTTCTTTGCTTAAACCAATCCGTGTCTCCTTATGGTAATGCCTATTGAAAATATATATTTTTTTTCACGAGGGGAAAGCTCACGGGAAACCCGGGCGTACTTCCCCAGAATTTCTGGATGGTACGTGCGGTAAACCGTTCGGCGGACTTTCGGCGCCTAACCCCAAAGGACTCAAGGATCGAACCCGTGACCTCCCTCAACGGATAGGACCACGTATTGGCTCACTACCACTTGAGCTAACCCTTGGGGCTGCCTATTGAAAATATTAATCCAGGGAAAATGAATCTTTAATACTTGTTTGACGTCTCTATAAAGCAAAGGTTGTGTTTAATAATATTTGACAACGACTGTCATAATTTTAAGTTTAACTCAGAGTGTTATAAATTTACACCAAAAAACCAGAGTTATAAATGTTACATTGTTATTTCGTTTTCAATTTCCAAAAATTTAAAAACAAAAACTTCTAAATAAAGTATACAATATATTGCACTTAACTGAGCTCAAAACATTTGCATAGTTCATGGAATTGTTAGCATTGATACATTCTGCAGAGGTGCGAAGGACAATTTGTTCCCCTGCCTACCCGATTTTTTTTTCTTTTGCATTCTGTACAATACCCCCCACCCACCCTCCCCTTCTTGCTCTCTGTCATGTCTGCTTATTTGTTTGCTATGTTTTGATGGTAATGTGTAATCATGTTTTCTTCTTTGCGATGTAATTTATGTTGTACTTAACTCTTATATTTTCTTACATAGTTCACGGAATTGTTAACATTGATACATTGTAGGGAGGCATATTTATTCTCTTTCCCACTCGATTGCAAATCTTTCTATCAAAAAGGATCTTCATGCAAAATTTAAGAAAATATCTAAATCAATCATTATCATACAGAGCTGAAAAAAATTGTTAATTGAATATGTAAAAATACGACATAACTAAGAAAAAAAAAATTCATCTATACATACGTGTATATTCCAAAATATTTCGATATGTTTTTTTTTGTGTGCTGATAATATTAAAATATATAGTGTTTAACATCTACTGAATTTCAATATTGGATGACCAAGTGGTAAAATTTGGTAACTTTTTTTATTAATCAACCATTTCTCCTGGAGATTAACATGGAGGCCTGATTACTCTATTCCTGTTTTTTTAAAGCTATTCTAACAATGTTCTTATGACATCTAGTTCATCTTCGATCCTCCTAAGCATGTGCTGAAGTTCCAATATCTTATCCATTAACATTAAAATATCTTGACTAAGCATTAAGATATCTTGGCCGAGCATTAAAATATCTTGGCTCTCTACATATACCTCTTCTTGTGTGCTTCTACCACTGTTTCTTTAGGCCATTTGTTTCTCTCTTAGGAAAAAATTTAAAAAACAATAGACAAACGATAAAGCAAATCCTGAAAACACTTTTCATAAGAAACAAAGGAAGTTAGTTGCCTAGAAATTTTAGTGTAGACTTCAGTACTAACGGCTCTACAACAAGATGAACATTTGAAAATTTCTTGAAAAAAGCTATAAGAAACTATTTTAGATGCGACTGGGCTACATATAATGTGTCAAAGGTGATAGTTCATATATATCACGAATTGACATTAAAGTTCTAAAAGGACATTTAACTACTATTGATTTTAGTGGTATTATTTAACCAATAATCATCATCAATTTGGCTAGTGCTAATTTACCAAATATTTAATCAGAAAAGAAAGTTATGAAATCAATTACTTTAAATCATATCTGTTTTACCTAAATTCAAATTTGAGATAGTCCAATTGATCTGATTACGTTTCATGATTGCTGTGTTTGGCATGCTTTAGAAATCGATATCAAGACACTATTTTATTAATATCCTAAATCTCAATCTACTTTGATTAACTAAAGCTCTCCTGTCAATAAATACAAGTATTTTCGACATTTATTCAGTGAACCAATGTGTATTTAGGACATTTGTTTTGTAAACTTGTTTTGTTATCATTCAATTGTGTATTAGTGATTTCACATTTGTCAATTGAACTCGTATTATCCAATATTGAATGCAATTTGTTTTCAATCCGTGTGAGGAAGAAGTGTTGCGCATGAAAATGGATGGATATACGGGCCATAGTACGTATAAGTTAATTAAGTAACAATTTATGACTCGGTGTGGTTTGTATTGTTTTACATTAAGTGAAAAACTAGCATTCCAAAAGTATTATAAGTTTTCTCTACACAATGAAATCTTTCATTGCAAGCTCCACACAAGGAAAGTTTCACACAAGAAAGCTCAGCTTAATGAAACATAATAATATTAATTAGATATTTTTGCACCCCCTCCCTTCCCCCGCCTATGTAAAGGACCTACAACCGTGTCAATCCTGACATTATTGGGCAGAGAAGTAGCATAACAATGTCAAAGTGAGTATAAGTTTGAAAATCAAATTGAGAAAATTTACTATTGTGAATGGATTAGACATTAACAGTTTCTGAAATTGAACATTGCAAATATAATTTACATTGTAACTCACATGTGTTTATTGACATATGCAAAGATAGTGTATGCGAAGCTGTTTATGTTCCTTTATTCGCGCATGCACTCATTGCATAGAATTTCTGCTGTACTCTCGCATATGATTGTTGTGACAATCTCTGCACATATTTTGTTGTTACGCCAAAACATATGTGCAGGAAAATAAACTGGGTAAATTAATCATGATTTTGTACAATATAATAAATAAAAAATATTTGTAATGCATCTAAGCAATTGCTAAAGATCAATAAAGAGTGAATCGTAAGATATTAAAGACTAAAAATGAATTCAATCACAAAAATATTAAAAAAAATCTCATCGAGTTTTAAATAAATTTGTATGAAAATAATGTGGAAAAGGAAAAACTCAAACGATCGGTAATGTTGGAAGTGTTTGTAAATGAAACAAAGTATTCGTTTATTCCAAAAAAAGAGCGGTATGATTACAATATCGATAACAACTTAATAAAAAGTTTCTTCACTTCAAGAAAAAGAAAATAAACATAGATCCATAAAAATTTCAGGATCATTACATAACCAAAAACTACTTTCAGTGAGGGGTATTTATGGAACATGATTCTCTGTTGTTGAGCTCGCTGCGATAGAATATGAAAGTCACAATGTACATATTTATCCATATGAGTGAATCTGTCTTCAAAGCGATTTAGTTTTTTCTTGTAACCACTCCTGATCCCTCTGCAAATTTGTTAATATGTCCTACATCTATCACTGGTTGCATTGGATATCATTCATGAATGAGATAATAGTATTGCGGTCATCATGTCCATTTATTAGGATTTATTCCACAATAATTTTGAGATATGTAAGCTCATTACCAATGTTGCGTTGATCAAATGCATAATTATTAAAATCAAGTCTAGTTATAGGGCTGTGATCTATGACTTCCCCTTGACCAATGCTTTCTACGTGACATTGACTTGACTATGCTTGTTCACCAACTTCATGCCTGACCCTGCTTCGTTTATGTGGCATCTTGTATTTTACCAGAAAACATTAAAGAATCAAATATAATAATGCTATGAAAAAAGCTAAAATAATGAATATTTTTACATTAAATAGATTAGTGTGTCATCTAATAACAATGAAAACCCACTTATACTTTTATTGCAACGAATCATGGCTTAATTTCAAACGAAGTTGTTTAAATGAATAATCATAGATTGCAAAAGAAAAGTTACATAATACCAGCTAATAATAAGAAAAAATATTGAAACCAAAGAATAGAAACGTTTCACCTTTGTTCGTCATCAAATAAAAAAATAACATAATTAAGTTCCATGCATGAAATTTATATATATCTCTTTATTTATTTTGTTTGCTATACCCGACATTAATGTAAACCACTATTGATTTAGCCATTCCTTTGATTTCAATGTAAAGTTTTTTTTTTTTCCAATCTTTTCAAAAACCAAAAAATATTTTTCTAATTGCAAAATATTTCCGTAACTTAATTTGGATATTTCTCTATTTCCCTTTCTGATTAAGGCCTAAACATTTATTCAGTAAATCTACATTGTATAATGATGATTTATTTTAACAAATCGATCGATTTTTTTTTTAAACGGAACATATATGAATTTTATATTAATAAAAATATGGTTTTAGGGCGAATACACTTACATAAAAAATCTTACATATCAATTCATATACATATGGGAGATATTCGAGTGAGAAAACAAAGTGTCTACTATCACCATTACACACATTTCTCCTTACACAAAAAAGTTGTTCTCCATAAATTTTACAAAAAGAGCCTAACATAAAGAAAAATTTGCACGCTATCATAACTGAGGGTTACATGAAAAAATAGAAATGTTATCCATTTAAAAATAAATAATTTTTCAAGATCAAAATGGGAAATCACCATGGGCCACAATTAAATTCCTCCAAGCTGCGAGCTCTTTGAGTCCTTCTGTGCTAGCACAAGCAGTAGCAACACCACTCTCCTTAGCAATACTTTGCACATTAGTGATATTCAAATCATCCATCAACTTAGAGAGATGCTTGACATCAGAGCTTAGCCTAGCTAGTAAGGACTCCATTGTTGTATGCTGCTCCAAAAGTTTATCCTCCACAAAGGATTGAAAAGAGCACCACTTACGCTTTATTAAGGTCTCCAGTTTATTGATAGTGGATACCAAGGCCTGCGCTAAATCCAATAACTTGTCTATCAACTCTGAGGCTATAATTGAAGAAATTATACAAACATATGTATGTTAATGGATTCAATCCGATCAAGCAATGTTCTAAAGCTAGATACTGAATCCTTCTACAAATCAATTGCAGAAAATAAACATGATTGCCAATCACAAAAATTAAAGAAAGAATCAAATCAAACCACAAAAAAGATATTTTCCTGGGGAAATATTGCTGCTCAAAACCCATCTATATTCTATTGTATATTCACCATGGAATCATGAAATAATTAAAATGAACTCTTCCCACAAGAGTCTATTGCACTCTGCCTATCGTCTCACACTGATCCAGACAAAATCGGGCCAACACTTAGCCAATTCTCAACCTATCTTCAGCCTACCTTGCTCACACAATTCATGAGGAATGCAATCCCTATTCCTTAGTAATTTCAACCTTTCTCAAATACACTAGTATCATGGGAAATCCTGTGGTGTTTTAACTGCATCTGGGCAGTTTGCTAATAATACAACTGATAATCAACTTCCCTTTAACCTTTGTCTCAACTGGGTCTCCACTGGAATTGACATGCATGTAAATATTATTAGTAAATCATCAGTTACATGACATATCACTTCATGTTAATTAAATATGATTTAATTCACTTGACCTCTCACTAGTGCAACAAAAAGTTACAACTAGTTCAACTGAGTTTAACTCACTTAACTGAGTTAACTAATTTCTCAAGCATTAAACTCATGCACTCAACTGCAACTTGAACTCTAAAACGCATAAAATCACTCTACGTGCCACACCAACCACCATCAACTCGAAATTCATGAGCTAACTAAGTTTATCACACTTAGTTAACTATTAAAAGTGTTTATGAGATAAGATTACATTTTATTGTCCAATTTAATTAAGGGATAATTAAAATTGACACATTTCCAATTTATTAAATAAATTGAAATGCACACTAATGTATCTCTAGGATCCATCAGTACATGACCTGTGGTCCCACACTAGTGTGTGTGCTTCCATGTTATTTTTGGATGCCAATTTCACTGTTTCTTGTTGAAAACTTCAATACTCCCTCTCAACAAGAAAGGAATCAATCTGTCCTGATCCGGTACCTTGGAATGTCATTACATGCGCACATGCAACTCTTGCATGCGACATGCAACTCTTTCATGCAACACTTCTCTAGTGTTGTTCGCACATACAACTTTTTCATGCAATACTTCTTTAGTGTTGTTCGCACATGCAACTCTTGCATGCAACACTTTTGAAACAGAATAGCCTCCAAACAACTAAATCAGTATAATGCATCTGTCATCAGAGTCTTCTGACTACTACTAGCTACTGCACATGTCTATTGGACTATCTGCGATGTTGACATCTGCATCCATGCACTCTGCACTGCTTCCAACTCTGATTTGCACTCCAATATCTGACACATATCACTCTAATTTATATCTTCCTGACATCTGAATGCATCAATATAACCAATCCTTCTTGCTACTATTGTACTATGGGATCCTCGTAGCCAGGTTCGATCCATGAGACACACCATCTCAATGAACCTTGCCCAAATTTCTTCTTGGGATTAATTTTGCACATCGCTCCACCTCACACCTGGAGGTATAGCTGCATGTACTCACTCTTTCCATCTGGCTCGAAATTTACCCCTCCTAGAGGTCTCTTCTTGAGTGGTTTCTGCCACTCCATGATCCTCATCTTGTGGCTACTCCACATCTTGAGGTTCATCCTTTGAAACTAAGAATTCCTCATCTGCATGCAAATCAAGCTTCCTCTCAAGGGACAATCACATGGCTTTCTCACACTTCCCCATGGTACATCCCTTTCATGTGGCTATCTGCGCAAGAGTGCCCTTTGGAAGCCCCGTTGAAATCTGCTGCATGACCTTAAAAGCTACGTGGTGTAGATGGCCCAATCTCTTGTGCCATAACTCACCCTCATCTCGGCTCACCACTTTGTCTGCCTTACCCATCAATGCTGCGAAACCATTTACATCAAGTTTATAGAGATTATTCACATGAATCCAAATATTCTTGGTTTTTCTTATGGATTTTTGTTGAAGGAAAGCTTTCCCTTCACTAAAAACCACATCATAACCTCTATCCTCCAACAGTGAGATTGAAACTAAATTATTTTTCAATCTAGTACATGCATTACATATTTTAATAAAAATGGTTTACCGGACTATCTCTGGAAAGTAACTGCACCAATCTCAGTAGCGCTATACCTTTAGTCGTCACCAATTTCGATATGCATCTGGAGGTCCTTCTTCTCCAAGCTACTGAAAAGTTCTTTGTCTCCCATCATGTGGAAATATGCACCACTCTCCAAGTACCACCCTGATCCCATCGCACTTGACACCATGCATGCGATGAGCAAGAATTCCAACTCAAATTGTGAGGCCAAAGCCTCACTAGCTGCAAATCTTGAAGCTTTCTTTTCTTCTTCTTTTATGGAAAATTAGTGGCATAATGTCCATGCTCGTGACAGTGAAAACACTTCACTCTGGAAATGTCACGCTCCTTGCCTTCTTCGTCGGTCTTAGATTTGGAATAGGATTTTTTCCCTTTCCCCTTCTTCGCCTTACCAGCCAAAGCGCAATTTTCTTCATCATTTGTCTTAGATGAAGATCCATCCCTGGTATTCCACTTGGATTCTTCTTGCACCAATTCTGACCAAAGTCATTCCCAATCTGGCAACTTCTCCCTCCCATTGACAGAGGTCTGATAACTATGAAAACTCTTGGGAAGGCCTAGAAAAGATAGGCTCACCAAGTCATCATCTGTGACAGTAATTACGACACTCCTAAGCTCATCTCGATATTGGAAAAACTTGGTTAAATATTTCAGAATAGTGTTGTCTTTCTCCATTTTGATTTTCCTGAGCTTGTCCTTCAGTGCCAAATTTCTATGATCACTAGTAATCTGAAATAGATTTGTCAAAGCCTTCCACATTGGATATGGAGTCACTTTTCCATGGATATGTAGTCGCTTTTCCATATGATTTAATTCACTTGACCTCTCACTAGTGCAACAAAAATTTACAACTAGTTCAACTGAATTTAACTCACTTAACCGAGTTAACCGATTTTGCATGCATTAAACTCATGCACTTAACTGTAAATTGAACTCTAAAACACGTAGAATCACTCTGCATGCCTCACCAACCTTCCTTAACTCGAAATTCATGAGATAATTGAGTTTACCTCACTCAGTTAACTATTACAAGTGTTTATTTGATAAGATTACATTTTATTGTCCAATTTAATTAAGGGATAATTAAATTTGACACATTTTCAATTTATTAAATAAATTGAATTGCACACTAATGTATCACTAAGACCCATCACTACATGAATTGTGGTCCCACACTAGTGTGTGTGCTGTCATTTTGTTTCTGGATGCCAATTTCACTGTTTCTTGTTGCAAACTTCGACAATAATAATATCATGGAGGCCCTCTTCTTTATCCAACCTTGCCATGAAAACAATTGTGGAGAGAGAAATAATATGCCAGCTTACTATGAGAGGGTCGAGGGAAGAGATAACCGAAACACCACTTCCTGTAATAATTATTTTGATGACCCCAACAAACTAGGCCTGATAAAACAGACAGGAATGCTAATGAATTCCGTTGAACAAATATAATTGAACCTAAAATTAAAACACGAGCCCAAAAAAGGCCAAAGATCTCCTACAATAGTGAAAATCTCACTAGGACAGAGGGGAAAAGACTTGATATTCATGCCAGACATTAGAATTGAAACCACCCTGCAACGAAGTGAAGGAGTCACCACAACCAAAGAAGAGAACATTAATTTAGTTCTAGGGAGAATTAAGACAATAATACAACAAAGAGTGAGGATCAAGAGCCACATTTTCACCGAAGAATACCACTTGGAAATATGTCAATTAAAGGTTTGGGCCCGACCATTCCATCGGGAGCCTTCCAATGAATCATTAATAAATAAGGCATGGTAAGTAGCGATCATAAATCGCCTCCCCTCAATTCTTCAAAAACAATTATTATGATTCATTTATGGGATTGGGAATAAGAATGATTTATAATTGATTTCGAGGATCCCTTGAGACAATATGGAACATATGTTTGATAATTCATCGACACTTGAGTTCATATTTCTATATTTGTGATAAAATTTAATTTTTTCAATGTAGTTTATATCCTGAAGATCAATGGGAAAGATGAGGAGTTGATGGATATCTTTGCTTTGGTGAATTTACTTATAACCAATAGGGAGTCGCCAAAGGCAGTGATTTGCTTAATTCCTCGATCTGAGTCAAGCCCTAATCCTTCCCAAAGGGAAATAAACTCGACATGATTGTTTGTGGATTTTCCAAGTCCCCATGCATACTGAAAAACCATTTTTCCATTAGGGCCAATAATGACCCCTCCCCTTGTAGCCTCCCCAACAAATCGATCGTTATTATAATATAGTCTTTTCAATATTTATTCAGCAAATGCATGCATAAACATTGCTCTGATATCGGTTTCCATTCTAGAAAAGGAGAAGGATGTGTGTAAAGCAATATGTTTGGAAAAAACTTTGTTCATTATTTTTTACACTTATTTATACGTTACCCATCCAGACATACAAAATTTTTGGAGCATTAAATACATAAAATTAAAAAGTTAATTCAGGCTAATAATGAAATCATTATGCCTCACATTGCACACAATTTGCGTTATGTAGTTAATATCAGAATTAGTGAGTGATAAGTAGAATACATGCAATGAGAATGAAGTCCATAATTCATGCAATTTGAATAAATAACAACAAATTATTTATTATATTCAATGTGATTTTGTCTAGGCATGTGATTTTGACTAGAGGTATATGTTATAATTTTTTCTTACTCTAGACTTGAATTCGCATAAGCTCTAAACATATAATGATTTTACTATTACTGTTACAAATTATTATGATCTCAATAGTACTTGCCATTAATATCTGAAAAATATTTGTTAATCATAGAATTAAATCTTAATTAGGTTTTTGTGATATCCTTATTACATATTGATTCACCAAATAAATGATGAAAGAAATATTTTATAATATCAATAATACATTATTCTTGATATGTTTATGACCAATAATCATTATACATGTGTGGACTGCGAAGATGCAGAGTAATCTTTCATTGTGCAAAAAAATTATGCAAATGTAAGTGTGCAAAGGAGATATGCACATCGTTTCAATTTGCTATGAGACATACTAGATGTAGAAAATTGTGCATATACTTGAATTCACTAAGTAAATTCCAAAAAGAGTATTTTATAGTATTGATAGATATTTTTTTTATATATATATGTGCATCCAACAATCATTACACAATGCATGAAAGTAAATTCTTTTAAGCATTTGTTCCATAACATGATTGCCTATCAATTTTCTGAATATATATCAATATTACTGCTAAGCATTAATTAATTCTTCAATGCTAAGTATGAACTCGTTTTCAGCGTAATCAATATCCGTCACTCCAAGTTTCCGCATCTTCACAAAAATTTCTATCTCAACATAGTTTTTGCATATAGGGCTACGTTGCACACTTGTCCTTTCTCACATGCTCTAGTACTAAATGCTTTCAACAATTTCTACATTATCAATGGTCATTAGAATGATTGCATAATATAATATGATATAGACACTAATTTTATTCCGCACTAATACCACGATTAATAAAGAGATATAGCCTTAATAACATGATATATTTAGTGCATTTGATAATGTCAAGAGCCTTATAATCATTTAAAAAATAGTATGAAAGGTGTGCGAGAAACATGCGTGAAGGGAGAATGCATGTGGAAGTACAGAACATTGTTGAAGAACGATTTGGAACACGTAGATACACATTATTTAGTATTGAACTATTAGAAATATTATATTATAATAATCATGCAAGAGAATTGTGTGGACAAAGAATTCATATGGAAGTGCGGAACATTGCCGTACACTAGTATTTGTTATTAACAAATTTCATCTTTTGTTGGACAATTCATTGTGCAAAGAGTTTTGAGTGGAGAGATTTAATTGTGTGGAGCACTTTCATTGTGCAAAGAGATTTCATTGTGCAAAGAGCTTTCATTGTGAAAAGTTTTCTCTACACTCCACACAACCTTTATTCAACTAATTAGTCGTATTGATAATATGGAGATATGGATTAAGTAGTATTAAAACATTCCCAATAATATATAATAATAATGATGCAGAAGAACTATGCGGGCAGAGAATGCATGCTGAAGTGCAGAACATTGCAAAGATACTAATTTTTTAATATTAAAATATTACCAATACTATATAATAATAATGATGCCAGCGCGGGAATGCAGAGAAATCACTAGTCAAAGTCAAAGTTTCTAAAAAATGCTTAAAATTCCTATTTTCCCTTAAATTCAAATATAATTTTTTATTTTCCTAGAAATATTGTTTCTAATTTTCGATTGGCTGAATGAGCTTCGATGGGACATAATTCCCCTGGTGGAGGGAATTCTATTTTTGGTATTTTTCAGTGCTTAACAAATAATTTTAAAATAAAAAAGGCTAATTTTGTGAATGTCCATTCCATTGGTGAGTGTTGTGACATTGTCATGCTACTGTTCTACCCAATGATTCTAGAACTGTAGTTTCATGTCCTTTACATAATTGTGTAGAGAGTTTTCATTGTGCGAAGAGTCTTCATTGTGTGGATAAATTTGTGCCGAAATATTTCATTATGCGAAGAGTTTTGTGTGGAGAAATTTCATTCTACGGAGTTTTATTTTCACTCTGCATAATCTTAAATCAATTAATTAGTGGTATTCATAATACAAATATATGGAATATTTAGTATTAAAATATTACAAATATATAATAATAATGATGCGGAAGAACCATGTGGAGAGAGAATGGATGTGGAAGTGAAAAACATCACAAAGATACATATTATTTAGTTTTAAAATATTACCAATATTATATAATAATAATGATGTGAGATAAAAGTGTTGATCTGGGTGGATATCAGTGGCCACCCGTATATTCCACCTGGACATCCATTCGGTTTCATCAGTTTCTTCTTTTATAACACAATTTACTATTTTTAGCAAATTTTCGAATCTTGAATTTTTAGAGCTGTTTGGACGCCATGCCTATTTTATTACTTAGAGAGATATTTCTAACGAGGTATCATATGCTCCAAACAAAGATCATATGGCCAAGTTACGACCCTGGGAAGTTGGATATCCAACTAACCCCAAAGGAGCCCATAAACTCTTGACGTTCTATCACCTAGGGTTAGGTTTTTGGTTGTTTAGGGTTTCCCTTTGATGTTAAATAATAAAAAGGACCTTGACCCTCATTGTAACACAGTTCAGAGGCATGTAGCTGCCACATCTCTTCTCATAGATAAGCTACCATCACCCGAGCTAGTTATTTCCATTATGTTTGTAAGCATACTACAATTCTTTGATATTAATGAAATGAGAATTTATTTTTGCTGCATTGACTCTGTGTTTATGTTTATATATGTATTCTATTGTGTTCCTGCATAGGTCTGAATCGGTGGTATTAGAGCAGTCTTCTCTTTCTCTATTTTTCGTTGCATGTCCCCAACGAGGTCGAGGTATAAGGAGTTAGGGCTCGAACTGGTTGAACCTTTGCAAGACCAGCCTCACAAACCTTGATGACCTTCCATGGTGGAAGAAAATAAAGATGAGGGGGCAAGCGATCCTTTCAAATATTGATTGAAGAATCCCTTAAGCAACAAAGGAACGAGATGATGGACAAATACGCCTATATCCTTCGGTGGATTCCCACATGCGACACATCTTCATCTGACAACCACTCTAGAGATGCCACTCCCTCCAAGGTACAAGTTAAATTTGACATTCCCATATTTGAAGGCTAGATAGATGCAAATGTCGTAGATAGATGGTTAAATCTGTTGGAAGGATATTTTTTGGTTCATGATTTTTCCAATCAAGAAAATATTACTTTTTCACTCCTCAAAGCCACCCTCAAATCATGGGAAACCTACTATGAACAGAGGGATGAGAGAGAACCCTCACTTTTTTCATATGTACCCACTTGGAATTCGTTCCGAGACACCATCAAGGAATAATATTACCCCATGGGAAGCTATGAGGACAAGTACATACAATGGATGACATTGCGGTAGCAAAGGGATCAAGATGTGCATGAACTGACTAATCTTTTCCATACCTTGTGCACAAAGTTTGGTATCAAAGATTCAAAAAGCCATCTAGTGCTCAAGTACCATAGTTTATAGGAGGAAATGGAGTTCCTAGACATCTCCTCGCTTGGTGCAACATATCGCTATGTTTCCAATATTGAGCGGAAATTCAAGCAGAAGAAGAGAGACTTTGGATCTACGAACCCAAAGCAGAGCAAAGGTGCCCCCAAGCCACAAATCAAAGGACATGGTTAGGCCACAACCCTTAGGACAACTCTTCGAAGTTGCAATCCAAGAATAACGTGAAGGTGAAGAAGTACACTGAAAAGTGGTGCGAGTTCCATAATACTCCCACTCACAACATAAATGAATGTCACACAACGTGGGTGTTGGTGGACGAGCTAAAAGACTCAGAGATAGTTTCATGCTCTGATTCTGAGCTAGTACCTGACAAGGGAAATCCTATAATTGAAGTAGAACCCACTGCGATGGTAGTGATAAGGAGATCATGTCCATTATTAAAAAATGCTCAAAAATGAAAGTGCTAAAAAATGTTTGCAACTTGAGCGACTGGAAAGGTCTCGTCGCTGCGATTCTGGCGCCATGAACTGTTCGCAAGATAGAGGTTGTATGCAAAAGTTATAAAGGTTTGAAAGGCCTAACAAACTCAAAAAAATTGACCTTTGACTACATTTAACTTTGTCAAAAATTTCAAAAAAAAAATATAATTTAAAAAAAAATATTTTATTATCATAAATTTTGGGCCTACCAGTGGGTGCCATGTGGCCCCAGGCCGGAGGACGGAGTCATTGTAAAATTTTGGAATCGATGGGTCTTGAACGCAAAACATCACGCCTGCGAGCATAGCGCCCGACCACTGCACCACAGGGTTCATTGTTAACCCATAAGGGCTCCACATATACTTAAGGATTGAAAGAGTTTGTGTTGGCGGAAAAGGGGGCCAACCCCCACTTCACGAGACACTCCATATAACCCAACCCCTGGAACCAGGGGCCAAACAAAAAATGTAACAACGAATAATCCAGCGGTTAGCGCGTTAATTGTTCACATGGCGGGTTATAAAGTTTAATCCAAATGGTTATGCGCGGTTTTCTCGGCGGTCAGTGCAAAGCGATCACATGCGCTTGCCTGACATTAAATTTAACTGCTACTACTGGCGGTTACGGTTGGAGGAACTGCCAATTTCAGCGGCAGAGCCATGTTTGGCGGGTTTATCTGGAGTTCCTCCACATTTAGTGGAGTTTTTTAAGGGATATTGTGCAGTTTCTTGTTTCGGCCATAACTCCTTGGATATTCGACCAATTTTGATGAATGAATAGTCAATTTTTTATATTATTGAAATTCTAAACACATTGGTAGAGGTTTCAAAGCCATCAGAGGTCATCTTGTGCAGGTTTAGCTTCAGGAGAGGTTTCAAGGCACTAGTGCCACTAGGGTGTTTTCAATGTATTGAACATCCATTCTCTATTTTCTGAAAGTGAATAGTCATTCCTGACTAATTCAAGCATTCTGAAGCTGTTTTTACAGAGAGAAAAACCATTTGAGGCTTTTATTCATATTTACTTACCATTTTTGAGCAATAAGATATGAGGGACATTCCATTGGGAGTTGGACTAGCAGATGTAGCCCAGGAGGGGTGAACTGCTTCATCAAGTTTGTTGAGTGTTATTACATGTGATGTTTATTTCTCTATTATTTAATACTGTACAGTGTTATACAAGCAATTTACATGCTTTAACCTCACACAAAAATATTTTTAACTAAGATAAAACCATTTTTTTAACCTGCAAACTTCAGAGAACCTTATGCACACAATTTAATTAATGTTTGGATACTTAGCATAGAAAAAATAATACATTCCATTCAGATCAAGTTGGTATTAGAGCTTAGGTTGAGAATTAGATTGAACTAGAGTTTTACTCTCTGTATTATTATTGTGCAAAGTTTGTTTAACAGGTTGCAAGGTTTTTAATGCTTATTAGGCTAAAGTTTAAGAGAGGAGAAGGTCAATTGGTAAAAGCTCAAAGCAATCCTCAGCCAAGGAGGAAAAGAGTGCCATTATCTCCACCTTCAATTTCACCTCCAAGAGAAGAAGAATAAGCCATAGTCATGTCTTCAAGGGAAGGATAAATACATGAAGAAGTTGATCCCAAGGAGGAAGAAAGAGTGTTCAGAAAATAATTTATTGACTTAACTGAAATGGTGAGAGTCCTTTATCAAGAAAGGAATGAACGACTAAAAGGAGAATGATCTAAACTTCACAAGGAAGAAGAAGGATCTTCAAGAGGTCACAATGATGAAGATAAATCCAAGAATGGTAATGGAGGAAATGGAGACAGTGGAAATTTTCCATCATCACCCTCATCTTCATCTTCATCAACCTCTACTTCATCTTCAGTACACCACAATTCAAAGAACACTGGTAAAAATCCTTTTCTAAAACTTGATGTTAAGTTTGAATTGCAAAATTTTGATGGTGAAGTTAATGCAGAAAAGCTATATAATTGGATTAGGCAATTAGAGGTCTATTTGAGAATTCAAACTTTTCATGATGACGAAACCAAAATTCAGCTAGCTTCATTGAGAATGGAAGGTGCAACTCTTGTTTGTTGGGAAGTCAAGAAAAATGAGGGGATAAAAAATATGGTAAGATTATCTTATCATGGTCTGATTTCATTTCTGCAATAAAACAACAGTTTTATCCATTAGCTCACATGCAGAAAGCCATAATGGACTGGCAAAATTTTAAACTATTGAAAGTGTTAGCACCCAATCTGAACCTCAGGCTGAAAAAGGAAAATCAGGGTAACAACTAAACCACGCTCAGCCTTGTAGCTAGCCCTACAAGGACAGGAGAGGGCTCTCTCCGTAGAATAGATATTCAATGAAATGGTAATGAACTGAATTTTAGGCTAGATATATAAATGGGAAAAGGGATTTTAATAAATGACTGAATTCTCAGGGATGTATGGGACAAAAGGACAACATGAGCTGAGGAATTAAATCGGGAATTAAATCGGGATACAGGGTATTTCATGGGGCAAGATAGGCAGGAGATTTAGCAATCAAATTGAAATAAAATGGAGTGGAAAGACTGTTGAGAAAGCTGAAAATGGCATAATAAATGAATCCTTTTCAGACAGAAGAAAATACACAGAGTGTGAATGATTCCCCAAGGCATAGCATATAAGAATGGATTCTACCTTTCTTACTTGAAAACATTCAACTGGAAATGTTTATGAATGAATTGTGAAACATAACAAAATACATATGAAACATAAAGGAGAGACATATGCTAAAACTCATACCACATGAATCCCATAAATCAGAGCTGCATCACTTTATTTAATTCCCTGCTAAACTGTCAATGGAGTGCAGAGCTCACTGCCACACTATTCCCCTACTTCTGAGTTTTTAGACCTCAGACCTCCAGCCCTTGCAAATAATTAGAATTTACAATAAATAGACAGATTTGCAGGAATACAAATCGATGGGAAGAGGAGGAATCACAACTGAAGATGGAAGGCTAAAAGCTAACAGTCTCTTCGTAAAGGAAGAGCTGCGTTACATTATCTCATTTGAAATTTTCGGATATCCAATGAAGAGGTGAAACCATGTAGCATGGATCCTTTCGAATCATTACTGAAGATGTGACTGTTACATTTTGTTTCTCGCCCCCCTGACGTTTCGCTTTCCGTTAGTCCCTTTGAAGAAAACTGACTTTTTATTAATCTGTTGTTGAAATAAATTGAATTGAATTTATGCTCTCGTGAAGGGAAAAATGCATTTTAAATGGGGAAAAGGGAAGGGAGATGGAGGTGGGACTCGCATAAATCGCAATCACAAATCGGGCAGGGGAGGGATATCATATATGAAACAAACTTCCGATGCGATTTGGATAGGAAAAGCCTTTGTATGAATGCATATAATCAAAATTTTCGGATTACAAAGGGAAAATTCCTTTATTATATGAATGGGCGGATGTATAGTATGGTGGGCCTGGGATCAATCGCAATCGGAGATCGAGAGCAGAGACAATCGCAATCGCAATCGGGAACATGTGCGATGCGATCAATCGGAGGGGCAGTGCGATCGGAGGATTTGCGATGGTGCAATCAAAGGAGGACTTGCGATGGGCTCATCGGGGCATACAAATGAATTTTGTGATTTGTGATTTAATAAAGGGGAGGGGACTTTGGGTTATGTGGGTTATGATATAAAACTTCATAACACAGTTTTCGGGGATGGAAAGGGGAAGTGGTTTACGTGGTGGGGGTTATATATAATGGAAACTTTGATTTTATAATAAAGTTTCAGGGGTAATGGTGGGGAAGTGGTTAGAAATAAATCGCATATTTTTATTAAATGGTTTATAATGCAATATTATAACTGGAAAGAGGGAAAGGGGTTTTTGTAAAGGGATATAAAACTTTAATAAAGCAAGGTTGAAGGGAAAAATGGGAAATAAGGGGTAAAGGGAAATTTACTTCACTTAAGCATGAATTTCAATCCAGAAGTCAGTTTTGAGAGTGTAGTATACCGTTGGAAAGCTCTTTTCGGGCTCTTTCTGATGGATCTACTTTGAAGATGATCTGGCACTGAATATGCTGCAGAAAACCTCTCTGAAGGCAGGGACATCACTTAGTGGAGATAACAACTTCCAAATTGTGACTGAAAGGTTTTCACCTCAAAACATGGTTTTGAGGTGAGGCTTGCATCAAACGAAACAAATGATATCTCTGATCTTCCTGGTGCTGTGACTTTGTATTTATTGACTGCCTCATGACCTCACTGATCTTCATTTGACACTTGACTCATTAATTTGACCATGGCAAGACCTTAGAGACTAACGAGACCCATCGTATGACCTACTGATATGATTTTGAGAATGAAAGTGACTAATGACTGAAGACCATAGGGAGGAAAATTAGCAAGTACCTCGCGAGGGAAAACTGATAAAAATTACTAGCATCAATGAATCCATGACCTAGCGAAATGGTGAAATTTATTCGGTATGAGACACCTAATATGCAAAATGCAAAAGAGAAATTTTGGTCACTGATGGCAGTATGACTAGACTGACATTTCTATATGCCCTTAGTCTTGGATGCTTAGCTTGGTATTCTCCCTTCACCTGCTTGATTATTAGCTCAGACTCACCATACACAGAAATCCTTTTCGCCTTCAACTTCTTCAAGATTTTGAGGCCTGCAATCATAGCTTCATACTCTGCTTCATTGTTAGAGCAGTCAAAATCCAACTTATAAGCACATACTCTAACATTACTAGGGACTCTTTCAGGCTGGAAAACAGGGCTCCGAATCCATATTCCAATGGCAGCTCCATCCTTACCAATAGCTCCATCAAAATCCATACTCCACAAGCCTTCTTCTTCTTCTTGAAGATGCTGGAAATTTGTCTCTTTCTCTTCTTTGTCTTGGCTGATTTCTGGCTGTTCATTATCCCTTTGCTGTTGGCAGGCAAGAGGCTCAGAAGTATTTGCTGCTTTGTCCCTTTCCTGTTTGAGGACTTCTCTGAAATTGTCTGAAATCTCGGGTATCTCCTCTACTTGTACCAACTAAACATCTTCGTCATTTAAACCACCATTTGATAATATGACAAAAGATTCTAAATCTGTGTGGACTGCATTGATGGGATGGTTTACTGGCTTTTCTTTGCTAGTAATCATATATTTCATTTTATTTTTACTATATAACTTTCTCAATTGGCCAAATACAGGGATTGTGGCATAGGAGAAATCAAGCTGTATGGTTCCCTTGAGTTTTGCACCCCAAGACCTAGATAGAAACATTCCAAACCGTGGTGGGACATCAGCAACAACTACATCCATCAAGCCCTTTTTGGCTGGGATTTGATCTAAAGATACTACTAAATCTTTGATGAGACCAACACAGTGGACCCTACTTGAATCAAAAGAATACAAATCATGGTATTTTCTAGTAACATCAAGGCCTAACTTCTCCATGACAGCTTTGGGCATCAAATTATGCGAGGCCCCGGAGTCCAACATGGCGTTATGCAAGATAAACTCATGCAACCTAAGACTTAGGTAAAAGGGGGGAACTTCATTTTCTTCAGACTCTTGTGTGGCTGGACCAAAAATAAGTTCAGGGTAGTCATCCTCCACATTAACCATATCAGAAAGAGGGTCAATTTTCAAGACTTTAGACACCTGACCTTTATATACACTATTCTTCACCAACTCAGTCAGGGGCACAGACACTTTGAGTTTGGAAATTTCATTTTCTAAATTAAAGGAAGGAGCTTTTTCTACCTCTTTAATGGGAGGTTATTCCTTCTCTGTTTGCTCCTTCGCTATGCTCTGTTGGCCCTTTTCATTTTCTGCGTTAGTAGCTGTGGGTGCTTTGCTGGATGAAGGATTGGTCGGCTCTTTTCCTTTCTTCTGTGCCTCGTCCTTCATTTGGAGTTATTTTCTCTTTTGAATGGGACTGATTGTGAAGTTTCTATTCCTCAGGGAATACTGCCTTTGCTGGGCTGATAAAGCGTTCATAGACCCTCTCTGGTAGTCATCAGATTCTTCTTCTAACACTACTTCATTTTCCAAAATGAAATCTTCGTCCCCTTGAATGTCTGGAGTCGTCACTGTGTATTCTTCGTCTTCTGTGAGGAAAATGGGCACACCGTCAGCTGTGAAAAAATGATTGGTTTCAAACAGAGGACTATCTTCATCTGAGTCAGTCTTTTGCACGTAGTTCTGCTGCAAAGGCATTTTTATCTGCTGTTGTGGTGCTGCTTGGTCCTACGCCCTTTGTTCTCTCTGTCTAATTCTGAATTGCGGCTGTTGTTGTCCTCTAAAATTCGTATTTCTTATTTGGGGTTCAGGTCTATCCAAAATCGTTAATCGATCAACCATCTTTTCCATTGTACGAATCAGTGTGTCCATTTTGCTGTCCGAAGGGGAGGCTTCCTCTTTCACCACGACTTTCTTTTCAGCTCTTGCTCAAGCTCTTCTAGCCAGCAGATTAGCTTCAACGCTTACTGCTATCCTCTGCATTTCTTCAAGTGACGGCGGATCTCTTTCACGCAGTTGATATGCCATATCGACATCAAAACCATTCGGAAACCTCAGCATAGCTGAATCCACATGAGTTTTGAGGTTAGCCGGAATAGCATTGTATACAACATTGAATCTTAAACAATAGTCTTGCACAGTTTCACCCACATTTCTTTTAATATTCTCATATTCAGAAAGAGTTTGGTGTGGATTCCTTTTCACCTCCCACCGGTCTAAGAAATGTGTGTGTAACTCCTGTAAAGTACGAATTGAGCCAGCTGGTAAAGCTCTGAACCACTTTCTAACTTCACCTCTGAAGCTTTGGACAAACAACCTGGTAGCTACATTCTCTTCTTCTACTTCATGCAAGTCAAAAAAGTCATTCATCTTGTCAACATGTTGCTAGGCTGTAATGCCCTGAGTGGCATCAAAGATAGTAATTTTACTTTGATAGTCAGCAGGCATATCATTGAGAACCTGAGGTAAAACCAAGGGTGCATACCGAGCAACCATGACTCTGGGTGGGTTTACAACAGGATTTGCAGGATTCGGAGGAGGTGTTGTTGGAGGAGAGGATAAATGGGAGTTGACTGAAGGGGATGCTGATGAATTATGAGGGGGCAATGCTGCTCCTGATGATTCTGAAGGCTCAGGAATATAAGTTGCAGTGATGGACTGAGGAGAATTCAAAATGTAGTCATCAATGGAGGAATTTGCTCTTTGAACTTCAATATCCACAAGGAATTCTAAATCTAAAACTGTGTCTTCGAGTGCAGTTTCAGACTTACTTATAAACAAGGAGAACTCAAAACTCTCGTCAAAAGAAAGCTCTTCTACAAAAAACCACTCACTGGGCCAAGTGTGGGACCTGGAAATAGGTGTAGGACTTAGTGATACCTTCTGTCTTCTGACTATTCATGGGATACGATTTGGATTTTCAAACATAGGGGGAGGGTTTGGATCAGGGTTAGCCCTTGTATATATTCTTGAAGCCAGTGTGGTCAACTTACTACTGTACAATATTTATATCAGCCTAAAAAACTCTGAAGTATCATCATCGAGACTTTACAAGAAAAATATTACTGGGGTGATAAATATTCTATGCAAAAAGTTTGTAAATGTCTCCCCAGCAGAGTCGCCAAAGATGTTAGCACCCAATCTGAACCTCAGGCTGAAAAAGGCAAATCAGGGTAACAACTAAACCACACTCAGCCTTGTAGCTAGCCCTACAAGGACAGGAGAGGGCTCTCTCCATAGAATAGATATTCAATGAAATGGTAATGAACTGATTTTTAGGCTAGATATATAAATGGGAAAATGGATTTTAATAAATGACTGAATTCTCAGGGATGTATGGGACAAAAGGACAACATGAGCTGAGGAATTAAGTCGGGATACAGGGTATTTCATGGGGCAAGATAGGCAGGAGATTTAGTAATCAAATTGAAATAAAATGGAGTGGAAAGACTGTTGAGAAAGCTGAAAATGGCATAATAAATGAATCCTTTTCAGACAGAAGAAAATACATAGAGTGTGAATGATTCCCCAAGGCAGAGCATATAAGAATGGATTCTACCTTTCTTACTTGAAAACATTCAACTGGAAATGTTTATGAATGAATTGTGAAACATAACAAAATACATATGAAACATAAAGGAGAGACATATGCTAAAACTCATACCACATGAATCCCATAAATCAGAGCTGCATCACTTTATTTGATTCCCTACTAAACTGTCAATGGAGCGTAGAGCTCACTGCCACACTATTCCCCTACTTCTGAGTTTTTAGGCCTCAGACCTCCAGCCCTTGCAAATAATTAGAATTTACAATAAATAGATAGATTTGCAAGAATACAAATCGATGGGAAGAGGAGGAATCACAACTGAAGATGGAAGGCCAAAAGCTAGCAGTCTCTTCGTAAAGGAAGAGCTGCGTTACATTATCTCATTTGAAATTTTTGGATATCCAATGAAGAGGTGAAACCATGTAGCGTGGATCCTTTCGAATCATTACTGAAGATGTGACTGTTACATTTTGTCTCTCGCCCCCCTGATGTTTCGCTTTCCGTTAGTCCCTTTGAAGAAAAATGACTTTTTATTAATCTGCTGTTGAAATAAATTGAATTGAATTTATGCTCTCGTGAAGGGAAAAATGCATTTTAAATGGGGAAAAGGGAAGGGAGATGGAGGTGGGACCCGCATAAATCGCAATCGCAAATCGGGCGGGGGAGGGATATCATATATGAAACAAACTTCCAATGCGATTTGGATAGGAAAAGCCTTTGTATGAATGCATATAATCAAAATTTTAGGATTACAAAGGGAAAAGGCCTTTATTATATGAATGGGCGGATGTATAGTATGGTGGGCCCAGGATCAATCGCAATCGGAGATCGGGAGTAGGGACAATCGCAATCGCAATCGGGAACATGTGCGATGTGATCAATCAGAGGGGCAGTGCGATCAGAGGATTTGCGATGGTGCGATCAAAGGAGGACTTGCGATGGGCTCATCGGGGCATACAAATGAATTTTTTGATTTGCGATTTAATAAAGGGGAGGGGACTTTGGGTTATGTGGGTTATGATATAAAAATTCATAACACAGTTTTCGGGGATGGAAAGGGGAAGTGGTTTACATGGCGGGGGTTATATATAATGGAAACTTTGATTTTATAATAAAGTTTCAGGGGTAATGGTGGGGAAGTGGTTAGAAATAAATCACATATTTGTATTAAATGGTTTATAATGCGATATTATAATTGGAAAGAGGGAAAGGGGTTTTTGTAAAGGGATATAAAACTTTAATAAAGCAAGGTTGAAGGGAAAAATAGGAAATAAGGGGTAAAGGGAAATTTACTTCACTTAAGCATGAATTTCAATCCAGAAGTCAGTTTTGAGAGTGTAGTATACCGTTGGAAAGCTCTTTCCGGGATCTTTCTGATGGATCTGCTTTGAAGATGATATGGCATTGAATATGCTACGGAAAAATTCTCTGAAGGCAGGGACATCACTTAGTGGAGATAACAGCTTCCGAATTGTGACTGAAAGGCAAAGTATTATGTTTTCACCTCAAAACATGGTTTTGAGGTGAGGCTTGCATCAAACCAAACAAATGATATCTCTGATCTTCCTGGTGCTGTGAATTTTTATTTATTGACTACCTCATGACCTCGCTGATCTTCATTTGACACTTGACTCATTAATTTGACCATGGTGAGACCTTAGAGACTAACGAGACCCATCGTATGACCTACTGATATGATTTTGAGAATGAAAGTGACTAATGACTGAAGACCATAGGGAGGAAAATCAGCAAGTACCTCGTGAGGGAAAACTAATAAAAATTACTACCATCAATGAATCCATGACCTAGCGGAATGGTGAAATTTATTCGGTATGAGACACCTAATATGAAAAATGCAAAAGAGCAATTTTGATCACTGATGGCAGTATGACTAGACTGAAACTAATAGAAAGGAAAAAATGTTCAAGTGTATACCCAAGAATTTAGAAGAGCTCTTTTACTAGGAGTAGATTTTCATAGCCAAGACACTTTACTCAAGTATATACGAGGTTTACATACTTACCTAAGACATACCATTCTTATGTTTAACCCTACAAGCCTAGATGAGGTTTGTGTTCAAGCCATACATTTAGAGGCAAGGGGAAAACAAAACTTGGATGGGAATGAGGAAAGTGAGTTTAAAGGCAAATGGAAGAAAAAGAGAAATGAAAATTCTAGAAAAGAGAAGAGAAAATTCTTCTGCAAACACTATTCTAAAACTAGCCATGATGAGGACCATTGTTGAAAACTTCATCCAGAGTTGAAACCAGAAAGTTTTAAAGCCAAAGAGAAAGCCAAGGAGAAAGGCAAGATAGTTGCAATAGCAGAACAAGGCCTAGGGTCTGAATCAGGAGATGAAAAAAAGATCATAGCTATGGGACTAAAGAACTTGAAGGGGAAAGAGAATGAAAATAAACCCAGTTCTAGCATTTCTAACTGTCACATAGAAGCTCCAAGTGAAGAAAAGAGAATTGAACTATTTCATGTGAGGGTCATTTCCAAACATACCAAGGTTGACACACTATTTGACAGTGGGTCGCAAGCGAACCTTATTTCTGAAGACTTAGTCAAGAAACTTAATCTTGAGACCATTCCACATCCAAAACCATATCCAATTGGTTGGATTTGTAAGGATGCAAATTTACAGGTTTCAAAGTAGTGCATGTTGCACTTTGCAATAATAGCACATTTTATTGACAAAGTTGAATTAGATGTTGTTCTGCTTGATATAACAGGTATGGTGTTGGGAAGTCCTTACTTGTATGACAGGAAAGCTATCTTCCATCTCCATGAGAACAAGTACCATTTATTCAAAGATGGCAAGGAGTACATTGTGATAGCTCATTGCAACAAACTAGACTCTTCTTTAGTTAATGCAAGGTAGATGAAGAGGCTCGTCAATGCAAGTCAAAACTTGACATTGATGATGATTAAACAAAGGGAAGTTTTACATAATCCTTTTCATGTAAATGCTGATGTAAATAATGAGCTGTTTCATTCTGAAAGCAGATTGTCTTTGAAATAAGATGACAAGCAGTTGCAACAATCGTTTTTGGTGTTGAACGATGCTGAAAACAAAGTGTCAGTGCAAGAAGTTGCAAAGGTCCAAGAGAGGGAAAAGAAACTTAGAAAATAAGGCATAATATTCAGCAATGATCATTTCTGGTTTCATAAAGGCAGGCTACAATGGAGAAGAAACTTGGTCAGGAATCGACACAATTTCAAAGAAAATTATGCAAAAAATCGCCATAAGGACAGGATGCAAGGTGAAAGTAATTTTTAGTTTCCTTTGATTATAGAACAATGTAGAAACAATATGTTTACTGCAAAGTTAAGTTGTTGTTCTGCAAGTTTCGAAAATGTGCAGCATGACAATGTCAAAGTCAAAAGTCAATGGAATCAAGGAAAAAATTGTCATTTCAGGAAAAGATCCAATTAATGAAATTAGGGAAATTTTAGTGGATTAAGATTGGAAGAGTGGGGACACAGTCTCCTCATCTTCATGTTCAGTAGTCCATAGAGCTTTTGGGGTCCAAAATCTTCCCAGTGAGGAGGTTTGATCAAGAGATCATGTCCATTGTTAAAAAATGCTAAAAAATGAATGTGCTAAAAAATGTTTTCAAACAGAGGTCGTATGCAGAAGTTATGAAGGTTTGAAAGGCCTAGTAAACTCAAAAAAATTGACCTTTGACTACATTTGACTTTGTCAAAAATTTCAAAAAAAAAAAAAAAATTGAAATAAAATAATTTTTTTATTATAAATTTCGGGCATATCAATGGGCGCCACATGGCTAGCCTAGAGGCCGCCACGTGGCCCCAGGCCGGAGGACGGAGTCATTGTAAAATTTTGGAGTCGGTGGGTCTTGAACGCAGAACCTCTCAGCCGCGAGCATAACGCCCGACCACTACGCCACAGGGTTCGTTGTTAACCCATAAGGGCTCCACATATACTTAAGGTTTGAAATAGTTTGCGTTGGCAGCAAAGGGGGTCAACCCCCACTTCATGAGACACTCCATATAACCCAGTGCCTGGAACCAGGGGCCAAACAAAACCGTAACAACAAATAATCCGACAGTTAGCGCGTTAATTGTTCACATGGCGGGTTATAAACTTTAATACAAATGGTTATGCGCAGTTTTCTTGGTGGTCAGTGCAGAGCAGTCACATGCACCCGGATGAAATCAAATTTAACTGCCAGTGCTGGCGGTTATGGTTGGCGGAACCACCAATTTCGGCAGCAGAGCCATGTTTGGCGGGTTTATCTGGAGTTCCTCCACATTTAGTGGAGTTTTTAAAGGGATATTGGGCAGTTTCTTGTTTTGGCCATAACTCCTTGGATATTTGACCAATTTTGATATTATCGACATTATGAACACATTGGTAGAGGTTTAAGAGCCATCATAGGTCATCCTGTGCAGGTTTTTCTTCAGGAGAGGTCAAGGAGCCACTGGGGCCACTAGGGTGTTTTCAGTGTATTGAACATCCATTCTCTGTTTTCTGCAAATGAATAGTAATTCCTGAATAATTCAAGCATTTTGAAGCTATTTTTATAGAGAGCATAACCATTTGAGGATTTTATTCACATGTACTTACCATTTTTGAGCAATAAGATATGAGGGACATGCCATTGGGAGCTGGACCAACAGATGTAGCCCAGGAGGGGTGAACTGCTTCATCAAATTTTCTGAGTATTGTTACATGTGATGTTTATTTATCTGTTATTTACTGCTGTACAGTGTTATACAAGAAATTTACATGCTTTAACCTCACACAAAAATCTGTTTAACTAAGATAAAACCATTTGTTTCACCTGCAAACTTCAGAGAACCTTATGCACACAATTTAATTGCTGTTTGGATACTTAGCACAACAAAACTAATACATTCCATTCAGATCAGGTAACCATCACCAAGATCCAAAAGGTGGAACCTGAGGATCTAGAGGAGGGGGAGCACCTCTTCCACTCTCAAATGTGGGTAAAGGGTTCGCTGGTGCAGTTCATCGTTGACAGTGGGAGCCATAAGAAATTGATATTAGCTAAGGTCGTTAAGAGATTGAAGCTGTTGACAATGTTGCACCCACTAGCATACACCATCGGGTGGCTCCACCAAGGATGAGACATCCATGCCAGCCAGTAGTATTTCTTGCCTTATATCATCAATCCTTTTGTAGATGAGGTATTGTGCGATGTTACCCCTCTTGAAGTCAGTGATTTTTTATTAGGTTAGCCATACCTATGGAAACATCATGTTGTATATGAATCCCAAACTTGTTCTATTATTATTACTTTGGGTCGTAAGTTGAACATGATACCAGAGGTAGCACCACCCATCGCCTTTTCTTTGATCTCTGCTAAACAATGTAGTAAGATCATTTCCCAGACCGAGAAATTTGTCTTCCTTATGCTTCACCCTTAGAATAAGAGGAAGATTATTGCCACATCCATATCCTCTAGACATAGCTCCTCTGCATAACAACAATAGATGGAGAAGGTCGTGGAGGAGTACACGGACATCTTCACCTCACCCACAGGGGTACCCCTACACTGTTAGGTTAAGAACTCCATCGATCTGACCTCGAGTGCACCGCTACATAATGGAATAATCTACTGACACTCTGTTATTGAGAATGATGAAATCAATAGGTAGATTTAGGAGCTATTCCAGGAAGGGCACACCAGGCCAAGCTCCTCACCCTATGGGAGCCTGATCGTGTTCGTACGAAAGAAGGATGAAACCTATAGGATCTGTATTGACTATCATACACTTAATAAGATCAATGTCTGGAATATGTATCCAATACCACATATAGATAACATTTTCAACCAACTCAAGGGGGTGAAATATTTTCGCAATATTGACTTGAATTTCGGTTACCACTAGGTACCAATTGAACCGTCTGATGTGTGGAAGACTGCCTTCAAATCTAAGGAGGGCCTTTTCAAATAGATGGTCATACATTTTGGGTTGACGAATTCCCATGAAACCTTTGTGAGGCTAATGGATGACATCTTGTGGCCCTTCACCAACTCATTTGTAGTAGTATATTTGGACAACATCCTGATATTCAGTCAGAGTTGGGAAGATCATGTACACCATATTCGACAAGTTGTCCAAACCCCGCGACAACATAAATTGTGTGCCAATTTGGAGAAATGCACTTTTGGCATGACCCAGGTTCAATATCTGGGGTACATCATTGATGAGCAGGGTGTGCATGTCGGCAAAAACAAGATACAATTTATTCGGGATTGGTCCGCCCTAACCACTCTAATAGAGCTCCACAACTTTCTGGCTCTTGCCAATTTCTACTGCAGGTTCGTGTTGGGTTTCTCTCATATTACCTGGCCTTGAAGTCAAGTCACCAAGGGTGGAGCGAAAGCAAAGTTATTTTGGTGTGAACCCCAACAAAATAAATTTTCCTATTTGAAGCATCACCTATGCTTTACACCAGTGCTCACATTATGATACTGCAACAACCATTAAAGATTGAGACATATTCCTATGACTATGCTATTGACATAGTTCTTACTCAGTAGGGGTATCTAGTGGCATATCACAGGGAGACACTTTTAGACACAGTCTGAAATTATCCCACCTATGAAAAAGAGATGCATTCCATAGTGCAGGCCTACCAACAATGGAAGCATTACATTTTGGGGAAGGAAATAATCTTCCACATAGACCACCGACCCCTGCAGTTCATACAAACACAAGTAAAATTTCTGAAAAATCGCCCTAAAAAATGGTCCAAATACATGCAACAGTTCCATTTGAACATTAAGTACAAGAAGTGCAGAACCAATAATGTTGTAGACTTCCTCAACCAACTTCGGATCATGGTGTTGACCGGTATGCTCTACTCTTATGGAAACGAGACTTCGGAAAGGAAAAAAATTTAGAAGACTGATCGAGAATTCGACACCAGATATCAGATACTCCGGGAAGGTGAAAATTTCCAGTTTCACCTTGAGGACACACTATTATGCCACTTATGAAACCTCTGTGTTCCTTCAAGCAAGCGTGCCAAGATGATTTGGGAGGTGCACTACAGTAGAGTCGCTGGACATTTTGGGGTCGAAAAGACAGTGGAAATGCTGCATAAGTATTTTTATTGGCCAAACCTTCAACAGGACGTTGGGAAGTAGATTAGATATTGCACTGCCTACGCCATTTCCAAACCTACAATCAAGAATCAAGGCCTTTATACTGCTTTTTCTACTCCTAGCCATCCTTGGGAATTCATATCCATGGACTACATGTCGTGCATTCCTTCTACCAAGCATGGAAACGACTATGTTTTCATGGTCATTGAAAAATTCTCCAAGATGGCTATTATGACGGCCTACAAGAAGAGTATCACCACATAAGCCACTGCCAAAATATTCTTTGAACAAGTGTGGTTACACTTTGGGATCCCACAATACATTATCTCATATTTGGGTAGAAGGTCCTAAGTGCATTATGGTCAAGCCTCTATTCGTTATTAG
Source organism: Pinus albicaulis (assembly GCA_034641835.2). Lineage (NCBI taxonomy): Eukaryota > Viridiplantae > Streptophyta > Pinopsida > Pinales > Pinaceae > Pinus > Pinus albicaulis. The sequence continues at coordinate 1,048,235,068 of CM076580.1, forward strand.
ATACCAAGATCAATAAGTCATGACCTTCCACCCCCAAACTGATGGCTAGAGAAAGGTCATTAATAGGATGATCATGCAAATCCTGCACATGTACAACTCGAAGCATCCATACACATGGGATGAAAGGCTCCCCTATGTCCATTACAACTACAACAAAGCTCTCTATAGCTCAACTAGCCACAACCCCTTTCAAGTGGGACAAGGATGTACCATTAATGTTGTTATACCACTTGCAGCGACTAAGGAATATTCAGATCATGTCCAGTCTGAAGCCAACAAAGCTAAAAAATTCATTGAACACATTCGCCAGTAGGTCCATGACATATTGGACATAGAAAATGTAAGTAAAAATAGCGCCATGTCCAACATCGGGTGCCACACAAGTTTTAAGTGGGTGACAAAGTTTTGTTACATTTGCAAAAGGAGTGCCTCACTAGGGCCTACCGCAAACTTCGACCGCTCTGATATGGGCCTTACACAATCACTAAGGCTGTAGGGGACTATGAATTCGAGCTCAACACTCCACCTAGTATTCAATGCGGATCGACTACGACCATACATTACCCCATTGTTGGACACATTAGACATTGCTGAGCAGTTGACACACATAGAGCTCAACCCAAGCTACCTCAAACATGCCATAACTGATAGGATCATGGAAACAAAAATAAAGAACACTTTACAACATAGGATCCATCTATATCGAGTTTTCAAAGCCGACTAACTCCTTCACCAAGGCAAGTGGCTCACCAAGGACCAGGTTCAACAAAAATTTCCTCACCTCATGTAGGCTCTGCACGTAATGGAGGCCATTGATACCTAATGGGGGAAGACTGATCTAGTTGGATATTAGTGGCCACCTGTCTATTCCACCTGTAACTCTAGTCGGTTTCATCAATTTCCTTGTTTATAACACAATTGACTATTTTTAGCATTTTTTCAGTCCTGACCTTTTGAAGTTGTTTTGACCCCGTTAATGGTCTTTTCTTGAAGTCTACAACAGGCTCATATAATTCTAATGAGGTATCATAAATTCCAAATAGAGATCACATGACCAAGTTACGACCCTGAGAAGTTGGCTGCCCAAATAACCCCAACAAGAAGCACAAACTCTTGGCGTTCCATCTCCTAGGGTTAGGTTTTTAGTTGTTTAGGGTTCCCCTTTGATGTTCAATAATAAAAAAATCCCTTGAGCCTCATTGTAACATAGTTCAGAGGCATGTAGCTTCCACATCACTTCTCAAAGATAAGCTCCCATTGCCTGAACTAGTTATTTCCATTTTGTATGTAAGCATATTACAATTATTTTATATTAATGAAATGAGAATTTATTTATGTTGCATCTCTATGTTTATGTTTATTTCTGTATTCTGTTGTGTTCCTGCATAACTCCGGATCAAGTGCGCACATTTGTATTTTTTATTAACAAATTTCATCTAATGTTAGACAATTCATTTCCAGAAAGTAATTAATATTCCTATTTTCCGTAACTTCAAAATTAATTTTGTAATTTCTTGGAAATATTCAAGCTTTGATGGGACATAATTCCCCTAGTGGAGAGAATTCTAGTTTTTGTATTTTTCAGTGCCTGAAAAATAATTTTAAAATCGAAGGGTTAATTTTGTGAATAGATAGTCCATTGACAAGTGCTTTAACACTAACACTGACACTGACATTGGCACTATCATGCTACAACTCTACCCAATGATGCCAGAACTAGCGGTTGCAGGTTCTTTAAGTAAATGTGCAGAGATATTTCATTATGCGAAGAGTTTTGTGTGGAAATTGGTAGTTGCAGGTCCTTTATGTAGCTGTACAAGGAGATTTCAATGTGTGAAGAGCTTTGCGCTGAGAGGTTTCACTGTGTGGAGAACTTTTATTATGCAGAGAGTTTTGTGTGTAGTTTTCTTTGCATTCAACACAACCTTTAATGAATTAATTATCGATATTTGGATTTCAAAGATATGGATTATCTAGTATTAAAATATTGCAAATAATATATAATAATAATGATGCAGAAGAAATGTGCAGAGATAGAATGCATGCGGAAGTGCGAAACATTGCAAAGATATAGATTATTTAGTATTAAGCTATTACCAATATTATATAATAATAAGGATGTGGGAGAATTGTGCACACATTTATACAAGTTATTAACAAATTTGATCTATTGTTAGATAATTCATTATCTAGAGAGTTTTGTGCGGAAAATTTTCATTGTACGAAGAGATTTGTTTAGAGAGATTTCATTATGCATAGAGTTTTGATCAGAGATATTTCATTGTCCAGAGAGTTTTCTCCGCACTTGACACAACCTTTAATCAATTAATTAGCAGTAGAGGTAGCGACTATGCTACATTGCAACTATTACTCTTGTTTTAAATATATTTTTCATTTTAATATAATTTGATTTAGTTGTTAGTTTAGATCTAACTTTTATTTTGAATATTTCGTTTTATTTCTATTTTATTTAAATTAGTTTTAAATTTTATTATCATAGTTTAATTTTAGTATACTTTAGTTTTACTTAATTTGATTTTGTTTTATTTTAGCGTATTTAGATTTTAGTCTAGATTTAGTGTGCATTTAATTATTATATATATATATATATATATATAATAGTCAAGGTTAATTATTATTATTATTATTATTAATTTAATTTTGTTCAATTTTAGTGAGTGCTAATTGCATGTAGAGGCGCTCTACAACCCAGTATAAGGTAGATGTGTAGACCTTAGATGTCATGTAAGAAATATTGTATGTCAACATTTTTAATGTTGACTATATTATAACCAATAATAATAATTACGCTGTAAAGCGTCCCTCTTTGAAAACAAATCTCCCAAAATGCCACGTGTACCATTGTGAACCATTGATTTTGATGTTAGACGATTGAAATAGTGTCTACCTTAGGATTAAATATTGTTATTATAATGAGCTACAGAGGAAAACCATTTTAGAAATAATGGACTTCATCCTCGCTCAGTAATATGATCACAGCAAGAATCTGCGAACTTGTGTGGTGGGAACGTTGGGTACATAGCGCCAGAGCTCGTACACACAAATGCTAATGAGGAATAAATACTTATTCAGTGGCTTGTATAAATTACTTATACACACATACCTCTATCGACAACCTCTCTTTCATGGAATTTCAGGGTGTGGACGAGGCATCAATATTCCAAGAAAACTTATAGGAAAGAATGATGCATCAAGTGTATCAGGGGTCCCCATTTCTTCCTTGACCCAGCAAGGCCATGTTCTGATGATCATTGATGAAAATTTTGTTGCACACAACACTTCTTCTGTCACCTTCACGGTGTGGAATAAATCTCTAGTATTCAATGATAGTGGCTACACACTCTTTGATTCCTCTGGAAACCTGGTTTTCAAAGCCAATAATTACGCATATGATGCCAGACACCAACTCTTTCTCATGGATGCTGCAGGGAACGTGCTTCTCACTTTGCTCCATAAGGTAATTAATTTTCACAACTCCAATATCTTGAACTTTGAGCACAATTTATGGATTTACATATGTGGTTTGATTTTTTTTGTGGGTTTAGTAGAGATTAAATTTTAACGATCGATGGGAAGCATACAGAGGTGATGGCTATGGGTGTGGGATTAAGCCAATGTTTAGTGTTATAAATTCAACGTTGACAGTCTTCTCTAGCAAACCCTCTGCCAAAGTAGCGTTAAACCCTTCAAAGAGACAAAATACAAAGCTTTGTGATTATGAAATCGAGGGATCCCTCTGTAATCCAAGCTCCTCATTCACAGTATTTGGCTCTTCTTGACAGATTATCGCTCAGGTTTTCTCTTGAATAAAACCTAATTTGATTTATTTCATAATTTTCCTTCTCATAGGGTTAGTGAAATCCATAGCTCACCGTTATTCATTCACTGATTCAATGGTGCAGGCAAAACGAAAAGTAGCGAAACCAGAGATCATGTTTGGAAAGACGTTCTAAGCCTTTTGATGCAGCCCGGAGTTGATCAAGCCTTCATCATGGGACTCCTCATCATATTCAATCAGTTTTTTAGTAGGTAACAGTAATGAGGGAAAATTTTGGATAATAAAAGTGATCTGTTATCTGTTCGTATGTAGTGTTAGGGCTTTATTATATCATTATAGGGATGAGCTAGCTATTCAACCTGTGATGGATTCGAAACAAGGAGCACATTCTTCTTTATATTACCTATTCGGTCGATTCCTTGACACTGTGAAGTGCCATTGAATTTCGAGAGACAGAATCTGGTGAAAAAAATTGAGATAAAATCTTGATTTATGTTATTTAAACTAGCTTTTTTACTGTAAATATAGATTCAACACCCTAAAATACCCCTAGGACACTTCGATTGTGCAAGTTACCCATCAAATTTATGTTTTCAATAAATTCTTGCTGGATTTTAAAGAAATTAGATCGGGAAAAATCCACTAGAAAAGCTTTCAAAAAGTCGCACTAAAGACAACTCCATAAATATTTATCACCGTGTACGAACTGGATTTTATGATCTGTACAGTGTAAAGTAGTAAATATACTTGATACACTTGGCTGAGGAAAATTTAATGGATTAGCTTCTGTAATTATTCGTTAAGTGTATCTCTCGATTATCAAAATTGGGTTGCCCTATTATTTCCATACACAAGAATTTTTACCTTATATGAGTTTAGGCAAACATGGCTACAAAGATGTACATAAATTTTAGATAAATGCGGCAAAATTGGATATAAAGGCGTATTTCTATCCTAGAGAGATGTCTTATTTACGTGATGTTTGAATTAATCCTGAAAATTTGAAATTTATGGAAAATTTATATAGAGGTTTTCTAAATTTATACAAATAAAGATAATAGGCATAAGATTTAGTGGTTCATTAAATATAGTGATGTTATGTTTAATTAAATTATGAATGAAAAATATACACAAGAATGTTTGCCTTCTCCGAGTTTAGGGAAACATGGCTACAAAGGTGAACTTATATTTTAAATAAATGAGGCAAACATATGGATACAAAGGCGTATTTCTATATTAGCTCGCTGTCATATCTATGTAATTTTTGAGTTAATGGTTACAATTCAAAATTTATGGAAATTTATATAAACGAATTGCTTAGTTTATATAAATAGAGGTAATAGTAATAAGGTCAAATAGTTAATTTATATGTTAAACACTGTTTTAGAAATATGGTGATGTTTAATTGATTTTTGAATGAATATATATATATATATATATATATATATATATATATATATATATATATATATATATATATATATGAGTGAAAATGTGAAGTTGGGTTACACTTTTGCCTTTTTTGAGAAAAACTTTCATTTTTTCGGTTCTTCAACTTTTTGCAAGCTAAAACAAATTTTTAAATTTTAGAATTTCATTTTGCGATAAAAATAAAAGTTGTCGAAATTTTCATTAGCTTTCTATTACTCATTTCTTGGAATTTTTTTATACACATTTGATATGTCAACTTAGCAATTCTTTCTGTGTGTGTTTTTTAACAATCAAAGGATTCATAAGAAGTCATGTTAATACACAATGTTGTATTCTTTGAAAATTTATGTTTTTGAGAAACAAAATGTGTTACAATAATCCAGATAGAGTCTACTTCGGGTTCATCATATTTACAAAACCAATGGATGCATATCATAATTACTAGAATTTTTTGAACTGGTCCAATATGAAAAAACTGCAAGTTTTGAATATGTTTCGCGACGCAAGAAATTTCTTAACATATAAGTTATAAACTAAAAATCTAAAAGCTACCCATTAGAGACGATAGACCAATGTAATGCACCATAGTTTTTTCAATGTTTTTTACAATTTATTTTGGAAGATACAGAATTATGATTTCACAGAATCACAATGAACTTCAGATACGTATTCAGAGCTTGGCTCTGCATAATTGCTGACGCGTTAGTTTGGCCGAACTCTTAAAAAAAATTTGACCGAATTACGTTTTGCGCCGACGGCCCGTCAAGTCTAACGACATAAAAGTTCGGTCGAACTTTTACCTAACTTTACGTCGGCTGGAAAAAAATGCGGAGCCCCTCTAAAAAAATGCGGAGCCCCTCTAAAAAAACATTTCGCGGCAATATAAATTGCCGCGAAATCATTCATTATTTTCACACATTTGGTCGGATTTTACAAAGGTCTTGGGTCTTGGTCTGATTTTGCAAAGAATTGTTTTGGGTTTTAGATTGTTTTGGGTTTTAGGACTTTTCTTGGAGGCACATTCAAAGAACATTGGGTTTAAGGACTTTTCTTGGAGGAACATTCAAAGGAATTTCTTGGAGGAACATTCAAAGGACATTTCTTGGAGGTGTGTGATACATTTTTTGGATGTTTTTTGGGCTTCATTTTTTTTGAAAGTACGGATTTGGGCTTAATTTTCATGGAGGTATGTGATAAATTTTTTGGATGTTTTTTGGGCATGAGTTTTTTTGAAGGTATGGATTTGAGCTTAATTTCGAAAGGACTCTTTTTAGGCTTAATATTAAAAGGAAATTTTTTGGACATTTTTTGGAAGTATTTTTTAAAGTGATATTTTTTTAGAGGTTTTTTTGAAGTATTTTTTAAAGTGACATTTTTTAAGAAGTTGAAATTAATTTTCAGTGGACATTTTTTGGAGGCATTTTTTGAAGTGACATTTTTTTAGAGTACGTGTTGTGGGTTGAAGTAAATCTTTTAAAATGATTTTTTAAAATGAGTTTTTGTCTAACTTTTTAAATGAAATATTTTTGTAGGACTTGGATGGAGAATCTTTAATATGATTTAGCTATTCCAATAAAAAATGACAACCACGAATGTTATTTTGCTGACATGTTTTGCTGGCATTACTCTTTTTTCAAATAGAGCTCAATTGATATGGTTAGTTGGATCGAAAAACTATGTTCTTCCCATTGGAAATTTTTTCACTCAAACAAGAGTATGTAGAGATCAAAAGAAATCTTAATATTACTTGAGTACAATCAAGTGTTCCAAACATTTTCCCACATGATTAAAACTCGTATTGATTGAGCCTTCTCTGAGCTTTTCCATTTCACTAGATACCTTCATTGACCTCTAAAAAGTAGTTGATGGGCTATATGTTTTGTCTCTCTTTCCCATATAAATCCCTTTAATTTTGATTGGAAAGATAAGAAGTACATATATGTTTGTTGAATTGGGGTCAATGTCATTAATGCACTCAACTAGGAAGCCTTGTTGATTTATAAATTGGGAAATTGATGACATTAGTAATCACCTAAATCTACACTTTGGATGTGTGACTTTGTCAAAAGAAGATTGCCTTGAGTTATTATATGGAGAAGAAATTTAACCTTTCTATCCTGTGAATAAGATGAACTATTTCAGATTTTTCCTTTTTGAATTTTATTCAACTAGAGAAATGCTTATGCAATATTTAACCTTTCTATCTCTTTGAATATGATATGATTTTCCTTTTTAAATTTTATTCAATTGCTGAAACTACTATGCACTAATTGACGTGTGAAACTCACATTATTACTTCACATGCCAAATGTACTTCAACCATCCACGAATTGAGTTTTAAAAACTTTTTAATTATATCACAACATTACTTCACATGCCATGTCAATTGTAGTTCAACTATCCAATAAAAACATTTAACATTATATCACATGCCAAATGTAGATCAACCAACCAAAACTTAAAAGTTTTAATTTAGCAAAAAATTATAGATCACAACATTACTTCACATGCCAAATGTACTTCAACCATCCAAAACTTGAGTTTTAAAAACTTTTTGATTATATCAAAACATTAGTTCACATGTCATGCCAATTGTAGTTCAACTATCCAATAAAAACATTTAACATTATATCACATGCCAAATGTAGATCAACCATCCAAAACTTAACTTTTATTTTAACAAAAAATTATAGATCACAACATTACTTCACATGCCAAATGTACTTCAACCATCCAAAACTTGAGTTTTAAAAACTTTTTGATTATATCAAAATATTACTTCACAGGTCATGCCAATTGTAGTTCAACTATCCAATAAAAACATTTAACATTATATCACATGCCAAATGTAGATCAACCATCCAAAACTTAACTTTTAATTTAACAAAAAATTATAGATCACAACATTACTTCACATGCCAAATTTACTTCAACCATCCAAAACTTGAGTTTTAAAAACTTTTTGATTATATCACAACATTACTTCACATGCCATGCCAATTGTAGTTCAACTATCCAATAAAAACATTTAACATTATATCACATGCCAAATGTAGATCAACCATCCAAAAATTAACTTTTAATTTAACAAAAAATTATACATCACAACATTACTTCACATGCCAAATGTATTTCAACCATCCAAAACTTAAGTTTTAAAAACAAAACAAATTATAACACAACATTACTTCACATGCCAAATGTAGTTCAAAAGCAAAACATTAATTTATAGATCACAACATTACTAGTAGTTCAACTATCCAAAACTTAAGTTTTAAAAACCAAACAAATTATAACACAACATTACTTCACATTCACATGCCAAAAGTACTTCAACCATCCAGAACTTAACTCTATAAAACAAAACAAATTATATTAACACAATAAAATATGTCCAAAAATTGTAGATCTCACGAGTATCAAGTATCAAGTTATATATATATATATATATGTGTGTGTGTGTGTGTGTGTGTGTGTGTGATTGCATCTAGATAATATATAAAAAAGTAAATTTAAGACTAGAAATCTCAATCAAATCTAGAAATCATCTGGAAGCAAATATAGATGGATGTAGTGTCTTTCCTAGAAGAGTCTCAATCCGCGAACTATCTTGCGAAGCATGCGGAACCTGTACACAATGCACGTACAAACATTACAATTTCATGTTTTAAAAAATGAGTGAGAATATATAGAACTTCATGTAAAAAACAAAATATAAAAAAAATCATGCAATACCTCATGAGGTTCCCTCTCCATTTGTTGCTCGTCACCTACAACTTCCCCCATGGGGACATCTCCAACAGTAAACTATACAATATACATGTACAGTTATATATATATATATATATATATATATATATATATATATATATATTTAAAAAAATCAATTGAAAATGCATATATATATATATATATATATATAAACTTATTTTCAATAATATTAAAAAAAAAAAATAGACAACTTGTTCAAATGGTTGAAATGTTGTGGATGTTCCTATCTCCATCGCTAGAGTTCGTGGAGAAAAGAAATCCTCTATAGAAACCTAAAATTAAAAACTCTAATTTAATTATATTTAAAATAACTCAAGATCAAGATCTCAGTTTATAATAAAAAATTTAAACTTCAATTTATAAATTATAAATTAAAAACATATGTATTTAAAAGTGAAAAATTGAATACTTTTGCAGGTGGATTTGGCACATTTGGAACATCTCCTAAGAGAGGCTCCAAAATAAAATCTCCAAAAACCTAAAATTCAAAAAATTTAAAATAACTCAAGATATAGATATATCTCATTTTTTAATGGAACTTTTTGAGGTGGAATATATATAACTTAAAAACATATAAATTTTAAAAGTGAAAAATTGTCCATACTTGTTGTGAAACTGGCACATCTCATAAGGAAGTAGAAGGTACATCTCCTAAGGAAGAAGAAGGTAGCACCATCCCAAAAACATCGGACGATATCAAAATCTATTAAAACATTTTATTATATATACATGAAAATGTACATGTGTGCACAATTATTTATTTTAAAAATATCAAGTTTAAAAAACACTAACATTTTCTAACATATCTTGATGGTGAGACCCATCTTGATTGTTTGAACCTGAGGCTCCGAACGTGATATTAACATTTTCTTCATTTATCAAGCGTGGCAACTGGAAATGGTGTTAACATATAATAATACATTTTTTAAGATTAATGTACATAAAAATAAATGTATGTATGTATGTATTTATTACAAATTGTATGTATGTGTTAAAATAATTGAATCCTAACCATTAACACATATCGTTCCCATGCCCTCTTCCTCATGAACAATTAGGTCATGCCAACCATTGTGACAATTCTTTTTATATGTTTTTAGATCTTCAACACTCATGTTGTCAATCTCTTCATCTTTATAATACACAAAAGTGGTGCGTGCATTCTCACGTGCTCTTTGTCGATTTAGACGAACATCAACTCCACCCAATCCACTGTGAACATTGTCGATGATGGCATCCATTGCTTCTTGAATAATTTGAGAAGTGGCTTCCATCTCTGACCACAAAGTTTCGACACGAACAGGTCAACTCACCAATGATGGTTGAGGACGAGGCAACTCAGCATCACACCTAGCACCCCTACGGTCACACAATCGACCTTTCCCAGGACCAAAAATTCAGAGGGAAGGTCATTGTAATTGGGTTTCATTTGAAAAAATAATTCCAGATAAAATAATTTTGCAAAATAAAGTGGAACCTTGTCGTTGTTGTAGAGGGCAAATCCCCTTTGCAGACAGAGGTGATCACACTAGCCCTAGATTGGGTCTAGCAACAATCGAATCACGCAATGACATTGGTTCCTAGTTACAAGAAAGACAAAGACCGTGATAAGTAGCCTACCTCGAATCCCACACTGTTGTTGTCGATGAAGAAGTGGTGCTCCTCATCCCTAGCTTGAATGATCACAATCCTTTTGTTCATCATGTCTAGACACTTGTACACACGTAGAGAAATGATGACATACAACGTAATACTTAAATCATGTAACTATATATCAGTCAGAGAAGATATAATTTGTTGCATTACATAAAAGAGTAAACACAAGAATGGAACCAAAATCAAAGTCACTTATATTATATATGACAAAAAGGGAGATTACAACCAAATTCTATGAAGCTATGATCTTCCTTCAACAGGGTTTGCAGCGAAGCGCATCTTAACAAAGCCTGTCAGGAATCTAGACAAAGCTCTCTCTCTCACAGGGTTCTCCTCGACTCTACTCTTGATCATTACTAAGCTATCATTTCCTTCCCAAAAGTTCAGATTGCTTGCAAATGGAGAGGGAAAGCTTTTATATATGGAGGAAGGGAATTTTGGATCCCTATAATCATGGGATAGGTCCTATATCTTAGGAAGGTTCCATGAGAGGTGGAAAACCACTTCCTAAACATGGAGATTCGGAGCCAAACCACTCAACTTCTTTTGATGATTCATTCTGGAGTTTGTTAGAATCAAACTTCCGCCATTTTTTTTTTTTTTTAATTCCTTAATAGGCTTGACGCAAGTGAAACACAGGGATGTAGCACCAACCGGCGTGCCCTCTAAAGGTGCATTTTCCTCATAGGCGTGAGGGATGAACTCGACTACCCGCGCCAATGCCAAAACATGGATTTTTAGGGGTTTTCAAAAGGAAATTCTCAGGAGAATTCTCATTCTGTACGTAAGGATACCATTAAGGTGTTTTCAGACATTTTACCTTTCACAGTCACTAGGAATAGTCCTTGTATGTACCTGACGAGGGGTTGGCAGGAACAAGGACAAAAAATTTTGTGTAACAGATGCCCCCTAAAGCATGAGGTTCAAGAGAGAGGGAGGGGTGAAATTCTTTATGAGAATGCGCCCAACTGAAAACACTGTCATCAGAAGACTTACAAATAAAAATACAACTGATATCTCTGATACATGATATGTGGTATGGGCACAACCATCCATAATAGAGTGTACAATAACTAGGATCCAAGGTATGGATGTAGCCATCCAGCAAAGAAGGATCAACAAGTAGACTCAGGTATGGTTGTAGCCATCCAATCAAATGAGTCATGTAATCAATCATGATAACCCACAAAGAATCTGTAGCCTAGATTTTATCAGACAAGATCTAGGGTCTTGCGCTCCATCTCGACCCAAACAGAGTACAAGTCCGAGCATGTGAATAAGTGAGTCAAAGTCACATGGGTGAACATTGTCCGATTACCACCAATAATGAGAGTTGTTACCGTACGTCGAGAGGAACCACCAATAATACGATGGCTCTCATTAGGGGAATTTTGAGGTCTAAAATGGGCCTGGTGAAATAATAAAATAATAGCTAAACCAATAAAATAATATTTATGAATTTTCAAATCACTTTTTGCACCACAATCCATGTAACCATAGTTAAATTCAATTCAAAAGTTGTACTAAAATAAAATTAATAAAAAAATTCTATTGATGTGACTATAAATAAGAATGAGCTTTTAAGAAAAAATCATTATCATTGAACAACTAATGCATTTGTCCTTTGTACTTAAATAACTTAAAATAAAATATAAATATAAATTTATAAATTCTTAATTATATTATATGCTATTAATTAAAATTTATGTTATTTAAATTGTATAATAACATGTAATTAATATAATATATAAAAATAATATAATATAATATAATATAATAAATGTATAAGGATATGCATTGTTTATTTCAAGAAATATGAAATGAAAATAATATATTTTTATTCAAAAAGTGTGAAATGACATTTATTATGGGTACTTTACTTTGAATTTAAAAGTACTTAGAGCACTACCATGGTTAACCATGAGTTTTTATCCACCATTAAGAATGTGATAAGTAAGTACCTTTAACTCAATCAATGCCACCTCAACCATTAGGGATGATGTCATCCCCTAAAATGTGATTGGTTCTCATAAAGTGAATTTTGATTGTACATTTTCCGTAGGAGGCCCATTTTAGACCTCAAAATTCTCTAATGCAAGGTACAAGAGGTACAATCTACTTTAATGTGAACAAAGGAGCTAGCGTCGAACAATTGTAGCATGCTGGCGATCGACACACAAGGAAAATTTTTGCGTTGAATGTGAAAACCTTCCATTGAGGCATGCAAGTTCTAAGGTACCAGAAGGGAGTCTCTAGACCAGCTTCCTGGATAATGAGCTGGAGTCAACAGGAAGTGACCTCGTCGAAGGAGGGCCATAATGTTTCCCACATCATTGACACGAGACAGAGGAATATAATGTTTTTGTGAATTAAGACCGACAAAGAATCAGAGGGAGGTTGAATACTGCAGAGGAAAACTTCTCTTGAACATATCTATGACACGACACTGTATTTGGAAGTATTTTTACATCAAAGGATCTAAGGTCATGGTGACGTGGCAAAGAGCAGATGAGTGGTCAAAAGAGATTACCCAAACCCATGGAGGCAAACAAATAACGAGATGAGATGTCCCAACCTGACACGAATGCAAACAAGTGCCATGTTCAAGAGCAACAAACTGCCAATACGACTATAATGTGGTTCCATTTTCCCCCACCATTTCCGGTGAGTACCTCTTTATTTTTACACAAGCTTGAAGGGGATAGCATATGCTTGTCATATAAGTTTTTCCTTCGAAAAAATACAACCTAGTACATTTAATGAGCCCTAAGAAGGAGGAACTCGAGTAACGTCATTACGACGGAGTCCGATGTCATCATTTTTTAATGAGTTTGACAAAGGAAGAACTCGACATCTTTTCATGTTTAGAGAAAGACAAGAAAAAAACTTTAGCAGGCTTCCTTTTCGCCAGATAGTCCCTCGTATCCAAAAAGGTAGAAAATCGTGTCCGAGAAAACCTCCTAGTCGATATAGGCTAGGGTTTCCTTTTTCTAAATAATCTATCCCAACTCGAAAAAGGGGTAAAACGTATACTAGGTAGATATCGCTACACAAACCAATTTAATGAGATCAAAACGACAAGCGACTCGACAATCTTTTCATTTTTAGAGAGTCAGAAAAGAGCTGAAAGTTTACTCCTCCTGGAGGAACGAGCGGTATAAAGGGTAGCTACTGGTTCTGGTGATGGTGGAACTGTTCAAAACAAGTAAAGGTTAAGAGGCTAGCTAACAAGACCACTCATCGCATTGGTTCCTCAGGAATAGGTAAAACAACCAAGTGAAGGCATATGATCGGCCAAGCAGATAAGGACAATGGAATGAGAAAACCAAGGTTCATCTGGAAAAACAGGCTGATAATATGGAAATCACAAGAGGCAAAATGGGAAAGGTTTCATTTTTACACAAGCTTGAAATCAGGAAACTCTGCTTGAAGTTTGTTTCATTTTTACACAAGCTTGAAACAAAGATAAACTATGCTTGAAACCGGTTTCATTTTTACACAAGCTTGAAATGGAAACAAACTATGCTTGAAAAAGTAAGCATGTCCCCAGCATGGTGATTCAATTCGAGGTACATGCCCCCCAAGCTTCAGTCCATAGGAAATGGAGTGAAGGTTCAAAAACGAGATCAAGAGAAAGACTCGACTAGGATTTTACGAGATCTTACAAAGACTCGAATTTAATGGGAACGTGTTTCATTATTTTAGCGAGGTTGACACATTAAAAGAACTATCCTCAGGACACCTTGTTTCATGGTTTAAGGAGCTTGGCACAAGACAAGGAACTCTGCTCCGAGAACCTTGTTTCATTTTTTAAGGACCCTGACACAAGAAAATGAACTGTGCTCCAAAAGAGATGGTTTCATTTTTTAAGGAACTTGACACAAGAAAATGAACTATGCTCCGTTGAACTTGTTTCATTTTTTAAGGATCTTGACAAAGAAAATGAACTATGCTTTGCTGAAATTGTTTCATTTTTTAAGGAGCTTGACACAAGAAATCTTGCTGATCTTCCGACATAATTCATCATAATGAATAAGAAGTCATAGCTTCCAAGGGTTGCCCGTCCGATGGAAGGAAAAAATCTTGGAAGTCTGGACCCAATTCCCCCAGCACACGATGTACAATGGCACTATCACTGAATACGGACACAAGACAGGTAGCCACATAATTGACATGCGGCGGGGATGACACAACTGACGGATAAAGATCCTGCAGGGATGATGGTGGGCTAGCTGCCATTGTAGGACCAAAGAATGCAAGCTGATTGATGCTCATGATCCGACCTTGGTGCGGGAAACACATCACACGAAAGAGGGAGGAGACAAGCACTTCCATGGAATAAGTATAATCGCGGCCCAAGAGTAAATTAAAGTCCAAGGGGCCAGGAACAACCATCATGTCCATATGGACAGTTTTCCCTCCCAAAATAACAGGCAACTTTGGAAGGATCCCTAGCAGTTGACTAGTTCCTCTGTTAAACGCCAACAGATTCTGCGTAACAGGCACAATTGGCGGTGAACCGAAAGCTTGCCAAGTATTTGAAGACAAAATACTGACTAACGCGCCTTCATCTATAATAGTGATGGGTATGACCAGATGGGAGGCCTGTACTGTGATATCAAAGGGCACATAAGAAGGAAGGCGATAACCTGCGAATTGAACCCAATCGAAGGAAGCGACCAAACTACTTGGAGAGGCTACCATCGAATCGAGATGGTCTTCCCCTGGTGTTACGGGAGAAGAAGGAGCATCCTCTGCCACCTACATCATCGAGGCAGAAGGAGTATCCTCCGGGACCTCCATCATGGGAGGCAGAGGAATAACTTCTTGAGATATAGAGACAGGAGAATCTTTCTCCAAGTCCGAGGAATTTGAAGAAACAAGAAGAACCTGAGGGATGTGAGATCCACTCTCAATGGAAAAGACCTGGTGCATCGTAGACGGGGCCAGCTCAACCAATCCCATGACCAATGGCTGTCTGTGTGATGGATTCATGATGGTGAATTCCTGGGGGAGCGATCAAGCAAGGATGACTCTCGACCGATCGTTGAATCACCGGTGGAGGACTCAAAGAAAGTCGCTTGTAACCAACCTAAGGCATGGTGCGTGTAAACGTTAAGTTGTCCAAAACTCTCTTGGCTTCATCCATATACGGACAAAGGTGAATGGCATGGTGCCCTTCACACAAGTTACAGGGATTGGTAACCTTACCCTGTTTCTTACGAGTCTTATTAGCACTAGCTGAAGACGTGCCCCTAACCTAACCCCCGGAAGCCAAAGGCAACGACGGATGACTGTTGGACCATACTTCAAGCACCTTGGGAATGCCAGGGCAATCTTGAAGAAGATGGTTTACTTGGCACAACATGCAAGGGAACTTAACTTTCCGCGGAGGGTTGGAAGGTTTATCAAGAGCAGGTGTTTTAGAAGCAACAACTGCAGAATTAGCCTCTCGCTTATCTGACTTCTTCTTCTTCTTCTTAGCCACCTGGGTACTAGAATCCAAGCTTTTACCAGGCAAAGTAGAAGATGAGGATGAAGAAATAGGTGAAGAAGGGGAGAGGTCCACCTTTGAATCAAGATGGTGTTGCTCAGGCGGAGGAGTGGATGGTACAGTAGCCGGAACACTTGAGACTAGAGAGGTTGAAAACAACCAAACAAGCAACGTAATAGTTAACCCAGGGAGGGACAACGTGGCCATATAAGGAGCACCAATATTTCCTGAAGTAGGAAAAGGAATAGGACTCCCTTTAGAGGGGACTCCTTGATTGGAAAACTTCGGAAAAGTTGCCATCAGAAATGACCTTGAAATAAAACACTAAGGACAAAAACTCTAACCAGGAATATTTCGTGGGTGATTAATTTTTAAGACACTGAAACCAGACTCTGCTGTTTCATATTTTAAGAGTCTAGAAACAAGCAAAAGGTGACTCGATCGCTTTCAGGTTGGACACGAGCTTGAAAGGAAAAGAGCTCGATGATCTTTTCAGTTAAAAGAGTCAGTAAAGATCAAAGTGACTGCTCTGGTAATTTAGGTAAATGGGTGTACTAGATATCCGTGAACTGCCATATACACCTTAGTAAAAATGAAAGAGAAATAAACCAAGGACTTAACGTACGTGTAGGTAATCTCCCCGAATGCTGTGTCCGGTGTATCACGGGTAAAAGGCAGCAGACTCGGCTTCCTACAGATAAAGGATTGCAACTTAATGGGCTCTCCCTTTATATATGCGATGGTACGGGGAGTACAAGTCTGTACTAGCACTATCTAAAGCCAGATGGTGAACGATAGCTACTAGGTTTAACAACGCTGGAACACATCACTAGCCTAGACCACTAAAAAAATTTCGTTAGGTTTCAATGCTGCCTTAGGTTAATTCAATCAATTTTAAAGTTGATCTTCAATTTACGTTTCAATTTCAAGGCCCTATCGAATTTTGAATCTCATTAAACCTCTAGATGCAAGCTAAATGCCACTAAAAATCATTCCGTTCGATGAAGAGCTATCTACGGGAGGGTTGAGAGATTTCAAATGATAACAAAATGAACACACAAAAACATCCACTACCAATTCCCAATGCACGCTAATGAAACTAGAAAACTTTTCTCTAGAATTATGTAATGCTAGTAATGCGAAAAAGTTCTCAATTTCCACTATGCGAATTAAAATGCAAAGGACTTGTTTTTGGTATTTTTCCAATTTATTAGAGCAAATGCACTAAATGAATAAAAAAACTAATGAAAACATCAATTTGAGAATGATAAAGAGAGAGCTGAAGCAAATCAAGTTCACTAAACTCAAACAAGTACAATCAAGACTCAAACTGACGACGAAATCCCTCAAATCGAAGAAGAATCTTGAAAGAGACTCAAACAAACCGCGTGATCTAGGCTTGGAGCAACACAAAACAAAACTGAATGACAAAGAAGGCAATCATTCAATAAACACAATGATTCAATGGGATTGAACAAGACGAATGCAGAGAAGTAGAAACAAAATTGACTGGGAAAGCAGGGACCCAAAACTCCCACGGGAGGCTCAGTACATTAAAGTACCTAGAAGCCCTAGGGCTAAAATGAAAAATTGACAGTAACGGGCAAACAACCGGAGGAAAAGGGCCAAACACAGTAAAAAATGACTTCAAGACACTCAATCAATCATAAAAATGACACCAGGACCAAAACTCAAGCTCAGGGAGCCCAAAGCAAGCAAACCCTAAAACCAAGCAAAGTTGGCATGTCTGTTTGGGTGTAATCTATGCCAAAAAGGCATTGGTGCGGGGGCCTAACTAGCAACAAGTGCCAGTTGGCGCAACTGTCAGGGAAAAAATCGCGCCAATCGAGTTTACCCTAGAAAAAGATGAAAATGGACAGACAGAGACTGGATCTGGTCTTCTGGGGGCTGAACAGGGGTTTAACACCAAGGAAAGTGAACCAGAAAAGAAGACTAATCAAACAAAAAGCCAAAAAAAAAGCCAATGGAGGAAGGAAAAACTCCCACTGATACCCAGTGGAGTCGCCAAATTGTTGTGGAGGTAAATCCCCTCTGCGGACAGAGGCGATCCCACTAGCCCTAGATTGGGTCTAGCAACAATCGAATCACGCAATGACGTTGGTTCCTAGTTACAAGAAAGACAAAGACCGCGATAAGTAGCCTTTCTCGAATCCCACGCTGCTGCTATCGATGAAGAAGCGGTGCTCCTTTTCCCTAGCTTGACAGATCACAATCCTTTCGTTTTTCACGTCCGGACACCTGTACACACTCAGAGAAATGACGACATATAATGTAATACTTAAAGCATGTAACTATATATCAGTCAGAGAAGATATAATTCGTTGCATTACATAAAAGAGTAAACACAAGAATGGAACTAAAATCAGAGTCGCTTATATTATAAATGACAAAAGGGAGATTACAACCAAATTCTCTGACGCTATGATCTTCCTTCGGCGGGGCTTGTAGTGGAGCACGTCTCAACAAAGCCTGTCGGGAATCTGGACGAAGCTCTCTGTCTTACGGGGTTCTCTTTGGCTCTGCTCTCAATAGTTGCCTATCTATAGTTTTCTTCCCACAAGTTCAGCTAGCTATCAAATGGAGAGGGAAAGCTTTTATAGATGAAGGGAAGTTGGGATCCCTATAATCATGGGATAGGTCCTATCTCTTAGGAAGGTTTCATGAGAGGTGGAAAACCACTTCCTATACATGGAGATTTGGAGCCAAACCACTCAACTTCTTTTGATGATTCGTTCTAGAGTTTGTTAGAATCAAACTTCCGCCATTTATTTTTAAAAAACATTCCTTAATAGGCTTGGCGCGAGTGAAACACATGGACAGAGCGCCAACTGGCGTGCCCTCTAGTGTGCATTTTCCCCATTGGCACGAGGGATGAACTGGCTACCCACGCTAATGCCAAAACATGGATTTTTAGGGTTTTCCAAAGGAAATGCTCTTTAGGAGAATTCTTGTCCTTATGTAGAAGGATACCATTAAGGTGTTTTCAGGACATTTTACTGTTCACAGGTCACGGGAATAGTCCTCCAATGTACGGGACGAGGGGTTGTAGGAACGGTGACAAAATGCTGTGTAACAGTCGTTCCATGGGAGTATTCCATAAGTCGCAAGATGTCTATCATACAAATAGTGAGCTATATCAGGGTGCTTGAAATATTGCACCTTCAACATCTTTCTTTTCGGCCCTTCTTTAAAATTAAACATAGACTTTGTTGACACCTTTCTAAGGTGCATTGCTGCATGTTTCTTTCCCGCGGTATATCATAAATGTCGGTCGGATATGTCATGGTGGGTGGACAACGTTCTTCTTGAATGAAGCGTTCTACCCTTTGTCTATTTCGACCAACATTTGGAGCGTTTTCAGCCTCTGCTTCAATATATATAAAAAAAATTATTAAAAAAACACATGTAAACAAATTTGTACAAATTGAATGAAAAAAATATTGAAATTGATGGAAACCTTGATGTGGTTGGCTAGCATATTCGCCACCATGAAACTGTTGAGAACCAGAATGACCCCGCTGAGAACCAACACCACTAGCCATTGATTGGCCTCTGGGGGAATAAATATCACCACCTTCACGCAACCTGCTAGCACTTATTGATGACCCTCTAAGGGGATTTGAACCACCACCAACCTCTCGAGACGAGAGAGAAGCTTCATAAACAAATACGAATTTATAATCAATAGAAAAATACATTCATACATATAAATACACGTACATATTCATTGATTAAATTGCGTGAACCATACCACGACTGAGTGAACCATGGGAATGCTCCACGGATGGAGTAGAGACCCTTCTCCTCTTATCTCCTAAAAAATAAAAAAAGAAACTTATTAAAAACTAATTTTTAACTCATAAAGTTGATAAAAAATCAATTCCATATGTACACACATGTATGGAGAATTAAGATTATATTTAAATACCATGAACATCCCTTGATCCCTGATCCCCCCTGTCTTAGAGATATGGGATTCGGTTGATCTTCGTCGTTCATCCTCCATGATATATATATCGACGGTGGACATTTACAATTATCTTTTTAAATGACTAGAATTTAAAATAAATTTAAAATAGATTTCAGAAAATTAATGTAATTTACTATACACAAATTATGTAAAACACCACTTTCAAAGCACTAATTGATGTGTGAAACTCAATTTAAGCAAAAGAAAATTATAAAAATGATAAGTTCACCAAATTGTGCTTTACATGGTGGGAGCACACTTGGTATAAAATTGAAAAAAACACATTGTCATTAAAAAAGAAGTGAGACTCCATTTAAACAAAAATTTGTTGAAGTCCCCGCATTTTAATTTTATAAAAATGTGAAGTTCACCACTTGTTGCAAATGTGAAGTTCACCAAGTTGTGCTTTACATGGTGTGGTGGGAGCACACTTGGTATATAATTGAAAAAAGCACATGGTCATTAAAAAAGACGCATTTATAAGTACAAAACACATGCATATCTAAGATATGTTACAATGTCCATCAATAAATTTTGAAGGAGAGAGTCTCAACAATAATTCATCTTTGAGAGATGAATCTTGAAGTTTTGAAGAAGAGATTCTCAAAACTAATTCATCTTTGAGAGATGAATCTTGAATTTTTGAAGAAGAGCATCTCAAAACTAATTCATCTTTGAGAGATGAATCTTGCATTGGCATTGCCCCATATAATTCTAATTCATCTATTAATTCATCTTTGATAGATGAATCCTGAATTGGCATTGCCCCACGCTCTAGATCAGCAAACATCTTATTCACATTTGAACAATATCTTATATTAAAAATTTGAAATTGGCTAACAATGTTGTTTGCTATTCCATGCAGTTCTTTTAGCCTCTCATTCTTAACTTGGTACATGCCATTCATCTGGTTGCATACAAGTTCATAATTGGTGAAAACTACAATTCCATTTGATCCATACTCCATAGCTATTCCCAAGCCTTCTATCAATTCAATATAATATGCCTCGTTGTTTGTTTTTCTTCCCGGTATATTCATTTTCCTTTGGACGACTTTGCTAGTTGCAATATTGGAAAGCACATATGTAATCATTGCTTTCCCTGGATTGGGATAGCAAGAAACTTCTATGCATAATTTCCATTTTTCAACCATATTTAATGGTTTTCTTATACCTGAACTGAAAATGAAAATATATATATATATATATTAAATTGACATGTATTGCAAATGCATGGGAGAAATGACAAAAGATCATGAGATAAATGGAGAACTTCTATTTAGATCTATTCCAGAGATTGACTGTAGGGGCATTTACTAGATATGTCACCTTTCATAAAATATGAGATCTAGAGGATACTTGGCCCTTTATAGGTAGAAGTTAACACTACCTGTCCCAATTAGATAAATGAAGAACTTCTATTTATATCTATTCCAGAGATTGACTGTAGGGGAATTTACTAAATATGTCACCTTTCATCAAAGATGAGATCCAGAGGCTACCCGGCCCTTTACAAACTCTGCCTATAGAACTTGTAGACGTTAACACTACCTGTCCCAATTATACCCTATGAAGGGTGTAGAGGACCCGTGGAATCACTCACACTACTTTACGTAGACATAAGGGTGTATAAGAATGCATTTGTTTTACATTGAATATTTTTCATTTTAAATTAAAAATCTATTTGAAACAATTACCTATATAAGGTTAAAAACTATATGTTTTGTAACAAATCACTTTTGGTTTCAATGGGAAACTTTTATGGCTAATGTGTTTTTCTCGAAATATGACACACCCCATTAAAATGGGAGATATATCGAAATTATTCATATGTTGTAATAAAATATAGATGCATAAATTCAATGAGCATAGTTTTGAGATATAAAAGTCCAAAATGGAAGAGTTTTTTGTAAACAAATATCAATGCCACTATGGATATATATTTGCTTCATTAAAAGGGATTTTCCTAGAATGATGTCCACTAAGTTGGAAAGAAGGGAAAGTATCACAATTATATGTTAATGTGCATGTGTTTTACATTGAATATTTTTCATTTCATTAAAAATCTATTTGAAACATTAACTATATATTAAGGTTAAAACCTATGTTTTGTATCAAATAACTTTTGGTTTCAATGGGAAACTTTTATGGCTAATGTGTTTTTCTCGAAATGTGAAACACCCCATTAAAATGGGAGACATATCGAAATGATTCCTATGGTGTAATAAAATATAGATGCATAAATTCAATGAGCATAGTTTTGAGAAATATAAGTCCAAAATGGAAAAGTTGTTTGTGAACAAATATCAATGCCACTATGGATATATATCTGCGTCATTAAAAGGGAATTTTCTAGAATGATGTCCACTAAGTTGGAAAGAAGGGAAAGTATCACAATTATATGTTAATGTGCATGTGTTTTACATTGAATATTTTTCATTTCATTAAAAATCTATTTGAAACATTAACTATATATTAAGGTTAAAACCTATGTTTTGTATCAAATTACTTTTGGTTTCAATGGGAAACTTTTATGGCTAATGTGTTTTTCTTGAAATGTGATACACCCCATTAAAATGGGAGACATATCGAAATGATTCCTATGGTGTAATAGAAATAGATCTGCATAAATTCAATGAGCATAGTTTTGAGATATAAAAGTCCAAAATGGAAGAGTTGTTTGTGAACAAATATCAATGCCACTATGGATCTATATCTGCTTCATTAAAAGGGATTTTTCTAGAATGATTTCCACTAAGTTGGAAAGAAGGGAAAGTATCACAATTATATGTTAATGTGCATGTGTTTTACAGTGAATATATTCATTTCATTAAAAATCTATTTGAAACATTAACTATATATTAAGGTTAAAACCTATGTTTTGTATCAATTCATTTTTGGCTTCATGGGGAAACTTTTATGGTTGGCTTGTTTTTCTTAACAGATACACCTGGCCAAATGGGAGGGAGAGATTTAAAATGATTCCTATGGTGTAATAAAATATAGATATGCATAAATTCAATGAGCATAGTTTTGTGATATAAAAGTCCAAAATGGAAGAGTTGTTTGTGAACAAATATCAATGCCACTATGGATCTATATCTGCTTCATTAAAAGGGATTTTTCTAGAATGATGTCCACTAAGTTGGAAAGAAGGGAAAGTATCACAATTAATGTTAATGTGCATGTGTTTTACATTGAATATTTTTCATTTCATTAAAAATCTTTTTGAAACATTAACTATATATTAAGGTTAAAACCTATGTTTTGTATCAAATTACTTTTGGTTTCAATGGGAAACTTTTATGGCTAATTTGTTTTTCTCGAAATGTGATACACCCCATTAAAATTGGAGACATATCGAAATGATTCCTATGGTGTAATAAAATATAGATGCATAAATTCAATGAGCATAGTTTTGAGATATAAAAGTCCAAAATGGAAGAGTTGTTTGTGAACAAATATCAATGCTACTATGGATATATATCTACTTCATTAAAAGGGATTTTTCTAGAATGATGTCCACTAAGTTGGAAAGAAGGGAAAGTATCAAAATTATATGTTAATGTGCATGTGTTTTACATTGAATATTTTTCATTTCATAAAAAATCTATTTGAAACATTAACTATATATTAAGGTTAAAACCTATGCTTTGTATCAAATTAATTTTGGTTTCAATGGGAAAATTTTATGGCTAATGTGTTTTTCTTGAAATGTGATACACCCCATTAAAATGGGAGACATATCGAAATGATTCCTATGGTGTAATAAAAAATAGATGCATAAATTCAATGAGCATAGTTTTGAGATGTACAATTCCAAAATGGAAGAGTTGTTTGTGAACAAATATCAATGCCACTATGGATATATATCTGCTTCATTAAAATGGATTTTTCTAGAATGATGTCCACTAAGTTGGAAAGAAGGGAAAGTATCACAATTATATGTTAATGTGCATGTGTTTTACATTGAATATTTTTCATTTAATTAAAAATCTATTTGAAACATTAACTATATATTAAGGTTAAAACCTATGTTTTGTATCAAATTAGTTTTGGTTTCAATGGGAAACTTTTATGGCTAATGTGTTTTTCTCAAAATTTGATTCACCCCATTAAAATGGGAGAAATATCAAAATGATTCCTATGGTGTAATAAAATATAGATGTATAATTTCAATGAACATAATTTTTAGATATAAACGTCCAAAATGGAAGAGTTGTTTGTGAACACATATCAATGCCACTATGGATATATATCTGCTTCATTAAAAGAGATTTTTCTAGAATGATGTCCACTAAGTTGGAAAGAAGGGAAAGTATCACAATTATATGTTAATGTGCATGTGTTTTACATTGAATATTTTTCATTTCATTAAAAATCTATTTGAAACATTAACTATATATTAAGGTTAAAACCTATGTTTTGTATCAAATTACTTTTGGTTTCAATGGGAAACTTTTATGGCTAATGTGTTTTTTCTCAAAATGTGATACACCACATTAAAATGGGAGACATATCGAAATTATTCCTATGGTGTAATAAAATATAGATCTGTATAAATTCAATGAGCATAGTTTTGAGATATAAAAGTCCAAAATGGAAGATTTGTTTGTGAACAAATATCAATGCCACTATGGATCTATATCTGCTTCATTAAAAGGGATTTTTCTAGAATGATGTCCACTAAGTTGGAAAGAAGGGAAAGTATCACAATTATATGTTAATGTGCATGTGTTTTACATTGAATATTTTTCATTTCCTTAAAAATATATTTGAAACATTAACTATATAAGGTTAAAGCCTATGTTTTGTATCAAATTACTTTTGGTTTCAATGGAAAATTTTTATGGCTAGTGTGTTTTTCTCGAAATGTGATACACCCCATTAAAATGGGAGATATATCGAAATGAATCCTATGGTGTAATAATATAGTTTCAAGTAGTTTAAAAATATAGATGCATAAATTCAATGAACATAGTTTTGAGATATAAAAGTCCAAAATGGAATAGTTGTCTATGAACAAATATCACTGGATCACTATGGATATATTTTCTTCACATGGTTTGCAAAATTATTTTATGCACTTACAAAAAACATGCTTTAAAGTTAATGGGAGAAAGCCAACATGACATGTATGCTTTAAAAACTTTACCTAAGAATTTATGGGAGAAATGACACATGTGTACACAGTTTTCCTTAAAGTGGTTGAGGTTAATGGATATTAAAATGAAGAACTTCTATTTAGATCTATTACAGATATTGACTGTAGGGGCATTTACTGGATATGTCACCTTTGATAAAAGATGAGATCCAAAGGCTACCTGGCCCTTTACAGACTCTGCCTTTAGAATTTGTATAAGTTAACACTCAATAGATAGACTAAAATCCTATGGAAGTTCAAAATGTAGAAGTTAAAAATTCTATGAGAGTTCAACCACTTTAGGTTCAATTTTTAGGCCTTAAAGCTTGAGAGAAATGACATTTACATGGTTTGCAAAATTATTTTATGCACTTACAAAAAACATGCTTTAAAGTTAATGGGTGAAAGCCAACATGACATGTACATGCTTTAAAAACTATGCCTAAGAATTTATGGAAGAAATGACACATGTACACAGTTTGCCTTAAAGTGGTTGTGTTTTATGGATCTATTAGAATGAAGAATTTCTATTTAGATCTGTTACAGAGATTGACTATAGGGGCATTTACTGGATATGTCACCTTTGAGAAAATATGAGATCCAGAGGCTGCCTGGCCCTTTACAGTCCTTTAGAACTTGTAGAAGTTAACACTCAACTGATAGACTAAAATCCTATGGAAGTTCAAAATTCTATGAGAGCAAGGAAAATTTTAAGGTTGGAAATTTATTTTAAAGTTTAGAAACTAATAATTTTGTATAGTCTCTATTTAAAAATTTGGCAAATTTTGAGGTAAAAATAATTTATACTATTTAGGCTAATAATTTTTAGAAAAAATGGAAATTAACAAATTTTTTTTTGGAAAAAACATGGAAAATAAGGTTAATCAAATATAGATTCCATTCCATTTAATTTATTGAAATATATGGGTTGTGTTTTGTTGTTTTAAAAGAAGAAAAATAAGAGGTTAAGAACAATGATATGCAATATGGAAATAGAGTGAAGTAAACAGAGAAATTATATTAATAGCACTGAAATCATCTGAACATTCCAATAACACATCTATCAAATTGATGAACTTTCTTGGCACATAAACAATGAACAATAAAAAAAATGGATAAACAGAATTATGTTTTATGTTTGCAGAAATTAAAAAAAAAAACAGAAGTACAGGAACATTGAGAACTTATGGGGGAAAAGGGACAAAATGTGAAGAAACAATTAAAAAAAATGAATACACAGAATTATATTTTCATTCAAAAATTCAGGGAAGTGAAAACCTAAAAAAAATGAATACACAGAATTATATTTGCATTCAGAAATTTAGGGAAGTGCAAACCTAGGTATATAAGAAATGTCAAACTAAAATATTTGATTAAAAAAAAATTCCTTAATATATGCTACACAATTCAATAGTATAGTTCAGGGCATTATAAAAGAGAATGAAGATGAGGGTGGGGGGGGGGCATCTATTCAAGGGTGAAAAATTCAAAGATCCTTCAATAATGCTTTGGTGATGTTTCAATACAAGCCAAAACTTTCTTCAATAGGTTGTTCCATTAGGTATTCAACTATGTCTTCTAGATCTTTAATCATGATTGTGCACACAAGGAATGCTACTTTTCTTATCCAATGATGATTGTACTAGGGCCCAACAATATTCCCTTCAATAGTAATTCAACTACTCCAAATGATATTGTTCTTAGTGTCTATCAAATTCACACATCAAGGTTGTTTTCCATAGTTCCTTTCAAAAATATTCAGAGGATTGTTCCAAGCCTGCTTTCAAAAAGGACTCTTCAATACACTTCAAGGACCGATCATTTAGTTTACTTGTAAACTCCAATAATTGCATCCAAATAATATTTTTGAGAGCCTTAATGTATGCTCAAGGTATGCCTAGAAAGTGGGTTGAAGAGAAAGATTATGGAGAGTTGAGTGTACTAAAAAATCTGCCTCATGGTCTGAAATATGATCCTGGTTACAGAAACAAGATTCCATAGAACAAGCAACAAAACTGAGGTCTAGTGCATATCTAAGTTCTGTTACTGGTTGCAGGCCCGAAATTTCATAGAACTAGATACAGGTCCACGGTATAGTACTAGTTGCAGACCCAAAATTCCACAGAACTATTCATCCTCAACAGGTTCGAAAAATAAATATGATCCTAGTTACAGAAACAAGATTCCACAAAACAAGCCACAAAACTGAGGTCTGGTGCATATCTAAGTTCTGTTACTAATTGCAGGCCCGAAATTTCATAGAACTAGCTATAGGTCCGAAATTTCATAGAACTAGCTACAGGTCCAACTCAGATCCGAACTTGTTTTTCTCTTCTTAACTGAAGTGTTCTGATTTTTTTGATTGAAAATATCAATGAAAAACTATAAGAGTTTAGTTGGTAATATATAATGGTGTAGTGTTTCACTATAAAAAAAAACATATATCATAACAATTACATAACTAGGCTAGATATTAAAGATACACAGAATCTAAAATTATTTAAAACCTATACAAAGAAGAGCACTTTGTACCCAGGTGCTTCTTGCTAGACCACACATAGAACTATATATTCTTACTGCATGCGAAGAATATTGAAGACTATTTAATTACACCTACATATGACTAAGCCCATGGGAATGAATACCTATTAATTGGGGTTTACTGCCATTCATTATTTAATAGAAGACTTGTTAGATTATCGCTACGCTTACCTAAGTCGCTGGTGAGTACTCCTCACTTACCTTTAAGATTAGATATACATAGCAAGAAGATGAGATATATATACGTGATTTCAAAATAGAGCATCGATGTGATTGCTTTTATCATAATATTTATTATTTGATTGATTGCCACACCGTAATCTAGTAATCATTTTATGCCAAGAGTAACCAGTAATCCGTAGTATAGGGAACGTAGACCTCAATACACATAAAAAATGTTAAGGAGACCAAGATATTAATGAGGAGTGATTTCAAAACGGAGCATTTATGGATATTATATGAAGGTATTCAACAGTGTTCAAGGGACCAAGATATTGATGAGGACTGATTTCAAAATAGAGCATTGATCTGATTTCTTTTATTATAATATTTCTTATTTGGTTGATTGCCACACTGTAATCTAGTAATCATTTTATGCCAAGAGTAACCAGTAATCCGTAGTATAGGGAACATAGAACTCAATACACATCTATTCCTTATATCACTTGTATTGTTATGAAACCTGTGACCATTATTTTAATAGGTGTAGTGTTTCACTATAAAAAAAAAACATATATCATACCAATTACATAACTAGGCTAGATATTCAAGATACATAGTTCCATTCTCTTTGAATAAAGATATGCTTTAAAAACATTGTAGAGGGAAAGCTATGCTTTAGAAACTAGATGATTACTTACCTGGAAATTCGCTTAATGTCGTCACAGCGCACCTCAGAGCAGCAATTCAACAACGTAACAGAGCAGCAGCAGTGCCACAGAAAAATAAATGAACACAGAAAGATAAATGAACACAGTAACTCGTGAAAAGGATGTCAAACCGGAAATAGTTCGTGAGCGATATATTTATAAAATATGAGTTCGGCCGAATTTTTGTTGCCGGTTTTCCCATCTCCGGCCAAAAATCTGTTTGCCCATGCCACCAGTACGCCGTCAATATAAACGGCAGAACGAGTTCAGCCAAACTATTGAGGAAAAAAGTTTTCCAGCCCCGATTCTCACAAAAGTGTAACCCAACTTCACATTTTCACCCATATATATATATGTGTGTGTGTGTGTGTGTGGTTATATGTTTTTTTTGGCACATTTTTTCTTTATGATTTATATTTTCACATTAATTATTTTTAATTACATGTATTGTCTACCACCTTTTTGTCATTTACTGGTAGTAATGGATTTTAAAATCATATCACAATAAGATTTTTTTTTTTTTTTTTTTAATATCACAAATTAGGCATCTATACTCCACAAGGAAACACTTAAAAGTATTGCATCATCGTGTCTAAGGTAAAGTAAGATTTTTTTATTTATTTATTGTAAATTATTGGAATGCTATTAATGGAATCGAATTTATGATGCTAATTTTTTTTCACTTTAGTTTATTTATTATAAACTAAAAATATATTTAAAGTAAAATAAAATAAAAATATATTTAAAAATACTTTGAATAAATATCATATAAGCCAATTTCAATATTTGTTTATATCATTAAATACCTAAGTTATACCATAGATGAGTTGTTATTCTTTGTGGTTTTGATGTAATCTCTTTTTTCCTATTGAAAATCTGTTTTTTGGTACTTCGATACTTATGGTTCTTAGAGAAGAAAGGGTTATACTAATCAAACACCTCATTTTCTAAACTTCTTGAATGATGATATTTCATCTTAGGACCAAAGAACTGGTACTTATCTAAAAATAATATTAACATATGTAGTTGTAACCAAATTATGTAACTAAATAGCCCAATCATGTTGTTCACTCTCCGTAGTTGGAGCTATCCTGCATGATTCATGTGAGAGCATTTCCTCTATACTACTCTTTCCTACTTGCATGATTCATGTGAGAACATTTCCTCTATACTACTCTTTCCTATGTTACTCTTTACAGCGTTTCCTTTGCAATATATGGTGCAATTGCTAGTAATAATAATAACAACTTTAAAAAACAACACAATCTTCCATGTTCCCTTTAGTCCTTAGTGCAATAAACCGGTTTCATCCAAGTGATAGAAATTAACAACTTTTTTATTTTTTTTATTTTAATAGAATTACGAACAAGTTGTTAGATAAAAGAAAATCATAATACCATGGATTATCAATACAATGGGTCATCTAGACTTTTGATTATTATGTTATGGAAATTATCCTCTTACAATCCTATGGGCCAATACCATGTCTTTTCAATACCACATGCCCAAAAACCATAACTTATTTCACAATCAAAATATTTTATAAATATTTTATTTTAATTTAATTTTAGGAAATTTTTGGGCAAAGAGGCCCATTCTACAACCCATTATGTAGGTGATGTGTAAGTATGTCATGCCTCTGATAAAATAATAATAAAGAAAAAAAAAATCCTACTCCAAAATATTTTAATATTTCTTTTAAAGGAAAAACCATATTGTATGGATATATTAAAATTAGTTAATGACAAAAATATTTCCACCTCAAAATTGTAATATTTTAAAATATTAATTTTGTTATCATGCCATGTAAACAATATCTAATATTAATATTAAAAGATTAATATTAATACCAACCTAGATCCATCTTAACCTAGGATCTATAAGTGCTCAAAGGGATCAAATCTCTTGAGATACAAACCTCTTTTACTATGAAAAGAGATTTGATCCAAGATTAATATTAATACCAATCTAGATCCATCTTAACCTAGGATCTATCAAGTGCTCCGAGGGATCAATTCTCTTGAGGTACAAATCTCTTTTACTATGAAAAGAGATTTTATCCCTATCTACACTTGATAAATCTGGGGTTAAGATGGATCTAGGCTGGTTATATTTGATTTTGATTTTATTATTATTTTTTAGAATATAATTTTATTTTATTAGATTTGATCATTATTAGTAGTTTTTATTTTTAATTAATTTTAGTTTTAATTCTAGTATAAATATTCGTTTAATTACATTATTATTTTAAACTTTATTTCAGATTTTAGTTTTATTTAGTTTAATATAGTTTTATTTTATTCCTTAATTTGAAATATAAGATTATATGAGTTTTAATAATAAGCTTTTGGTTGAGATTTTGCAGAAATTTTGGAGACCCAAATCACAGAGCCTTAAGGTGAGGAATGGAAAAAACTCTTCCTTGGCTTAAAAAGAAACAAAAATACAAACTTCAGGGTTCCAATTTTCTAAAGAGGAGGATACTAGGCACTATTGCATAGGATAATTCTTGAAGGAGATTAGGAATTTGTTGAGTTGAACTAGAGAGAAAACTCTTTATTTTGTAATCAATATGAACACTATTATTCAATTTTGAATATTAAATAAAGATATCATTCAATTTGATTTATTTTCTGTTCAAAATAGGTGTCATTGTTGATTTAGCATTATTTTTAAAATCACGACAATTTATGCTTATTGAAAATGGTTGTAAAGATGTCTTTGCATGGTTGGGCACAATGCATAATTAAAGTACATTTGTATGGGTTAGTTAGTAACTATTTATCAACCTAATGACATGTTGGTATTTTTTTTAAGAACCTTTATGTTATATGAACTATTTCTATAATATAATGAGTATTTTTCTATCTTGAACTCTATGAATATTATTTGAATCTAATTATATGCATGAAAGGATTTAATAACTATTTATTGAATAACTTTATATGCATATATGCTTGAATAGCCTCAAAAGATATGCTCTATTTTTATGATTTGCGAACTCAATCTTAAAACTTAGGTTCAACTCTGGTTCCTTTTGCACCTTGTTCTTAATTGAGATTATGACTTTTCCTTCTCTCGATCAAGATAGAATAGATTTATTTTTGTACTCTTAATTTATGCTAGAATGCATTTTCATTTAGTTTAATTAAATGCATTTTTGAAAGTTTCCTTTTGTAGGAGAAAACATTGATGTGGATTAGATGAGCCCTTGTTTCAACAAACTCAAAGGATTACCTTCTTCAAGCAACTGCAAGTAGGTAATTCCTTCTTATCTATTGCTTTCGACAAAGCAATATCATATGTTAGCAGGGAGAGGGTAATTTTGGAGTTAGTTTAGATTTTATATTAGTATTAGTTTAGTATAGTTTTAAACAAAGGTTAACTGGACCCATTTTAACCTGTAGGAATCACCTGTTACAACAAAGGTTAAAATTCCATGTAATAAAGTTAATAAAGGAAAAATAATAACCAAGGTCATGGGACACGTATTCTAAGCTAAATTTTGGGCAAAACATCCTAGTGTGGGGGTTCATTTGATTTATTATGGATAAGGAAATTGGAAAAGGCAATGGAAAAGGCTTTGGAAAGGAAAAATGACATTTTTGGAAATTTATTTATGAAAATAATGGAAAATGAAGAAAATAAAGGCCTCATTAATAAAAGGGATTCTGAGGATCAATGGGTACCTTTTTCTAGTTTAGTTTTTGAGCTCTCTCTTTCTACTCTCTCTCTCTCTCCCATACTCTTGTACACTTAGAGTATTCTTGGAGAGCTCTAGTTTTGGATCAAGCAAAAGAAAAGGAAGGACAAATAAGGCAAAGGGAAGCAAAGATCAAGCAAGGAAGAGCAAGATCAAGCATCTCCAACAATATTACTTAAAGGAATCGATTTGCATGTGTGATTTCTTTGCTATATTTGGCACACATGGTACATGAATGTGTATATTTGGTTCTCTTGCTGTCATTGGCATGGGTTTTTCTAGGCGTGAAAATGATTTTTAGCCTTTCCTTTCCATTTCTGGATATCCATGGTGTGGCGGGTTCTCTTTTACTTGGGTTAATCTAGATTGCGAATGGTTTCAAAAATGAGGTAGGTGGTCTCTGAAGAAGAAAAAAAGTCCTAAGAAACCATGGACCAGAGAAGGTGGGATTGTCGTAAAGCCATATTTTGTGTACCTCGGTGGGCCTAGGAATCCTTGACTGATGAATCACAAGATATACGGAAAAGCCTAGAGGTGGGTGCCCTTGATCAAGCCTAGGAATCCTCAACCGGTGAATGGATAGATATGTAGTAAATCCTTAAGGGTGGAGTCTCGATAAGGCCTAGGAATCCTCAAACGGTGAATGATGAGATACACGGTAAAGCCTAGAGACTAAGAGATAGGAAAATTCCTCACGGTGTAGGTGGAGAAATATGGAGGCATCCATGCTTATTTATAACTTAATGATCTAGTGAGGAATGCAGTAAAGTTTGAGGAAACTTGGATTGGTTTTATTGTGAGTCCCACATTCATGCTTGGAATATGGCACTGGGGTGAATGGCTGAAAGAAATATTTGGTTCAAACCAATCTATGGTGTGGTGATTCATGGAAGTCCTAGACCTGGTTGACTTTTTCATTTATTAATATGAGCTTCTTATTCTTGGTATTTCATGTGTAAATGTACGAGTTAATATGTGATTTTTATGGTTGTTATATCCTTGTTATTTCTGTTGGTTATATGATGGTTATGAGTATGTTTTATGACATACTTGATGTGTGGATATAATCATGTTTTGATTATAAAATGAATGTACAATGAATATATGACCTAATAGATGATAATGCAACTATTGTGATAAGTAAACAATGCTTCTTTATGAATCTCAGATAAGTATGAGACCCCTATTCTTAAATATGTTTTTATGACTTGTAGATTGCATATTTGTGACATGTTTGACGAAATACCTGTCATGGCTAGAAGGGGTCAAATCAAGTACTTGTACTAGTGATTGCATTAGTAGATTTGTTCCAATGTTATTTTTCATTTATGAAAGTTTGATGAAGTTTTGGGTAGTGGCCTGAGACCTAGCTCTTAAAAATTGGCTCAGAATCCAGGGTCATTGGCATAAAAATGTCTAGAAAAGTCCACAGCCGCTGGCATGCCTTGATGTGGGAGAAACTGGAAGGCCTCATTCACATGCATGGATTGTCACGGGAGCAACATAGGTTCCATATCAGTAAAATGTCAAGTTGCCTAAAGGGTTGGTCACCTAGAAGGGTTGGTTGGCTCCTGAAGGTTATGTAGCATGTGTGGAAGTTTTGTTTGGTTTCGTTATGTCGATTCCACTTCCTTAATTGTACATTGAAAGTTGAATCACATCATAGTAGTCTCTCATCACATGTTTAACCCAGTGGACCGATTAGCTTGGGTAAAAGTGGGAGGAGGGTGATACAAAGTGGTATTAGAGCATGGTTCACCCCTTGGAATGGATAGGCGATGTGTTGGTCATGCATACATGTTAATTGCATATGTGTTCTTTATGCGTGTGGTCTATGTGATTATTGTGTATGTGTGGAGTGGTCATGGTTGCAGTTATGTAGCCATGTGAAATTTGATGGCTTTATTGTTGGATGTAGTCATCCTGAGTGCATGTCAATTATGCGTTGCTTATGCATGTTAATGTTTATATGTTTTTATGCATACATTAACATGGTGATAGTTTTTGTGAATGAGGTCAGGGTATGTGGTCGATATGGTCATCCATTTATAACTGGATAATGGTTGAAATGATGATTATATGTTGACATGATTATGTTTATACATGTAATTGCGCTAATCTGGTTGATCTTGCAGATGAGATATCCTCCCCTGAACTATATTGAGGTATGTATATTATGTTATGTTTTGGTTTATATGACATGGTATACTTTCAGGAAAGAGATCAAAGATGACTAGCATGATGGTAGACTACAGTTCACGAGAATCTCAGTATGGATAAGATGAAAAGCGTGGTGGTGGGATTTTTTTTGACTTAGCAGACATGTTGAGAAGTTTGAAGGCATAAATAAGAAGTTGCAAAGAAGATAATGACATAATCATTCAAGCACAAGAGAAACACATATAAGTTAATGTAGTAATCCTTCAGAGTTTGTTAGAATTGCAGAGATAGGGACCACTTTGGATCTCTCATGGGAAAGATGATAGGACTAATGGGGCATATGGAAGTAGATATCGTGGTTGGAGCATGTCGGATATGGATGACATGATCTGAGATGGAAGACTCTTGGATAGACCAGATAAGAGAGGTGATGGACACAAGTTCTATTCTAGTTCTGGTTCTGACAGGCACTATGATTATCATCATTATTATCCACATAGGAGGAGTGACAGGGGATATTTTCTCAATGAGTTCAAGAAATCAAAGCCGCCTACCTTTGATGGGGGTTTGAAGAAGTCGGAGGATGCAGAGGAATGACTACTTGGGATGTATAATTTCTTTGAATTGCATGATTACACATAGAATATGAAGGCCAAAATAACTATCTTTAGCCTTAAATGGAAATAATACATCTGGTGGGAAGTTGTGAAGTGGGTTAGATACATTAGGACATAAGAGTTGATTTGGCATGAATTCAAGAGACTTTTCAGGAAGAATTATTTTTCAGAGAGGTACTATGATAGCAAAGCCAAGGAATTCTATGAGCTAAAGATGGGATCGATGAAAGATGAAGAGTATATGACCAAGTGTTTGTTATTATTGAGGTATGTAACATATCTTGAGGATGAAAAAGCCAAAGTTTTGAGATTTGTTAGTGGATTTCCATTAGCATTTAGAGATTGGATTAAGTATTACGAGCCTCGGTCACTTGAGGAAGTCATTGGGAAATTGAAGCATTATTATGAGCAGTCAAAGGGTAAGACAAAATCTCAGCAACGTTGGGAAAGGAAAGACAAAGCTAAAGGTTAATGGCAGTTGAAAAGAACAGGGCCTCAAGATGCAGATGAGAAAGACAATGTTGCACCTTATAAGAAGTTCAATGTAATTATATAGGGACATGGGTCACAGTCTGGAGGGTAGCCAAATAAGGGTGAAAATACAAGATGGTTGTAGTTTTGGACATGCGGTAAGGAGCATCTTAAGAGGGTTTTTCTGCAGAATTAGGGTGGTAGGCCTCAGATTTACAGTGCACAGGAATCGAAGACAGTTGGGGATGGTGGGAAGAGCTTTCCTCGTATCTATGCAACATTGGATAACATGAAATTAGATCACTAGCCATCTATTATCTAGATGGATAGTAATCTTTGTGATCAAGTTGTTTCTATTTTTATTGATCTTGGATCTAATTATAGTTATGTTAACCTTGAATTGGTGGATAAGTGTGGTTTGAATAAATAAGTGCATGCAGAATCTTGGTTAGTGAAGTTGGCTACAAGTACAAATAAGAGAGTTCATCATTGGGTAAGATCTTGTGCATTCAAGTTGAATGGTATGCCACATCAACACATATGAATGTATTGTCATTGGGATCATACAATATGATTTTGGGTATGGATTGTATGTTCCTTCACAAAACTAAGGTTGATTTTTATGACAAAGATATTGAGTGTTTGGATGCCAATGGAGAACAGAGAATCCTACAAGGTAATAAGAAGGAAACATCAATTAGAATGGTGACAAATATCCAGGCAAAGCGCAGTCATAGAAAGGGGCATGTGTTATTTGCAGTGCATATTTATAGTGATAAAGGTAAGGAGGACGAGGATGCAGAGGTATTGAGAAGGTACCTGATCTTCCAACAGTTTCAAGATATGTTCCCAACATAGATTTCAAAGTTTTCGCCTCACAGGGAAACAAATTTTTCTATTGAGTTAGTACCAGGGGCAACACCAACATCGAAGGCACGATATAGGATGATCATTCCAGAGTTAGTAGAGTTAAAGTTGCAGTTGAAGGAAGTTCTTGACAAGGGATACATTAGGCCAAGTGTATCACTGTGGGGTGCACCAATGTTATTTGTGAAGAATATGGATGATAATATAAGGATATGCATTTATCATAGGTATTTGAACAAGGTAACCATCAATAACAAGTATCTGTTGCTGAGGATTTATGACTTGTTTGATTAGTTGAAGGGATCAACAATGTTCTCGAATATTATTTTGAGATCAGGATACCATCAGGTAGATATTAAAGAAGAGGAAATTTACAAGACAAATTTTCAGACCAGGTGTGGGCATTATGAGTTTTTTGTAGTTCCATTTTGTTTGACTAATCCTCTAGGTACTTTTATATGATTGATGAATAGTGTGTTGTGTCCTTTCTTAGACAAGTTTGTGATTGTATTCATTGATGAAATCTTGATATATTCTAAGAATGAGGAAGAGCATACCGAACACTTAGCAACAATATTGAGATTTTTGAGAGAGAATCAATCGTATTCCAAGCTTAGAAAATGTAGTTTCTTTTAGACATAGGACTTGGGGCATGTGGTTTCCAAGGAAGGCATAGTAGTGGATCCAGAAAAGATAAGGGCTATCATGGAATGGGAAGTTGTTGGGAATGTGGATGAGTTAACATCATTCATGGGAGTAGCAGGTTATTATAAGAGGTTCATCAAGTACTTTTCTCGGGTTGCATATACTATTACATCACTATGGAGTCAAGGTAAGAAAATTGAATAGACAAAGGAATGTGCAACCAATTTTGAGCAGTTGAATCAACTATTGACAAATGCTCCAGTTCTAAAGATTATAGATCCAGAAAAAGAGTTTGTGGTATGTACATATTCTTGCAAGAGAGGGCCTGGTGGAGTCCTTATGCAGGAAGGACATGTGGTATGTTATGAATCAAGGAAACTGAAAGAGCACGAGAATAATTATCTAGCACATGATCTTGAGTTGGAAGTGATCATCCATGCATTGAAGATGTGGAGAAACTATCTTCATGGAAGTTGGTTTGTATTGATGAGAGATCATAGTGGGTTGAGGTATATATTTGACCAACCGAATCTGAATGCCAAGCAAGCTATATGGTTGGCCGCAATTAGTGAGTTTGAATTTGAGATCCAATACATCAAGAGTAAATAGAACAAGGTTAAAAATTATCTTAGCAGGAGGTGTAGAAATTTCTAAATCTTAATTCTTATGCAGAAATTATTTATGTTAATCCGGTTAAGCTTCTCCTACTTATACAAGTTATCAACTAAATAAATTCAAGTTAACATCAAAGAAAAACACATAATAGATCTCTACCAATTCAGATCTAGAATAAGCACATGCACACATAGACAAAGTGACACAGTTATTTCTGGACAAACTGTCCCCGGAAAAACCCAATGTGGGAAAACCAATCTCTGGCTGCTAGAGGGCTCTATTATTAAGAATATTTCTAAATACACAACTTTGGGTTCCAAATTTGGAAAACCCTATAGAGAAAAATCTAGATCTGCAGCACCTGGATGATCTAAGACCAACAATACTGGCTGATCCACACCCTCAAATGGGATTTACAGAACTCAACCAGATCTAGACCTAGAAACCCCAGATCTGCCCCTTAAAGAGACTGTGTTAGCCTCTGAAGGCCTCCAAATGCTCAACGTTGTCACAAGAAGGGACTGCGTTACCCCAGACTGGGTGACATAGTCACTATGCTACCCCTAAGGGTCTCTATGTAACCCCTAAAGGGTTTCCTAAAAATCACGTTGTCCTTGCTGCTGCTGTTGTTGTTGTTGTTGCTGCTGCTGTCGTCTACTGTTGTCGTCTACTATTGTTGCTGCTGCTGTGTGTTGTTGTCGCCTGTTGTTGCTGCCGTCTACTGTTGCTGCTGTTGCCGTTCACTACCTTCCTCTGCGATGTCTTTCCTGATCTCTTCTTTCCTTCTTGTGTATTCTAGACCCCGGGATCAGATCATCCCCTTGGTCTAAATTCCCCTCTCTCCAACTGAAAAAATTGAGAATTCTTAGCAACCCCGCCCTAGAATCTCAGCTTAGCTTAAGTGCTATGCCTGTGTGTATCTTACAAATGACCCCAAGCCTTTCCTTTATACTTTTCTCGTTGACAAAGCAATGGCCAAGATTAAATATTTAATCAATGGCTAAGATTAAAAGAAAGCTTGATCCATGTGACTTAAGACAATTTCATCACATGTTTAATTAAATTCACTTTAATTATTTTATTTTCCTAAGTTTTAACTTAGGAAATACATTAAAATAATTAATTAGTTCAATATCTCCTAAACCAGATGAAATTTCCCAAATCCATTTCTGGGTCTTGTAGATCAGGTGAACTCTAGTCCTTCCTCAAAATTTGGGACCTATAGCACAACTAATGCTACCCCAAATACACAAAATCTCAACACTCCCTCTTAGCATCAAGGGTGTGCTCTAGCAATACATCACACTTATGAATTACATGATTTTGGGCACTAGTTTTGTGCTGCTGAAGCTTGGCCTCCTGCCACTCAACTCTGCACTACTGCTTCCATTCTGTACTACTGCCCATGACTCTGCCACTGCCACTGCAACCATTGTACTGCATCTCCCTCTTAATATGTTGCATTTGTGCTGCTCATAGCACTGCCATTGCTGATCTGCTGCATTGTAACTTTAGTTGTTGAGAGAAACAACTGAATCTCCTGCCCAATCTTTGAAAAACAAGTCAGATGAGCTGCATCCTCATCACTGAAGCTCCATAGGCTACATATTTGTGTTGGCATCTAAAGAATGAT
Source organism: Pinus albicaulis (assembly GCA_034641835.2). Classification (NCBI taxonomy): domain Eukaryota; kingdom Viridiplantae; phylum Streptophyta; class Pinopsida; order Pinales; family Pinaceae; genus Pinus; species Pinus albicaulis. The sequence continues at coordinate 1,048,274,473 of CM076580.1, forward strand.
GCACAGCTACAGCTCTGCCTACGTAATCAGACTCCCTCTGCACTTTTGAAGTCACATTAGCTCCTTGTGCTAAAATCTATCACGCTACTGCTGCACTGCGTTGTCCCTCTGAAGCTCTTCGCGCTGCAGCAGCTCTGCATTGCGTAAGCAGCACTGCTCTGTGTTGTTGAAGTCACATCAGCCTCTGCGCTGCTATTGCTTCTACGCTGCTGCTGCTATGCCATGCGCTGCTCCTCCCAACCTCTAGATCTGCCTCTACCTTTACCTCATCTGTGATCTATGCCTCCAATGCTCCACTTGTCCCGCTACTATCTTAAGGCTGTCGTAGCTCGCGTTTGATCCAAGAGATGAGTTGCTCAAGGATCCCGCCTTACTTCCATGTAGCTCCTCTACATGTCCATGTCACCCCACCTCTGTGGTTCATGAGCACTCATGGCTACATCATCTCCTGACCCATCATTTTCCACCACTACTTTGGAAGAAGATGCTTCCTTTTCCTTCTTCTTTTTTGGAAAATGGCTGGAAAAATGTCCCGTTTCGCCACACTGGAAGCACTCGATCTAGAAAGATCCTTCTTCTTCTTCGGCTGCTTCTTAGATACCAAGGTTGCATCTTCATCCTCTTCCTTCTTAACCTTGCTCAATGCAGGGCTATGCTGCTTCTGGGTGAACCTTCGAAGTTCTTCTTACCACATGATCGATCACAAGTTGTCTCAATTTGGGAGGTCTGCTCTGCCCAAGATACTTTGGACAAAGTTTTCCCACTCATCTGTGACTGTATTGAGGGAAGTCCTGACTATCACTGCATCATCTACGGTTGCACCCATTGCAGTCAGCTGATCCCTGATTGACTGCAATCTGAAGAGGAAATGCTCGATGTCTTCTCCCTTGATCATCATGAATGACCTCATTTGGGCCTCCAACAACATCTTTATTTGGATTGATTTTCCCTCATATATGGAAGTCAAGGCGTTCCACATCTCATTAGTTGTCCTCTTCTCAACCATGTGTGGCACAATATGATCCTTGATATTGTCTATTATCAGTCGCTTGGCTGCCCAACAACTTCTATATGCTTCCTTAGGAGATCCACATTTGTTGGCATGGCCAGGGTCTGCTCTGCATGATCTCTTAGACCATATGCCTCTAGGACAATCAGGATCCTAGCTTTCCATACCAAAAAGTTTGAGAGGCCCTCTAGCCTATCCTGATCAAGCATTCCATGAGGAGCCATATGCTTAGAATGTGTCGGAGCTCCTCTTCTCTATGCTAGAGATATTGGATCTAGGGTCCTTTTCGAACTAGGAACCCTCTGCTCCCTCTGGCACTTGAATTCCCTCCTTGGAAATATACCAAATCAATTATGATTCAACTTCTTCTTTGATCCTCTGACCAAACTGCAAGTTTCCTTTGGCAAGAAACTCTCTGAGAAGCTGATATATTCCCAAACTTTGTCACTTGTGCTAAGGTTAAAAATATGAAAACTTCAGAAGTTTAACCCCACCATCTCTTATGAATTTCTGCAAATTTTCTGCAGACTTTTTATAGATTAGACAGATTCATATCTGAATCACACTAGTTGGCTTCAGACCCAACCAACATTGTTTCTGAGCTGCCTCTGTGCAGTAATTGTGTGGGCTTGCTAGGACATAGCGCTAGACAATGTCACCCTTCCCTTTGCGTGAATCTCCTCCTGAAAACTGTGTTGTCCCTTCATATCTTCTTTTATACTACCTTTCCAGCTGCTTTCTGCAACTAGATCCTTCAGATGCTTCAACTGATGACCCTTCTAAATCTGCAATTTCTCTGATACCATGTAGAAATTTCGGAATCTTAATTCTTATGCAGAAATTATTTTTGTTAATCCGGTTAAGCTTCTCCTACTTATACAAGTTATAAATGGAATAAATTCAAGTTAACGTCAAAGTAAAACACATAACAGATCTCTACCAATTTAGATCTAGAATAAGCACATGCACACATAGACAAAGTGACACAGTTATTTCTGGACAAACTGGCCCTGGAAAAACCCAATGTGGGAAAACCGGTCTTTGGCTGCTGGAGGGCTCTATTATTAAGAACATTTCTAAACACACAACTCTAGGTTCCAAATCTGGAAAACCCTACAGAGAAAACTTTAGATCTGCAGCACCTGGCTGATATAAGACCAACAATACTGGCTGATCCACACCCTCAAACGGGATTTACATAACTCAGCCAGATTTAGGCCTAGAAACCCCAGATCTGCCCCTGAAAGACACTGCGTCAGCCTCTGAAGACCTCCAAATTCTCAGCGTTGTCACAGGAAGAGACTGTGTTACCCTAGACTGGGTGACGCAGTCACTACGCTGCCCCTAAGGGTCTCTGCGTAACCCCTGAAGGGTTTCCTAAAAATCACGTTGTCCTTGCTGCTGCTGCTGTCATATGTTGTTGTTGCTGCTGCCGTCTGTTGCTGCTGCTACTACCCCCTGTTTTTGTTGCCATCTGCTGTTTCTATTGCTGGCTTCCTCTGTGTTGTCTTTCCTGATCTCTTCTCTGCTTCTTGTGTATTCTAGACCCTGGGATCAGATCATCCCCTTGGTCTAAATTCCCCTCTCTGCAACTGAAAAACTTGATAATTCTTAGCAACCCTGCCCTAGAATCTCAACTTAGCTTCAGAGCTCTGCCTCTGTGTATCTTACAAATGACCCTAAGCCTTTCCTTTATACTTTTCTCGTTGAAAAATAAATGACCAAGATTAAATCTTTAATCAATGGCTAAGATTAAAAGAAAGCTTGATCTGGGTGACTTAAGACAATTTCATCACATGTTTAATTAAATTCACTTTAATTATTTTATTTTCCTAAGTTTTAACTTAGGAAATACATTAAAATAATTAATTAATTCAATATCTCCTAAACCAGATGAAATTTCCCAAATCCATTTCTAGGTCTTGTAGATCAGGTGAACTCTATTCCTTCCTCAAAATTTGGGACCTAGAGGACAATTGATGCTACCCCAAATACACAAAATCTCAATAGGAGGATACATGTAAATCACATAGCATTTATGAGTTCTTATGGGAAAAACTTACAAGATGAGATCTTATTGGCATGACAGTAGGATGGTAGGTACATGGAGCTTAGGAACATGTTAGAATAGGGTACAAGTAATCAGAATGTGGACTATCATCTTACAACATATGGTTTGGTCGGATTTAGGGACAAGATATATGTGCCGAGTGATAATGAGCTAAAGAAGACTATCTTGCGAGAGTTTCATGCAAAACCATATTCAGGTCGCCCAAGATAGCAAAATACATTGACAAGAGTGAAGAAGTTTTATCATTGGCCGAATCTGAAGAAGGAAGTGGCAAAATTTTGGCTAGATGATTTGTGTCAACTCATAAAATCATAGTGTAAGCATCCAAGTGGATTACTAAATCTATTCCAATTCCAGAGTCGTAGTGGGAGGTCTTTCCATGGATTTTATCATAGGTTTTCCGAGGACGTTTAGATAACATGATTCCATCATGGTTGTGGTAGATAAGTTGATAAAGGAGACACACTTCATTCCAGTGAGGTTTGCTTATTCAACTAATGATGTAGCACAGGTATTCATCAGAGATGTAGTGAGGTTGCATGGTGTTCCGAAGAATATTGTATCAGATATGGATGCTAAGTTCACTTCCAAGTTTTAGAAGGAGCTCTTTGTAGTTTTGGGGACAAATTTGGCCTTCAACACTGCTTATCATCCACAGGCAGATGGACATACAGAGAGGGTCAACAAGATATTGGAGGATAAGTTGAGGACGTATGCAATGCATCAGCTGAGGATATGGGAGGAGTACTTTCCATTAGTTGAGTTGCGTACAATAATGGGTACCAAGAGTCACTGAGGATGAGTCTGTTTGAGGAACTATATGGGGGGGGTTTTAATACTCTCATAAATTGGAGTGATCCTATAAACATGGTGTTTATAGGACCAGACATGTTGGAAAATATGGAATAGGAAATGAAGGTGATGAGGAAGAATGTAAAGGAGACACATGGAAAATAAAAATTTATGCAGATTGGAACATAATTTTTAAGGATTTTTAGGATGGAGAACATATGTAAAATAAATGTACAATGAATATATGACCTAATAGACGATAATGCAACTATTGTGACAAGGCAACAATGCTTCTTTACGAATCTCAAATAAGTATGAGACCCCTATGCTTATATATGTTTTTATGACCTGTAGATTGCATATTTGTGACATGTTTGACGAAATGCCTGTCATGGCTAATAGGGGTCAAATAAAGTACTTGTACCAGTGATTGCATTAGTAGATTTTTTCCAATGTTATTTTTCATTTATGAAAGTTTGAAGAAGTTCTGGGTAATGGCCTGAGACCTAGCCCTGAAAAAGTGGCTCAGAATCCAGGGTCATTGGCATAGAAATGCCTAGAAAATTCCACAGCTGCTGGCATGCCTTGATGTGGGAGCAACTTGAAGGCCTCATTCACATGCATGGATTGTCACGGGAGCACCTGAGGGTCCATATCAGTAAAAATTCAAGTTGCCTCAAGGGTTGGTCACCTAGAAGGGTTGGTTGGCTGCTAAAGGTTATGTAGCATGTGTGGAAGGTCTGTTTGGTTTCATTATGTCGATTCCACTTCCTTAACTATAAATTGGGAGTTGAATCACATCATAGTATTCTTTCATCACATTTTTAACCCAGTGAACCGATTAGCTTGTGTAAATGTGGGAGGAGGGTGATACAAAGTGGTATTAGAGCATGGTTCACCCCTTGGAATGGATAGGTGATGTGTTGGTCATGCATACATGTCATTTGCATATGTGTTACTTATGCTTGTGGTCTATGTGATTATTGTGTATATGTGGTAGTGGTCATGGTTGCAGTTATGTAGCCATGTGAAAGTTGATGGATTTATTGCTGGATGTAGTCGTCATGGGTGCATGTCAATTATGCATTGCTTATGCATGTTAATGTTTATATGTTTTTATGCATACATTAACATGGTGATAGTATTTTTGCATGAGGTTAGGGTATGTGGTCGATATGGTCATCCATTGATAAGTAGATAATGGTTGAAATGATGATTATATGTTGACATGATTATGTTTATACATGTAATTGCGCTAATCTGGTTGATCTTGTAGACGAGATATCCTCCCCTGAACTATATTGAGGTATGTATATTATGTTATGTTTGAAATGGTATACTTGCAGGAAAGAGATCAAAGATGACTAGCAAAATGGTAGACTACAGTTCACGAGAATCTCCCTATGGATCAGATGAGCAACGTGGTGGTGGGATTTTTTCTGACTTAGCAAACACGTTGAGAAGTTTGAAGGAATAAATAAGAAGTTGCAAAGAAAATAATGACATAATCATTCAAGCACAAGAGAAACACGTATAAGTTAATGTAGTAATCCTTCCGAGTTTGTTAGAATTGCAGAGATAGGGATCACTTTGGATTCGTCATGTGAAGGATGATAGGACTAATGGGGCATATGGAAGTAGATCTCATGGTTGGAACATGTCAAATATGGATGACACGATCTAAGATGGAAGACTCTTGGATACACCAGATAAGAGAGGTGATGGACACAAGTTCTATTCTAGTTCTGGTTCTGATAGGCACTATGATTATCATCATTATTATCCATATAGGAGGAGTGAGAGGGGATATTTTCTCGATGAGTTCAAGAAAGAAAAGCTGCCTACCTTTGATGGGGATTTGAAGAAGGTGGAGGATGCAAAGGAATGACTATTTGGGATGAATAATTTCTTTGAATTGCATGATTACACATAGAATATGAAGGCCAAAATAACTATCTTCAGCCTCAAAGGGAAATAAGACATCTGGTTGGAAGTTGTGAAGCGGGTTAGAGGCATTAGGACATAAGAGTTGATTTGGCATGAATTCAAGAGACTTTTCAGGAAGAGTTATTTTTCAAAGAGGTACTATGATATCAAAGCCAAGGAATTCTAGGAGCTAAAGATGGGATCGATGACAGATGAAGAGTATATGCCCCAAGTGTTTGGAATTATTGAGGTATGTAACATATCTCGAGGATGAAAAAGCCAAAGTTTTGAGATTTGTTATTGGATTTCCATTAGCATTTAGAGATCGAATTAAGTATTACGAGCCTCGGTCACTTGAGGAAGTCATTGGGAAATTGAAGCATTGTTATGAGCAGTCCAAGGGTAAGACAAAATCTCAACAAGGTTGGAAAAGGAAAGACAGAGCTAAAGGTGAATGCCAGTTGAAAAGAACAAGGCCTCAGGATGATGAGAAAGACAATGTTGCACCTTATAAGAATTTCAATGTAATTAGATAGGGACATGGGTCACAGTCTGGAGGGTAGCCAAATAAGGGTGACAATGCAAGATGGTTACAGTTTTAGATATGTGTTAAGGAGCATCTTAAGAAGTTTTTTCCATAGAATCAAGGTGATAGGCCTCATATTTACATTACAAAGGAATCAAAGACAATTCAGGATGGTGGGAAGAGCATTCCTCGTATATATGCAACGTTGGATAACAGGAAGTTAGATCACCAGGAATCTATTATCGATATGGACAGTAAGCTTTGTGATCAAGTTGTTTCTATTTTTATAGACCTTGGATCTAATTATAGTTATATTAACCTTGACTTGGTGGATAAGTGTGGTTTGAATAAATAAATGCATGCAGAATATTGGTTAGTGTAGTTGGCTGCAAGTACAAATAAGAGAGTTCATCATTGGGTAAGATCTTGTGCATTCAAGTTGAATGGTATGCCACATCAACACATATGAATGTATTGTCGTTCAGATCATACAATATGTTTTTGGGTATGGTTTGTATGTACCTTCACAAGAATAAGGTGGATTTTTATGACAAATATATTGAGTGTTTGGATGCCAAAGGAGAACAGAGAATCCTGCAAGGTAATAAGAAGGAGACGTCAGCTAGAATGGTGAAAACTATGCAGGAAACCGCAGTCATAGAAAAGGGCATGTGTTATTTGCAGTGCATATTTCTAATGATAAAGGTAAGGAGGACGAGGATGCAGAGGTATTGAGAAGGTACTCGATCTTCCAGCAGTTTCAAGATATGTTCCTAGCAGATATTTCTAAGTTTTCGCCTCACGGGGAAGTGGATTTTTCTGTTGAGTTGTTACCAGGGGCAACACTAGCATCAAAGGCACCATATAGGATGATCACTCCAAAGTTAGTAGAATTAAAGTTGCAGTTGAAGGAAATTATTGACAAGGGATAAATTAGGCCAAGTGTATCATTGTGGGGTGCACCGATGTTATTTGTGAAGAATAAGGATGATACTCTAAGGATATGCATTGATTATAGGTAGTTGAACAAGGTAAACATCAATAACGGGTATCTATCGCTGAGGATTTATGACTTGTTTGATCAGTTGAAGGGAGCAACAATGTTCTCGAATATTATTTTGGGATCAAGATACCATCAGGTACATATTGAAGAAGAGGAAATTTACAAGACAACTTTCCAGACCGGGTGTGGGAATTAAGAGTTTGTTGTAGTTCCATTTGGTTTGACTAATGCTCTAGGTACTTTTATATTATTAATTAATAGTGTGTTGTGTCCTTTTCTAGACAAGTTTTTTATTGTATTCATTGATGAAATCTTGATATATTCTAAGAATGAGGAAGAGCATGTTGAACACTTAGCAACAATGTTGAGATTGTTGAGAGAGCATCAATTTTATTCCAAGCTTAAAAAATGCAGTTTCTTTTAGACATAGGACTTGGGGCATGTGGTTTCCAAGGAAGGCATAGCAGTGGATCCAGAAAGATAAGGGCTTTCATGGAATGGGAAGCTGTTGGGAATGTGGATGAGGTAACATCATTCATGGGAGTAGCAGGTTATTATAAGAGGTTCATCAAGTACTTTTCTCGGGTTGCATATACTATTACATCACTGTAGAGTCAATCTCCCTTGTAACTTTGTATATAGGCTAAGACACATGTTTTCCATAATGCCTAGAAATGGTTTTTGGAAAATTCCAGTTAGAAATGGTTTAATTAAATTAATTAATCGTTTTTTAATGTTTTCCTAAGTCTAAACTTATGGAAATTGATTAATTAAAGGGTATTAATTAAACTAAGTGTGAATCTTCTAGATAAAGTCATGGATCAACTCCAAGTTAATATTAACCCTTGATTATGTTTTAATCTTTGTCGTTGAAGGGTTAACGAAAGAATATAAGAAGGAGGGTGAGGGGCCTATGGAAAACACATTAAGCACATTGAGCATTTGGCATTTTCTAGTTTGTGTGAGGAGACATAGCTTTTGATCAGAATCAAATCACTAGGGCAGGGTTTGCTAAGTGATTTTGATTTAGTGATCAGTTCCAGAGAGGGGCAGAAGCAGTAACTGGTCAGGAGGACTAGGAGTACATTTCATAGAGATCTAGCAATGACACAGAGAGAGACAACGTAGTCACTTGGAGGGGTGATGCAGTTCCTGAAGGAACTCATGCAGAAGTGACATAGTCTCTCTTTGATTCAGTCCAGAGATAGCTGGAAGCTGGGGTTTCTGAGCCAAGAGGGACAAAATCCAATTTTAGATCAGTTGTTTAGCAGAGGTGACACAGTTCCAGAGCTTTCCCATGCAAGCTTACGTAGATCCAACGTAGGCATCATGCAGAGGCAGAGAGGGGCTTCACCAGCGCTATTCAAATCAGCCGAGGATTTGCAGAGTGAGGTATATCTAATATTTTCACCTATTGTCTAGATTTCTCTGAAGGGTGAGCCAGATATTGGCACCCTAGTTGTTCTCAAGATTCTGCTGCTTTATAATAAAAAACCCTCAGATATACTGCATCGGTTTTCCCGAGTTGGGTTTTTCCAGGGACTTAGTCCAAAAATAACTGAGTCAAATGTGGATGTTTTTCATTGTTTTTTGTTTAGTTTGTTTCAGCACTTAGATTTATTCCACAACATTTTTTGTGTAGACTACTTCAGTAATTACTTCAATACTTCATTGTAATGAAATAATGATAGAAAATAATAGGAGAAGTAATTCAGATTTGTTGCAGTAGGAATCCAGATCTAGGATTTTTCACACGGTGGTATAATTATACCTACCACACATCCACCAAAATGATTCCCTTGCATGCCCTATATGGGTATTAACCACCAAAGTGGAAGGAATTTGCACTAACTGATGTTAAGGTTGAAGCAGTGAAGAATAAAACTGATGAAGAGAAGAATATCATCATGATATTATAAGAAAAATTAATAACAACGAAAAATAGAATGAAAGAAGCACACCGACATAAATCAGAGAGAAAGTTAGAAGAAGGTGATTGGGTGCAAGACTCCAACCTTACAAACAATTATCCCTTAAACAACAAGGGAAAACCAAATTGGCTCCAAAATTCAATGGCCTTTTCAAATCAACAAAAAAATTAGCAAGGTAGCCTATGGATTGAAATTACGAAACAATTATCGCATCCATAAAGTCTTTCATGTGTCATGCCTCAAGAAGATGTTGGGACAAGTCCACTCTGTTTAGATAGATATTTCGAAATTTGACAATGAAGGAAGAACTACTCTAGAATAAGAAGGTATTCTAGCCACTAGGGGAAAACTGTTACATTCCAAAACCATCAAAGAATACCTTATCAAATGGAAAAAAGCTCCAAAAGAAGATTCATTGTGGGAGACAAGAAGTTTTCCCCAAAAATACACCTCATTAGCTTTGCTTTAAGTACATAGCAATATTTTCATGGGGGTGGAAATGTAACAAACATAATTAGTTAAGGGATATATGGATGTACCCTATTTTAAATGATATGTCTCTTCATGTAAACTAGACAACTGCGGGCTTTCATTGTAACTGGGCATCTACTCAATATTTATCAAACATATACACACACACACACACACACACACACACACACACATATATATATATATTACAATTTTTTTACATTGCAGAAATGTCTTCCTTATCAATAATATAGATTTCTTATATTTTTTGTTGATATTTGAGGTTCAGTGGGATGATACGAACAAATTTTGTTATCATACAAATATTCATGGGAATACAATAATATCCAACATATGATAAATAGAATTTGTATATAAATTTTTTCTTGTATTGTTTCGTAAAGAGTCATGTCTTTTGAGACACGCATTTTCATAATAATTCATGATGATGATTATTATTATTATTTGTCTTATTCCATATTCATATTCATAAAATTGTCTTCCCCTTTAGAAATTCTTTGTCTTTAAGAATATCAATGAAAAGAATCGATATCCTTTTATTTGTTTTGTAATGTTGTCACAACTTTCCCAATTCCTGGAGTTATCATCTTCGACGATGCAAGACAATATGAATTTCTAATTGTGGTGCAAAATCGTCACATCGTGATACAATCTAACCATCCCAAATCAATAATCTGTGTGAACTTGTGCTTGTAGGCTTCCAAAGATGAATTTTTATCATAAGACATAATTGTGCTAACATCGATATTCTACGGAATATAAATTAGATGTTCTTGTCCTAAGTGATATGGATTCACTGATTCGTTGAGATGACTACTCTTATGATTTCTGTGTCGAAAAGGAGTTTTTCTTTCCTTATTTGCCCTTATCATGCTTGTGGTGGTTTCTTGATTTACTTGATGTTGTTGAATTAATTTCGGAACCGTCACTTGGAATTTTCGTCTTTTGAAATACAACATTCAAGTATGTCTTTAATTCAATTGGATTTTGATTTGTCTAAGTTGTGAGGATAATGGGATCTGTATTTGTTCCCTTTTCTTCAACTTGAATTTCCACATATGAATATTTTGACACTTCCTTCTCGATAAATTGTTGCAATTTGTTTTCGAACAACTTCTTGTCCTTCTTAAGCTTAATTTGTGTAAATAATTTTTCATCATGGTCCTGGAGGCAAGAATTTTTTTCATTTTTTCCTGTGATAGTTTTGTTAACTTCTTTTTGCACATTTTGCATCGATTTTTGGTTTTTTTAAATAATTACTTTTGAGATATGTTCCATGTCTTCTTGTGTTACTGAACTTGGCTCCAATGTAACATCCTATAGTGTTTTTTTCTTCTTGTAGGAAAATGTCAAAAACATCTTCATATTTATGATAAAGGACCTTAGTGATTGTTATATTTCCACAACCCTAGCACCTGGTACTTAATTCCTAGCAAAAAAATAATGTACTGAAAAAATACATGGTTAGGTTCTTAACACAAATTCAACAAAAGCAAATTTAAATCATTGATCTTAATCACAATGACACAAACATATTTTTTTCCAACCAGTTATTCAGTGAAACAAAATCCAAACTTACATGGGATCTTGTCCTAGGATAATGGCCCAACTGAGAAAACACAAAATATAATAACCTAGATTTGATTCAACAGATCTGCCATAGATGGGTGCCCAATCTTTCTTGCAGATCTAGATATCCAACCTCTCTGCACTCCCTCAGACCCAACACACCATCACTGAGATGTCGCTCTCAATATTTTGTTGTTGTAGTCTTTTTCTCCTCTCCTCAACCTTGTTTGTATTACTATACATTGACCTAAATCTCTAACCCTAACACTAATCTCAAAGTAATTAACAGCTAATATTATATCTCACCTCACTTGAGATCAATGACTAAGATTAAAACAAAGTCACTAAAGTAAATTACTTTACTTTGAGTTACTTTATTACTTTACAAAATAAGCCATCATAAAGATAAATTTTGAAAAAAAAAAACTTTAAAATATCTTATGATTAGGCTTTGTTTATTTTTACTAATAATCAACCCTAAATATATGATATTCTTTAGAGTTTATTTATAGAAAATTCAAAGTTTGTCCTTTGTCCAATTTTTTTAATAACCAAAGCATTTTCTTTATCAAATTTTGTTAATAATCAATTCATGACATATGTTTACTTTTCAATTGAAAGTTTGTTAATAGTTTAAAAAATCTAATTTTATTATCCAATTTGGCCAATAATAATCTTAGATATTTGTTCTCTTTTAGGGTTTACTCAGTTCGAAATTGGTTTATAACCAGCATATATCTATTTTTAGATCTATTTTAAGTTGAAATGGAATTATGTGTCACATTGTTAATTCAAAGTCGCTAACATCACACCAAAACTAAATGTAGTCTACTAAAACTAAAGTTAGGATCAAATCAACAATACGACGCGGATATTAATAGATGAATGTTGAAATTTCTTCATTTATTTTTAAATTGCCTTCTAATTTGTCCACTTGTGATCCACCAAAACCAAGCTGAACCAAAGAAAGGCTCATTGGTGCACAATAGACTGAGAGATGGGGCTCAACCCATGCACACCATAGCTGCCAAAAGTGAAGATCCTAGAATTGTTGATTGTGAAGGTACAAAATGTTGATGAAGATGTTTTCCAAGAGGTGAAGTACAAGCCCATGGAAATTTTCGTAAACACTATGTTGTGGGGCCATATTACTTGTTGTGCGGGAGTGGGACCATGGTGTTTCCAATTCATTTCCAATGGAGATCAAGGACAAGATGGTAGTTCTTCATCTGTCGTTGTAGAGCTGAACCTAGTGGTTTTGACCATGAAATGCAATAGGACATTAACATTTTGCAAGAACAGTTCAATAAACATTGTGTAGGAGTCCTTGACGCCTCAACTAATATAAGGTGTGTGCACAGTGAAATGAAAATTTGAACCCTTGACATCAAAAATTCACTGGGTTATTTGACCCGTTAATCTTCTAACCCTGATGGGTGCCACCAAATGTGAAATGGGCTCGTCAAACTCTGAATATGTGTGGAGAAGCGTAGAGAGAGAAACAAGAATTTGAAGAGTAGCCAGAGGAGCCAGCATTGACCTTCTTAAATAGAGCAAGAAACGACATGTGTCTGTAAATAAACGTTAGAGAAGAAGTTTGGTGATAGCGAGAGGGTTAGGATGTAGTATCTTAGTCCCTCGAGAGATGGGGGACAAGGGATGGGAGTTCTGGAGAAGAGGCCACCAAAGTTCATTTTTGTAAATACCCTTTGTTCATCATAGGTATATATATTGATTACCTTTGTTCGTTATATGTAATGATTATATTTGTTCATGAAAAATCACATTTTCTTATCTTCTTCCATTTTGTATACCACTAATCCCTTATCCATTCAAACTAAGTAGAGAAAAAAGGAAAATTGTTACAAAGTAAGGTGTAGAGGGTCGTTGATTGTCGAGTTGAGTTCAATTCCATTGTACGCTATTGATTTGTCTTTCTTTTTCTTATTATGATTCTTTCTTCTATTAATTTTTTTGTTATGCCAATTGTTATTTCTCCATTCTTGTTCATGTTTGTATATTTTTGTGGAATTTGGGTTTTTTGTTTGGCTTTGAGATGGTATCCTATGGGAGAGGAGGTGATAGTTTCATTGATTAAACCCTATAGTGATGGTTGATGTACATTCTACATTATGTGCAATGGGTGAAAGATGTATGCATTGTTTCTTTTGGGTTTTGTTTTAATAAATAATTACATATACATGTTTATTTCAGTTCATTTGTTTGATAATTTCTTATGCATATGTAGGTATAGAAAGATTGTGCAACAACTCCTTATTGTGTTAAGGAAAAAGAAACTTTTGAGTCATCAAAGGTACTTTTCCTATGCTTCACACTTAGCATAACCTAGAGTCCTCGAGTTCAAGTGTTGAAAGAAGTTGTATCGTGTTCTATCAAAAGGAAGAATAATTATGGAAACCTAAATGAAGAAAATAAAATCAAACAACCTTATTTTATCTAGTATTTTCCTTGAAAGGCTTTGTGATTGGATAGCTATATCATTTTTAACCAAATACTAGGTCACCTCCCCTCGCTCTTAGCCAAGTTTTAAATCTCCCTTCCTTGGGTCTTGCTTTTCCTTTGTAGAGGCCACTACTTCACCTAAACCTCTCTCTCTTTATTTTCCAAGAAGACATTACATTCAATGGAGATGATGAGGATCTTCCCGTGATGGATTTATTTTTCCATTCCATGGATATGATAGGGATATTCCTTTGATGGATTGATATTTCCTAATAGTGATGCCTAGAGTTGATTTAAAAATAAAATATGGTTGGTAGGTCTATTGATTTTTGTTTTAGTCAATTTCTAGGTTAGCAACCATTGAAAAAAGAAAATGTGTATGAAAAGATAAAGGCATGGATGGGGGTAATGTTAATATTGTTGTTGTACTAACAAGCACATACAAACAACAACGAACATCTCCCCAAACAAAAATGGTACAAAAACGATAAAAATTCTATCGGGAATCAATAATCTTCTATATCAACATATTAACATTTTACTCTACGTATTGGTTATTTTCATTGGTGATCTTATATGTCCCATCATATTTCCTTAGTCATATCTCAGATATACAAATCTTATGGCATTTCCAAATCAATGAAATTTGATTTCAAGGTTTATATGGAGATTTTATTGTGAGTGTTTTGTGCAATTTCAAACCAAGATTACTCATTTATGTGTTATGGTCATTTTGTTATTATGATAGATATGTAAATAAATTAACATGAGTGTTATTGAAGAGAATTTTTAATGAGACCTTTATTGATGAAGGGTTAATTATTATCAAAACCTCATTCTCGAAGAGCAAAACTTTAAACATAACGTTTCTTGACGGGAAGTATGAAGACCCAAAACGTCAAAAAAAAATTGTTTGACAGGTAAAGACTAAAGAGAAATCCAAATTCCAACCATGAGACTGTTTTCACTCATATCTGTAGCCCTCTTCTTTTATGTTTTTTACTTCGTCTTTCTTCTTTTTTGCTATTATAGCCCATTATGTCATTTGGCCAAAAATTGTACTTCTATGTTTTTTTTTCTATTATGGTCCATTATGTCATTTGGCCAAAAATGGTCCTTCTGTGGTTTTTTGCGGGAAGTCTTCTTTTCTGGGCATGTATATAAAGAGCAAGTTTATATATTTGGCAGGTGTAGGTATTGGTTGTGGTTCTTAGCTAGCAACTGATTGGTTGTGGTTCTTAGCTAGCAACTGAGGGGTGGTCGGAGCTTTCTTTGCATGGAATAGTGAGGAATTGTAGCATCTTCGTCAATGGCTTCTGTATTGAGCTGACACTTGCAGTGTATCTAAACCATATCTCTAGGTAAATTTTCAAGGATTATGACTTTAATGAAATAATTAAATTAAATAAGTTGTGAAAGAATTAAATTTTAATGAGAGAATGGCAGTTTATACTAAATGTTTTAATGAGTAAAGCTGGAGGAAAAGGCAATTTTTTTCCAATTCAACGAGGAGAAGTGAAAAGCAGATTTTCTTGATGTTTCCACTCAAGAAATGAAAAAAAAAACAGATTTGCGTTTTTCCCAAAATAATTGAATGTGGAAAAAGAAGCAAGGATATATTTACTTTCAAAGATTTTAACCTTTCGAATTTTTCCTTGCCATTGGATTAAATGTTTCTTTCATATATGCATATTGGAGCACCAGTACAAGGCTGGAAAATTTTTCTTAGATGCTTTAGTAGCAATGGAGATCTCACCTTTCTACGTTTTAGTCTCTTAGAACAATACCTCCATCCAAGCAGAAGAACTCACGGCAGCCTGTCACTCAGCACTCCTTATCGTGCAATCAACTTCTTGGGTAATTTGTGGTTTCGTTATATTATGGTTGATTCTTCTAACTCTTTGAATATAATGGAGGCCATTGAAAGTATTTTTTTCGTAGAACAATACCTCCACCCAAGCAGAAGAACACACGGCAGCCTGTCACTCAGCACTCATTATTGTGCAATCAACTTCTTGGGAAATTTGTGGTTTCGTTTTATTATGTTTGATTCTTCTAACTCTTTGAATATAATGGAGGCCATTGAAAGTATTTTTTTCGTAGTGTGATGGTGTATTGAAGTGAACTTGTTTTGAATTATTTCACTCAAGGTGCACATTCATCTCACATCTCTTTCAAATCCATTGCTACTAGTACTTCCAGAAATCGAATTTCAACTATTATAAATTTCATTCTCAAGAACTATTTCCCTTTTGGTTGCTTATCAGCAAGTCGAAACAGAAACTTTGTTGTATGCTAATCAAATTGAAGTCTTATGTGAAACGGACACCCCTAGAGACTGGAAAACATCAGTCCAAACGGAGAGGCTTTCAACCGTGACAGGATTGGCTGTATAAAAGTTTCAAGCAGGTTTCCAATACATATTTGTGTAATAACAGGTCAAATGCGTTAATCAATAGATGCCTAATATCGGGATTCTATTGTGTTGATTCAACAAAACAATCATAAGCTATCAGCAGAGAGAAATAGTGGGATAGAATTATATATAACAGTCGATCTATTCTGGATGAGAAATGGTAAAAACGACTTGCATCAAAACAGAGAAAGATTAACTATTAGAGTACAAAAATGTCATCCTTACCTTAACAAATAGCTCATGATTTCTCTTTTATATATATATATATATATATGAACCCCTTTTTCATAGGATTTTATTGCATACAAGATCTTAAAATAAGAATTATTTAATGCTCCAAGAAATACATGAAATAAAACAAATGCATCGTATTTATAAATTACAATACGAATTTGTAAATAAATTGCATATAAGTGTGCGAACAAGTGCATGGCTACTAAAATGAACAACCCTTGCAAAAATGACCATAGACAACAATAGACGGCAAAGGAAAGGCCACATGCTCAAGCACCTAAAGTTATCGTCTTGGCTCTGCCACAAGCATTAATGCACAGATTAGGCACAAACTATGATTATAAAACTGACAATGTAGAGAGGTATAGGAGATAGGAGAGGATACTTACACATTTCCAGTTGCCCCAACGAAGAACTGCCATTTTAAAGCAATAACAGTATATTAATGTAAAAGTCATTTTTGCAAGAAACTTCAGAAACAACTATAAAAACTAAGCATGCTCTATCCCATATACAACCTTGCCTAAAAGGTAGTCACTTGAGCAAATCAGGTATCAAGAATAAAAGTACACATTTTCATTCCTAAGAGAACATAAGGTAACTCAAATTAGAGATAACATACTTTTTTGGAAAATCATAAAATAGTATCATTTTCCAACTGAAGAAGTTGCCTTAGGGAATAGTTATTTTCTATCATTCCTAAATGTTACAAACAAAGATGTAGAATATAAACTTTATTGTAAATGGAGTCATTGTATACAATTAACAAGATCTCCTTGTATATTTATTCATGAGGTAGTTATTCATACCTGCTTTACCTAACCATTCATAACTGATAACACTTATGTTTAAGTGACATAACATATCGTGACCTTAATACAATGCATTTAAGTATTGGAGTATTAATGCTCCAACGACAGGCACATTTCCTTGCATTCAAGAGATGGCAAGACATGGTGTTGGCACTCCCCTAACATCCACAAGTCTGCCCCAAGGATGTCCCCTTCTTGGCAGATTCCTCACAAATGGCTAGATCAAGGCATCCCCAAATTCTATAGGAGATCACAAAGAGTCTCTTTTGGCTCTATCTCAATTTAAAAAAATAAAAAATAAAAACTGAAGAGAAGAGAAAGAAATAGCCTTAATTATTTTAAACCTAGCTAATGCTAGGCCTTGTTGCCTCAAAATTTAGCAGGTCTTGAGAGAGGCCTCACAACACAAAGCCAAACTAAGACACAACAATGAGGTGAATGCCACTATCATCTCTGCACTCCACCTCCTGCTCTTTGATGGAATTTCACCACACGGGAGGCTTCCAAGTATAGGTCACCTAAAAGGTATTCCAAAATAGGAGAAAAACTTCTCCTAAGGGGTTAGGCCCAAACACAAATAACTTAAAATAACACAACCTTCAATAAACCATACAATTATCCCACAGATCCATAGTTTAAATGTTTTTGTTTGTTACTTTTTGGTTCATATAGATAGTAGATTCTACATGAATTTCTTTCCTTCAACATTGGATGATAGGAAAGCAGGGCTCCTTCACTCTTGTGCTCCCCCAAGATCACACAGTCAGATCACACCATCGTGCCCAATCACTCCAACAAAGAACTAATGCCCCAATCACCCCACTCCTTGATCACTGAGCTCATGACATCTTAATATCATTGACATCAACTCTCTCTCTATCTCTATCTCTCTCACTCTCAACATTGAGATGTCCAATTTTCCAAAATTGGACTGTCTTTGGATTACCACACATATCTGATTCACACACACATGTGATTACCATAGATACTTGCAACACATTTTCTTTAGCTTTCTCTATCTTTCTTTCAACATTACTTAGAAGTTTCTTTAGCACTCCTAGACATATATTTTATTCCCATTGACCTCCTTTGTCCTCCTCTGTTGGATATTAGCTAAATTATCTTATCTTAATCACCCAACTAAGACAACCTTCCTCTAGGTCTTATTGTGCACTAATATATTAGTCAGATGTAGGTATCAAATTGAATCATGAGAGGCTTTTGAATTGCCTCCCAATAAAGTGTAGACATTATGGTCACTTAACCACCAAGGTTTCTAAGGTGGCATTTTGTAGAAACTTGTCTCCAACATACAAAAGCAATTGGAAATCATTTTCCATGATAGCATTGAGCCCTCTAACTTTCATTCCTCATCCACTTTGTCAACCTTCAATTAGAATCTATTGAAATCATAAATATTGCATCCCTTATTTTGAGACAAACTTCTAAGCTAAGTATGAGATCTTCCATGAATTTTTCCTCGCTTGTGTCGGACCTCGAATGTGGACTTCTTTTCATAGATTGATACATTTTTGTAGACCTTCCCCCCTTCATTCTTGTAATCCTTTTAAGGTTTATTTGAATGCATTATTTTGCATTGCATCACTTATTTTGAGACAAACTTCTAAGCTAAGTATGAGATCTTCCATGAATTTTTCCTCACTTGTGTCGGACCTCAAATGTGGACTTCTTTTCCTAGATTGATACAATTTTGTAGACATTCCCCTCTTCATTCTTGTAATGCTTTTAAGGTTTATTTGAATGCATTTTTTTGCTCACAATAGTCAACGTCAAAATCATTTTCTTCATAACTTATTTTTCAAAACTCCATTAAACCTTAGCTAATCTTGAAGCAATAAGATCATATCTACCATATTCATGTCGAGTTGCAAGCTTTGTTCAAATCATGCTACATTTCTTGCCAAATTTTTCCTCCTTGTGACAATCTCCAAAATCATGATTCCAAGCTCACAGATTATATATGATAGTTTGTTGAATTGTGTTTTCATAGATGCCAACATCAATCTTGAACGCTATTAATATACATCATGGATTATATATGTTGGAAACTACAATAGACAAGAAGCCCTAGAAGGAAGGAAATCGTAAAATACCCGCATTTGTTGAAGTTTTTGAGGATGAAGATTAGTGAATTTGCTCTAGAGACCTTCATCAATTGAGGCTCCTCATCATGTCGATTCCAACAATAGGTGGCACATCACGTGGATCCCCTTTGTTGAAGAGATATACTTAATTGAAATATGTGTACAGAATAACTAGGCCAATTCCCCAAAGCCAACACAAAAAAATAATAATTATAATAATAAAATAATTTTTTTATGTTTGGATTCATTAGCTTTGTCCACCCTCTCAAAAAATAAGAGGGAAAAGGAAAATGAAAGAGGGGGAATTTACATTTTGAAACTTTTTTAGGAAGGAATATTTGGTCGACCCTGGTTATGTATTGGTTTGACTCCCACAAGTTCGGGTATTCTATTTGGATCTGTGGTTGGCCTCTTATGAGTTCCGTACCAACCAACCAATATGTGTGTGTGTATCCTTCAACCAAAGGTAGTGATTTAAACCAAGTCTACTCTATGACTAAGTTTGATGAGTTATGTTTATAGCATGTACGTTATAATTTTTTTTTTTGGTTCAAAATCTTGGTTCGTCAGTAAAAGGACTAATACATTTAATGGTAGTGATGGTGGAGATCTAGTATTTCTGGCGAGTTTTGACAATGGTGTAAAACACATATGTTTGAAGTCTTTTTTTAAAAGCAATAATAGTTTGGTTGGTTCTCAGTTTCGTTGGTTCTGATTTAAACCCTTGCACTGAGGTTTCGTCATTTCAGTAATTCAACAATGGTTGGCTCTCGATTGTTCTAAACGCTATAATCGAAACCAAGATCAACCACGACAAGACCAACTTGTTATATCAGATATGTAAGAGCAATGTGACATGGTGAAGATATGTGCACACATAATTCGCATGTTTTCGCCTACGATTGCATAATCTATAACGATAATAGTCAGAGTGTTAAATGAGAATGATTGATTTAGTGTTGTGACAATTGTTTATAATCAGATCTACAGTGCAATTCGAGTGCAATTTCCAAGCTAAAGAATTCACTTGTGTAACATCAACGACAGTTTGATGGCAATGATGTTGAAGAAACACAATGCAATTAGAACTCACAATTACACATGTGTAGAGATCAAAGTATTGGATCCATTGGTTACTAGATTTTATATTGTTAAGTGAGTGAGTGATCGCACACAGAGAGGTGCCATGTATTGTCTGTTGTTGTGGTTTGTATTTCTACTAATAATATGTGTTGTAGTTGTGAATATTATTGTTGCTAATGTGTTTAAGTGAAAGAAGGACTGAGGCTGACTAAGTGTCTTATTGCTAGTATAAGTCAAAGTATAGAACTACTAGTGTAAGAAATGTCGATGTATAAACCATATGATAGAGTGTATTGTTGCAAGTTGAGATCATAAGTCAGAGTTTTGTATTGAAAACAGAGGCTATATTGATGAGTGTGTTCACATGAAATTGTAGTTGCCTCATATTTTCATAAGCTCTGTAATATCCAGTATTGTCGACGTATTATCATAAGATATAAAGTTAGGTTGTCGTATGGTTGAGTGAGGTTGCTAGTCTAACAATTTACAGTTGAGTGTGAGGGAATGCCTACCATGACTAGTTGTTGGTCAGAATATGTTGTTGGACTACTGCCAGGGTTTTCTCAGTGTTAAAGTAGTGGGCAGAGATGGTTGATGTGCCAAGGGTTGTATTGCAAAGGTGTTTTAAATGGTGTTGCTAGGGTTATAATTGTTGTAGGGTATTTGTGGTATTGGTCTGCTACTAGGGTTTCTGAGATTGTTCTAAGAAAAGTTGTTGGGACAAGGATTATACACAGTCGAGTTATTTACAATGAGAAGATATTGTATTTTGTAGTTGTATGGGCCTAGATTTGACTGCTATAGATTTAATGCTACTAATTTTGACAAAGACATGTATATGTTGACACTTTTTTTGGTAGAAATATTATCCATGGTTTTCTAGAGAGAGCATGTTGGCGAGCTAGGGTTTTATCTCTCGAGAAAGAAAAGTTGGTATTATAGTTGAAGACCTTGTATTGAAGATTGAAAAATTCAGCAGAAGATTCAAAGTGGAGAAGCATATATGGCATATGTATATCTTGAGAAAAGCTACTTATGCAGATTACTATGACAGTGACAGTAGTGGATTGAAGATTATAATATTTCTCATTCAATGATATATGTTGATCATGGATCC
Organism: Pinus albicaulis; assembly: GCA_034641835.2. Taxonomy (NCBI): domain Eukaryota; kingdom Viridiplantae; phylum Streptophyta; class Pinopsida; order Pinales; family Pinaceae; genus Pinus; species Pinus albicaulis. The sequence goes on from CM076580.1 coordinate 1,048,296,022, forward strand.
AGTCTGAAAATTGTGAAATGTGGTGTGTTGTGGTGACCTAAATGTTGGAGCCTTCTAGGCAAGTGTCAACTTGTTGAGTAGGTTGGCAGCATGGAGCAAGGCAAGAGAGTGGAGTCCGCATCAAGTCGGAGCATGAGAACACTTTAGGGTGGTTGGATGGTGTTAGGCAGGTTGGAGTTTACACAAGGCGTTGGAACGTCATTTCAGTGGGAGTTGAAAAATCCAGGGCGTTGGAGCATCCTTCTAGTTGGAGTTGGTAAATAGGGTGTTGAAGCATCCTTCAAGTTGGAGCATATAACCTAGGGCCTTGGAGCGTCCTTCTAGTTGGAGCTAGTAAACAGGGTGTTGGAGCATCCTTCAAGTTGGAGCCTGTAAACCAGGGCATTGGACTCGGTAAATAGGATGTTGGGGCATCCTTTCAGTTGTAGATGATAAATTTGGATGTTGGAGGTCTTATTGATGTAAATAATTGAACACAAATATTGAGAATCATTTAGTGGTTTTTCTCAAGGCAGGGTTTCCAGCTAAAAAATATGTTGTTTATTCTCTTGATGTTTGTGCATTTTTGAACAGTGTTGTTTATTGTTCATGTGATGTGATTTCAATTTAATGTTAATGTGAATTTAATGCTCTGAAGATTAAAAATTAACTAATTGGATGTAAATATTAATTCGCCCCCCTCTCAGTATTTCCAATAATTGGTATCAGAGCAGGTTCCTCCAGTTGCAGCTAGAAGGTAGATCTCAGAGTGCAAAGATGGGAAATTCAAAGAAGCAAGCCACCAAACATTCAAAAGAATCAAAGGAAGTCTACAGTGTTTTAGTTAATGAAGTGAATCAAGTTGGTCTACCAACTCTTCAATTCGATGAAGCCAAATATGAAGTATGGGAATCTAGAATGAAAGTCCAGTTGCAAGCTCAAGGATATGAGGTATGGAAATCTGTTGTTTTTGGAGACACATCTACCGATGAATCTAGAAGGTACAATAAGAAATCCATAAAGATAATTCATAGTGTTTTTCCAGACCCCGTAAAAGCCAAAGTTGATCAATTTTCATCAGCTAAAAGCCTTTGGAAGAAGCTCCATGATCTCTTCTCAAAGAAGCATACATGTGAAGAAGAAAATAATTATGATAGTGATTCAGGTGAAGCAAATGAAGAAGAAGAAGGAGTGGTAGAATTTGAAGAAGAATTGGTCAGTGCCTCACGTGATCTTAAAAAGAAAGAATGTGAAATCAGGTACTCGAAGAAGAAGTTTTCATTCTAAGACCTCAAGTGTAGGAAGCTCAAAAAAGAGAGAAAAACTTGACAAGACAGTTAGATAATTTTGTAGCAGAAGTTAGTCAGAAGAAAGAGGAACTTGATGGAATTGTTGCAAACATAAGTTGGCTTAAGGAACAAATGCGATTGTTGAAAACATAAGGTGGCTTAAGGAACAAATGGAGGATGCTAAAAAGAGGGACCATGTCATTGATGAAAATAACAAGAAATTGATTGCTTAGAGATGAAGGCAAAAGAATCTGAAAGAAGAGAGGAGATGTTGACGAATCATTAGGTAAGACAACTAGTAGAAGAGAAAAATTATATGAAGGTCGAGCTTGAAGAAGCCAAAATAATTGAAGAAGAATAGAAGTGTCAAATTCAAAAGAAAGAAGAGGATTGCATGAAACAATAAGAATAAATCATATCATTAATTGTGGGGGTTGGAAAGTTGAACAAAAAGTTGAAGACCACACATACTTTGGACAATATTCTCAATTTCCAAAGATCTCCATGCATTAAAACAGGTATTGGTTATACAGGTGAACCTTCATCCAAGGAAGACACGAGCTCCAAGCCCCTGCAGAGAAAAATTCACAGGAAGCCTGACAGCAAGATCCCTCAAAGGCCAAATTGATATGAAGGACAAAAGAAGGAAAAGGATCAACAAAGCATTTTACCTCCTTCAAGAAGGAATGTCTCATCTAGGTACCCTATCATGTTTAATGGTTATTTTTTTCATGTTCTAACTATGGACATATGGCTAGGGATTGCAAAATGTATGACAGGGATGATTATCAAGGACGACATCAAAACCCTAGAACCAAGTTTTCAAGATCGCAAGACAAATTTCAAAATAGCATTGCTAGCATAAAGTACATGGTGTTTGCTCCATCATTCAAGCCCAACACTGAATGTTACAAATTCCATAATTATGGGCATATAGCTCACAATTGTAGGTACAATATGTGATCTTCCATGAAAGAGCCCTAACACCATGTATCGAAAGGTTTGGAGAAGAAAGCAATAACAAGAAAATCAAGTGAATGAAGATGTCCCAGTTATTATGCGCTCAAAACTCGCGAATTCAAAAGTTTGTGATGAATCCACAATTGAACATTTCAAGGTTCAAGATGATCCAGCTGCAAAGTTGGTTCCCACTTTGTTTTGAATAATGTAGTCTGAAGACTCCCTGAATGGTGAATTTTAACGAAGGGGAGCCTAAGTAGCAGTAGATGCCAGAAGTCATTACAGCAGCATTCAATATTATGGGAAGTTTCAGTGGAGCATCAATTTTGGCAGGAAAAGTCATGGATATAATTGCAAAGGACTTGTTGTCATTGATTGACAGATTGAATCAGTTGTGGCAACCCATGTGAGGCATCGCGGGTCAATGAGAGAAAATCAATCAAAGGGAAACAATCATTTTGCATCAAGATAGAGGATGATATTTTCAGCGGGTGGAGTAACCCTTTATCATCAATGTCACAGGGGGTGAGAAATCAGGATAATAAGATTAGAAGCATGAAGTCAGGGGGAGCAGTGATCGGAGGGAGAGCATGTGTGTTGCCATCGATGACAAAGGCAGAGACTGTTGAATGGTATTGTCATTGATGCCAACATCAGTCTTGAACGCTATTAATATACGTCATGGATTACATTAGTTGGAAACTCCAATAAAAAAGAAGCCCTGGAAGGAAGGAAACCTTAAAATTCCTGCACTTGTTGAAGTTTTTGAGGATGAAGATCAATGAATTTCCTTTGGAGACCTTCATCAATCGAGGTCCCTCGTCATGCCGATTCCGACGGTAAGTGGCACGTCACATGGGTCCCCCTTGGTTGAGGAGATATTCTTATATGAAGTCTGTGTACCCAATAACTAAGCCAACTCCCAAAAGCCAACACAAAAAATTATTATAATTATAATAATAAAACTTATCATAAAATAAAATTTAAAGATGATTATGTTTACCTTGATTAGATTTTTTTGCCCTCTCAAAAATAAAGACGGAAAATGAAAATGAAAAGTAAAGAAAGAGGAAAAAATTACATTTTGAAACGTTTTTAAGAAGGAAGTGATGGTCGGCCTTGGTTATGTATCGGTTTGACTCTTGTAAGTTTAGGTATTCTATCTGAATTTGTGATCGGCCTCTTATGAGTTTCGGACCAACCAAACAATATATATGTGTGAAGTATTGTTTGACCAAAGGAAACAATTTGAATGAAGTGTGTTCTCTGACTAAGTTTGAAGATTTATGTTTGTAGCTTGTATGTTATAATTTTTTTTTTTGGTTTGATATCTTGGTTCGTCAATCAAAGGATGGATACATTTAATGGTAGTGATGGTCAAGATTTGGTATATCTTGTTGAAAAGTAGTGATTGAAGGTCCTTTTGACTCATGCCTTAGTCAAGATGACCATAAACAGTCTTCCTTTAGCGTGCACAAGTTCTGAGATATCAAGACGACTCATGGAGCAGTTAATTCATGCGCAGGAGTTGGAGGCTCAATTTTGTTTGTCTCTAAGTGCGAGTATATTTTTGGAAAAGGACAAGTTAGTGGGCTTCAGTTTCTAATCGAGGAAAGATGAGTTAGAAGAGTCAGTTTGACTCAAATAACAATTCAATCACAAGTCCGTGTTCCAAAAATTACTTTCCAGATTTAGCTTGAGTTGAATTGCTTATAAGGAGGACGAAGGCACCTTCGTAGCTAATTCTTGTATGCACAGGTTGTGTGTATGATGTTAAATTTTGGGTACCAGAGGACAAGTGGTTCCCCATGGCTTTGATCTTTGGCCTAGGGAAAAGTGTCCACTCTATTGTACTTCTTCTCCTAAAAGTGACTTTATAAGTGGTAAAGTCAGTCTAATTTAAAAGTGACTTTATAAGTAATAAAGTTACATTCTAATTTTAAAGTTACTTTATTAAAGTCAATGAAGAATTGGAAAGTGAAAAAGTGACTATGGAAATAAAAGGCTAAGTAGGTCTTTATTTAAGTGGGTGAGTGATTAAATAGAAAAAGTGAAAATAATGTGCATTTATTTTCAGCCCTTGATCTAAAGCTATCTCAGCCATTAGATTTAGGGATCACTCAAAAGGTCACTTAGGTTAGGGTAAAAGGAGAAAAGAAGAAGAAAATATCATTGATTATTTCATGAGCTTTTGAGAAAAAATGCAACAGAGAGCAAGGAGAGTTTCTGTGCAGGAAGTAAAGGAGAGAAGCAAACCTTGGCACACATCCCAAGGAGGCATACACAGCAAATCCGTACAGCAAGAGTTGGCATGCATTTCAAGGTAGCATTTCGTACAGCAGAGATTGGCATGCATTTCAAGGAGGGATGACACAAATTTCAAGAGAGAAATAGCAACAGTTTGAAGGCACGAAAATCAAGGCAGAGCTGGGCACTATTTTCGAGGATAAGGACTGGTGTACAATTCCGTACAGGTTGTACACTACATTCTGGGCACGAAAATTGAGGCAGGCCATAAAACATTTATTGTTGTAATTTTTTTGTTGTTTTCTGTTTTTTTGTGGCATGATTTTTGAGGTGGAGTTTATGCACGGAAATCGAGATAAGTTGGTTTTTGTAAATGCTGGAATTTTTCTGTGTATTTCATTTTCTCTATAAAATATTTTCAGAAATAAAGAAGAGCTCTCAAACTGGTTTTCCCCAAGAGTTGTAGGGGGTTTTTCTAAGGTCACATTGACCAAAAATCATTGTGTCATTTTCTGTGTGGCTGTTATATTTTTGCTGTGCATTTATTTCCAGTATTTCCAGCAGTAGTAAAATCTCCAAATTTGTGTTTTCAGAAATAAATGTCATTTCTAGATTTTAGTGTTTTTTATCATGCTTAGATTTAACATTAAATGCAGGTGGAGCAGAGCGGCGATGGCACCAAGCTCAAACCCCTAGCCATGGCACCGACACGGTTCAGCGGACTGCAACTGGTGGTTTTGGCCCCGGTTAATACACTTTCTCTTTGCCATCGTGTTTTCCACTATTTTTATATGGTTGGTTTCTGATTTGTTCCGGTAATCTTGGAATATTTATCGTTTTCGCTGGGCGTTTATCCATGGTTGCAAAGTTTTTTATTAACCCTTTCTTTTCCCATGTACCCTAGGCCTGAACACTCTGCCGACACCTGCAACTTGCCGCTGACATCTATCTCTGAGCATGGTTGGGGGTCCATTTGTTGATTGTTGTTTATCTTGTGCTACTTGGCTACTTTTTTCCCTCTCCCAAGTTTATCGGCCTTATTTCTCACCTTCCCCCGGCGCGTTTTTACCCTCACCATTTTTCTCTTGGAACGACTCTTATCTATTCGCGTGCATCTTTGTCCGGGCTCGTCTACAAACATGGGTATATATGAAGAGGAGGTGGACTACTCCTTTGACCCGCTAGAAGGTGTTCAGATCTTCACTAGGTCGTTGGATCGGGGTAAGGGTCTGATTAATGACGTGGATGCCATGGATGTGGGTGAGTTAGCAAACCCATCGACCTTGCTGGTGGAACCTCAACCGGTTACTACGGTTAATAGTGAGGAGCCGATATTACAACGGTTGGACTCACCATTATTCTCGATCCCATCACCATATGTCTTGCGACAATGTGAACAGCAAGCACAAGAGTCGTCAGATGTCCCTCCGAGTACTAGTGCTGCTCTAGGATTTGGTATCTCAAGGGCTGAGGACCTAGCTTTCGCGTACCTTAATATTTGCAGGGAAGAGCTCAATTTCCATCAGCATTTTATACACGCAGGTATATTTCCCACAATGACCTCTGGATGCTTCGAGGGCATCCCCCTTGCTGCATCTAATTCTGATGACCCCATATCATCGGATTCTGATGAACCAGTAGAGCAGAGTGGAGCTACACAAGGTCGGACTCTGTGCTGCGGCAAGACACAGCTTCGGTGCACCAAGAATCGGAACCATCGAGATATCAACTTTGGTCAAGGGGTCGGTATGGTGGACATCGAACACACTGTGTAGACGGCTCTGGTGGGAAGGGGCAGGGGCAGGAGTTACACTTTTGCTAGGCTCATGGTCTGGACAGAGGATGTTTGGGACAGCAAATTTGAATAATTACCAGGTGTCTTAACCATGAATCGAGGTTGGTTGATCCTCATATTCTCACAACCAGAGATGGTGGATTGCGTCCTCACCAAGTACTGGCACCTTGAAATGAATCATGTTCTGTTGAAGCACTGGACTCCATTATTTGACCTGGATAAGGATAAATCAGGGGCTGGACTGATTTGGTTCCATCTTCCTGGTCTCCCTTTGCAGTTCTAGAATGAAGACTCACTTCGTATCATTGGGGAGGATCTTGGCTTATATCTGTATCACGATCATTCATACATGGATACGGGAAATATATATGTGGCCCGAATACTGGTCTACTTGGACACACGAGAGGGGCTCTATAATGGCTACAACATGTACTTAAATGACATGGTCCGATATCAGATGCTTGATTACGAAGGGGTTCCCTTCAGATGTCGTCGATGTCATGAGGTTGGACATATGTACAAAGAATGTCCTCTTATCTCCGCGGTTTGCTCCACCTACAAAAACTTCGTTACATATGGCTACTCAAACGGATCCTATTTGTATTACATCTGCTCTGAAAAAGGAATGACATAGCTCCCGCCCTGAGCCCGCGGAGGTGCAGAGGACATGCCCGGTCACTCGATCACAGTCCCAAAACTGTGTGGTCCACATCCCCCTGGAGGACTCGGCACCTATTCTGGGTATCACTCTTGCTCCTCCTCCATCTAGTTTTTCTGTTATTTCTCTTCCCCCCATTTTATCTATGGGTATTGATATTCATTTCAATACTTGTAAGTTGAATCCCCTCTATTGTCCTGTTACATCTGTGCGCCCCCCCCCCCCCGACAATCACTCCCACCATTCCACTCACCTCGGCTGAGACCTCCTCCCCTTGCCATCTCACTGACTCAGATAGTCTCTCCTCCATCCATCGCTACTTCCTCCGATCATCCGCCCCCTCGAATGTGCCTCCCTCCCTCGGCCTTGGTATGGACTCCAGGGGCACATCTTCCAGATCTCGGGGTCATCCATCCACTATGACAAAATCCATTAGGAAGGCCAGCATGGAGGTGGTTGTTGGCACTCAATCATCCATTATTGGGGTTCTTAGAAAAAATAATACCCAGGATGCGGTTCCCCCATGATCTGCCTCTCTTATAATTGTAGGGGTTTAGCCAACCCTGATAAAAATTTGGCTTTCAAACGGTTGTTACAACTTATTCGAGTTGATGTGCTTTTTTTACAAGAAACCTTGGGTGATGGATTATCGATTTCTAAACTAATATCAACATTTCTTTCGGACTAGTCCTTCGAGACCATTGACGCGCGTGGCCGATTTGGGGGATGCACCATGGGTATCAAAAATAAATCCATCCTTGTATAGAGCTGGTGGGGAAGGGAGGGTATTAATTGTGCTTATATTATAGCTCGAGATTCAAATCTCGTGATTACCCTCATCAATGTGTATTGCCCCTGTCAACACCGCAAGGCTTTTTGGGACTCCTTTTTTAGCAGCTCTATCTTGCAATGGAATAACATCATTTTTGGGGGAGACCTAAATTTCTCAATTGGCCTTTCGAAATATTGGGGGCCGAGGGCCATTCCAGACTCTTTATCGGAGTATTTTTCCAATCAATTGGAGGAGGCAGACTTATTACACTTGGCCATGCCTAAGAAGACACCTACCTGGAGAAAAAGACGTATTGGGGATGTGGCTCTGGCCCGAAGACTAGACCTCTATTTAATAAAATTACCTTTATTAGCTCACTTTGACAGAGCTATAAAATGGGTGGGTTCAGGGGGATCCTCGGATCACTCGCCGATATACCTTGAGCTACTAGCCAGAGAACAGAAGCCTCATGCCCCTTTCAAATTCAATGATGGATGGCTGCTTGAGCCTAAATTCCACACATTGGTCACTAAAGAGTGGAAGCACTGTGCGCAAGTCCCTGAGCAGGAATCTACCAGAATCCTATATGATAATCTTAAACTCATAAAAACACTCACCATTAGCTGGGCTAGAAGGAAAAGACGTTTGGAGGACAAGAACCTTAAAATCATTGAACAGGAGATTTCACACCTGACGGGACTGGATTATTTGGGATTCTGATCGGTGGAAAGAAAAGACTAACTTATTGCTCTGGAATCCACTAGAGACAATATTCTAAGGAAGAGGGAGGAGGAGTGGCGACTCAAGAGCAGAGCCATATGGTTAAAGGTCGGGGATGAGAACACCAAATTTTTCCAACAATGCGCTAAAGGCAGGTGGATTATCAACACTATTTGGGAACTCACTGATCAAACTGGAAGAGTGGCCAACACACATGCTCAACTAGCAGACATGGGTATTCAACATTTCTCCAAACAATACAAGGCACCGATTAATGAAAATTTTCTGGATACTATGCATATTGCTCGCACTCTTCACAGGTTTGTGGAGGAGGAGCATTTGGAGGAATTAAATGCACCTGTCACGTTAGGGGAAATCGAAGGGGTTTTAAAATGGTTCAAGAAGGAAAAAAATTCAGGTCTGAATGGATGGACCATTGAATTTTACCTGACTTTGTTTGAACTCATTGGCAAGGACCTCCTACAAGTTATTGAAGATAGTAGAACATCTGGCAGAATATATGATGGTTTAAACACCACCTTCAGCGCTCTGATTCCCAAAGTGGATCATCCCCCTACTTTCAATGATTACAGACCAATATCTCTCTGCAACTGTATTTATAAGATCATATCAAAGATCATCGCCAACCGCATCAAGCCCATTCTCTCATTTTTGTGTTGTATGCTGATAACTTGGTCATCACTAGAGCAGAGAGACCCATTGAGGGTTGCAAGAGAGATCTTGCTTCAGAGTTTGAGATGAAAGATATCGGCTTGATGCATTATTTTCTAGGATTGGAGGTGTGGCAGGAGGAGGGGCATATATTCCTGGGACAGGGGAAGTACACAATGGATATTCTTAGCAGATTTCGCACAAGCACTGCAAACCCAATTCTACACCTATGATCACTAACTGGAAGAAGCTTCACGCTTCAGATTCCGAGTTGGTGGATCCTACACTATACAGACAGATGATTGGATCATTGATGTATTTGGTCAACACTCGACCAGATATATGTTTTTCATTTAACACTATGAGTCAGTTCATGTTTGAGCCCAGGAGAGTGCACTTGGTGGCTGCAAAACACATTCTTCGTTACTTGCAAGGTATTGTGGATTATGGTCTGAATTATAGATAGGGTGATGGAGTGAGACTAGCAGGGTACACGGATTCAGATTGGGCAGGATTTTCTTCATACAGGAAGAGTACTTCAGGATGTTGTTTTGGGTTTGGTTCGGCAATTGTGTCATGGTTCAGCTGGAAACAACAGTCAGTTGCATTGAGCTCAGCTGAGGCAAAGTATATGGCTACTAGTTTGGCTAGTTGTGAGGCCATCTGGCTTCACAAGATGTTGTTTGGTCTATTTGGTCAGGCATTGAGACCTTCTATGATTTAATCCGATAATAAGAGTTGCATAAAACTTGTGGAGAATCATGTTTTTCATGACAAGTCAAAGCATATTGGGATCAAGTATCACTCCATTCGAGACTATGTCCAAATGGGAGCAGTCAAGCTTGAGTACATCTCCATAAATGAGCAGGTAGCGAACATCTTGGCATCAAAGACTTACCACGGGGCAAACATGTCTTCTTCAGAGACAAGATGGGAGTGGTGAGGAACACTTTCCTTGGTAAGATGAATTGTTAAATTTTGGGTACCAGAGGACAAGTGGTTCCCATGGCTTTGATCTTTGGCCTAGGGAAAAGTGTCCACTCTATTGTACTTCTTCTCCTAAAAGTGACTTTATAAGTGGTAAAGACAGTGTAATTTAAAAGTGACTTTATAAGTGATAAAGTTACATTCAAATTTTAAAGTGACTTTATTAAAGTCAATGAAGAATTAAAAAGTGAAAAAGTGATTATGGAAATAAAAGGTTAAGTGGGTCTTTATTTAAGTGGGTGAGCAATTAAACGGAAAAAGTGAAAATAATGTGCATTTATTTTCAGCCCTTGATCTAAAGCTATCTCACCCATTGGATTTAGGGATCACTCAAAAGGTCACTTAGGTTAGGGTAAAAGGAGAAAAGAAGAAGAAAAGATCATTCATTCTTTCATGATTTTTTGAGAGAAAAGGCAAGAGAGATCAAGGAGATTTTTTGAGCAGGGAGGAAGTGAAGGAGAGAAGAAAACCTTGGCACGCATCCCAAGGAGGAATGCACAGCAAATCTGTACAGCAAGAGTTGGCACGCATTTCAAGGCATCATTTCGTACAACAGAGATTAGCATGCATTTCAAGGATGATGGCACAAATTTTGAGGGAGAAATAACAGTAGGCTAAAGGCACGAAAATCAAGGCAGATTAGGCCATGATTTTTGAGGAGGACTGTTGTACATTTCCGTACAGCATGTACGCTTCATTCTGGGCACGAAAATGTAGAAATTTTGAGCCCAACCCTGGTTATCAGTTTCTCCTTATTACTCCCATATAGTTAAATGCTACATTCAACAAGCTGGAAATAATAAATATTTCTGAAAACACAAATTCTGGAAATATTACAGTCCTGGAAAATGCATAAATAAAACTCAGAAAATATTTCAGCCACACACATAGAAAATGACATGCTGATTTTTGGTCAATATGACCCTGGAAAAACCCCCTACAACTCTTGGGGAAAACCAATTCGAGAGCTCTTCCTTATTTCTGGAAAATGCTTTTACAGAGAACTAAAATATACAGTAAAAATTCCAGCAACCACAAAAATGTACTTATCTTGATTTTCATGCTTGCACACTACCTCGAAAAATGTGCCAAACAGCAAACTTACAAAATAGAAAATTTACAACATTTATTACAACATTAAATGTTGAACTGTCACCCTCGATTTTTTTTCCCATAATTCAGCAGTATGGCTGTATGGAAAGTATATATGTACTTCCTCCTCAAAAATCATGCCTGAAAACTTCCTTGAAAACAGTGTTGTTACTACTATACGAATTTCCTCAAAATCTGTGCCGAAAAACAGCAATGATCCTCCTCCTTTTTCAAGCCCAGAATATACCTTGGAATGTGTGTTGAATCTGTTGTACGGAATCCTCATTTTTTGTGCCTCCTTTCTCTAAAAGTGTGCCAACCTCCTGCTGTACGGATTTGTTGAAGTTTACTAGTTGCCCTCATTCAAGTTCTCACACTGAGAAAATTTCTCCTGCGCTCCCTATCCTTCTCTCAATCTGCTCATGAAAGAATGAATGACCTTTTCTCTTCTTTTCCTCCTTTAACTTAACCCTAAGTGACTTTTGGGGAATCCCCAAATCCAATGGCTGGGATAGCTTTAGATCTAGGGCTGATATTAAATGTGCATTTAATTCTCACTTTCTATTTCTCAATTCACCCCACTTAAATAAAGACCCACTTAGCCTTTTATTCCTAGTCACTTTTTCACTTTCTAATTTCACATTGACTTTAATAAAGTCACTTTAAAATTAGACTTAGTAACTTTATCACTTATAAAGTCACTTTTAAATTATATTTGACTTTACCACTTATAAAGTCACTTTAGGAGAAAAATTTAAATACATTTGGACACTTTTCCCTAGGCCAAAGATTAAAGCCTTAGGGAACCACTTGTCCTCTGGGACCCAAATTTTAACACTCCCTCTTACCGAGGAAAGTGTTCCTCATGACCCCCATCTTGTCTCTGAAGTAGACATGCTTGCCCCGTGGTAAGGCTTTGGTGAATATGTCTGCTACCTGCTCATCTGTGGGAATATACTCAAGCTTCACATCTCCCTTCTGAACATATTCTCTGCTGAAATGATATTTGATCCTGATATGCTTTGACCTGTCATTAAATATTGGATTCTCCATGACTTTAATGCAACTCTGATTATCACAGTAAATCACTGAAGGTCTCAACTCTTGGCCAAATAAACCAAACAACATATTGCGCAGCCATATGGCCTCACAACTAGCCAAACTGGCTACCATGTACTATGCTTTTGCTGAACTCAATGCTACTTACTATTGCTTTCGGCTGAACCACGACACAACTGCCGAACCTAACCCAAAACAAAACCCTAAAGTGCTCTTCCTATCAGAAGCACAACCTGCCCAATCAGAATCAATGTACCCTGCGAATCTCACTCCATCTCCCTGTATATAATCCAGACCATAATCCATTGTCCCCTGCAAGTAACACAAAATGTGTTTTGCAGCAACCCAGTGCACTCTCCTTGGCTCATACATGAACTGGATCATCGTGTTGACTACAAAATATATATCTGGTCTAGTGTTGACCAAATACATCAAGGAACCAATCAGTTGTCTATATAATTTGGGATCCACCAACTTGGAATCAGAAGTGTGAAGCTTCTTCCAGTTAGTAATCATAGGTGTCGACATGGGTTTGCAATCCTCCATGTGAAATTTGCTAAGAATGTCCACAATATATTTCCCTTGTCCCAGGAAGAAATGACCCTCCTCCTGTCACACCTCCAATCCAAAAAAGTAATGCATCAAGCCAATGTCATTCATCTCGAAATCTAAAGCAAGATCTCTCTTGCAGCCCTCTATGAGTCTCTCTGCACCCGTAATGACCAAGTCATCCACATACAACAACAAAATGAGAGGCTCCTCACCTATCACAATAAAGTATAGGTTCGGATCTGCATCACTCTTTGTGAAACCCATCTCCTGCAAGTACGTATCAATTCTGGAGTACCAAGCTCTAGGAGCTTGCTTCAGGCCATAAAGGGCCTTCTTCAGTCTACATACATGGTACTCCTTCCCATGCACCTCAAAGCCCTACGGCTGCTCAATGTACACATCCTCCTATATGAAGCCATTGAGAAATGCAGTCTTCACATCCATCTGGTGGATCTTCCAACCCATCTTTGTTGCTATCGATATAATGGAGCGAATGGAAGTATATCAAGCCACGAGAGCGAAGGTCTCCTCGTAATCAACTCCCTTTACTTGGGAGAACCCTCTACACCTCGTCTTACTTTCCATTTCATTTCCTTCTTTTGAATTCATTTATTTTGCTTCACAAGACCCCTTTTCTTATATATGCATTCCATTGCATAGAGGTTGCGATAATTTAACCAGATCCTTTAGCTATGCATTTCATCCCCTAGGACATGTGGAACAGTTTCATAGCAAAGAGGTAGAGATAAGATAGATAATATCATTAATGTCCAACAAGAGACCACTAAAGTAGGTCAAAGAGACTACTTGGTACAATAATGTCAATACATAGAGGGAACCCTAAAGAAGCTATTGTAAAAGTAGAGTGCAAAAAACAAGAATGTGAATCTAATATAAATCATGCATAAACAATATCCAAATTCCATGGTTGGAGGTCACTCTGAGAGAGATGTACAATATAGGCAATTCCATGATATGGAAAAAGGAAATAAGCAATGAGTAATGTGTATGATAGTTTGTTGGATTTGGATCCTTCTCCTTCTAGAATCGAAGGCCAAATGGAGAAATCTCAAGATAGAAGGTTGCCTAGAAGAAGTACTTGAAGAAGAGTTGGGTGATGTGACACATTGTTTTTTGGGTGAAGAGTAGATTATTTTTGCAAATTTGTGTCTAAGTACTCTTCCTTAAGTCAATTGACCGAGTCTTTTAACCAAGGGTTGACTAACCGAAATCCCAAGGATGCTTTGAGAGTCTCCATCGAGGGTTGGAGGCCTATCAATTTTCTATAATTACATGTAAGATCCCAGCCAAGCCAATAGCTCTTCAAGTTTGTAAAGTTGCTAAAGGGATTATTCAAAGGGAGAAAATACGTTTTGTGTAGGGGAAATTTATCTTGGACACAGTGATTCCAACGGGAGAAGCAATGCAGTGAGTAGAAGTCTAACCAATGAACCCTCCTCTTGATGATTCACTTTGAGAAAAACCATTCTAAGTGTGCCTCTTAAAATTAGGTCATCTCTTTGTCAACCATTTCCATATGTGGAAGGATGAGGTAGCATGCAATTGTTGGCTAAAATTTGTTTGCTTATCAAAGCTACCAAGAAGCTAGAGAATGATGTGAACATTATTTATGATTTAGTAGCATTGAGAAAGAGGATATAAGTGTCATTATATATTTATGTGAATATATAAAGCATTATTTCAACAAAAAAATCGAAGGCGTTCCACTTGAAGAGGATTATTATAAAACTCTTCCCATTGGACCTTCACACTCTCAAGTCACTGCATTGTGAGGTACTTTAGGATGCACCTAACATCATCCTAAAATGCAAGTAGAAATGGAAAGGCATGCACTTATTTGGCTCCATCCAACTGACTTTAAAACAGGGCTGCGGGGGAGTGCCACCCCACTAAATCCACTCCCAAATCGTGCTCTTCTCCGGAGCGGATCTGGTGTGACATAGCGGGCTCACTCTCGGAATTTTCTCCCTGGTTTTCTGGGAGAAATTTCTCTCTAACCACTCCCTGAGAGATTTTTTTAAGTGATTTCTCCCGACTTGAAAAAATCGCTCCCCACGACGAAAATCGCGCAACCGATTTTTAGGCCGATGGTTTTTGGAGGGAAGCAAGGGGCCAAAAGAAATAAAAGGCCTCCCCTCCCACAATGCATCATTTTCAAGAGAGAAAGAGGGCTTTGGAATCGAATATTGAGTTGAAGAGGAACATTGAGAGGGTTGCTTGGGAGCTTGAGAAGCTTGAGGAGCTTGCAAGGGAGATTGGAGCTTCGGATTAAACGAACCAATGGAGGGCCAAAGAGGTAGGGGTCTAAACTCTAATCTAGAATTTGTGTCTTGTATATGTTCATTTTTATATTAAAGATGTCTTCTTCACTCTTTCCCATTCCCATTCCTCCCTTTTATTGCAGGAAATAAATAATAACTCCACTAAAGTTCAAAACTTCAAAGATCATGGCTATATGGCTCGGAATTCTCTTGATGTTTGTTCATTTTTTTGTTATGATGGTGTTGGGGAGTAGAAGAATGAGTGATGAAGAGGATGAAGAAGTGGGTAGTGGTGGATTTGAAAACCCGAGAGGAGTACAAAGAGGAAGAGGAGTTGGAGGATAATGAGAGTGGAGATGATGATGGCAAAAAAACCAAAGTAAACGAAACCCCCTTGTGGAAATATGTTAGTAGGATTTCAAGAGGGAAAGGGAGTGGAACCACTAAATTTACATGCCCCCATTGCAAAATCACTTACACAGGTTCATACACCCATGCCAGAAAGCATCTCTATGGGAAAACGGCATGGGATGGAAATAAACAAATAGGAATCAAAAATTGTGGAAGTGTGTCACAACAACAAAGAGCCAAATACACAAGGGAAGAGGAGGAATCTCGATACAAATCTAAAAGATCAAAGAGTGACTTTTAACATGACACCATTAGCCCACAATCACATATACTAAGAATGACATCAAAATCCACCCATGGTAGTGGATATGGAGGCATAGGGACAGACATCCCTTTAAGGCATAGAATCATATCATATTTCCTTGATCAAGGGTGCAAGGATGATGTGGATTAAAAAAAAATCGGTTTCTCTACGCATGTGGGATACCATTCAATGTTCTTCGTGTTGAGAAATATTTAGGGCAATGATTAAAGTAATTTCTCTTTCTTTTATAACTAATTGTGAAGTCTTTTTTTTTACTTATCTTATTTGTTAGCTTCTCTTATTATTATTATGTTTGTGTAGCATCAAATAGCTACCCAAACAAGAAGAACAAGAACATGGAATATAGGCCGCAAGCCAGGGTCAAAATCTCTCCTCTTGAGGGAAAATCCTGTAAAACTCTTCTCTTCCTTATATATCCTTCAATTGATGAATTCCAAGACCTTTAGACCAAGACCAAGTCCAACATTTCCAAATGATGTGCTTTCCATGTCCAAGATAAACTCAGACAAATCTCTTCCATTAGCACAACTTCGACCCCCAACTGCAGAATTTCGGCCTCCACTGTAGACCTAAAATTTTCGACCCTCCTGCAGTTGTTGTTGCCACACATGTGAGCTTCTTTCCTAGGACTTCCTAAGACCTTCTCTTGGCTTTCTAACTTTTGGAGCTTGAGGATGGATTCTTGTGACCTTCGCTTGACCTTCTTCGCTTCTCTCCTACAAGATCAAACCTGTACAGGAAAACCCTAGTTCTACTACAGAAACCCTAACCTTCCTTCGAACATGTGAGAGATAAATAGCCCAAAACTAAGTCTTTTTTGTTCTCTTCCTTCTTCGTTGCATTCTTCCTCTTCCTCCTTCACTTGAATGAGTGAGTGTCGAAGGTATTTCAAGGAGGTCGAGTTTCCTCCTATTTAAAGGCTTCTGAAAGGTGGATGTGGCTCCTCAAATTAGGCCAAATTGATCATGGAGGGTATTTTGACACTTTTAAGGACAAAAATAATTTCCTTTACAAGTTACAATGTGCCTGAAGGGGTCTCCAACTTATTGTTGAAGAATGTAACTAGGTTCGGTCTTCATTATTATTGTATTTTTTAAAATAATCTACTATTATTATTAAATGACTTATTAAAGCATGGATTTCATGCTTGGGTCATATTTAGATTAAGGTCCCAATTGTGGATTTTTGGGTTAGTTGTTACAGATTTAAATTGATCTAATTCTTGGGCTTCTAAATCATGTAACATTAGGTTGTCAAAAGGCTCCTCCATCAAGTCATCTTCTTCAAGGTTATCATCCTCTGTCTTCAGCAAAATGTACTTCAAAGGGAACCTTTAAGTCAAGTAATACCAATCATCAAAATTGGTTCCTTAAGTCAGCCTCAATCAGTCTTCAAGTCAGCTCAAATTATTTACACATCTATTCAAAAGTACAAGTCGGCTTATTTATGGACAAACTACTATATATACCCAGTTGTGGTTTTTCATTTCCTCGTTGTGATTCGGATCATTCTTCTGCAGTTTGGATAAATACAGGAGGTCGAGAAATTACAGGGGTCACAAGGCTTAGAACACATTACAAGTTCGTTGCAAATTTCAATGATACAGTGGCTCGGGCTAGTTCAGGTGCAAGTTCATAGTGGATCAAAGGCTTGGTCCTAAATCAAGTGCAAGTTTACAGTGGTACAAGAAACATTTAACTTTGTATATAGGCTAAGTTACTTCGTCCAGTTGGATTGAATACGTTTTGATAGTTAGCTTTTCACTTAGTTTTGAAAATCGCATGTAAGTGCAGGGAAAATTTTAAGAACCCCCCTAAATTTATATGTATAATAAATGGTCGAATCCCCATGATACATAGGAAAAATGGAAGGTTATTTTATTAATAATATAATATGTATATATAATTTTTTTGGAAAATCTCTCACGAGATTATATTACCTTGTAAAATCATGGCAAATCACTAGTACAAATGGTGAATCACTAGTAAAAAATGGTGAATAGTTTTCTAGTAGAGTTCGGAGTGTTGGTTCCAATGAAGATATGGTAGTTGAACCAGGAGTTGAAGGAAGTGAACCACCGAGACCAAGCATGGCACATGGTGACTCGTGAGGGAAGTAGTTCTCCTACAGTTTTGAAAACGTGTTCTAGTTCTACTAAGCGTAGTGTTGTTGCTCATGCTACTACCAGCATTGATATTGAGGTTGGAGAGGAGTTTGAGGAAGCATGGAAGGTAGCAGTGGTGGAGAATTAAAAATAGAACCCCATGATGGGCTCCATTTTTCCCTTTGGTATTTGGGCCTGCAAGATCTTCTGTCCATTTAACCAACAATTAACCGTTCAATCAACAATAAACTTGACTGAGTTGATTAGGTACGAGTCAACTCGAACTAATCTTCAAAACTATGCTTTGCACTATCCCATATTTATCACACTAATGCTACACAACATTGTGCATTTGCACCCAACTCTCATGCATGCACACAACATTTTCATCAACATATATAAATCTAACCAAGTGAGAATTGATCAACAATTTGCACGAAAGTTTTTTATAGTGTTGAAAGTTCATAAAAAATTTAGATCCATGGTACCTTCAATAAATTTTGAGATAACCTCCACAAATTCGACCATAATAGAGCAAACTTGTGATAAATTTTAAACCTACAAAAGTTAGGATTCATGTTCTTAGGAACGATCATAAGAAGTAGTTGACATATAGGTCGAGTTTTGAGCCTTGACACATTGATAATGCAATGGGTTAGGTAAAAACTCACACATTGAAAAGTCATCAATGAAGAGAAGAAAAGATCATTATGAATTAACCATACTCCAAAATTCCTACCAAATTCTACTTAGTTGTCTGCAACTCAGCTATACCTAATCTTATAGTAAATACAAATTCCACAAAGCCTTCTTCGCATAGCTAATAAATGGCCATTGGAAGAGCACCCCTTATATAATAGTATTAGTAGCAATCAATAGATTATTTCATATTGAACTTCATAGCCATAACACTCCTATGTATTGTATGATGTATTCAACTTGCATTATCAAATATAGATAAAATCGTACTTTTGATTGATACATGTAAATCATACTTGTGCACAATGTTGAATGCAATGCCAGTCAAGGAGTAAAGTCTATTTGATATGTAATGATCTATAAAATAATGAAGAAACTTAGTAACGCATCACAACTTTCACGTTTGAAAAAATTATAAAGCTTTCATGCAAATCCATTGTTGTTATATAGTTCCTTCTCTCGACCATGTTCCACATAAGCATGGAAAATCAAGTAATATTAAATACATTTATAATACTTTGAAGCAATTAATGCTTATGGTGTCTTTTGAAACCAAGTTATTACTCTGCCCCAGTTGTAATTTATGCAATTATATTGTATTCAATCCTTACAAAGCAATTGAAGAGACGATAGCTAGAAACTAGGGCTCAATATATTATAAGCATTCATGCCTTGACCGATGATATAGAATGCATATAAAACAAACGGGATCTGGCTAAAGCACGAATGTGGGAATCCCGTTGTACACAGTAAATGGCATTGAATTTGACATAAGATATTGTCTTTTACCAATGTTTTATGATAGATTAGTGCAACTTAAAAGCTATAAGATGTTATAACTTTAGTGTATCTAAATTTTACCTTAAGAGATAGTTAGAAATACATAGATTTTACAAACAATAATTCTGCAAAGAAATCTGAATGTTGAATTAACACACAAGTATGCCTCAAATAAAAGCATTTATAAAACCTTTTTCCTAAAAGAAATTCACCAGTTTGAAATTTTGAATATTTATCCATGATCTTTATATTGTAGGAGTATATCTAGTTTATATACCAAATTTCTTAAATTAAATATTATATTATCGTATGAATTACAATGCATAGATAGAAACAGAGATGGTTTCCAACAAAAAGCACCCAAAAAGGCAGCAAAATTCAGAGGATACGCTTATTTCACTTCTTTGGTGTTGGTCTTTGATGACCACCATCATCATCACTTCCATATTCATCCTCATGCACCTCAAGAGCTACAGGTACCACATTGCCCCTGCAAATAGATCAATGAAGTGAAAATTACAATTAAAACATTCTATATTTTTACAAAGAGTTACAACGCACATTCACAAGAACGACACCAAGCCTTCTCCATTAAGCATTTCCATGCTAGTGAAAAATGTCTACATAGGGCATAAAACACTATTATCAGAAGTCAATCCTATATAAAGAGGATAAACACTGAAACCAACTAAACATTTCCATTTATTGGAACTACCCATCATCAAAATTAAGTAAAACCAATCTACAAATTTATGATTAACTTACAAGCATGATGTGTCACAAAGGAAATTTTTCTTAATAGAACATGCCTTGACACTCGAAGGATCACAAAAACTGAAGTAGAATATGAGACTAAATAATTATTTCAACAGTTTGTCATTAGCAAATATTTTATTTAACTTCCACATTATTTTCTAATAAAGTCTATTATTTAACAACACAGTAGTATTAATATGTAAATATCATGTTTTAGAATACTATTCTACTAAAATCTAATTCTATTTCGTATTATTATGATACTGTCGAGTCTCAGATCTAGCCAAAAATTCCAACCCACCTTCTTGTATAACTTTTAGGGGATGCCAGCTTTCACAGGAAAAACAGAGTCTTTACAAACAATACTGAAATATCACTGGAACATCACACAAGAGCCTTGACACTTGTGTGCATACTCAATAATGTTAAAAGAAATAATATTTACAAGCAAAACCAATTCAAAGCCCCTGCATCCCAATCTAATCTTAAAACAATTGCCACAATTTAAAAATATGTGGAGGTTCAATGCCAGTTATAAAACATCTTTTACTGCAATATTGTTTCCAAATCAAAGTGCTCATCAGAGAACCTCTCTCTATATTCCTTTAGTTCCCACGACTTCCTCCACTCCAAATATCCTTCACGTAGCAATGTGTCAAACTGTGATTTTATTGGCATAGAATTGGGGTTGGTTTGTAACCAGTCAGCAATAATTGCTACCAAACCAATACAAGCACTCTCCCCTACAGCACATTCACTTTGTTGGTCAATTGAAGCAAAAAATACTTCAGTTGATAGCTTCATTTTTCCATCTCTGCTAACCAGTACTTTATGTTCCCAACTACTAATAGTAAAGTTGTCATCTCCAAAGTCTACCCAGACATGTTCAGAGCTACACTGGAATAAATCTCTTTGACCTGCAACAAATAAACATATATTGATAACAATATCTACTAGATATTGCAAGAGATAGTTAAACACAAATGAAGCAAAAAACAACAGGGTTCTATCAGTTTCTAAATTTATGTTTAAGTAAATTCAATACTTGAAAATAATCCATGTCTAGAAGCATCAAACTATAATGAAAATTATTCAATCGAAAAAAATAGCTCAAACACTCATGAGTCGTGCCAAACTAGGTAACACACATCCAAACTTGTTTGTAGCACAAATGAAGCACTCAAAAATGCCAAAAATAGTACAAGCACCCATCAGTATTACACTAGTACTTTTCACTATGGTATGAATAATGTGACATATTTATAAGGGAAAAAAACATCAAGAGACGAGTTGTATATCACTAGGTAAGGCCACATGGTGAAGCCTGATTAAAAGGAACCCAAGTCACCAACCATCTCCACTGGATCAAAAATAAACATAAATTCTTAAAAACAAACAAAATGTTTGATCTGTTTTTACTTTAAAATGCGGAGATCCCAAATTGTAACCACAGGCATTCATGCCAAACACATTACCATACATGATACACAATCGTTGATTGTAGCACCAAAATAATGCAATCAAATATGCCAAAAATAGTACAATCATGCATCAGTATTGCACCAGAACCTTTCCTATATTAAATTTATGTATTGTGCAGAGTGCTATGGTCACGAATAGAAAAAACGATAAGAGACGGGAATCTGTACCATCGCTTGAGGGGGTAGCTGTGTAGGAAAGCTTGATTGTCTGCGATCAAAATCAGTAATATCTCCACCCTCTTCTCTGCATACCTTATTCAACAATGGTATATGGAGGAGGTAGTTTAAACCAAGAAGGAAAGAAACCAACATTTTCTAAGTAATTAATTCAAGAGAAGGAATAAATCAAAATGAAACTTATGAAACATGAGCAAAGTGGAGATAAAAAATGGCTTTTTCTAATACAAGAGTGACATGTACCTACTAATGTGTTAAAATATAAACTGCCTTTTTCAAAATCTTAACATTAGATTTGAAGGAAAATAATAATTATTCCACTAAAACTCAGTCACATGTTTCACAATATGAGAAAGATGTCACACCCTCCAGTCAAAGCTATCAAACATGAATGTCCTTCAACCATTTAATGAATTTCTACTTAAATGCGACATTATTGAGGAATATGTCAGAAATCTCATTTAACCATCTTAAATGTGAAGGGCATAAAAATGTTCTGAAAGCATGAATCTCCTTCAACCATTTAATTAACTATTAATGCAATGTCACGTATTCCTCATGAATATGTCCAAATCTGCTACAACTACTTAATGCACTGTTCGTGCAATATCACATTACTCACGATTATGTCACAATCTACGTTATAATGAACTTGCAAAAATTTCCAACGAGTAATATTACAAGTTGCGTCATATAATGAATGTGAAAAAATTACTAACGAACAAAGTCTTGATTGAAAATATTTAATTCCATTCCATTGATTTTATTTTGGTGATCCTCGAGAAATCATGTGAACAATAGCAAGGGATACAAATTTAATTCCATTCCATTGATTTTATTTTGGAGATCCTGCAAAAATCATGTGAACAGTAGCAAGGGATATTGGGTTGCTTATAACCCTTATCTCCAAGCGTTATTAATTCCTTCTCTTGTTTAGAAGAAGAAGTTAGGATATTTAAGAGTTAGTAAAATGGGTCAAATAAGCAAGGGAACCCACTAAGGGTGCATTAATGTAGGTGGAAGGTTCAGATTGATCATAATTGTTTCTCACATCAATAAATCTATCCATGTTCTTTGGGCCTCCCACCTTGGCTCCCACCAAGATGTTGGGATTGGGTGCACTATTGTACAAATATTGGAAGCCTGATTTGCAGAGAATGGGTTGAGTATGATTGGCCTTGGAGGGAAGATAAGAGGCTCTATGATGAATATGTTTTGGATAGAGGGAACCATATCCAACCATGTATGACATCCTCATAGGATTATCTCCCAATATGTAATCAACCTTCATCAACACAAAATTGATTTAGATCCTGCATACATTAGTAACTTTTTGAAATAATAGGAAAATTAATCATTGGGCTATTATGAATCTATACCTGGCATTTTTCAAGTGCTCTTAGCCTGTGAGGAGTGACTGTCACTATCCCACCACAAGTTACTACTTGTTTGTAGGAGCTCAATTATTTTGCATATGTCAAGAGAAAGAAGGAAGAAGATGTAACATATTGCAAATTAGTATCCTGCAATGTGTAAAGAAGACCTCCTGCTTACACAACAACATATAGAGTTAAATTTAGAAGAAGAGAGAGCAAGTGTACTATATTTAAATGACAGTAAAATCTAAGAGATCACCTAGAGTATATTGAGCATGTGAATAGGGTGTTCCAGGCATAAATTCAAACGAGTATTGTGTTTTTATCTTCTGATAGTTATATACTTTATGATAACATACAAAAGAGGGCCCCACTCTTGAGGAACCTGCTGAAGTTTTCCAAAATATGATCTATGTCATTATAAATGTTTCTGAACATTAGCGTATCTTTATCACAAAAATGCGAAAAATCGCCTAGTGGATCCAATATAGAAAGAAACAACTCAATTTTACCTGATCAAGCCACATCAAGAGTTATAGTCCCGATATGCATTTCTTTTTCAATTTTCGTTAGTATCCATGTTTTCCACTATGGACTTACCACCATGGGAAATAAATTTTCCTTTATGTACCATAGGTGCAAATCATTACATAGTGGGATGCAAAAAAAATTATCCAACCTTCAAAATTTAGAGTTCGTTAAATTGTCTAACATCTCTTGTGCATGTTGATGGTTTGTGATACAAATATGCACTTATTTTACTTCTCACAAAGGTTTTTTTCCATTCAACTTTGACAACTAGCTTTGAAAGCAAAATTCAAACTACAAATTGCACTTTGGGTTGAAAAACAATGGGCATACCTAGCTGCAATAATGACACCAACCGCTTTGCGGGAATGTGAATTGTCTTCAATGAGTTTCACAATGTTTGAATGGCATGTGTTCTCAATTTTTTTAACAACAATCCATTCAATGCTCCTCACCTGATTCTGTCAAGACGGATGGACCTGAAGTAGATACTACTATAATATTTACCAATTATCTATTGGTTTTATTGGTGTGGCCATTCAAAATAATAGACAACCGACTATTACTCCAATTGGAATACACCGGTTCCAACAGTGTCTCCATAATCACTGGTTTTGGCTAATTGTGCTTCACCAGGTTGCTTTTGAAATTATGCCTCGTCCTTTTGGCTCATACGCATACAAAAAAAAATGAATCGTTAAGAATCCCCCCACCCCATTGATTTCATTATCATACACTTGCCTGGATGATTGTGATAAACTCAAGCTGTCATGCTTAAATCTGCCAAAAATTGTTCAAACTGAATTCTTCCTCATTTGTATCGAGATGGTGGTGGCATATTGCTACTAGATTCATCATTCCTTAGGATTTTTATTTCAAATCTCATTTTCCTATAGAAGGTCATGATACTCACCATTCATCATGTTCAGGATTTCAGCTATAAGAGCAAAGTATTAATGATTTTACTGCGGCTCCCTCTGGATCCTTTTTTTTCCATATTCATTTATAAATCAAGGAGGTTATTTTCTCTTTGTACCTCTATTTTGGCCTTGAGCTTCTCATTAACTTTTTGCATCTCTTGTATTTTTTTTAACTGATCAACCCTAACTAGCTCCCTATTTTGACTCATTTTTCTTTGTTCATCTTCCAGTTTCTCCATTTCCAGCTTGTGTGTCTATTGTCCTATGAAAATATTTTCTTTGAGCTCTTCATATTTTGTAATATTTCTATCCAAATTACTCTATAGAGTTCCCATGTGTGATTCTTGTTCCCTAAGAGAAAGGCTACATGATTTTAAGGTGTGGCTCAGGATCAACAAAAGGATTGGGTGTGGGTGTGGAAGCCATCCTTCATTTAGGAATTGATGGTGAGGTAAACCAATTTTTTATCAACTATGCAAGGAAAAGATCAGATATTTTAGGGAAAAGATGGAAATTTTGAACTTATACATTCTAAACATGTAGATCCCATTTGCTATCACATGACTTATCTTATTCTACAAATAAATAAATAAACAGAATTTAGAAAAATTCTACGTTACATGATTCTAAAAAAACCAGAAAACTCAAAATTTAGAATTCAGAAATCTACATTGTAAAAGAATTAGAAATTTGGAATTTCAGAATTCTACATTCTAAACCTTCATGATTCACAACCCATTAACTCAAAAATATATGGAAATATATGAATATGATATTTTAAAATGTCAAAATTACATTATAAATTTGAAGAGGAGATTCCACATTAATATGTCAAAATGTCAAAAATTAAAATTACCAAAAATGGGCTTATCTGGAAAAATCAAAAACTTCAAATTATTCTAATTATGCTCCACTTCCACGACAGTCATGACCATCCACGTCATCCTATGGAACATCATCTATTTTTTTGCTAATTTATCATAAGAAACACCACAACCAGAACTAGCACTGCCATGTTGCACACCAATCAAAAGGGTAACATAACATCCCATAATTGACCCAAGCAAGCCTATCTCATCCTCAATAAAATAAGTATCGTTGAATGAAGAGACGAGTAAGGGGTTATCAATCAAGCAGTCATGGGTCTCCAAGCCCCCATCTTCAACATTCACATCCTGCTACTTTGAAGTTGTGTTTCTATAATTATCCTTTGATTGAGAGATAAGTCAAATATTTGAGGGAATGAAAACATCTTCTCCTTTTGTTGATGCTAGTTTGTTTTTGTTTTCCAAATGGATGAGACTATAAGTTCTCTAGTTTCTCTTTGCTTCTGAAGATATGACAACTCGTGAAATAGCTCTAGCTTTAAAGTGTTTGCTATTTTGAAATTTGAGCACCATACTATATCCACCATGCATAAGATTCATAATGCACCTGTTCTTGAGCTCATTGACATTTTCAAATCCATCACTGCCTATGATAAATGCTATAACTTTTTTCTTCATTGCCAAGAGGTCCATTGAATCTAGAAATGTTTTTACTAAATGTTGCTCTAAATCCATCAGCCATCTCCTTGTCTCTATTTGGAGCATTCCCTTTACCCCCAGAATTAGCCAAGCCTCATCATAGTGCTTTGGGTTCAAGGAATATGTCAATAAAATTAAAAAGAGTATTGTGTTTGTAACATCTAATGATAGTTATATCCTTTATGGTAACATACAAAAGAAGGCCCCACTCTTCAGGAACGTGCTAAAGTTTTCCAAAATATATCTATGTTGTTATAAAATTTTCTGAACGTTGGCGTATCTTTATCAAAAAACTGCAAAAAATCGGCTAGTGGCTCCAATATGGAAAGAAACAACTAAATTTTACCTGATCAAGCCACATCAAGAGTTATAGTCCCGATGTGCTTTTCTTTTTCAGTTTTCATTGTCTCCATGTTTTCCACTATGGACGTTTCACCATGGGACATAAAGTTTCCTTTATGTACCGTAGGTGCGAATCATTACATAGTGGGATGCAAATTTGTTTTCCAAAACCTTCAAAAGTTAGAGCTCGTTAAATTGTCTAACATCTCTTGTGCATGTTGATGTTTGTGATATAGATATGCATTTATTTTACTTCTCACAAAGGTTTTTTGTCCATCAATTTGACAACTAGGTTTGAAAGCAAGATTCAAACTATGAATTGCACTTTGGGTCGAAAAACAATGGGCATACCTAACCTCAATAATGACACCGCCTGCTTTTAAAGATTTTTGATTGTCTTCAATGAGTTGCACAATGTTTGAAGGGCATGTGACTTCAATTATTTTTACAACAGTCCATTCAACGCTCCTCACATGATTATGTCAATAAGGATGGACCTGAAGTATATATTACTATAATATTTACCAATTATCTATTGGTTGTATTGGTATTTTCATTCAAAATAATAGACAACCCCCTCTTACTCCAATGGAATACACTGGTTCCAGTAGTGTCTCCATAATCAACTTCTCTTTCCAGAGAAGAACAGTGCATACCTTTTCAAGTTCAGTCCCTTGCAACCCTAGGTGCTTCAATCACTGCTCTAACTGTGTCTTACCAAGATGGAGCTTGAACTACATTGAAGGGAATCCTATATGCATATATGGCTTGGGAAACTGAAAAATTTGTCTCTTCCCTCTCACACATGTCAAACATTTTTTTCCAAACTTCTAATGTTGAATCTCTTCCTGGAATCTTCAACAACTAGGGGAACTTGTTGTACCATTCTCGAAGATGTTAGAGTATTTCTGAGTTCAAACTTGTTACTCCTCCTTTCTTCCTTGGCTAATTATGCTTCACCATGTTGCTTTTGAAATTATGCCTCCTCCTTTTGGCTCATACACATACAAAAAAAAAATGAATCATTAAGAATACGAAAACCCTTGTATATGACTCTATTAACATTTGTTTCCACTTGCACAATTCCATAAGAAACTTCCACCCAATCTTTCATCATTGTTCCCTGTATTTGTGAGATATTTCTAAAAAGAAGAATCATTAGTATAATTTTGCCTATTGTCTCTCCCATTTCGAGTTCCAGACCTAAAACTAGAATGGCTTGAGGGTCAAATCGATCAGACCAGCTAGTTCCACTGGTTTTGATAACATTGGTCTTCCCCCATCATATTTCCCTTCAAATACTCGTGCTTGAGATTTTTCCTGCTATTTATCTTTGCCATGAACCTTTTTCTGCTATGGGAAATAGTTCTCAGGTTTCTTGGAATGAATTTGGTAGAAAACTCAAGCATCATAGAAAATTGGTGTGGACTGGAAAATCTGCATTTATGATCCTAACCAGAAACTATTTTGTCACCCTAGTGTGGAAAATCTATTAATTATGTC
Source organism: Pinus albicaulis (assembly GCA_034641835.2). Lineage (NCBI taxonomy): Eukaryota > Viridiplantae > Streptophyta > Pinopsida > Pinales > Pinaceae > Pinus > Pinus albicaulis. The sequence continues at coordinate 1,048,323,954 of CM076580.1, forward strand.
TAGAGTGATTTTCAACATTCTCTAGACTAAGGTGGGGTTTCCTCATTTTGTACAACTACTTCTCTCATAAGATGGGTTGCTTCTGGATTTGTTTCTTCGGTACCAGAGGCTTGGAGTGTGCACGATGGTCTTACCTTCATCCTGGACTACATCGAGCTGTAATTTTTTGCATAAATAGTTAAAGTGTTAAGGGGACTATCTATATTTTCTTCAGTATTCCCATCCACTTGATCATCTCCTGTATCTATATATTGTTCTTCACAGTCCAGATATTCCTTTCCTAATTATGAAATTAAAATTATTTCCTTGCTATTTGTGTTGGGTTTCTCATCAGATTTCAGATATAATTTTCACCACTTGTAGATGTGAATTGGTTAGAAACTTCTCGGTCAACGCAATTCAAAGAATAATCTATCAACATCTGAATTAAATAAGAGGATTCCAATCCTTCATATCTTGACATATGGAATTTTTTAGAATATTTACCAAATTTACTACCAGACTCTTCTTCCACATTGTAAGAAGTCTAAGAGATGGGATAAAAATTGAGGAGGAGTGCTTCTTACTCAAAATCAATGTTGATGTAATCCTAGATACCTCCTTCCAGTCAATCAGTACTTTAGATGTTTATAACTACTTATGTTTGGGAATTCACCCTTTCTATAAATGTTTCTACCAAATAATTCACAACATAACTCATCCAACTCATTTGTCCATTTCTTTATTTAATACCATTTTTTTCTTTCTTTTCGGACCTTTCTTGCTACCACTATCATCTTCTCATCTATAATTATTTTATTTATTTAATGTTTTCCTATCCTACAAAAAATGCTTTGCAAACTGAAGAAGTTGAGGGGAACTATATCTTGTGGCACTTTGCATAACTATCCAAGGCCTACTCTAACAGTAACAAGTAGTTTCACCGTCGTAATGAATTCATCATAATCCTTCTATAATTTTTCTCCAGGGATATGAGAATTTTAGGTTCAACCTAAAAATCTGTTGTTAATGATCTACTAGGAACATTGACTGATATTTAAATACCCTTCTTGTATGTCTTTCCTCTTTCAAAAATATCTATTTTGGCTCTCGAGTCGTCTCTTGAAATGTATTAAATCCTCCTAAATTCCATGTTGGCTGAACTGTTATTCCAAGATCTATAGGATGCTAGAACAACTAGAATTTGAAGAGGTTCTGCTATAATTAGGTAATTTCCAGATATTAATGCTACCGTTGCCACTTGTATTCTCCTCTGGTGGGAAATTATCCCCCAATATTTTCTTCTCGAGATAGGAAATAGTTAACTGTCTTGTGTTGTTGCTTTAGTGGTACTTTAGCCTATAAACATGGTCATACCAAGTTTCCCCTTTTGATGGTTTTTAGTAGTGTAGAGTGCAGCTTTTATAGAAAACAGATACAGGTGTAGGAATAAGTAATTTAGAGAAATAATAGTGAAAATTTTGGATTTGAATTGTGTTAAGGTATAGAAACATCAAAATTTAAAAATACTTAAAGTAAATGGTTGCAACTTAATTCAATGTGCTTAAAATTGGTACTGTAGATGTGCTACTGGTATGCCTCCAAAGGTTTTAGTCTATCCAATATTGGTCACCCAGGGATAGAAAAGGTAGAGGGTGGTATTACCATAGGGGAAAGTAAATGTAAATGGATCAAAAGGTCCTAAAACAACTGTAATGTGCATTTTTTGAAATATATTTCCAATGACTAAAGAAGAGAGCAGCTAACACGGATCTTAATTCCTATGATAGAAGCTTTCTTGAGGGGAAAAACTATAATGTGGATTCAGGAAGTTTCTTTCCTTACCCGAATTAAATGTATTAATTTTCTGATTTGATATTGAACCACCCACCTACCAGCAATAATGGGAAAGAGTGGGAGTAGTATTGAGCTGCCCTAGGAGTATGTCCATGTACCCATTCTGGAGACCTTTGATTTACCACACAACCTGAGGAGGGACCCAAATAAATTCTCATGTTGGGATCATGTGTGGTGTGTGTGAACAAAGTGAATAGAGAGTAAGAGCAGAGGATGGGAGTGAGTAGTGGAATGGGAATGTGTTAGCGATATAGAGAAGGGTATGCCATTGAACTAGTGGAATCTATGAGCAAAAATTTGAATCACATGTAGGGTTGAATGTGTGGCTCTGCTCAGGGTGATAGACCTTCTATGTCACTGCAAACCTGTGTGGCATTGTAGACTACTTGATTGGTGGGGGAATTCAATGCTAAATCCATTAGTCTGAGCTAGAAGGCTAGATGATAATACTGTGAAATTTTGTTGTACATATGCACAAAAAGTGTTAAAAAATGCAAGTACTTATGGATTATTAGGTTGGTGAAGGACTCTTTATGTTGTGCAGAACCAAAGTGACCATAAGATGAAAAATAACAGGCCCTACCTCTACTATTATTTAGATGAAAAATAAATATTTTTTGACTTGTCTAACAATTCTTATCAAGTGGTTCAGATTTTGGTTGGCTGTGAGGCATTGAAAATTATACTTTATCTTTTATATGCTGGAGAAATAAGCAGATGCAAGAAAGGTTGTTTATGGAATAATAAAAATGCAGAGAAACAATAAGAGGGATTTTCCACAAAAAAAATTAACCGAGTGGAAGGGCTGGGAAATACCTTGCTAGTAGTATTAACCAGTACACCTTGCCTCAAACAGGAGTGCATTCGAAAAAGGACACGCCCACACTATAGACTTCACACACACAGGCTGCAAAATTTACACACCCACATCTTACACACCCACAACTCAACAATGATGGGTTACACAGAGAAAAAAAGATGACTTCCAAACTCTCTTGCTCGAATATTTATACCAAGAGTCCACATTATCTCGCCTCACCTTGAAAATAACCTATGTTATTCCACAGTCTGACTTGTGCTCTTCCACCGCCTGAATTAAGCTGAAAAATATGAAAATTGAACCGTGCAAAATCCCGATGGTCTCCTCGGCGCTGCTCTGCTTTGATATGGTCTCCTCGGCATTGCTCTGTCTATAGACCAAAGTATTAAGGGCTGAAATTTTTTATCAAAAACCTTAAAATGGGTATGCCCCCTTCCTAGGGTAAGGAGACACGAGGTTGAGTGAAGTAGACCTTCCTTACGCTCCTTTTAAAGTGAATAAAAACCCAAGGAGGACATGATAGCAGGGTCGATGTCTATAAGAAATATGCTTAGTACAGGAAGGTGAGGTGATCCCATTAACCAGCGATTAAGGGTCCTCTTTCCCTCTTCCCTCTTACATAAAAACTCATGCTTATCAGGTGATCATAGGGAAGCAAACAGATAGAAATATCAACGTTTTCTCTTGCTCAAAAACGACAGAAGGAATCAACGTTGTATCTTGCTCGAAAATGAACAAAAATGAAAGAAGGATCAACGCTCTTGCTCAAAAATGACCTGTTTTGTTTGTTGAGATTCAACAAGATGATGAGCTTAGTGAAAATTAAGCACCTTCACTAAGTGGGGCCCGCAGGCTATTTTTAGGTGTATGTCTATTTTTAGACATGGTGATCATATTCTATAAGTTGCAGGATGCTATTTGTAGACAGTTGGTCAAATGTGGAAAATAGATGAAATTCTATTTTTAGAAAATTGGGTGAAGTCTATTTATAGATCGCCGATCTAAAATAGATGCATGTCGATTATTATTAGCTCTTAATAATAATCCGACAATAAACATCAACTTATTCTCTTGGAGCACTTTATTTTAGTGAACAGATTTGGAAAATCATTGGGCTGAAGGAATTATGCAATTCCTAAGGTTTATTGGTGGCTCGTGCATGAAGGACTCAGTTAAAACTGAAGTGGAAAAGTTATGACAAAGTTGGAAGAGTAGTTTATGGATTTGTTATTTAGTTTAACTCAGTTAAGTGAGTTAAACTCAGTTGAGCTAGTTGTATCTAGTCTAACTGAAAGATACACTAGTGAGAGTTAAGTGAATTAATTAATTAATTAATTCATAACTAATAACTCACTAACAACTGAATAGAAACATCAATTAACTACAGTGCATGTCAATTCCAGTGGAGACCTAGTGGAGAGATAGGTGAAAGGGTGAGATGGACTATCTGTTGTGACTATAGTGATGCATTCAATGCATCTGACACACATTGGAGTTGCCAATGAGGATTGCGCAGTCAAGGCAAGGCCAATTCGAATTCATTATGGGGTCTTCTTCAACAGGGGTTGTGCAGTGGAGGCAGGTTGTTAGGAGGCAAGAAATTGGTGCATAGAGATGCAAATTTCTGCATGGCAGTGTGTAATGAATCTACATTGTACTGAGAGCTTGATGTACTAAGATTTGTATGAGATTATTACATGATTCCATTGATATACATAATATATGATAGTTGGGGTTTTTAGGTATAATATTTCCCATTAAACAAATGTGTTATGTGCGATTGAATTTATTCACATGTGTTTGCAATTGAGTTTTAAATTTCTGCAAGTTTAACAATGAAAGGATTATATATTTTGCAAGAAGATAAATATTGTGAGATCAGGAGGATCCAGTAATACATCAGTTTTAATAAATTTCTACATGGTATCGAAGCATTATTGATTACTAGAGATTGCAATTGTGAATAATTGCTGAGTTTTGTGCTCATGGATAATTCGAATTTGCTGCAGAAATTTCTTGGTGCGACAGTTGAGTATTCATTGAAATGTCTTTCAATGGGTTGCGATTGGAGTATGCCCTTGAGGGTAGCTCAAATTACATAGCCTGGAAGGATAGGATGGAGGCGGTGCTTGAAGATAATGGGCTGAAGGATTTCATCGATAGCGATGTTCCTAAGCCTGCTTCTAACGATGTTGCAGGACTAGACGCATGGCAAAAGAAGGTAGCAAAGACAAGAGGAATTATGTTGGAAGCTGTGAAGGACCATATTGTGGAAATCCTTCATGGGAAAGCCACTCCATTTTCAATGTGGAATGCTTTGAAAAATATTTTCCAAAGCAGCAGCGACCAGAGGAAGTTGGTGCTGAAAGATAAGCTCAAAAAAATAAAAATGGAGAAGGGCGACAATATTCCAAAATATCTCACAGAGTTTGTCCATTGTAGGGATGAACTGGGAAGTGTGGGAATTACTGTTGATGATGATGACTTGGTGAGCTTGGCTCTCCTTGGGCTTCCTAAGAGTTGGCATAGCTACGAAGACTCTATCAATGGACGGGAGAAACTACCAGGTTGGGAGCGACTTTGGTCGGATCTTGTGCAGGAGGAGATAAGGCAAAGTACAAGGAATGTCTCTTCATCGAAGAATGATGATGAAGAGAATTGCACTTTTGCTACCAAAGCAAGGAAAGGAAAGGGGAAGAAATCCCATCCAAAATTTGAGGCTAAAGGCAAGAAGCTAGATTTGTCCAAAGTGAAGTGTTTTCACTGTCACGAACATGGGCATCTCGCCACTAAATGCCCACAGAAAAAAGAAGAACAAGAAGGTTGTTGGAGCTGCAGCTAGAGAGGCCTTAGCCTCACAATTTGAACTTGATTTCTCCTTGATCGCATGCTTGGTTTCAATCTCAATGGGATTGGTGTGGTATCTTGATAGTGGTGCATCTTTCCATATGACGTGAGACAAGGAGTTGTTTAGTGACTTGGAGGAGAAGGATCTCCAAATGCATGTAGAGATGGGCGACAATGGCAGATACAGTGCGACCAGCATTGGAACCATTACCTTTGAGAGGGAGTCAGGTAAACCATTTATGTTGAAAGATGTTATGCATGTTCTAGGTCTGAAGAAGAACTTGGTCTCGATCGCAATGTTGGAAGACAGAGATTATGACATTGTTTTCAACGAGGGAAAATATTTCCTGCGACATAAAACAACGGGTTAAACTAAGAGGATAGGTATTCGAGGTAAGAATCTCTACAAGCTGGAGGTAGATGGCTGCGCTGCAATTATGGGCAAAGCAGAAGAAGTGGTGTGCCAGGATGAGGGTGAATTATGGCACAGGAGATTGGGCCATCTTCACCATGGTGCCTTGAAGATTTTGCAGCATATTTATACTAGACTTCCCAAGGGTACTCTTGCGTAGTCATATCAGTGCAAGGGATGTACTATGGGTAATTTTTTGAAGACCACCTTTCATGAGAAGGAGAACTGTGCTTCGGTGATCCTGGAGAGAATTCACACAGACGTGTGTGGACCTTTCTTGGTTACTTCAACAACAAAACACGGGTATTATGTTATATTTGTTGATGACTATTCTCGTAGATGCTGGATCTTCTTCTTGCAAAAGAAGAGTGAAACATTCTCAAAGTTCTGTGATTTTAAAGCGTTGGTGGAGAAGGAGTCGAGGAAGCAAGTGAAAGCTCTATAGAGCAATAATGGTGATGAATATATCTCAAACGAATTCAAAGACTTCTATAGCAAAGAAGGAATTCGAAGAGAACTCATAGCGCCTCATAACCCACAGCAGAATAGGGTCGCGGAGAGGAAGAACAGAACGATAATCGGTGCTGCACGAGCTATGTTGCATGGCCAGGGCCTACCGATGCACTTGTGGGCGGAAGCATGCAACACTTCAGTTTATGTGCAAAACTGTTGTCCTCATAGAGTACTTGGCATGAGTACACCTGAAGAAGCTTTTACTGGTAAGAAGCCTGATATTTCTCATTTAAATATTTTTGGCTCGTCTGTTTACATTCATGTGACAAAGGATGCCAGGAAGAAGCTGGAGCCAATTACAGAAGTTGGGATATTTTTGGGGTACACAGAAACAACCCATAATTATCGTGTGTATTTTCCAAACAGTCGAATGACTGTGGTGCGACGGGATATAAAATTCAATGAGGTGAAAGCCATGAAGTTGTCGCTTGAGACGGAGTTACACTTGCATGCAGAGGAGGAACTTCTTGTTCCCAAACATTAGCCTCTAGATGTGGATCAGCCACAGGAGGAGATACATGGAGTGGAGGAATCCACTCATGCAGAACCAAACACCAAAACAGGAAAAAAGTGTACCACAGAAGCTGAGAGATTGAAGCTTGATGCGGCAGAGAATGTAGGAGTCCCTACATCACAGCGCAGACAAAGACAGACACCTGCTGATTTACTGGATACATGGCTCTTATGAGAAAGTGTATCGTGAGACAGCCATCTTATTTTGAAGAAGTAGAGCAGGAGCCCACATGGGTAGATGCCATGGTGGAGGAGTATGACTCCATTGTCAGAAACAATGCTTGGGAGATTGTTCCAAGGCCGGTGGGTAAATCAGTGGTAGATTCGAAATGGATCTACAAGGTGAAGTAAGCTAATGATGGGAGCGTCGAGAAGTATAAGGCAAGATTTGTTGCACAGGGCTTCTCACAGATAGAGGGGATTGATTATGAAGAAACCTTTGCACCTGTTTCACGGTATTCTTCCATAAGGACCATCCTTCCTCTCTCAGCGCATATGGGTTGGCACATTCATCAGATGGATGTGAAGACGGTGTTCCTTAATGGGATCATTGAGGAAGAGGTGTACATTAAGCAGCCTGAAGGATTTGAGATCTTCAGTAGTGAGTCACATGTGTGTAGATTCAATAAAGCGTTGTATGGGCTGAAGCAAGCACCACGTGATTGGTACACACGGATCGACAGTTATTTCACTAGACTTGGCTTCACCAAGAGTGAGGCGGATGCAAACCTGTACCAAATTGTGGTGGAGGGTAAGATTTTAATCATTGTTCTTTATGTTGATGATTTGATACTAACGAGTGATGAACAGTTGATACACTCATGTAAGGCAGATCTTGCAAAGGAGTTCGAGATGAAGGACTTGGGCCTCTTTCATTATTTCCTTGGATTGGAAATATGGCAGTGAGAAGGTGAATTGTTTGTGTCTCAAGGAAAGTATGCCTAGGAGATACTTGGTAAGTTTCACATGGAGGACTTCCCATGGATACTCCTCTTCCAGGAAATTGGAGGAAAGAGGATGCTACTTCGGCAGAGGTAGTGGATGCCATTGTTTATCGACAGTTGGTGGGTTCACTCACGTATTTATTTAATACAAGACTGGACATATGCTATGTGGTGAACCAGCTTTCACAAGCGATGGTTAAGCCTACCAAGCTCTTTTGGAAGGCAGGCAAGCATGTCCTAAGGTATCTCAAGGGCACATCTGAGTATGGCTTATGGTACAGACAAACGGATGAGGTGAAGTTGCATGGCTTCACGGATGCAGATTGGGCATGCAGCCCAACAGACAGAAAGAGCACATCAGGAGTTTCACAATGTTTGAATGGCATGTGTTCTCAATTTTTTTAACAACAATCCATTCAACGCTCATCACCTGATTCTGTCAAGAAGGATGGGCCTGAAGTGGATATTACTACAATATTTACCAATTACCTATTGGTTTTATTGGTGTGGCCATTCAAAATAATAGACAACCCACTATTACTCCAACTGGAATACACCGGTTCCAGCTGTGTCTCCATAATCACTGGTTTTGGCTAATTGTGCTTCACCAGGTTGCTTTTGAAATTATGCCTCCTCCTTTTGGCTCATACGCATAAAAAAAAAATGAATCACTAAGAATCCAAAACCAAGCTTGTATATGACTCTGTTAACATTTGTTTCCACTTCCTACAATTCCATAAGCAGCTTCCACCCGATATTTCATCCTTGTTCCGTCCCCCCCCCCCCCAATGATTTCATTATCATACACTTGCCTGGATGACTGTGATAATCTCAAGCTGTCATGCCTAAATCTGCCAAAAATTGTTCAAACTGAATTCTTCCTCATTTTTATCGATATGGTGGTGGCATATTGCTACTAGATTCATCATTCCTTAGGATTTTTATTTCAAATCTCATTTTCCTATAGAAGGTCATGATACTCACCATTCATCATGTTTAGGATTTCAGCTATAAGAGAAAAGTATTAATGATTTTATTGCAGCTCCCTCTAGATCCTTCTTTTTCCTTATTCATTTATAAATCAAGGAGGTTATTTTCTCTTTCTACCTCTATTTTGGCCTTGAGCTTCTCATTAACTTTTTGCATCTCTTGTATTTTTTTTAACTGATCAACCCTAACTAGCTCCCTGTTTTGACTCGGTTTTCTCTGTTCATCTTCCAGTTTCTCCATTTCCAGTTTGTGTGTCTATTGTCCTATGAAAATATTTTCTTTGAGCTCTTCATATTTTGTAATATTTCTATCCAAATCACTCTATACAGTTTCCATGTGTGATTCTTGTTCCCTAAGAGAAAGGCTACATGATTTTAGATTGGGCTCAGGATCAATAAAAGGATTGGGTGTGGGTGTGGAAGCCATCCTTATTTTAGGAATTGATGGTGAGGTAACCCAATTTTTTATAAAATATGCAAGGAAAAGATCAGATATTTTAGGGAAATTATAGAAATTTTGAAATTATACATTATAAACATGTAGATCCCGTATGCTATCATATGACTTGTCTTATTCTACAAATAAATAAATAAACAGAATTTAGAAAAATTCTACGTTCCATGATTCTAAAAAAACCACAAAACTCAGAATTTAGAATTCAGAAATATACACTGTAAAAGAATTAGAAATTTGGAATTTCAGAATTCTACATTCTAAACCTTCATGATTCACAACCCATTAACTCAAAAATATATGGAAATATATGAATATGATATTTTAAAATGTCAAAATTACATTATAAATTTTGAGATGAGATTCCATATTAATATGTCAAAATGTCAAAAATTAAAATTACCAAAAAATGGGCTTATCTGGAAAAATCCAACACTTTATAATTATGCTCCACTTCCACGGAAATCATGACCATCCATGTCATCCTATGGAACATCATCTATTTTTTCTACTAATTTATCGTAAGAAACACCACAACCAAAACTAGCTGTTGAGATTCAACAAGATGATGAGCTTAGTGAAAAGAGTCGCCTTCACTAAGTGGGCCCGCAGGCTATTTTTGGTGCAAGTCTATTTTTAGACTATGTCTATTTTTAGACATGTCAATCATATTTCAGAAGTTGCAGGATGTTATTTTTGGATGGTTGATCAAGTTGGAAAAATAGATGAAATTATATTTTTAGAATATTGGGTGAAGTCTATTTATAGATCGTCAATCTAAAAATAGATGCATGTATATTATTATTATCTCTTAATAATAATTAGACTCTAAACAGCAACTTATTCTCTTGGAGCACTTCAGTTCAGTGCATAGATGTGGCACAGCAGCTGACAGAAGGAATTACGCTATTCCTGAGGGTTTACTGGAGCTAATGCATAGAGGACTCAGTTAGAACTCAAGTGGCAGAGTTATGACACAGTTGGAAGAAGTAGTTATGGAGTTGTATTCAGTTTAACTTAGTTAGACTTAGTTGAGCTAGTTGTATCTAGTCTAACTGATTGATACACTAGTGAGAGTGGAGTGAATTAATTAATTAGTTAATTAATTCAAAAATAATAACTCATTAATCAACTAAACAATATAGCAGTTAACTACAGTGCATGGCAATTTCAGTGGAGACCAATGGAGAAATAGGTGAAAGGGCAAGATAGACTATCTGTTGTGACTATAGTGATGCATTGATTGCATCACACACGCATTGGAGTTTCCAATGAGGATTGCATAGTCAATCCAAGAGTAATTCGAATTCATTCAGAGCTATTCTTCATTATAGATTGTGCAGTGGAGGCAGGCTAGCAGGTGGCAAAGATCGGTGCATGGATTTGCAAGATTGGGCCTGATTACTGTATGACGATTGTACTGTACTGAGAGCTTGTGATAAGATTTGTATGTTTGTATGAGATTTTCATATGATCTCCATGTTACATAATATATAGTTGGGGTTTTCAGCTTTAAGCTTTCCCGGTTAAAAACTGTGTTATGTGCGATTGAATATTTTTTGTTTATGCTTCACATGTGTGTGCAATTAGTTTTTCCGCAAAAGATTAATAAGTGGAATAGATTCAGTATCTTGCATAAAGTTAAATAGTGTGAGATCAGGTGGATCTTGGACATATGCATGCTTAGTGCATATAATTTCTACATGGTATCGGAGCATTGGTGATTGAAGATTGCAATTGTGAAGTGAGTTTGTGCTGGTGGACAATTCGAATTTGCTACATAAGATTCTTGGTGCAGAAATCGAGTATACATTGAAATGTCTTTCAAAAGGTTGAGATTGGAGTATGCCCTTGATGGGAGCTCGAATTACATAGCCTGTAAGGACAGGATGGAGGCAGTGCTAGAGGTTAATGGGCTGAAGGAGTTCATCGATAGCGATGTTCCTAAGCCGGGATCTAGCGATGTTGCATTACTTGATGCATGGCAAAAGAAGACTGCAAAGATAAGGAGGATTCTGTTGGAAGGTGTGAAGGACCATTTTGTGTTCAGCCTTCATGAGAAAGCCACTCCATTCTTAATGTGGAAGGCTTTGACAGATTTTTTCCAAATCAGAAGTGACCAGAGGAAGTTGGCGCTTAAAGACAAGCTCAGAAAAATAAAAATGGAGAAAGGTGACAGTATTCCAAAATACCTCACGAAGTTTGTCCACTGCAAGGATGAGCTGGGAAGTGTGGGGGTTACTTTTGATGAAGAAGACTTCGTGAGCTTGGCTCTCCTTGGGCTTCTGAAGAGTTGGCATAGCTACGAAGACTCTGTCAATGGATGGGAGAAACTGCTAGGATGGGAGCGACTTTTGTCGGATCTTTTATAGGAGGAGATAAGGCAGGGTACCAGGGATGGATCTTCATCAAATAATGAAGATGAAGATAATTTCGCTTTGGCTACCAAAGCAAGGAAAGGGAAGAGGAAGAAAAATCCTTCTAAATCTGGTGCGAAAGGCAAGAAGCAGGACTTGTCCAAAGTGAAGTGTTTTCACTGTCACGAGCATGGACATTTCGCCACTAACTGTCCACAGAAGAAGAAGAATAAGCAGGTCACTGTATCTGTAGCTGGAGAGGCCTTAGCCTCGCAATTTGATCTAGATTTTTCCTTGATCGCATGCTTGGTTTCAAGCTGCATGGGATCGATGTGGTATCTTGACAGTGGTGCGTCTTTCCATATGACAGGAGACAAAGAGTTGTTCAGTGACTTGGAGGAGAAGGACCTCCAGATGCATATAGAGATGGGTGACGATGGTCGGTACAGTGCGACTGGCATTGGGACCATTACCTTTGAGAGGGAGTCCGTTAATCCATTCTTGTTGAAGAATGTCATGCATGTTTCAGGTCTGAAGAAGAACTTGGTCTCAGTCGCAATGCTGGAAGACAGGGGTTATGATGTTGTTTTCAGTGAGGGAAAAGCTTTCCTTCGACATACAAAAACTGGTCAAAACAAGAAGATAGGGGTTTGAATTAAGAATCTCTACAAGCTAGAGGTAGATGGCTGCACTGCAATGGTAGGCAAAGCAGAAGAAGTGGTGAGCCGGGATGAGGGCGAATTCTAGTAGAGGAGATTGGGCCATCTTCACCATGGTGCTTTGAAAATTTTGCAGCAAATTTCTACTAGACTTCCCAAGGGTACTCTTGCGCAGTCAGATCAGTGCAAAGGATGTACAATGGGTAAGTTTGTGAGGACCACCTTTCATGAGAAGGAGAACCGTGCTTCAGTGATCCTGGAGAGAATTCACACAGACATGTGTGGACCATTCTCGGTTGCTTCAACATCGAAAAATAGGTATTATGTGATATTTGTTGATGAATTTTCTCGTAGATTCTGGATATTCTTCATGCAGAAGAAGATTGAAACGTTCTCAAAGTTCTGTGAGTTCAAGGCATCGGTGGAGAAGGAGTCGGGGAAGTAGGTGAAAGCGCTAAGGAGTGATAATGGTGGTGAATACATCTCTGGCAAATTCAAAGACTTCTGTAGCAAAGAAGGAATTCGAAGAGAACTCATAGCACCTCACAACCCATAGCAGAATGGGGTCGCGGAGAGAAAGAACAGAACGATTGTGGGTGCTGCATGAGCGATGCTGCATGATCAGGGCCTACCGATGCACTTGTGGGCGGAAGCATGCAACACTACGGTTTATGTGCAAAACTATTTTCCTCATAGAGTACTTGGCATGAGTACACCCGAGGAATATTTTACTGGTAAGAAGCCTGATATTTCTCATTTGAAGATTTTTGGCTCACCTGTTTACATTCATGTGATGAAGGACACCAGGAAGAAGCTGGAGCCGACTACAGAAGTTGGGATATTTGTGGGGTACACAGAAACACCCCATAACTATCGTGTGTATTTTCCAAAAAGTCGGATGACTGTTATGCGACAGGATATAAAATTCAATGAGGTGAAATCCATAAAGTTGTCGCTTGAGAAGGAGCTACACTTGCATGCGGAGGAGGAACTTCTTGTTCCCATAGATAAGCCTCTAGATGTGGATCAGCCACAGGAGGAGATTCATGGAGTAGAGGATTCCACTCATGCAGAACCAAATATCAGACAAGGCAGAAAGCGTACCACAGAAGCTGAGAGACTGAAGGTGGATGCGGCACAGAATGTAGGAGTCCCTGCATCATAGTGCAGAAAGAGACAGTCACCTAACCGATATACTGGATACGTGGCTCTTATGAGCAAGTGTATTGTGACAGAGCCATCTTCTTTTAAGTAGCGCAGGAGCCCACATGGGTAGATGCCATGGTGGAGGACTATGACTCCATTGTCAGAAACAGTGCTTGGGAGATTGTTCCAAGGCCGGTGGGGAAATCAGTTGTAGGATCAAGATGGATCTACAAGGTAAAGCAAGCTGTTAATGGGAGCGTCGAGAAGTATAAGGCAAGATTTGTTGCCCGGGGCTTCTCACAGATTGAGGAGATTGACTATGAAGAAACCTTTGCACCTGTCACACGGTATTCTTCTATACAGACCATCCTTGCTCTCTCAGCGCAGATGGGTTGGCACATTCATCAGATGGATGTGAAGATTGCGTTCCTTAATGGGATCATTGAGGAAGAGGTGTACATTGAGTAGCCTGAATGATTTGAGATATTTAGCACTAAGTCACATGTGTGCAGGCTCAAAAGAGTGTTGTATGGGCTAAAAAAAGCACCCCGTGCTTGGTACACTTGGATCAACAGCTATTTCACTGGACTTGGCTTCACCAAGAGTGAGGCGGATGCAAACCTGTACCAGATTGTGGTTGAAGGTAAGCTTTCGATCATTGTACTTTATGTTGATGATTTGATACTTACAAGTGATGAGCAGTTGATACACTCATGCAAGGTTGATCTTGCAAAGGAGTTTGAGATGAAGGATTTGGTCCTCCTTCATTATTTCCTTGGATTGGAAATATGGCAGCGGGAAGGTGAACTATTTGTGTCTCAAGGCAAGTATGCCCGGGAGATACTGGAGAAGTTTCACATGCAAGGCTGCAAGCCTATCGACATTCCTCTTCCAGGAAATTGGAAGAAAGAGGATGCTACATCGACAAAGGTAGTGTATGCCATTGTTTATTGACAGTTGGTGGGTTCGCTCATGTATTTAGTGAATACAAGACCGGACATATGCTATGCGGTGAACCAGCTTTCAAAAGCGATGGTTAAGCCTACCAAGCTCTTTTGGAAGGCAGGAAAGCATGTCCTGAGATATCTCAGAGGAACATCTGAGTATGGTTTATGGTATAGACAGACGGATGAGGTGAAGTTGCATGGCTTCACGGATGCAGATTGGGTAGGAAGTCCAACAGACAGAAAGAGCACATCAGGAGGGATTTTCAGTATCGGATCTACGAAAGTTTCTTGGTACAGCAGGAAACAAAGATCTGTGGCACTCAGCTCAGCAGAAGCAGAATACATGGCAGCAAGTTTAGCTGCATGTGAGGCTATCTGGATGAGGAAGATTCTGGTTGGTTTGTTCGGTTCACATTTAGATCCCACGGTGATTCATTGTAATAATCAGATTTGCATTAAACTCTCGGTTAATCCTGTGTTTCATGATAGATCTAAACATATTGATATCTGGTATCATCATATCAGAGATTGTGTGCAGCGGAAGATCATGTTGCTTCAGTACATTCTCACGGAGGATCAGGATGCAGATATTCTGACGAAGGCACTCACCAGGAGAAAATTCGAATACCATAGAGGCGGGATCGGGGTGAAAGATAATCCCTATCTTGTTGAGAGGGAGTGTTGAGATTCAACAAGATGATGAGCTTAGTGAAAAGAGTCACCTTCACTAAGTGGACCCGCGGGGTATTTTTGGCGCAAGTCTATTTTTAGACTATGTCTATTTTTAGACATGTTGATCATATTTCAGAAGTTGCAGGATGCTATTTGTGGATGGTTGATCAATTTGGAAAAATGGATGAAATTATATTTTTATAATATTGGGCGAAGTCTATTTATAGATCGTCAATCTAAAAATAGATGCATGTCGATTATTATTAGCTCTTAATAATAATCAGACTCTAAACAGCAACTTATTCTCTTGGAGCACTTCAGTTCAGTATACAGATGTGGCACAGCAGCTGACAGAAGGAATTACGCTATTCCTTAGGGTTTACTGGAGCTAATGCATAGATGACTCAGTTAGAACTCAAGTGGTAGAGTTATGACACAATTGGAAGAAGTAGTTATGGAGTTGTATTTAGTTTAACTCAGTTAGACTCAGTTGAGCTAGTTGTATCTAGTCTAACTGATTGATACACTAGTGAGAGTGGAGTGAATTAATTAGTTAATTAATTCACAAATAATAACTCATTAATCAACTTAACAATATAGCAGTTAACTACAGTGCATGGAAGTTTCAGTGGAGACTAGTGGAGAGATAGGTGAAAGGGCAAGATAGACTATTTGTTGTGATTATAGTGATGCATTGATTGCATCACACACACATTGGAGTTGAAAATGAGGATTACGCATTCAATCCAAGAGTAATTCGAATTCATTCAGAGCTATTATTCATCAAAGATTGCACAGTGGAGGCAGGCTAGCAGGTGGCAAATATCGGTGCATGGATTTTCAAGATTCGGCCTAATTAGTGTATGACGATTGTACTGTACTCAGAGTTTGTGATAAAATTTGTATGTTTGTATGAGATTTTCATATGATCTCCATGTTACATAATATATAGTTGGGGTTTTCAGCTTCAGGCTTTCCCGGTTAAAAACTGTGTTATGTGCGATTGAATATTTATTGTTTATGCTTCACATGTGTGTGCAATTAATTTTTCCGCAAAAGATTAACAAGTGGAAAAGATTCAGTATCTTGCATAAATTTAAATAGTGTGAGATCAGGTGGATCTTGGACATATGCATGCTTAGTTCATATAATTTCTACACTAGCACTGCCATGTTGCACACCAATCAAAAGGGTAACATAACCTCCCATAATTGACCCAAGAAAACCTATCTCATCCTCAATAAAATATGTATCGTTGAAAGAAGAGACGAGTTAGGGGTTATCCATCAAGCAGTCATGGGTCTCCAAGCCCCCATCTTCAACATTCACATCCTGCTACTTTGAAGTTGTGTTTCTATAATTATCCTTTGATTGAGAGAAAAGTAAAAGATTTGAGGGAATGAAAACATCTTCTCCTTTTGTTGATGCTAGCCTTGTTTTTGTTTGCCAAATGGATGAGACCATAAGTTCTCCAGCTTCTCTTTGCTTCTGAAGATATGACAAATCGTGAAATAGCTCTAGCTTTAAAGTGTTTGCTATTTTGAAATTTGAGCACCATAATATCTCCACCATGCATAAGATTCATAGTGCACGTGTTCTTGAGCTCATTTACATTTTCAAATGCATCACTGCCTATGATAAATGCTATAAATTTTTTCTTTATTGCCAAGAGCTCCATTGAATCTAGAAATTTTTTTACTAAATGTTGCTCTAAATCCATCATCCATCTCCTTGTCTCTATTTAGAGCATTCCCTTTACCCCCAGACTTAGCCAAGCCTCATCATAGTGCTTTGGGTTCAAGGAATATGTCAATAAAATTAAAACCAGTATTGTATTTGTAACATCTAATGATAGTTATATCATTTATGATAACATACAAAAGAAGGCCCCACTCTTCAGGAACGTGTTCAAGTTTTCCAAAATATTATCTATGTTGTTATAAAAGTTTCTGAACGTTGGCGTATCTTTATCAAAAAACTGCAAAAAATCGGCTAGTGGCTCCAATATGGAAAGAAACAACTCAATTTTACCTGATCAAGCCACATCAAGAGTTATAGTCCCGATGTGCATTTCTTTTTTAGTTTTCATTGTCTCCATGTTTTCCACTATGGACGTTTCACCATGGGACATTAAGCTGCCTTTATGTACCGTAGGTGCGAATCATTACATAGTGGGATGCAAATTTGTTTTCCCAAACCTTCAAAAGCTAGAGCTCGTTAAATTGTCTAACATCTCTTGTGCACGTTGATGGTTTTTGATATAGATATGCATTTATTTTACTTCTCACAAAGGTTTTTTGTCCATCAATATGACAACTAGGTTTGAAAGCAAGATTCAAACTATGAATTGCACTTTGGGTCGAAAAGCAATGGGCATACCTAGCCTCAATAATGACACCGCTTGCTTTTCAATAGTTTTAATTGTCTTCAATGAGTTGCACAATGTTTGAAGGGCATGTGACCTCAATTATTTTTACAACAGTCCATTCAACGCTCCTCACATGATTATGTCAAGAAGGATGGACCTAAAGTATATATTACTATCATATTTACAAATTATCTATTGGTTGTATTGGTGTTTTCATTAAAAATAATAGATAACCCCCTCTTACTCCAATGGAATACACTGTTTCCAGCAGTGTCTCCATAATCAACTTCTCTTTCCAGAGAAGAACAGTGCATTCCTTTTCAAGTTCAGTCCCTTGCAACCCTAGGTGCTTCAATCACTGCTCTAACTGTCTCTTGCCAAGATGGAGCCTGAACTACATTAAAGGGGATCCCATATGCATATATGGCTTGGGAAACTAAAAAATTTGTCTCTTCCCTCTCACACATGTCAAACATTTTTTTCCAAACTTCTAATTTTGAATCTCTTCCTGGCATCTTCAACAACTAGGGGAACTTGTTGTACCGTTCTCGAAGATGTTAGAGTATTTCTGAGTTCAAACTTGTTACTCCTCCTTTCTTCCTTGGCTAATTATGCTTCACCATGTTTCTTTTGAAATTATGTCTCCTCCTTTTGGCTCATATGCATACAAAAAAAAAATGAATCATTAAGAATCTGAAAACCCTCTTATATGACTCTGTTAACATTTGTTTCCACTTGCTGCAATTCCATAAGAAACTTCCACCCAATCTTTCATCATTGTTCCCTGTATTTGCGAGATATTTCCAGAAAGAAGAATCATTAGTATAATTTTGCCTATTTTCTCTCCCATTTCAAGTTCCAGACCTCAAACTAGAATGGCTTGAGGGGAAAATCGATCAGACCAGCTAGTTCCATTGGTTTTGATAACATTGGTCTTCCCCCGTCATCTTTCCCTTCAAATACTCGTGCTTGATATTTTTCCTGCTATTTATCTTTGCCATGAACCTTTTTCTGGTATGGGAAATAGTTCTTAGGTTTCTTGGAATGAATTTGGTAGAAAACTCAAGCATCATTGCTAATTGTTGTGGATTGGAAAATTAGAATTTATGATCCTAACCAGAAACTATTTTGTCACCCTAGTGTGGAAAATCTAGTAATTATGTCTAGAGTGATTTTCAACATTCTCTAGACTAAGTTGGGGTTTCCTCATTTTGTACAACTACTTCTCTCATAATATGGGTTGCTTCTAGATTTTGTTCTTCAGTACCAGAGACTTGGAGTGTGCTCGATGGTCTTACCTTCATCCTGGACTACATCGAGCTGTAATTTTTTGCAGAAATAGTTAAAGCGTTAAGGGGACTATCTATATTTTCTTCAGTATTCCCATCCACTTGATCATCTCCTGTATCTATATATTGTTCTTCACAGTCCAGATATTCCTTTCCTAATTATGAAATTAACATTATATCCTTGCTATTTGTGTTGGGTTTCTCATCAGATTTAAGATATAATTTTCACCACTTGTAGATGTGAATTGGTTAGAAACGGCTCGATCAAAGGAATTCAAAGAATAATCTATCAACATCTGAATTAAATAAGAGGATTCCAATCCTTCATATCTTGACATATGGAATTTTTTAGAATGTTTACCAAATTTACTACCAGACTCTTCTTCCACATTGTAAGAAGTCTAAGAGATGGGATAAAAATTGAGGAGGAGTGCTTCTTATGCAAAATCAATTTTGATGTCACCCTAGATACCTCCTTCCAGTCAGTCAGTGCTTTAGATGTTTATAACTACTTATGTTTGGGAATTCACCCTTTCTATAAATGTTTCTGCCAAATAATTCACAATATAACTCATCCAACTCATTTGTCCATTTCTTTATTTAATACCATTTCTTTCTTTCTTTTCGGACCTTTCTTGCTGCCACTATCATCTTCTCATCTATAATTATTTTATTTATTTATTGTTTTCCTATCCTACAAAAAATGCTTTGCAAACTGAAAAAGTTGAGGGGAACTATATCTTGTGGCGCTTTGCATAACTATCCAAGGTCTACTCTAACAGTAACAAGTAGTTTCACCGTCGTAATGAATTCATCATAATCCTTCTATAATTTTTCTCCAGGGATATGAGAATTTTAGGTTCAACCTAAAAATCTGTTGTTAATGATCTACTAGGAACATTGACCGATATTTAAATACCCTTCTTGTATGTCTTTCCTCTTTCAAAAATATCTATTTTGGTTGTCCAGTCCTCTCTTGAAATGTATTAAATCCTCCTAAATTCCATGTTGGCTAAACTGTTATTCCAAGGTCTATAGGATGCTAGAACAACTAGAATTTGATGAGGTTTTGCTATAATTAGGTAATTTCCTGATATTAATGCTACCGTTGCCGCTTGTATTCTCCTCTAGTGGGAAATTATCCCCCAATATTTTCTTCTTAGGATAGGAAATAGTTAATTGTCTTGTGTTGTTGCTTTAGTGGTACTTTAGCCTATAAACATGGCCATACCAAGTTTCCCCTTTTGATGGTTTTTAGTAGTGTAGAGTGCGGCTTTTTTAGAAAACAGATACAGGTGTAGGAATAAGTAATTTAGAGAAATAATAGTGAAAATTTTGGATTTGAATTGTGTTAAGGTATAGAAACATCAAAATTTAAAAATACTTAAAGTAAATGGTTGCAACTTAATTCAATGTGCTTAAAACTAGTATTGTAGATGTGCTATTGGTATGCCTCCAAAGGGTTTAGTCTCTCCAATATTGGTCACACGGGGATAGAAAAGGTAGAGGGTGGTATGAAGGAAAGTTCATGAGCCTTTGTAAATATAACACCCCCAGTATTTACTTCCCCATAGATACCATAATTATCATTAAATATGTTAACGATTACCATAGGGGAAAGTAAATGTAAATGGATCAAAAGGTCCTAAAACAACTGTAATGTGCATTTTTTGAAATATATTTCCAATGACTAAAGAAGAGAGCGGCTAACACGGATCTTAATTCCTGTGATAGAAGCTTTCTTGAGGGGAAAAACTATAATGTGGATTCAGGAAGTTTCTTTCCTTACTCGAATTAAATGTATTAATTTTCTGATTTGATATTGAACCACCCACCTACCAGCAGTAATGGGAAAGAGTGGGAGTAGTATTGAGCTGCTCTAGGAGTATGTCCATGTACCCATTCTGGAGACCTTTGATTTACCACACAACCTGAGGAGGGACCCAAAGAAATTCTCATGTTGGGATCATGTGTGGTGTGTGTGAACAAAGTGAATAGAGAGTAAGAGCGGAGGATGGGAGTGAGTAGTGGAATGGGAATGTGTTAGAGATATAGAGAAGGGTATGCCATTGAACTAGTGGAATCTATGAGCAAAAAGTTGAATCACATGTAGGGTTGAATGTGTGGCTCTGCTCAGGGTGATAGACCTTCTATGTCACTGCAAACCTGTGTGGCATTGTAGACTACTTGATTGGTGGGGGAAGTCAGTGCTAAATCCATTAGTCTGAGCTAGAAGGCTAGATGATAATACTGAGAAATTTTGTTGTACATATGCACAAAAAGTGTTAAAAAACGGAAGTATTGAGGGATTATTGGGTTGGTGAAGGACTCTTTATGTTGTGCAGACCCAGAGTGACCATAAGATGAAAAATAACATGCCCTACCTTTACTATTATTTAGCTATACTATTATTTATATGAAAAATAAATAGTTTTTGACTTGTCTAACAATTCTTATCAGGTGGTTCAGATTCTGGTTGGCTTTGAGGCATTGAAAAATATACTTTATCTTTTATATGTTGGAGAAATAAGCAGATGCAAGAAAGGTTGTTTATGGAATAATAAAAATGCAGAGAAACAATAAGAGGGATTTTCCACAAAAAAAATTAACCAAGCAGAAGGGCTGGGAAATACCTTGCTAGTAGTAGTAACCAGCCCACCTTGCCTCAAAGAGTAGTGCATTCAAAAAAGGACACACCCACACTATAGACTTCACACACACAAGCTGCAAAATTTACACACCCACATCTTACACACCTACAACTCAACAATGCTGGGTTACACAGAGAAAAAAATATGACTTCAAAACTCTCTTGCTCGAATATTTATGCCAAGAGTCCACATTATCTCGCCTCACCTTGAAAATAACCTATGTTATTCCACAGTCTGACCTGTGCTCTTCCACCGCCTGAATTAAGCTGAAAAATATGAAAATTGACCGGTGCAAAATCCCGATGGTCTCCTCGGTGCTACTCTGCTCTGATATGGTCTCCTTGGCATTGCTCTGTCTATAGACAAAAGTACTAAGGGCTGAAAGTTTTTATCAAACACCTTAAAATGGGTATGCCCCCTTCCTAGGGTAAGGAGACACCAGGTTGAGTGAAGTAGACCTTCCTTATGCTCCTTTGTAAAGTGAATAAATACCCAAGGAGGTCATGATAGGAGGGTCGATGTCTATAAGAAATATACTTAGTGCAGGAAGGTGAGGTGATCCCATTAACCAGCGATTAAGGGTCCTCTTTCCCTCTTCCCTCTTACCTAAAAACTCATGCTTATTAGGTGATCATAGGGAAGAAAACAGACAAAAATATCAGTGTTTTCTCTTGCTCAAAAACGACAGAAGGAATCAACGTTGTATCTTAATCGAAAATGAACGAAAATGAAAGAAGGATCAGCACTATTGCTCAAAAATGACCTATGTTGTTTGTTGAGATTCAATAAGATGATGAGCTTAGTGAAAATTAAGCACCTTCACTAAGTGGGGCCTGCAGGCTATTTTTAGGTGTATGTCTATTTTTAGACATGGTGAGCATATTCTATAAGTTGCAGGATGCTATTTGTAGATGGTTGGTCAAATGTGGAAATAGATGAAATTCTATTTTTAGAATATTGGGTGAAGTCTATTTATAGATCGTCGATCTAAAAATAGATGCATGTCGATTATTATTAGCTCTTAATAATAATCCGATAATAAACATCAACTTATTCTCTTGGAGCACTTTATTTTAGTGAACAGATTTGGAAAATCAGTGCGCTGAAGGAATTACGTAATTCCTAGGGTTTATTGGTGGCTCATGCATGGAGGACTCAGTTAGAACTGAAGTGGCAAAGTTATGACAGAGTTGGAAGAGTAGTTACAGGATTTGTTATTTAGTTTAACTCGCCATGAGTTAACCGCTGAGCTAGTTGTATCTAGTCTAACTGAATGATACACTAGTGAGAGTGGAGTGAATAAATTTGTTAATTAATTCACAAATAATAACTCACTAATCAACTGAAAAAATACAGCAGTTAACTACAGTGCATGTCAGTTCCAGTGGAAACCCATTGGAGAGATAGGTGAAAGGGTGAGATGGACTATCCGTTGTGACTATATTGATGCATTGATTGCATCACACACACATTAGAGTTGCCAAAGAGGATTTCGCAGTCAAGGCAAGGCCAATTCAAATTATTTCAGGGGTCTTCTTCAGTAAGGATTGCGCAGTGGAGGCAGGATGTCAGGAGGCAAGAAATTGGTGCATAGATATGCAAATTTCTGCATGACAGTGTGTAATGAATCTACATTGTACTGAGAGCTTGATGTACTAATCTTTGTATGATATTGTTAGATGATCTCCATGATACATAATATATGATAGTTGGGGTTTTTAGGTATAAGCTTTCTCGTTAAACAAATGTGTTATGTGCGATTGAATTTATTCACATGTGTTTGCAATTGAGTTTTAAATTTCCGCAAGTTTAACAATGAAAGGATTATGTATTTTGCAAGAAGATAAATATTGTGAGATCAGGAGGATTCGGTAATACATCAGTATTAACAAATTTCTACATGGTATCATCGATGAAGGCGGTGCTTGAATATAATGGGCTGAAGGAGTTCATCGATAGCGATGTTCCTAAGCCTGCTTCTAGCGATGCTGCAGGACTAGATGCATGGCAAAAGAAGGTAGCAAAGACAAGAAGAATTTTGTTGGAAGGTGTGAAGGACCATATTTTGTCAAGCCTTCATGGGAAAGACACTCCATTTGCAATTTGGAAGGCTTTGACAGATCTTTTCCAAAGCAACAGCGACCAGAGGAAGTTGGCGCTGAAAGATAAGCTCAAAAAAATAAAAATGGAGAAGGGCGATAATATTCCAAAATATCTCACGAAGTTTGTCCATTGTAGGGATGAACTAGGAAGTGTGGGAATTACTTTTGATGATGATGAATTGGTGAGATTTTCTCTCCTTGGCCTTCCGAAGAGTTGGCATAGCTACGAATACTCTGTTAATGGACGAGAGAAACTGCTAGGTTGGGAGCGACTTTGGTTGGATATTGTGCAGGAGGAGATAAGGTGAAGTACCAGGGATGGCTCTTCATTAAAGAATGATGATGAAGAGAATTGCGCTTTGGATGCCAAAGCAAGGAAATGGAAGGGGAATAAATCCCATCCAAAATCTGAGGCTACAGAAAAGAAGTTGGATTTGTCCAAAGTGAAATGTTTTCACTGTCATGAACAGGGGCATCTCACCACTAACTGCCCACTGAAAAATAAGAACAAGAAGGTTACCGGAGTCGTTGCTCTGAGAGGACTTAGCCTCACAATTTGAACTTTATTTCTCCTTGATCGCATGCTTGGTTTCAATCTCAATGGGATCGGTGTGGTATCTTGATAGCAGTGTGTCTTTCCATATGACGTGAGACAAGGAGCTTTTTATTGACTTGGAGGAGAAGGAACTCCAAATGCATATAGAGATGGGCGACGATGGTAGATACAGTGCGACCGAAATTGGAACCATTACCTTTGAGAGGGATTCAGGTAAACCATTTATGTTGAAAGATGTTCTGCATGTTCTAGGTTTGAAGAAAAACTTGGTCTCAGTCGCAATGTTGGAAGACAGAGGTTATGACATTGTTTTCAGCGAGGGAAAATCTTTCTTGCGACATAAAACAACGGGTCAAACTAAGAGGATAAGGATTCGAGTTAAGAATCTCTACAAGCTGGAGGTAGATGGTTGCTCTGCAATGATGAGAAAAGCAGAAGAAGTGGTGTGCTGGGATGATGGCGAATTATGGCACAGGAGATTGGGCCATCTTCACCATGGTGCCTTGAAGATTTTGCAGCATATTTCTACTTGACTTCCCAAGGGTACTCTTGCATAGTCAGATCAGTGCAAGGGATGTACTATGGGTAAGTTTGTGAAGACCACCTTTCATGAGAAGGAGAACCGTGCTTCGGTGATCCTGGAGAGAATTCACAGAGACGTGTGTGGACCTTTCTCGGTTGCTTCAACAACAAAACACATGTATTATGTTATATTTGTTGATGACTATTCTCGTAGATGCTGGATCTTCTTCTTGCAGAAGAAGAGCGAAACATTCTCAAAGTTCTGTGATTTTAAAGCATTGATGGAGAAGGATTCGGGGAAGCAAGTGAAGGCTCTACAGAGCGATAATGGTGATCAATATATCTCGAATGAATTCAAAGACTTATGTAGCAAAGAAGGAATTCAAAGAGAACTCATAGCGCCTCATAACCCATAGCATAATGGGGTCGCGGAGAGGAAGAACAGAACGATCATGGGTGCTGCACGAGCTATGCTACATGGCCAGGGCCTACCAATGCACTTGTGGGCGGAAGCATGCAACACTACGGTTTATGTGAAAAAATGTTGTCTTCATAGAGTACTTGGCATGAGTACACCTGAAGAAGCTTTTACTGGTAAGAAGCCTGGTAAGCAGTTGACACACTCATGTAAGGCAGATCTTGCAAAGGAGTTCGAGATGAAGGACTTAGGCCTCCTTCATTATTTCCTTGGATTGGAAATATGGCAGCGAGAAGGTGAACTGTTTGTGTCTCAAGGAAAGTATGCTCGAGAGATACTTGGTAAGTTTCACATGGAGGACTACCCATGGATACTCCTCTTCTAGGAAATTGGAGGAAAGAGGATGTTACATCGGCAGAGGTAGTGGATTCTATTATTTATCGACAGTTGGTGGGTTCACTCATGTATTTAGCTAATACAAGACCGGACATATGCTATGTGGTGAACCAGCGTTCACAAGCAATGGTTAAGCCTACCAAGCTCTTTTGGAAGGCAAGCAAGCATGTCTTGTGGTATCTCAAGGGAACATCTGAGTATGGCTTATGGTACAGAAAGACGGATGAGGTGAAGTTGCATGGCTTCACGGATGCAGATTGGGCAGGCAGCCCAACGGAAAGAAAGAGCACATCAAGAGTTTCACAATGTTTGAATGGCATGGGTTCTCAATTTTTTTAACAACAATCCATTCAATGCTCCTAACTTGATTCTGTCGAGAAGGATGGACCTGAATTAGATATTACTACAATATTTACCAATTATCTATTGGTTTTATTTGTGTGGCCATTAAAAATAATATACAACCCACTATTACTCCAATTGGAATACACCAGTTCCATAATTGTGTCCATAATCACTGGTTTTGGCTAATTGTGCTTCACCAGGTTGCTTTTGAAATTATGCCTCCTCCTTTTCGCTCATACGCATACAAAAAAAAATGAATCATTAAGAATCCAAAACCAAGCTTATATATGACTCTGTTAACATTTGTTTCCACTTCCTACAATTCCATAAGCAGCGTCCACCCAATATTTCATCCTTGTTCCGTTCCCCCCCCCCCCATTGATTTCATTATCACACACTTGCCTGGATGACTGTGATAAACTCAAGTTGTCATGCCTAAATTTGCCAAAAAAAATTCCAACTGAATTCTTCCTCATATGTATCGAGATGGTGGTGGCATATTGCTACTAGATTCATCATTCCTTAGGATTTTTATTTCAAATCTCATTTTCTTATAGAAGGTCATGATACTCACCATTCATCATGTTCAGGATTTCAGCTATAAGAGCAAAGTATTAATGATTTTATTGTGGCTCCCTCTGGATCCTTATTTTTCCTTATTCATTTATAGATCGAGGAGGTTATTTTCTCTTTCTACCTCTATTTTGGCCTTGAGCTTCTCATTAAATTTTTGCATCTCTTGTATTTTTTTTAACTGATCAACCCTAACTAGCTCCCTCTTTTGACTCGTTTTTCTCTGTTCATCTTCCAGTTTCTCCATTTCCAATTTTTGTGTCTATTGTCCTATGAAAATATTTGCTTTGAGCTCTTCATATTTTGTAATATTTCTATCCAAATCACTCTATACAGTTCCCATGTGTGATTCTTGTTCCCTAAGAGAAAGGCTACATGATTTTAGAGTGTGGCTCAGGATCAACAAAAGGATTGGGTGTGGGTGTGGAAGCCATCCTTAATTTAGGAATTGATGGTGAGGTAACCCAATTTTTTATAAAATATGCAAGGAAAAGATCAGATACTTTAGGGAAAAGATAGAAATTTTGAAATTATACATTCTAAACATGTAGATCCCATATGCTATCACATGACTTGTCTTATTCTACGTTCCATGATTCTAAAAAACCACAAAACTTAGAATTTAGAATTCAGAAATCTACATTGTAAAAGAATTAGAAATTTGGAATTTCAGAATTCTACATTCTAAACCTTCATGATTCACAACCCATTAACTCAAAAATATATGGAAATATATGAATATGATATTTTAAAATGTCAAAATTACATTATAAATTTGGAGAGGAGATTCCACATTAATATGTCAAAATGTCAAAAATTAAAATTACCAAAAAATGGGCTTATCTGGAAAAATCCAACACTTCAAATTATTCTAATTATGCTCCACTTCCACGGCAGTCATGACCATCCACGTCGTCCTATGGGACATCGTCTATTTTTTCTTCTAATTTATCATAAGAAACACCACAACCAGAACTAGCACTGCCATGTTGCACACCAATCAAAAGGGTAACATAACCTCCCATAATTGACCCAAGCAAGCCTATATCATCCTCAGTAAAATAAGTGTCGTTGAATGAAGAGACGAGTTAGGGGTTATCCATCAAGCAGTCATGGGTCTCCAAGCCCCCATCTTCAACATTCACATCCTGCTACTTTGAAGTTGTGTTTCTATAATTATCCTTTGATTGAGAGATAAGTCAAAGATTTGAGGGAATGAAAACATCTTCTCCTTTTGTTGATGCTAGTTTGTTTTTGTTTGCCAAATGGATGAGACCATAAGTTCTCCAATTTCTCTTTACTTCTGAAGATATGAAAACTCGTGAAATAGCTCTAGCTTTAAAGTGTTTGCTATTTTGAAATTTGAGCACCATACTATCTCCACCATGCATAAGATTCATAGTGCACCTGTTCTTGAGATCATTTACATTTTCAAATGCATCACTGCCTATGATAAATGCTATAACTTTTTTCTTTATTGCCAAGAGGTCCATTGAATCTAGAAATGTTTTTACTAAGTGTTTCTCTAAATCCATCAGCCACCTCCTTGTCTCTATTTGGAGCATTCCCTTTACCCCGACACTTAGCCAAGCCTCATCATAGTGCTTAGGGTTCAAGGAATATGTCAATAAAATTAAAACGAGTATTGTATTTTTAACATCTAATGATAGTTATATCCTTTATGGTAACATCCAAAAGAAGGCCCCACCCTTCAGGAACGTGCTAAAGTTTTCCAAAATATGATCTATGTTGTTATAAAATTTTCTGAACATTGGCGTATCTTTATCAAAAAACTGCAAAAAATCGGCTAGTGGCTCCAATATGGAAAGAAACAACTCAATTTTACCCAATCAAGCCACATCAAGAGTTATAGTCCCGATGTGCATTTCTTTTTTAGTTTTCATTGTCTCCATGTTTTCCACTATGGACGTTTCACAATGGGAAATAAAGCTGCCTTTATGTACCGTAGGTGTGAATCGTTACATAGTGGGATGCAAATTTGTTTTCCCAAACCTTCAAAAGTTAGAGCTCATTAAATTTTCTAACATCTCTTGTGCATGTTGATGGTTTGTGATATAGATATGCATTTATTTTACTTCTCACAAAGGTTTTTTGTCCATCAATATGAAAACTAGGCTTGAAAGCAAGATTCAAACTATGAATTGCACTTTGGGTCGAAAAACAATGGGCATACCTAGCCTCAATAATGACACCCCCTGCTTTTTAGGAGTTTGAATTGTCTTCAATGAGTTGCACAATGTTTGAAGGGCATGTGACATCAATTATTTTCACAACAGTCCATTCAACGCTCCTCACAAGATTATGTCAAGAAGGATGGACCTGAAGTATATATTACTATAATATTTACCAATTATCTATTGTTTGTATTGGTGTTTCCATTCAAAATAATAGACAACCCCCTCTTACTCCAATGGAATACACTGGTTCTGGCAGTGTCTCCATAATCAACTTCTCTTTCCAGAGAAGAACAGTGCATACCTTTTCAAGTTCAGTCCCTTGAAACCCTAGGTGCTTCAATCACTACTCTAGTTGTGTCTTGCCAATATGGAGCCTGAACTACATTGAAGGGAATCCCATATGCATATATGGCTTGGGAAACTGAAAATTTTGTCTCTTCCCTCTCACACATGTCAAACATTTTTTTCCAAACTTCTAATATTGAATCTCTTCCTGGCATCTTCAACAGCTAGGGGAACTTTTTGTATCGTTCTCAAAGATGTTAGAGTATTTCTGAGTTCAGACTTCTTAATCCTCCTTTCTTCCTTGGCTAATTATGCTTCACCATGTTTCTTTTGAAATTATGCCTCCTCCTTTTGGCTCATATGCATACAAAAAAAAAAAATGAATCATTAAGAATCCGAAAACCCTTATATATGACTCTGTTAACATTTGTTTCCACTTACTGCAATTCCATAAGCAACTTCCACCCGATCTTTCATCATTGTTCCCTGTATTTGTGAGATATTTCCATAAAGAAGAATCATTAGTATAATTTTTCCTGTTTTCTCTCCCATTTCGAGTTCCAGACCTCAAAATAGAATGGATTGAGGGTCAAATCGATCATACCAGCTAGTTCCACTGGTTTTGATAACATTGGGCTTTCCCCATCATCTTTCCCTTCAAATACTCATGCTTGAGATTTTTCCTGCTATTTATCTTTGCCATGAACCTTTTTCTGCTATGGGAAATAGTTCTCAGGTTTCTTGGAATGAATTTGGTAGAAAACTCAAGCATCATAGAAAATTGGTGTGGATTGGAAAATCTACATTTATGATCCTAACCAGAGACTATTTTGTCACCCTAGTGTGGAAAATATATTAATTATGTCTAGAGTGATTTTCAACATTCTCTAGACTAAGGTGGGGTTTCCTCATTTTGTACAACTACTTCTCTGATAAGATGGGTTGCTTCTAGATTTTTTTCTTCAGTACCAGAGACTTGGAGTGTGCACCATGGTCTTACCTTCATCTTGGACTACATCAAGCTATAATTTTTTGCAGAAATAGTTAAAGCGATAAGGGGACTATCTATATTTTCTTCAATATTCCCATCCACTTGATCATCTCCTGTATCTATATCTTGTTCTTCATAGTCCAGATATTCCTTTCCTAATTATGAAATTAAAATTATTTCCTTGCTATTTGTGTTGGGTTTCTCATCATATTTCAGATATAATTTTCACCACTTGTAGATGTGAATTGGTTAGAAACTGCTCGGTCAAAGGAATTCAAAGAATAATCTATCAACATCTAAATTAAATAAGAGGATTCCAATCCTTCATATCTTGACATATGGAATTTTTTAGAATATTTACCAAATTTACTACCAGACTCTTCTTCCACATTGTAAGAAGTCTAAGAGATGGGATAAAAATTGAGGAGGAGTCCTTCTTACTCAAAATAAATGTTGATGTCACCCTAGATACCTCCTTCCAGTCAGTCAGTACTTTATATGTTTATAACTACTTCTGTTCGGGAATTCACCCTTTCTATAAATGTTTCTGCCAAATAATTCACAACATAACTCATCCAACTCATTTGTCCATTTTTTTATTTAATACCATTTTTCTTTCTTTTCGGACCTTTCTTGCTACCACTATCATCTTCTCATCTATAATTATTTTATTTATTTATTGTTTTCCTATCCTACAAAAAATGCTTTGCAAACTGAAGAAGTTGAGGGGAACTATATCTTGTGGCACTTTTCATAACTATCCAAGGCCTACTCTAACAGTAACAAGTAGTTTCACCATCGTAATGAATTCATCATAATCCTTCTATAATTTTTCTCCAGGGATATGAGAATTTTAGGTTCAACCTAAAAGTCTGTTGTTAATTATCTACTAGGAGAGATAGGTGAAAGGGTGAGATGGACTATCTGTTGTGACTATAGTGATGCATTTAATGCATCTGACACACATTGGAGTTGCCAATGAGGATTGCGCAGTCAAGGCAAGGCCAATTCGAATTCATTATGGGGTCTTCTTCAACAGGGATTTCGCAGTGGAGGCAGGTTGTTAGGAGGCAAAAAATTGGTGCATAGAGATGCAAATTTCTACATGACAGTGTGTAATGAATCTACATTGTACTGGGAGCTTGATGTACTAAGATTTGTATGAGATTATTACATGATTCCATTGATATACATAATATATGATAGTTGGGGTTTTTAGGTATAAGCTTTATCGTTAAACAAATGTGTTATGTGCGATTGAATTTATTCACATGTGTTTGCAATTGAGCTTTAAATTTCCGCAAGTTTAACAATGAAAGGATTATATATTTTACAAGAAGATAAATATTGTGAGATCAGGAGGATCCGGTAATACATCAGTATTAATAAATTTCTACATGGTATCGGAGCAGTATTGATTACTGGAGATTGCAATTGTGAATAATTGCTGAGTTCTGTGCTGGTGAACAATTCGAATTTGCTGCAGAAATTTCTTGGTGCGACAGTTAAGTATTCATTGAAATGTATTTCAATGGGTTACGATTGGAGTATGCCCTTGATGGTAGCTCGAATTACATAGCCTGGAAGGATAGGATGGAGGCGGTGCTTGAAGATAATGGGCTGAAGGAGTTCATCGATAGCGATGTTCCTAAGCCTGCTTCTAGCGATGCTGCAAGACTAGACGCATGGAAAAAGAAGGTAGAAAAGACAAGAAGAATTCTGTTGGAAGGTGTGAAGGACCATATTTTGGAAAGCCTTCATAGGAAAGCCACTCCATTTTAAATGTGGAAGGCTTTGACAGATCTTTTCCAAAGCAACAGCGACCATAGGAAGTTGGCGCTGAAATATAAGCTCAGAAAAATAAAAATGGAGAAGGGCAACAGTATTCCAAAATATCTCACGAAGTTTGTCCATTGTAGGGATAAAATGGGAAGTGTGGGGATTACTGTTGATGATGATGACTTGGTGAACTTGGCTCTCCTTGGTCTTCCTAAGAGTTGGCAAAGCTACAAATACTCTATCAATGGACGGGAGAAACTGCCGAGTTGGGAGTGACTTTGGTCGGATCTTGTGCAGGAGGAGATAAGGCCAAGTACCAGGGATGGCTCTTCGTCGAAGAATGATGATGAAGAGAATTGTGCTTTGGTGTTGTGTAACCACCTCCAAAAAGATAAGAAAAGAGATATAAATGCCTTAGAAATGAGCCACTTCGAGGGGGCAACCTCCAATACATTACATAAATGAACAATTCTTGGATGATACAATTTACAAAACCTCCTTTCTATATATAGGAGTCCATGGGGCCATAATGTAATCCTAGTGGGCCACAATGTAATCCTAGCCGACCTAACAATAATAACTTAAGGGCACAATAATAACAAAATGGGGGTTACAAGGGTTCAATAATAACAATAAGGGGGTTACACTAACAATAATAAGGGACTATACTAGTGATATAGGGACCTAACATGCCCCTCTCCTTCAAAAAAAGTGTTGTCCTCAACGCTTGAGTAGCTCTGGGTGTTTTTGTATAAAATTCTCATCCTCCCATGTAGAATCTTCAGTGGGTAAGTTCTTCCACTTGATGAGATACTCTGAAATTGATCGATTCCGTAGTTGTCGAGTTCTTGTTTCCACGACCGCTTCTGGTTCCAATATGATTTTTCCTTCCTCATCAAGTTCTGGCAATATTGTTTGAACTGGAAGATTTTCTCCTATAACCTTCTTTAAGCATGAAACATGGAAAACTGGATGTACTCGCGAAGAAGTAGGAAGCTCCAATTTGTGTGCCATAGTACCAATCTTTTGCAACACCTTGTAAGGACCATAGTACTTTGGCGATAATTTATTATCCTTCTTAGCTTGCTTGAGGGACATTTGTTTATATGGTTGTAGCCGTAAAAATACCCAATCTCCTACATCAAAATTTCTCTCGCTGCGATGTTGATTTGCCTGTTGTTTCATTCGATTTTGTGCCAAATTCAGGTTATCCTTTAAGAGTTGGAGAACTTCTTGCTGATGCTCGATGTGATCTTCCACTGCTTGAACCTTCGAATTTTCCCTTAAATATGATGTGATCGGTGGTGGATGATATCCATAAAGTGCCATAAATGGGGTCATTTTTGCTGCAGTATGGAAGGAAGTGTTATACCACCATTCAGCGAGAGGTAACCACTTGACCCATTGTGTTTGTTTATCGGATACAAAACAACGAAGATATCCTTCCAAACATTTATTTACTATCTCAGTTTGACCATCAGATTGAGGATGATAAGATGAGCTATGAGCCAATTGAGTACCCAAACAAGAAAATAACTCCGTCCAAAAATTTCCCGTAAAAATGGGATCTCTATCGCTCACAATAACCCTTGGGCTTCCATGTAGCTTTTGAATTATGTCCACAAATGTAGTAGCAACTGTACTTGCTTTAAATGGATGAGATAATGCACAAAAGTGTGCATACTTGGTAAGTCTATCAACTACCACCATGATGACATTCTTTCCTTCGGACTTAGGTAAACCCGTGATAAAATCCATTGAAATCTCCTCCCAACGTTGACTTGGAATGGATAAAGGTTGTAGAAGTCCCGGGGTCTTAATTGTCTCCACTTTATTCTGCTGGAAAACCAAACATTCCGCCAAAAAATTTTGAATATCAGATTTAAGGCCATCCCCAAAAAATTATTTCTTCACCCTGTGGTAAATTTTTAAAAATCCCGAGTGTCCTCCTAAAGGAGAAGTGTGCAATTCCAGAAGAATCTTTTGTTTTAGTTGGGAATTCTTACAAAGATATAAGCGATCTTTCTACCATAAGGAATCATTTTTCCAACTAAATGTATCAGATGTACTAGGATCTTGCTGCAACTTTTGAATGAGTGTCCACACTTCTTCATCCTTCTTCCATTCATCTCTTGCTTCGGTTATCCAATCTGGTTGGACAATAGAAATGGCACAAAGCAATGCTTCCACCTCTTCATTATTTCTTGAGAGTGCATCTGCAACAACATTAAGCTTTCCTTTTTTGTAGATTATTTCAAAGTCATAACCCAACATCTTTGTGACCCATTTTTGCTGCTCTTCTGAAGATAGTCTTTGTTCCAAAAAAGTGTTTAAGACTATCATGATCAGTTTTTACCTTGAAGTGTCTTCCCATTAGGTAAGTTCGCCATTTCTTTAGTGCATGCAGTATTGCTAACATTTCCTTCTCATAAATAGGTTTCTCTAAATACTTTCCTTTGATTGGACGACTTTCAAAAGCAATGGGTCTTCCTTCCTGCATTAAAACTGCACCAATTCCATTTCCTGAGGCATCACATTCCACAATAAAGGTTTTTGTGAAGTCCGGCGTAGCTAAGACCAGTGCTAGGCACATTGCCTCTTTAAGATGTTCAAAGGCCTTAGTTGCTTAAGGAGTCCATGAAAATGCATCTTTCTTCAATAATGTTGTTAGAGGTGCTGCTATTCTCCCATAATTCTTAACAAACTTGCGATAATACCCTGTTAACCCGAGAAATCCTCGCAACTGCTTTATTGTCTTGGGGACTTTCCATTCCTTAATGGCTTTAATTTTGTTAGGGTCTACTTTCACACCCTCATGAGATATAATATGACCCAGATATTCCACCTCTTGTACTTCAAAGAAACATTTGGATGTTTTTGCATATAATTGTTTCTCCTGCAATAGTTTGAGCACCGTGTCAACATGTTCAACGTGATCCTTCCAAGACCTACTGTAGATTAGTATATCATCAAAAAATACTAGCACAAATTTTCTAAGGAAGGGTTTGAAAATGGAATTCATCAACCCTTGAAATGTAGAAGGTGCATTGGTAAGGCCAAAAGGCATGACCAAAAATTCATAATGACCCTCATGAGTTCGAAATGCCGTTTTTGGAATATCTTCAGTCTTCATTCTAATTTGATGATACCCTGAACGAAGATCCAATTTGGTAAAATAAATTGCTCCATGTAATTCATCCAATAATTCATCAATCACAGGAATGGGAAATTTATCTTTAATTGTGAGCTTATTGAGCTCCCTATAATCCGGACACATTCGCCATGATCCACCCTTCTTGTGTACCAATACTACAGGAGCAGAGAAAGAACTTTGACTAGGTTGAATTATACCCGCCTCTAACATTTCTGCAATCATGCGTTCAATTTCGCTCTTTTGGAAGTAAGGATATCTATAAGGCCCGATGTTTGGAGGAACACTTCCTGGAATCAAATGAATAGCATGATCATGATCACGAATAGGTGGGAGTCCTTTGGGAGTTTCAAACACCTTGGAATGATTGTCCAAGACTTGTTGGAGATCTGCAGAAATAGATGATTTTGATGTCGTAACTTCTAGTGAGCATAATTGTGCAATTACGCCTCGTTGTTCTTTCTTTAGAAGCTTTGTCATGACATTAGAGCTTATTATCCTTCCCGGCTTCCCTTCAATACCCCGTAATTCGACTTCCTTTCCTTCTGAAAAAAATTTCAAGAAAAGTTCTTGAAAATTAAAAGCTACCGTCCCCAAAGATTGTAACCATTGTACTCCTAATACAAAATCAGCACCTCCCATAGGAATGGAAAGCATTGGACTAGTCAAAATATCCCCATGGTTAGCTTGATATTATGGCATTTTCCAGAGCAATTTATAGTTCCTCCATTTGCAACCATCACTTGACATTCTGGTGCTGGGTATAGGAAACAATTTAATTCCTTGGCTACCTTACAATGAATAAAATTATGGGTGCTACCTGAATCAATCAACACTTTTACCTTTTTCTTCTTGATTTGTCCTTTTATCTTGAGAGTTTGAGGAGTGGTAATTCCTGCCAGTGCATTACACGATATGGTCGGATTCATTTCTTCCTCTTTTGGGGCTGGTTCCCGGTGTATATCCTCTTCTTGTTCATTTTCTTCTTCCTCTTCACAATCTATGTAAAATAATTTCTTCTCAGCACACTTATGACCTTTAGTGTATTTGCTATCACAACCGTAGCAAAGCCCTTTTGCTCTTTTTTCTTCCAATTGTTGTGGTGTCAACCTTGTAGGTTGTTGAAATCTAGGAGTAGCAACACTTCCCTCTTTATAGAAGTGAGTGGTAGGCTTCCTTGTCGCCATAATTTTACATTCAATTTTTCTTGCCAACCCGAATGCCTTCTCCAATGAATCAGGTTCCAAAACGCGAACTTCATGTTGGATGTTATCCTTTAAAGTGCCTATGAAGAGATCAATCCCGTGTTCCTCTGGAATATCAGTTACCCTTATATTCAATTTTTGGAAGTCCTCAATGTGCTGCCCCACTAAACCCTTTTGCTTGAGATTTATCAATTGGCTAAAGAAGGTGTTGCTCTTTGTATCCTCATAATGTGCTATCATTTCCTCCGTAAAAATTGACCAAGTGACAATTTTTTTACGGGAGCAAAGCCATCGATACCATACAAATGTATTTTGTTCTAAATGCAAAGTTGCAATGCGTACCTTTTGTGTGTTTTTCACATTACAGAGATTAAAATATTGCTCCATCTATAGTATCCATGTTACAGGATCCTTTCCATCAAACTTCCTCATATCCATTTTTGGAATATGGTGGTTCTTCCCACCAAAATTCGAGTTTATGAAATCATGATTAACATTTATTTTGTTCTCATCATGAGGTTCTTCACCTATATTTCCGCCATTAGGAATCATTTCTGGTTTTAAGCTTGTCATCAAGCCTTCCATGTATGCTTTTAGATCATTCTTCATGTTTTCTATGTTGTCTTTCATGTCATCCATCTTAGCTTCCATGCCCACTTCCATGCCATCCATCTTATCTTCCACGCCTTTCTTCAAACCTTCCATCTTCACTTCCACGCCATCCATCTTAGCTTCCATGCCTTTCTTCAAACCATCCATCTTCACTTCCACGCCTTTCTTCAAAACTTCCATTTCATTTTTTGTTGCTCTTCGCGAGAGTGAAATTTGTTGCACTTGCTCTTGTAATTTTGATAGATCATGTTGCAATTCTTCATCTTCATGAGTCATGGTAGAGCCTTCTGAAGGCTTAATGGGTGTTGAATTCTTTTTAGGGGCCATTTTAGAATCCAATATTGATATCTATTCTACAAGATGCCTTTGGAATCAATTCAACTTGATTCTTCAAACAAGACTTATGCAATTCGGAAAAAAAATACACACCTTTTACTAGCTTTTAGGAGATCGATATTGAAATTGAATTATCTCTGTAATTTAAAATCTTCGATATCTGAAATTCAGCCCTGTAGTAGCCCTCTGAAGCTTCTTTCAAATGCCACAGGTCTGACCTGATTTTGATTCTCCAAGACAAAGTTGTGTCCAATCTCCCACAATTACCTAATTCT
Organism: Pinus albicaulis; assembly: GCA_034641835.2. NCBI lineage: Eukaryota > Viridiplantae > Streptophyta > Pinopsida > Pinales > Pinaceae > Pinus > Pinus albicaulis. Next base: position 1,048,361,115 of record CM076580.1, read on the forward strand.
GGACTGGTTCAGTAGAGCGAACTTGTACGACTTGCCACGTGTCACTGTTTTGTCCTTTGTCTCTGAAATTGATAGCGAAGAAACTACAGGCTGTGTACTTGTGACCAATTTTGACGGCACGCCAATCAAATCTTCAGAGAGAGAGTTATTGAACTTTTCCCACGATCACCTATTTGAGATGAAATTCAGGAGCCTGAAAAAGCACTACCTTCCACAGATCATATCTCCAAAAATATTGCGAACCAAGTTCTGAAATTTTTTGACGAATTTCCTCAGGATTTCAGCTTCATACCATATGAATTTCAGACTCTTACCCTTCGTACAAAAAAAATTATAGCGCAAATTCCACGATGACCTGTTTATGAGCCTGAAAAAATACCTAACTTCCACAGATGATATCTCCTCAAATATTGCGAACCAAGATCTGAAATTTTTAGACAACCTTCCTCAAGATTTCAGCTTCGCACCCTAAAAATTTCAGCTTCTGAAGCTTCGTAGAAAAAAAAGTTATAGCGAAAATGCCACGATGACCTGTTTGGAGCAGCGAAACCCTAGAATCCCAAAGCTCTGATACCAAATGTTGTGTAACCAACTCAAAAAGAGAAGAAAAAAGATATAAACGCCTTAGAAATGAGCCACTTCGAGGGGGCAACCTCCAATACATTACATAAATGAACAATTCTTGGATGATACAATTCACAAAACCTCCTTTCTATATATAGGAGTCCATGGGGCCATAATGTAATCCTAGTGGGCCACAATGTAATCCTAGCCGACCTAACAAAAATAATTTAAGGGCACAATAATAACAAAATGGGGGTTACAAGGGTACAATAATAACAATAAGGGGGTTACACTAACAATAATAAGGGACTATACTAGTAATATAGGGACCTAACATTTGGCTACCAAAGTAAGGAAAGGAAAGGGGAAGAAATCCCATCCAAAATCCGAGGCTAAAGGCAAGAAGCTGGATTTTTCCAAAGTGAAGTGTTTTCACTGTCATGAACATGGGCATCTCACCACTAACTACCCATAGAAAAAGAATAACAAGAAGGTTGCTGGAGCTGCAGCTTGAGAGGCCTTAGCCTCGCAATTTGAACTTGATTTCTCCTTGATCACATGCTTGGTTTCAATCTCAATGGGATCGGTGTGGTATCTTGATAGTGGTGCATCTTTCCATATGACGTGAGACAAGGAGTTGTTTAGTGACTTGGAGGAGAAGGATCTCCAAATGCATATAGAGATGGGCGACGATGGCAGATACAGTGCGACTGGTATTGGAACCATTATCTTTGAGAGGGAGTCAGATAAACCATTTATGTTGAAATATGTTATGCATGTTCCAGGTCTGAAGAATAACTTGGTATCAATCGCAATGTTGGAAGACATAGGTTATGACATTGTTTTCAGCGAGGGAAAATCTTTCCTGCGACATAAAACAACGAGTCAAACTAAGAGGATATGGATTTGAGTTAAGAATCTCTACAAGCTGGAGGTAGATGGCTGCACTGCAATGATGGGCAAAGCAGAAGAAGTGGTGTGCCAGGATGAGGGTGAATTATGGCACAGGAGATTGGGCCATCTTCACCATGGCGCCTTGAATATTTTGCAGCATATTTCTACTGGACTTCCCAAGGGTACTCGTGCGTATTTAGATCAGTGCAAGGGATGTACTATGGGTAAGTTTGTGAAGACCACCTTTCATGAGAAGGAGAACCGTGCTTCGGTGATCCTGTAGAGAATTCACAGAGACGTGTGTGGACCTTTCTCGGTTGGAGTGTGCAAAAAGTGTACCACAGAAGCTGAGAGACTGAAGCTTGATGTGGCAGAGAATGTAGGAGTCCCCACATCACAACGCAGACAGAGACAGTCACCTGCCGATTTACTGGATACATGGCTCTTATGAGAAAGTGTATCGTGATACAGCCATCTTCTTTTGAAGAAGTAGAGCAGGAGCCCACATGGGTAGATGCCATGGTGGAGGAGTATGACTCCATTGTCAGAAACAATGCTTGGGAGATTGTTCCAAGGCCGGTGGGTAAATTAGTGGTAGATTCGAAATGAATCTACAAGGTAAAGTAAGCTGATGATGGGAGCGTCGAGAAGTATAAGGCAAGATTTTTTGCACAGGGCTTCTCACAGATAGAGGGGATTGATTATGAAGAAACCTTTGCACCTATCGCACGGTATTCTTCCATAAGGACCATCCTTGCTCTCTCAGCGCATATGGGTTGGCAAATTCATAAGATGGATGTGAAGACTACGTTCCTTAATGGGATCATTGAGGAAGAGGTGTACATTGAGCAGCCTAAAGGATTTGAGATCTTCAACAGTGAGTCACATGTGTGCAGACTCAATAGAGCATTGTATGGGCTGAAGCAAGCACCACGTGCTTGGTACACACGGATCGACAGTTATTTCACTGGACTTGGCTTCACCAAGAGTGAGGCGGATGCAAACCTGTACCAAATTGTGGTGGAGGGTAAGCTTTTAATCATTGTTCTTTATGTTGATGATTTGATACTAACGAGTGATGAGCAGTTGATACACTCATGTAGGGCAGATCTTGCTAAGGAGTTCGAGATGAAGGATTTGGGCCTCTTTCATTATTTCCTTGGACTGGAAATATGGCAGTGAGAAGGTGAAATTTTTGTGTCTCAAGGCAAGTATGCTCAGGAGATACTTGGTAAGTTTCACATGGAGGGCTGCCCATGGATACTCCTCTTCCAGGAAATTGGAGGAAAGAGGATGCTACATCGGCAGAGGTAGTGGATGCCATTGTTTATCGACATTTGGTGGGTTCGCTCATGTATTTAGTTAATACAAGACCGGACATATGCTATGTGGTGAACCAACTTTCACAAGCGATGGTTAAGCCTACCAAGCTCTTTTGGAAGGCAGAAAAGCATGTCCTGAGGTATCTCAAGGGCACATCTGAGTATGGATTATGGTACAGACAGACGGATGAGGTGAAGTTGCATGGCTTCACGGATTCAGATTGGGCAAGCAGCTCAACGGACAGAAAGACCACATCAGGAGTGGTTTTCAGTATCCGGTCTACAGTAGTTTCTTGGTACAACAAGAAACAAAGATCCATGGCACTCAGTTCAACGGAAGCAAAATACATGGCAGCAAGTCAAGATGCATGTGAGGCTATCTAGATGAGGAAGATCCTGGTCGGTTTTTTCGGTTCACATTTAGATCCTACAGTGATACATTGTGATAATCAGAGTTGCATTAAACTCTCAATTAATCTTGTGTTTCATGATAGATCTAAACATATTAATATCTAGTATCATCATATCAGATATTGTGTGCAGCGGAAGATCATGTTGCTTTAATACATTCCTACGGAAGATCAAGATGCAGACATTCTGATGAAGGCGCTCGGCAGGAGAAAATTCGAATACCATAGAGGCAGGATCGGGGTGAAGGATAATCCCTATCTTGTTGAGAAGGAGTGTTGAGATTCAACAAGATGATGAGCTTAGTGAAAAGTAAGCACCTTCACTAAGTGGGGCCCGTAGGCTATTTTTAGGTGTATGTCTATTTTTAGACATGGTGAGCATATTCTATAAGTTGCAGGATGTTATTTGTAGATGGCTGGTCAAATGTGGAAAATAGATGAAATTCTGTTTTTAGAAAATTGGGCAAAGTCTATTTATAGATCGTCGATCCAAAAATAGATGCATGTCGATTATTATTAGCTCTTAATAATAATTCGACAATAAACATCAACGTATTCTCTTGGAGCACTTTATTTTAGTGAACAGATTTGGAAAATCAATGGGCTGAAGGGATTACGCAATTCCTAGGGTTTATTGGTGGCTCATGCATGAAGGACTTAGTTAGAACTGAAGTGGCAAAGTTATGACAGAGTTGGAAGAGTAGTTTATGGAGTTGTTATTTAGTTTAACTCAATTAAGTGTGTTAAAATCAGTTGATCTAGTTGTATCTAGCCTAACTGAAAGATACACTAGTGAGAGTTAAGTGAATTAATTAGTTAATTCATTCATAACTAATAACTCACTAACAACTGAACAGAAACAGCAGTTAACTACAGTGCATGTCAGTTCCAGTGGAGACCCAGTGGAGAGATAGGTGAAAGGGTGAGATGGACTATCCGTTGTGACTATAGTGATGCATTCAATGCATCTGACACACATTGGAGTTGCCAATGAGGATTGTGTAGTCAAGGCAAGGCCAATTCGAATTCATTCTGGGGTCTTCTTCAGTAGGGATTGCACAGTGGAGGCAGGCTATCAGGAGGCAAGAAATTGGTGCATAGAGATGCAAATTTCTGCATGACAGTGTGTAATGAATCTACATTGTACTGAGAGCTTGATGTACTAAGATTTTTATGAGATTCTTACATGATTCCGTTGATATACATAATATATGATAGTTGGGGTTTTTAGATTTAAGCTTTCCCGTTAAACAAATGTGTTATGTGCGATTGAATTTATTCACATGTGTTTGCAATTGAGTTTTAAATTTCTGCAAGTTTAACAGTGGAAGGATTTTGTATTTTGCAAGAAGATAAATATTGTGAGATCAGGAGGATCCGGTAATACATCAGTATTAATAAATTTCTACATTATTGCTCGAAAATGACCTGTTTATACTCTTTCATGTAAAATTAAAAATACCAAATGGAAACTGTAATTTATAGAGGCGAATTTCAAACTTGCCCTCGATTTGAAAACCAAGAAATTTGGTGCTTGCAACCAAAACGAACTTCAAAACCTATAAATCCTTTATAGAGGTGAATTTCAACCTTTCCCTCGATTTGTAAACCAATAAATCCAGCGATTGCAACCAAAACCAACTTCAAAACTTGTAAATCCAAGCGATTGCAACCAAATTCAATGATTCCAACCTCGAAACCAAGCGAGTCGGGCCTTTGCAATGAAAATCGAGGGCAATTCTGACCTTTGCAATTTTTATCCGCTTTAATTTTTGGGGCTAAAATATAATAATTATATATTTTTTAAATAAATTTTGGGCTATCTATATAAAATGGGTAAAATGGGTGCAATATAAAAAAGTTCACCTCCCCAAACTATAAAACCACTTAAATTTCGCCCTTGGGTTAAAATTTTCCCCTAAAATTTTCCATGGTCAAGTTATTCTTAAATCAAATTTGTTTTGGTTTTAGATAGTGGCACGGACCAACTATCAATTTGATTCATCATAGAAGGTAGTTGAACACGTCTTTGCATAATATTTATTTGCGAATGTCCTTGCACAATTTACTATTTACAACTATTATTGACGGTTTCTTAGCTAATTTTCATGATCACAAGTAATTAATTTTTATTTTATATCATAAATTTCTGATTCTTATGACACCCATATCATTGATCTTGAACCATGAGTAAAGTGAAAAGTAAATGTATAGGATTCTTTTGGAATTTCATAATTTATTTCCATTACTTACAATAAACGATGGATTTTCTATCTTATTCATAGTTTTGTGTGTAACCATTTTCACATGATTAATAGTAACAACAGGTGATTGTGAAGAGAATGAAGAGTTGTAAAGTTAAACGAAATTTGAAAACGTTATTCATTGACAAAGTATTTTTTAGTGCATAGCGGAAATGGGTAGCATAGGAAGGAAAGAGGCTATTTGTAGTGATATGATTAACTCACTTGCTCATGTTGATGAGAAATTTGAATGGTTGACCATGTATGAGCAGTATCTAAATCTGCAAATGGAAGAGAAAAAAAAGCAACAAGATTTGGAATAACGAACTAGCAAAAGCTAAGTTTATTCTAGAAGTCTTTGATTTCAGAGAAATTGTTTATCTATGTGAAAAAAGAATTTCGATTCAAGAACAAGACAAAATATACTAGGAGCAATGAAGGTTACTTTGAATCCCAAGGCATTCAGATGGTTACTCAAGTTATCAGAACCAAACAAGTCTTTAAAATTTTCTGATGCAGATAACTTCTCGAAGCCAGAAGGAAGCAAGATTGACATTATTCGAGAATTCATTCTCCAAATTCTTCGGTTCATTAAAATATTTCTCTGCTAGATATTTCTTTGTTTAGAGAACCATTTATGGGCATATTTTGGCTCTTTTAAGAAAATTTCAAACCATATTCTCCCAATAGTAACCACCGGAGTAAGGCCTCTTGATTCCATCCTCCATCTCCACCATGCAAGATGGGAAAGCCAAACTCCCCCAAAAGTAACCAATGCAACAAGATATCTTGCTACCTTTTCACCTCCTCATGTGCATCATGGAGTAAAAACATATTGATAGACATGTGGAATGTCACATCAGCCCAATACAAGCAAACACCATCAATACAAATCATGAGAGTACTATGCCAAGTTCTACAAAGTACAAAACACAGATACATAGGAGATGTCATGTGATGGCCAAACTCTCTCAAGGAAAACTAAAGTGAACATGCCTTCTTTTGCTGCATTCTATCATTGATACACAAGGCATGAGACAAATAAATATGAGCTTTTGGGTGGTAACCAAACTCACCCAAGAGAAGCCAGCGCAGCCATGCCTCCTTCTTCATTACATGAGTGTTATTCCAGGCATGGATCAAAGAAATAGGAGCCTTTTGATAGTAACCAAACTCACCCAAGAGAAACCAGCATAACCAAGCTTCTTGCTGGCCCATGTCATATATCTGCAATTGGTCATGCAACCCCTTTCTTATCATCCTCACCCACTCATCCCAATTTGGATGATGAATGATGTTCTGCGTAAACACGGTATCCTCCCTTTGTAGAATACCATCCACCACAAACTGATGAATAACTTTGCACTTCATGAAATGTTGAAGTGCACCTCCAATGAGATATCTCCATGAGACCTTCTTCTCATCAATGGCCCTCCAAAACCAAGAAGGTTTTGGATCTGCTGCAGGTATAATTTTCTCTTTGAGCTGTGAGATGCTCATTGAGAAAGAGTCATCTTGAAAGGGGAAAAGATTGCCCATCTCAAGATGTCTACCATCTATCATCTTTTTCTCTATTGCTTCATGAATGAAGCTACCATTTGATTGCTCCCATAAGGAATGGGTCCTCCTCTTCTCACTGTTGCTCATTAACAGCTTTGTAGATCTACAAAGTGATGCATGTGTTGTCTCAAAGCAAGGCACAATGATGAACTCATAGCCAGCCATTGTACATAGGATCATACTCATCCCATATTCTGAAACTCTGCACTTCAAATCAAAGGGTTTAATGTAGTTCATCAATGAAAAACTAGGATATCTTTTCATCTCCTCCTTGATTAAATCAAGGGTCCTTTGTGCAATGATATGATGCTGCTCCAAATCAGCATGTTGTTCTAACCCTTGGTCATGCATTAGCCCTGGGGGCATATCCCCATAGGTTTCAATAAGAGGTACTGAAACAATATGAGATGTAAGTGTATGCATACCTTGGATCAACTGATATGTGGGAACCTCTTGCAAGACTACAAGAGTTCCTCCAACCCGGACATTGATGTCTCCAACTACTGGTGAGAGTAATGGCTGCTCTTCTATCAATGTACCAGCGCTGGAATCTACCTCCTCTTCCTCATGCATACCTGAATCATTCATGGGACTCTATATGTCAAGAGCTCAAGACTATCTTGCAAATATGCAAGTGTCTCTTCTCTGGATACAAGAACCTTTGCAGCTGGTGGTGAATGTAGTGACTCTTTATCTAGAGTGACAAGAATGACATTCTCCTTTGCTTCCTTAGGAAATGTCTCTTTGTGACACATCTCTGGTTTTCTCACATCAAACTTCTTTATCAACTTGTGAAATAAATCTGAATATTTAGTCACCTTTGCATGTTCCATGTGACCAACCCACCAATCATTGGCTTCGCTAGAAGATGAAGTGTTGCAATCTGGACAGCCTCTTTTTCAGCTATAGGATGTAGCCTGAAAAATGCATCTAACTCTTTCCTTCAAGCCTTAACAGTGCTTGAGGAAGATACATCAAATGTAGGCAAATAGAATCTATTGTGCCTCTTCCTTCTATTGCTGCTATAGGATCTTCTTTCTTCTTTGAGTTTGAAGAATTGTTGGAGAGTTAGATTCTCCTTGAATGCTCTAGATTGTGCCTCGTACTCTTATAGATATAGACTGAGAGTCTCATGAGTCTCAGGTTCTCTTCTTCTTTCATTTCTATACCATTTTCCTTCTTCAAAGAAAGTGGGCATAGTATATTTATGAGGATATCTATGATCCTCTGGTCTTCTTTGTTGCTGATAAGAAGTATTGGGACCTTCTTCATTCTGAAATCTTCTTGAGGTTTCCCTTTCCCTTTCTCTTCTTGTTTCATTGATCCCTTTGGAGATATCCTTCATAGCTCTAAATAAAGATGAGGCAAAAATTATTCCCTCTATAGTAGATCTCTACTATCTGCTTTTCATATGTTGTCAATAATTTCCACAAGCTGAGCCAAAGATTATGCTCTAATACCACTGTAATATCCCAAATTGGAATAATGCATTGATACACAAACACAATATTTGTAACACAGAAATGGTACATAAATATTATGATCAACACAGATATAGATAGAATAGGTGAGCTATTTTATTCATTGGAGATGGATTACAGTTACAACAATGTACAAAATAAGGTACTCTAGCCAAAGAGATGGACTAGAATGACCCTAAAAGCATGCCACAACAAGCATTGCTTAACTGGTGAGCTACAGGAAGAAATACTGCGTTGTCCCTTTTTCTAATGATGTACATATAGCTGTTAAAAAGGGAAATGAAGATCTATGGAGCTCAGGAGCTCTGATGATGCCAAGATTCAAGATCTGGGCTCTATGATGGCAACCCAAGATAACCCAGGAAGGAAATTCCAGATATATGAGATTGAAAATTTACCCTCTTGGGGGTTGATCCCTGGTTTGTTGGGTTATGCAAATCTGAAGCTAGATCTGATCATATGATGTTTGCAGTATGATGTACAACCAGATCTAATATTGAAGGGTTGATCCCTTCTTTAGATCTCCAAGCTAGAATCTTGAGATCTTGTCTCTTCTTCCTCCTCCTCAAAATGCAGCAAGTGAATATGCAATTGCTGAAGAAAATGTATTATACAAGAGGGAGAGACTCAATGCCTACTGAAATGTGCTGCAATAAGCTCCAGGCTAATGGAAACAGTGATGGCAAGGTGAGGGGATGATCCCTCACAGGATTCCTAGCTAAAATTCTAGAAACTTCCTTCCTCCTCTAGATATGCAATAATGGACTGCGCAATCCTTGATGGGACTATTGATGATATGAGATCAATAAAGTTTGGCCTGATGCCAGATCTGAAATGAGGTCCTAGGAATGCTGATCTTGAATCCCAAGGTGACAGGAATAATCCTTCACTGGTTCTCCAGCTGAAAAACTGAAGACAGCCTTCTCCTCTAAAACTGATCTTTAGAAATAACGCAATTTCTTAATATGGATGTTCTGCAGAGAGTAAGAACACTATGGCACCAATGCCTGATGATGAAATAGCAGTTCATAATACCTTCCCATAGTAGGCACACAAGTCCCCTATGGGTAAGGGTGGGATTCTTGCTCGAGAACACCCTGTGCTAAACAACATTATAGACTTAGCTAAACATCATAAGAGTGCATGGAATGTCAAAAGACAAATCTACATGTAAATAGATCACAAAAACATAAACTAAATCTTGCCTTCTATGTTGCCTTCATCTCCCTTATATAGTTTATGATCCTTCCCATGCCTTGGCCCACCTCCAACTGCGTTTTGCATGTGGACATAATCCTCCATGTTTGACTGCGCTATCTCTCCAAGTCCTCCATCATGTCTTCATGCAATGTGCACCCTCTCCATCATGTGTGCATTAAATGCACTACTTTATCCATCACTTCATCATGAATGCTCTATGATCTAACATTAGATTCCCTCCATGATATCAGTTGACTGCTTCAACCTCTAAGATCTATCTCATTAATGAGACATGATCTCCACTCCTTTCACATTAGTAGCTACTCCACTACTCCATTATGTAGATCTATGTTTAATTAATCCACATTCACACATCAAAAAGTGGATCTTATTCATATTTGAGGATTATGGGTCCCTCCACCCATTTATTTACTTAATTAATTAAGAAAATTAAGAACTCTAATATTCCAATTATCTTATGAAAAATTGGGAATATTACAATTTGCAATACACAAATCACCATTGGAAATTTCTACTCTCGAAACATCTCATAGGTTTTATAAACTTGTCAATCTTCTTAATGTATTGAAATCGTATATTATTAGTAATATATCCGAAAGATTAAAAATTATTGAATTTGCATGGAAAATATATTTCAATTTGTGGCATTTAATGTAGAGAACTAAGTCATCTGTCGAGTGGGTCAAAAGTGAGTTAGAGGGAGACAAGGAATTCATAGACAATGACTTACAAAATTTTAGTTGCAAGCTTGATTTACTATCTGATCTAGAGAAAGAGAAACAATGATTCCCAAATGTTGATTGAATGAATCAAATCAAAGTTGCACGGTCTAATAAAATTAGAACATTAGAGGACATTATTTATGAATGTGGAAGCATTGAAAGTAGAAGAGATGGTGCATATCTCAAGATGGTAGATATTTTTTGGGATTTAAATATTATGTGCATTACATATGAGTTTGGATTAATTTCGAAAGACAAGCTGATGGCTAAATTGGACAAGCTAAAACATTCACAAGCAACAAAGTTAAATGATATAACTGAATTTCGTATAGAGGTAATTGGAAAATGGCTAATTACTTTTGTTAATGTTAAAGAAGAGTACTCTGCCTTAGCTTCATATTTGCAAGAATAAGCTAGAGAGAATAAAGAGAGGATATTCAACGAAGATTTTAAACAAGACATTACTATCTCTCGGACGAAAGATTTCATTAAAGCTAAAGTGAAGGAATTCCTTGGACAAAATCTGATTCCAAAATAGAGCTAACAACCAAACAATAAGGGGCTATGCTTCTGCATATTATAAGTGTTTTAATACCATGGGACATTCATTTTTACGTTTATAGTATTTAGTTATTGAAGTTTTTTTGGGTACGTTATCATGAAATAATATAATTCCTGAATAGAGTTTCTTGTTTTCCGCTGCAAGTTCCTTTTAGATGTTACATTCCACGTGATCCCAATCCCAATCTTCATTAGGAAGAATGCATTTATTTTTGTGATTTGAGTATTAGGATTTTGATAAATGCTTTATGCAACAAAGACTATTTTATGGACCATGAGTTCGTATTTAGTCCTAGTTTCATTTCCGATTATTGTGTTCTAATTCTCAGACAATTTACTAGTTATGTAAAGAATTCTAAGATAATTCTTTGCATGGGATGTTCTATACGTCTAAATTTTGGGATGTTGTGCAAAAAACACTAATTGAACATGTATTTTCTAGTATTTTCTTTTATATTATATATATTAATTAATGTTTAATAATTCATGATAATTAAATTGGATTTCTATTTACTTTATCCTAATACTGAAAATATTTACCAATTATATCGAGAATTCCTAGATAATGTTTTTGATATGAACTTGTATGACTATGGATTCTGTATCATTCTTCGAGAACATTGATTGAACATAAGTTTATGAGACTATATTGGTTTTTAGCTTTTATATTCTATGTAATGGTATGTAATTGATGACAATAGTCGATAAATCAGTGTTTGTAAGTAATTTAGTTATACACGTGTACATTTTATTTTCTTAAAGCAAATAAAATTCAAAGAACTCATGCTAGACGTAGAAGCTTGTTTCATTGTGCGAAGCTAACATTAAAGCTTATAATTTGGGGACACAGTTTCCTCCGCACAATGAACACTTTTATTAAAAAACTATAAACCTAAAGATCATAAATATAAATCAGTTAATTTAACTTTATGACGAATTCAAATTTATTTAATAATAAATTTGATCAAATGCAAAAAAATTAATATTATTTTTATGAAAGCAAATTCAATCATTTTTGAATGCATGCAAGGAAGCTTTGACCTAGTAAATTGAGAACCATACTTGTAGCAACATATTTCATTGAGCGGAGTTTTTATTATGCGAAGGAAGCTTATTTTTGTTTTAATTGGATACTAATTTTGTGCTTAAATTTTTAATAATTTCATGTATACATAATAAAGTTCCCTTCACAACACCATTTCACATTCTTAAAAGGACACTTAATTTAATATTACATAATAATAATAAATATTTAATGGACACATGTCGTTATTTGGACCTTGGCATTGTGCACAAAATGTTGATTTTGTGTTTTATCGTAATTCAAATTCTTTGTTTCAACAATCATTTTGGCTATTTGTTGATATTGTTGCATTTTCACTTCATCATTTCGCGCAATGGAAGGTAAGTCCACTTAGTTTTCTCTACACCTTTAAATTCTGCACATGTGGCCGATCAACAATGTGTTAGAATTTTTTATACATTATTCAAAATATGGAAGTGCAAGTTCATAAATTGTATGGAGACCGAAAATAATTGATATTGGGAAAATTCTTAGCAATATTATATATCGATTTATTAGATATCAGATTTGTCCGTTGTGCGGAGCCCAAAAATCATGTTAAGCATATACTAAGGAATACCAAGCCTATAAAATTATAATATTTCTTGTAATGAATTGGGAATAGGCACATTGCAAACAAAAAAAGGACAAAATTGCAAACTATTGTTATGTACCAATAAAAAAAACTTTCACTATGCGGAGTGCACTTCCTGCATTGTTTTCCTTTGACATAATGACATTAACTCAATACTAAGGCGTTTCGTTATTCTTTCGGTGAATGTGCGAATCAAAACGTAATCGAGAATGGTAAATTCTACCACGTGTATACTGACATCGATGTAATAGTGGGTGCCAAGTGAACTATGAACTCATTTCATAATATAGATTTGTTTGCAGTTTTCCTTGCATGCATTTCGACTTAGAGTTATTATTTAGAGACTATAGGCTAGCTATCATTATCATAAAAAAATCACATTTAATTTGGTTCTTATATCAATGAAATTAAATCAATAACAAGGTGAAAATTACATGGAGTAGATGGTTTTGGAGTTTCGAGATTTGATTATTTCTACTACTTCCCATAAATGTTGGCTTTGCTATTTTAAATTGGTATTTATTGAGAGCATCTTGTTAGACATATTTCACACACATAATAGTAACAAATAACGCAAACCGAAAAAACACAAAATTACAAAATAGTGTTATACTTTCGAGATTCATTTCGACGTTGTCTATCGAGGCCACAATTTCACTCGTATAAAGAATTTCTTGGTAAAATACGATAATTTTTTTTTTCCAAAAGTATAACTGTCGGAGTGTTAATTTTTTTTATTTGAATCTTTTTTGGTGGAAGAAATGGATTCAACACCATCAAAAATAGCTAAGATACCCAAAATCCTAAACCTTTCCAACTGTAATAAGTTTTCCCGAAAATTTTTGCTTGGTTTTCAAAAAATCATGCTGAAATTTCTATTGTTTTCTTGGCAAAATTGTGACCTATTTAGACTGTGTGAATTATTTCCATTACTTTTAGTAAACTCTGAATTTTCTATTTTGAATTTTAATTTATTGAGAGTTCTTGTAAAATAGATTTCACATGAAAAATATTAACATGTGGTGATTTTTTATCATATCGAGAAAACTATACTTAAAGGGCATTGAAAACATTACTATTTGACATAATATTTTAAAAGTACAAGGAGGAAATGGCTACCAGAGGAAGGAAATAAGCTATTTGAACTAATATGATAAACTCACTTGTGCTTATCGATGAGAGCTTTCAGTGGTCGGATGCATATCAATGATATGTGAATCTATCAACGAAAGAGAATAATAGCGATAAGATTTGGTCTAGCAGATTAGTGAATGATGCATGCATCTAAAAAGTGTTTGATTTCAGAGAAATAATTTATTTGTGCACATAGAATTTTGATTCAAATATCAGAAAAATTATGCTAACATCCAAGAATATTCTTATTCCTTTGACTGCAGATGCATTCAAATACATATTCAAGCTACCAAACCCAAATATATTCTTAAATTTGTCAGAAGCAAATTTTTTTTGGAGTCACAAGCATGTGGCATGAACATAATTCAAGGATTCATTTTGCCAACTTCTTAGGTTCCTTCTGATCTTTCCATTTTAGATATTTCTTTGTTTAGACAATAGTTTAGATACTCTATTGGCTCTGTGCCCGTCTAGTAGTCCAAGAAACTACGACCAGTGTCCCAAAATCCATTCTTTATGCGCTCTATTATATTTATATATATATATATATATATATATATATATATATATATATATATATATATATATATATATATATATATATATATATATATATATATATATATATATATATATATATATTTTTTTTTTTTTTTTTTTTTTCTATTCGACTAGGATGATATTATTTCAAATGAATCAGATTTTTATTTAGTGAATTTTCTCAAAAGCTATAGATTCTTCATCACAGCATATCTGATAACAACCCTCGTCTCGAGTCATGTCTTTCATGACTTTTCGCATAAACATAACTTCAATTTTAACGAATAATCGATGCAGTTACGGTATCCTATATTGTGGAATCTGAAAGCTACTTCAAATTTTTGTCTAATCCAAGATATATTTGTAAAGAAAGTCATTTACATGATAATTAAATAAGAGCCCCATCAAATATCAACCCAAGCTGAATTTTTTCTATAGGGAAAAGGGACACATGAAGAGAGAGAAAATAATATATCTATTTGAATTTATGGGTTTTGAGGTAAACCATCGTTGCTTCCAAGAATTGTTATGAACATGTACTTTGTTGTCAAAGTCTGCAAACAATATTGTGATTGGCTAGCCATATTTGAACAAAAAAGGAAAAATCAATTTATTTATTTACCATTTAATGTAGGACAAGTAACTGCGAAGAATGCAAGCCACATTGCAGAGCTTGCAAAGACTTTGCATTATTTTAATTTAAAATAATTTGAAGCCTGGTGAGGCTTTGACCCAGAAGGCATATTTTTCGCACATCTAGGTGTTGTTAAATACATGATTTTGTTTACGAGAGTTGCAGAGGAAAGCAAAGAGAGTCATAGTGCTCCAAGATAAAATTGTAGAAATTATATGCACTAAGCATGCATATGTCCAAAATCCACCTGATCTCACACTATTTAACTTTATGCAAGATACTGAATCTATTCCACTTGTTAATCTTATGCCGAAAAAATTAATTGCACACACATGTGAAGCATAAACAAAAAAATATTAAATTGCACATAACACAGTTTTTAACAGGGAAAGCCTGAAGCTGAAAACCCCAACTATATATTATGTAACATGGAGATCATATGAAAATCTCATACAAACATACAAAGCTTATCACAAGCTCTCAGTATAGTACAATCGTCATACACTATACAGGCCTAATCTTGCAAATCCATGCACCGATCTTTGCCACCTGCTAGCTTGCCTCCACTGCGCAATCTCTGATGAAGAATAGCTCTGAATGGATTCGAATTACTCTTGGATTGACTGTGCAATCCTCATTGGCATCTCCACTGTGTGTTGGATGCAATCAATGCATCACTAATAGTCACAACAGATAGTCTATCTTGCCCTTTCACCTATCTCTCCACTGGTCTCCACTGAAACTGCCATGCACTGTAGTTAACTGTTGTATTGTTCAGTTGATTAATGAGTTATTATTTTGTGAATTAATTCACTCCACTCTCACTAGTGTATCATTCAAATAGACTAGATACAAATATCTCAACTGAGTCTAACTCAGTTAAACTAAATACAACTCCATAACTACTTCTTCCAACTGTGTCATAACTCTACCCCTTGAGTTCTAACTGAGTCCTCCATGCATTAGCTCTAGTAAACCCTTAGGAATTGCGTAATTCCTTCTGTCAGCTGATGTGCCACATATGTGCACTGAACTGAAGTGCTCCAAGAGAATAAGTTGTTGTTTAGAGTCCGATTATTATTAAGAGATAATAATAATCGACAACTATTTTTGTATCGACTCGTCTATAAAGATATTTCTACCCAATATTCTAAAAATAGAATTTCACTATTTTTCCACCATCAATCATCCGTTTAAAGAAAGAACATTGGGCCCTCTGTAAAAATTGATGATCGGTTATGTTCAACAACAAGGGTCTACTTAGTGAAGGCTTCAGTTTCCACTTGTCCATCATCTTGTTAACTTCAACACTCCCTCTCAACAAGACAGATTATCCTTCACCCTGATCATGCCTCTATGGTATTCTAATTTGCTCCTGGTGAGCGCCTTCGTCAGAATATCTGCATCCTGATCCTCCGTAGGAATGTACTGAAGCAACATGATCTTCCGCTGCACACAATCTCTGATATGATGATACCGGATATCAATATGTCTATATCTATCATGAAACACAGGATTAACCGAGAGTTTAATGCAACTTTGATTATCACAATGAATCACTGTGGGATCTAAATGTGAACCGAACAAACCAACTAAAATCTTCCTCATCCAGATAGCCTCACATGCAGCTAAACTCGCTGCCATGTATTCTGCTTCCACTGAACTAAGTGCCACAAATCTTTCTTTCCTGTTATACCAAGAAACTGCCGTAGATCCGATACTAAAAATCCCTCCTGATGTGCTCTTTCTGTCTGTTGGACTTCCTACCCAATCTGCATCCGTGAAGCCATGCAACTTCACCTCATCCGTCTGTCTATACCATAAACCATACTCAGATGTGCCCCTAAGATATCTCAGGACATGCTTTCCCGCCTTCCAAAAGAGCTTGGTAGGCTTAACCATCGCTTGTGAAAGATGGTTCACCGCATAGCATATGTCCGGTCTTGTATTGACTAAATACATGAGCGAACCTACCAACTGTCGATAAACAGTGGCATCCACTACCTCTGCCGATGTAGCATCCTCTTTCTTCCAATTTCCTGGAAGAGGAGTGTTGATAGGCTTGTAGCCTTGCATGTGAAACTTCTCCAGTATCTCCCAGGAATACTTTCCTTGAGACACAAACAGTTCACCTTCCCATTGCCATATTTCCAATCCAAGGAAGTAATGAAGGAGGCCCAAATCCTTCATCTCAAACTCCTTTGCAAGATCAGCCTTGCATGAGTGTATCAACTGCTCATCACCTGTTAGTATCAAATCATCAACATAAAGTACAATGATCAAAAGCTTACCCTCAACCACAATCTGGTACAGGTTTGCATCCGCCTCACTCTTGGTGAAGCCAAGTCCAGTGAAATAGCTTTCGATCCGAGTGGAGCAAGCATAGGGTGCTTGTTTTAGCCCATACAGTGCTCTTTTGAGCCTGCACACATGCAACTCGCTGCTGAAGATCTCAAATCCTTCAAGATGCTCAATGTACACCTCTTCCTCAATGATCCCATTAAGGAATGCAGTCTTCACATCCATCTGATGAATGTGCTAACCCATCTGCGTTGAGAGAGAAAGGATGGTCCGTATGGAAGAATACCGTGCGACAAGTGCAAAGGTTTCTTCATAGTCAATCCCCTCAATCTGTGAGAAGCCTCGAGCACCAAATCTTTCCTTATACTTCTCGACGCTCCCATCAGTAGCTTGCTTTACCTTGTAGATCCATCTTGATCCTACAACTGATTTTCCCACCGGCCTTGGAACAATCTCCTAAGCACTGTTTCTGAAAATGGAGTCATACTCCACCATGGCATCTACCCATGTGGGCTCTTGCGCTACTTCTTCAAAAGAAGATGGCTCTGTCACAATACACTTGCTCATAAGAGCCATGTATCCAATCTATCGGTCAGGTGACTGTCTTTGTCTGCGCTGTGATGTAGGGACTCCTACATTCTGTGTCGCATCCACCTTCAGTCTCGCAACTTCTGTGGTACGCTTTCTGCCTTGTCTGATGTTTGGTTCTGCATGAGTGGACTCCTCCACTCCATGAATCTCCTCCTGTGGCTGATCCACATCCAGAGGCTCATCTTTGGGAACAAGAAGTTCCTCCTCCGCATGCAAGTGTAGCTCCCTCTCAAGCGACAACTTCATGGCTTTCACCTCATTGAATTTTATATCCCGTCGCATAACAGTCATCCGATTGTTTGGAAAATACACATGATAGTTATGGGGTGTTTCTGTGTACCCCACAAATATCCCAACTTCTACAGTCGGCTCCAGCTTCTTCCTGGCGTCCTTCGTCACATGAATGTAGATAGGTGAGCCAAAAATCTTCAAATGAGAAATATCAAGCTTCTTACCAGTAAAAGCTTCCTCGGGTGTACTCATGCCAAGTACTCTATGAGGACAACAGTTTTGCACATAAACCGCAGTGTTGCATGCTTCCGCCCACAAGTGCATCGGTAGGCCCTGGTCATGTAGCATCGCTTGTGCGGCACCCACGATCGTTCTGTTCTTTCTCTCCGCAACCCCATTCTACTGTGGGTTATGAGGCGCTATGAGTTCTCTTCGAATTGCTTCTTTGCTACAGAAGTATTTGAATTCTCCCGAGATGTATTCACCACCATTATCGCTTCGTAGAGCTTTCACCTGCTTCCCCAACTCCTTCTCCACCAATGCCTTGAACTCACAGAACTTTGAGAACATTTCACTCTTCTTCTGCATGAAGAAGATCCAACATCTACGAGAAAATTCATCAACAAATATCACATAATACCTGTGTTTCACTGTTGAAGCAACCGAGAATGGTCCACACACGTCTGTGTGAATTCTCTCCAGGATCGCCGAAGCACGGTTCTCCTTCTCATGAAATATGGTCTTCACAAACTTACCCATTGTACATCCTTTGCACTGATCTGACTACGCAAGAGTACCCTTGGGAATTCCAGTAGAAATTTGCTACAAAATTTTCAAGGCGCCATGGTGAAGATGGCCCAATCTCTTGTGCCATAACTCGCCCTCATCCCGGCTCACCACTTCTTTTGCTTTGCCCACCATTGCAGCGCAGCCATCTACCTCTAGCTTGTAGAGATTCTTAATTCGAACCCCTATCTTCTTGGTTTGACCCGTTGTTTTATGTCGAAGGAAAGCTTTTCCCTCACTGAAAACAACATCATAACCCCTGTCTTCCAGCAATGCGACTGAGTCCAAGTTCTTCTTCAGACCTGGAACATGCATGACATTCTTCAACAAGAATAGATTACTGGACTCCGTCTCAAAGGTAATGGTCCCAATTCCAGTCGCATTGTACTGACCATCATCTCCCATCTCTGTATGCATCTGTAGGCCCTTCTCCTCCAAGTCACTAAACAACTCTTTTTCTCCCGTCATATGGAAAGACGCACGACTGTCAAGATACCACACCGATCCCATGCAGCATGAAACCAAGCATGCGACCAAGGAAAAATCTAGATCAATTTGCGAGGCTAAGGCCTCTCCAGCTGCAGATCCAGCAGCCTACTTATTCTTCTTCTTATGTGGACAGTTAGTAGTGAAATTTCCATGTTCGTGACAGTGAAAACACTTCACTTTGTAAAAGTCCTGCTTCTTGCCTTTCGCACCGGATTTAGAAGGATTTTTCTTCCCCTTCCCTTTCCTTGCTTTGGTAGCCAAAGCGCAATTCTCTTCATCTTCATTCTTCGATGAAGATCCATCCCTGGTACCCCGCCTTATCTCCTCCTGCACAAGATCCGACCAAAGTCGCTCCCATCCTGGCAGTTTCTCCCGTCCATTGACAGAGTCTTCGTAGCTATGCCAACTCTTCGAAAGCCCAAGGAGAGCCAAGCTCATCAAGTCTTCTTCATAAATAGTAACCCCCACACTTCACAGTTGATCCTTACAGTGGACAAACTTCGTGAGGTATTTTGGAATATTGTCGCCCTTCTCCATTTTTATTTTTCTGAGCTTGTTCTTTAAGCACCAACTTCCTCTGGTCACTTCTGCTTTGGAATAAGTCTGTCAAAGCCTTCCACATTAAGAATGGAGTGGCTTTCCCATGAAGGAGGGACACAATATGGTCCTTCACACCTTCCAACAGAATCCTTCTCATATTTGTTGTCTTCTTTTGCCATGCGTCAAGTAATGCAACATCGCTAGATCCCGACTTAGGAACATCGCTATCGATGAACTCCATCAGTCCATTATCCTCCAGCACTGCCTCCATCCTGTCCTTCCAGGCTATGTGATTCGAGCTCCCATCAAGGAAATACTCCAATCTCAACCCGTTGAACGACATTTCAATGTATACTCGACTTCTGCACCAAGAATCTTCTGTAGCAAATTCGAATTTTCCACTAGCACAAACTCACTTTACAATTGAAATCTTCAATAAAAAATGCTCTGATACCATGTAGAAATTATATGCATTAAGCATGCATGTGTCCTAGATTCACCTGATCTCACACTATTTAACTTTATGCAAGATATTGAATCATTCCACTTGTTAATCTTTTGCGGAAAATTAATTGCAGACACATGTGAAGCATAAACAAAAATATTCAATCGCACATAACATAAGCTTTTACGGAGGAAAATTCGGGAGCCGAAAACCCTAAATTATATATTATGTACAAGGAGATCATATGAAAATCTCATACAAACATACAAAGTTTATCACAATCTTCAAGATTTAACAATCGTCATACACTATACAAAGCCTAATCTTGCAAATCCATGCACCGATTTTCTTTAAGCACCGCTAGCCCGCCTCCACTACACACCTTTCGATGAAGAATAGCTCTAAATGAATTCGAATTACCCTTTCCTTGACTGCGCAATCCTCATTGGCAACTCCAATGTGTGTGTGATACAATCAATGCATCACTATAGTCACAACAGATAATCTATCTTGCCCTTTCACCTACCTCTCCACTGGGTCTCCACTGAAACTGCCATGCACTGTAGTTAACTGCTGTATTGTTCAGTTGATTAATGAGTTATTATTTGTGAATTAATTAACTAATTAATTCAATCCACTCTCACTAGTGTATCAATCAGTTAGACTAGATACAACTAGCTCAACTGAGTCTAACTGAGTTAAACTGAATACAACTCCATAACTACTTCTTCCAACTGTGTCATAACTCTTCCACTTGAGTTCTAACTGAGTCCTCCATGCATTAGCTCCAGTAAACCCTCAGGAATAGCGTAATTCTTTCTGTCAGCTGTTGTGCCACATCCAAGAGAACAAGTTGTTGTTTAGAGTCTGATTATTATTAAGAGCTAATAATAATCGACATGCATCTATTTTTAGATTGACGAACTATAAATAGACTTCGCCCAATATTCTAAAAATAGAATTTCATCTATTTTTCCGACTTGATCAGCCATCCACAAATAGAATTCTGCAACTTCTGAAATATGATCGACATTTCTAAAAATAGACTTGCGCCAAAAATACCCTGCGGGCCCACTTAGTGAAGGCGACTCTTTTCACTAAGCTCATCATCTTGTTGAATCTCAACAAAAATCAAGGGCTGACAATGAGTACTATAGAACTCGCTGAAGAAGAGAGAATCAACACCGAAACAAAGTACAAGAAAAGAGATAGAAACCCTTTGCAACACTCTTCAACTTGCACATCTGGAACTGGTATGACTTCATCTTTGGGTCAAAGAAAGAGAACATATATTGAAAATTCAAAGCTGATTCACGATCAACTATCAGCTGGCAGTGATGAAAAATAGCCTCGTCGAACATTCATTCTAGACAAAATGCACATCACTGAATTGGCCAAATCCAAAAGTCCTCTGAAAATAAGAGGCATTGAACAAGCTATGAACGTGGAAATTGGAAGCACCATGCTACCTAATTGGGCTAGTACTTGTTTAACGGAGAATCAGAAAATAATGTTGAAAATTACCAAAGAAGCTTCATTTTTTATGATATTCCTTTCACTTTTCAAGATGCGAACTATAACAAGGATAATAAAACATTGAAAAATGAAAAATTAAAGGTGCATGATAAAAAATTCATTGGTAAAATACAAACGAATTTTGATGTGTCTAGAATTGCAGGAAACAGACTCATTATATTCCATCAAGCTACTGGTAACTTACTTGCAGTGTCTATTGAGAAACATGAAGTAGATAACCTAATACTCAAAATTAAGAATAGAAGAGCTGGAAAATTCTATAAATTCAGGTCCTTTGTTGATGATTCCTTTTGTAATACAAACAAATCCATCTACAATTTCCACTGCTAGCACATCCCGTGGATCTAATAATATTATAAAACTTATTAATGCAATAAAATCTCATATTATCAATAATATATTCCAAATACTAGAAATCATTGAAAATGCATGGCAAGCAGTTTATGATTTGCTACGTTTAGCGCAAGGAATCAACTCATTTTCCAATTTGGTTAAAATTAATGTTAAGAAGACAAGAATTTCATTAACAATGACTTACTTAATTTTAATCTAAGGATTGAATTGGTATCTAATATGGACAAAAAAACAGAGAACTCCCAAAGCTAATCGAATGAAGAAAATCAAAGCTGGATGGTCTAAAATAATCAACACACTAGAAAACATTATTTCTGAATGTGAAAGCATAGTGAATATAAAATGTGATGTGTTTCTAGAGGCGATGAAAATTGTTCAATATCTAAACGGTCCACACAAAAGAAAATTCTAAATTGATCACAAAACATATGCTAACAACTTAATTGAAAGAGCTAAAAGAGTCAATGGCAAGACAATTTGATGATATAACTGATTTTACTATAGAAGAAATTAAGGGATTGCTAATTACCTGTGTTAGTATTAATGAAGAGAAGTATGTATTAGATTCTCAATTATAGAAAAAGGTCATGGAGATCGAGAAGTAGATATTCAATCAACATGTTAAGCTTGATATTACAATTTGTCTAATGAAAGATTTCATTAAAGCTATGTTGAAGAGATTCGTTCAAGACGTCAAGGATCCAGAAGACAAATGATAGTCACACAATTAGCGTATATGCTTTCACATAATATAAGTGTCCTTAAATCTTGCAAACATTCATTTTTTGTTTAATAATATGTAGTTCTTGGGATTTTTTAATTGTGTTAATGTCACATAGTCTAATTGTTGAATGCAATTCCTTGTTTTCTTTTGCAATTGCATTTTTCCATATTACGGTTCACGGGAGCCCAATTGTAGTCCCCATTGGGATGAACACATTTACTTTCCCAAAAGAGAAGATTCCAGAATAACATAGTGAATGAGCTCATGTGCTGAGTTGTTGAGAAATTTCATTACCAATATAAGTGACTTCCGCTCAAAATTAGAGTTCTTAATGTTTTGCATAAGATCTTGTATGCATCTAAATTCTGTGACATTTCTCAAAAACATTAATAGAACATAAGTTTTCAAGGATACGCTTTTAAATTTTATATTATATCTAATTTTTTGTTATTGATCATAGTGAGAATGAATGGACGAGAACAATTTTAGATTTCAAATATACGTTCTGTGTATTGTATTTATTTTATTCATAGTTATGATGATTTAAATTTAAATCTCGATACAGTTCTTGTTACTGTGATTTTGTTTCTTAATGCTTGAGACTTATGCTTTAAGCTCCTATATTATGTCATTTATACATTTTCCAAGAATACATGATAGAAATGTAGTTAAGAGTTTTTTAATTTTAGTAGTTCATTTTTCTATGAAGCTCAAATAATGTTGATTGTTTTAATATTTTAAATTTGTGTGGAGTGCCGCGGTACGGGAAAGAATTTTATTGCGCTTTCATGTATCTACCTATTGTGCATAATGAAATATTTTTCCGTATTTCGAAATGAAATTGATATATTGATTTTGTGAAATTTTGATTTCTACATATACAGTTGCTTGATATAAAATGTTTTAATCTTACGCAGAATAAGAACTTTCTGGAAAATGAAGCACTATTGTTAAAAAAAAAATGAAAAAAAATTTGCTTATTGTTTGTCTTGTTTCTATTATTTAAATTGAATTAAGATAATGATATAAAATATTTATGCTTTCGTTCACACATTCTGAAAAATGTATAAAATTTTAATCTTTTAAATTTGTGCGAAATACGGAAGTGCAAAAAATCCTTTCATTGTTCACTGCTCCTGTTGTAAAATCAAAACATTGTATGCCTCTCTACAATCTGAACTTTTCACATACCCTCTCTGCTTCATTCACATATCTGTTCAACATCCCCCCTCCCCGCCCCCTGCCTTATGAGTACTGTTGTCTATCTTCTTTAAATAATCCATATATTTGTGCACTAGAGATCTCTTGGGTGGCAAGTTTTTAAATATATGAGAGATCTAATTGTTATAGACTCACTTATTTAATCATATTTATTTTCTTGAACATAATTCAATTACAAAAGTAGTATGTGCAAAGATAAGAAGGTCCACACAATCAAAGTGTTCACTACTCCTCCATAGTCCTCACAATGTAAACATTTACTACCCCTTGGAAATGCGCACAATGAAATTGTGTAGCTCACTTGAAATCATTGGTTTTTCATTTCAAATAAATTGTAATGTTTATTTCTCTTTCATTTGTGATTTCACATTTGTGCATTAAATAATTATTATTATTATGAAATATTAAATTAAGTGTCTTTTTATTGCGTGTGAACAAGCTTTCTTTCTTCACAATTTGCATAAGACTAATTTAATATGTGAAGTCTAGGCATGGACAAAAAATACTAATTCTGTGATTTGCGAAGGAAACATAATTTTGTGATTTGCAGAGGAAGGATAAAGGTTGTAGAGGTAGTGCAAAATAATGAGTGTCTAGAGATATTGAGTGAGGGAGAGTTTGTTAATTCAAAGCATCCTTTTTTTTCTCTACAATGCGCATAATGTTCACTGCACTCCACACTACACACATTGAAAACGTTCACTGTACCTTAGCATTCTGCACAATGAAAACATTAACTACTCCTTTGCATTCCACAATTTTTGCTCACCCTTTGTCCTTATTTTACATTGTGCCTCTCCCCTGTCTCTGTATTTCTCATAATGAAATATTTAGCACCTCCTCATTTCATATAATGTATCAAAATATCTTGATAGTCTATTATAATTCTAAGACGCATTGTTTCCTGCATACATGTGCAAAGTGAAGAAGAGTTGAAAAGAGATATGTGCAGAGATAAGAAAAATCAAAGAATCACTTCTTACAATAAAAGTTTCGACTCCACTTCCTCACTGCACACACAAAGAAAACATTCACTGCCATGCTCCACCATGTATGAGAAAATGTGGGCCCCGCTCTAATATTATATGAAGTCTCCTTTTATTACATAACCATTAAGTATGTTCAATACAATGTATATATCTACACCTTAGCATTTTAGACAACATATCCAAAAATATTTATATTTAGTTATAATTCTAAGCCTACAAACCATTCACATTCCCACTTCATGCACTTATGCAAACACATATTTTTTTTTTTTAACAGAAATGCAGGAATTTTCGAATAACGAGAAAATGCAGGTCTCACAAAAAGAAAGACAACCTTAGTATATAAGATATATTTTTGAAGGGCCACATGTTCTAAGTGTGGAGGTGCTTACAAGCATTATGTGCAGAGATAAGCGAGTTCGACTCCAATTCCGCACTCCACACAAAAAAAGCATTCATTGTCCTTCTGCACTACAACCTTAGTGTCTAATATCAAATGAAGCCTCCTTTTAACTATTAACTATGTTCAGTACAATGTATGAATCTTTTGTATAATGTATCAAAAAATCTTGGTATTCCGTTATAATTCTAAGACACATTGTTGCGCGGCCACATGTGCGATGTGCGAAGTGCGAAGGAGCTATGTGCGGAGATGAGGGAAGGTAGAGTAGTGCTACAAACAATAAAATTTTCAACTCCACTTCCACACTTTGCACAAAGAAAACATTCACTAATTTTTTGCACTACGCACAATTAAAACATTTATTGTTGCTAAACACTCTGCACTTATTTATGGATACACGCGGGGAAGCCAAAGTTGTAGGGATCAATGTTTCATTTTGTAGAGTTATGTTGTGCAGAGGTGTAGAGATTGCAATGAAGGATTTCACTGTGCAAAGGAAGAATACAAATTATTTTTGTGATCATAGTCATTTCATGAATGCATTTCATTGTGCAAAGGAAGTTATGCCACAGTACAGTAAACTATGGGTTTTATCGTAGGAGCCTGTTTTATTGTGTGGAGGAAGCTTATCTCTATTTTATTTTGAATAAGTTCATTATGCAGAGCTTTCAATGAAAGCTTTCATTGTGTAGAGGAAGCTTCCCCCACAAAATGAAAGCTTTCATTAAAAAACTATAAACCTAAAAACCATACATATTAATTAAATTAGTTTAACTTTAGGACCAAATCAAATTTATTTAATAATTAATTTTGATCAATTGCTAAAAATAATTAGTATTATTATGAAAACAAATTTAGTGTCCTTTACGAATGCATGCAAGGAAGCAACTGCAAACTTAGATTAAAATATTTTAAATGCAAAGTGACACTAATAGTCTAATACAACTGTATCAACTAAATTATGTGAAAAAATTTGTATCTCATTGCATTTGATACCCAGAGTTAAAATTGAGGACCCAATTAACATTAAAAGCATGTGCCTGGTTAGATTTTTAGATTCTAAATGCAAAGTGCAAATTGAAAGTCCAATTGGCTAAAGTTATGATTGTTTATCTTTGTCTTTATTTGTCTCTGTAATACTCATGTTCATTTTCCTCTACTTCATCTTAAATTAATACTTCAACTCTACTTCCACATATTTGTTCCCAATTTTTCGAGCATGGTTCTCCTACAACCTTTCTCTTTTGTTTTCATATCACAAAACTTGCCTAATTAAATAAAATAGCAATGTACATTTAATAGCTCTGATTTTCTAATGTACCTCTCATTTTGCTTGGTTTCTAGAGACGTTATATAAGTGTTTACGCTCCATGTTATCTTTAATAATTACACATAATGTAACCTCTTTAGCAGTAATCATAAACTTCTTAGTTAGTGTTTGCATGTACTTTCACTTTCCCAATAGATAGTAGAACCATAATTGTAGCAACCTGTTTCATTATTTTGAGATTTCATTATGTGGAGATTTTCTTGTGCAAAGCTTTCATTGTCTGAAACTTTCCTTGTGCGGAAATTTCATCATCCTTTACTTTCTTTATGTTGATGATATTATCCTTATAAGAAGGAATTCCTAGGACCTTAATAATTATCGAAAAATCGTCAAGCTTCCTCTTTAGTATGGGTATGACAAAAAAAACCAAAGGTTATGGAAATCAAATCCCATAATATCAGTTATGACACTTTCATATAGGTCAATAATAGTTTGGGAGAAGTGCCTTTTTAGTCTATACAATGAAACATTGGCTATAGCCAAACCAAATTTAACTTCTTCTTTTTCAAATAAGACTATTTCTATTTTACGACACATAAAATACAATGCGAAGCTTTCCCACCAGAGTTGTTATGCTAGCCAATTCCGGTAGGAGTAGAGTTCAAAAAAACAAAAAGGAGACTGCCCCAGTTGGGGAAACCAGTCCATAGTTTTCTGCCCCAAGTGGGGAAACCAGCATTTACAAAAAATATCCAAAATATTATCGAATTGTTCAAGAAAAACATGAAAGAAGAAAGGTAAATCCTCATTGATGGAGGTAACCTCTTGTTATAGATTCTAAGATAGCGTGACATGCTACTTGTCATGAGGAAGAGGCTCTTCTATGATGAGGCACCTGTAGTCGTCTGAGGAGTCCTCATATTTCTTTGACGGCCGCACCGTGGGATTAGTTGTATTGGCTAAACGCACACCTCCTCCCTTGTCATCTTCTGCTGGGTTGTCGCTGCCTTCGCTGTTGGAAGAACGCGAGACTATTTTGATAGGAAACGCCTCTGATTTTCGGGAATGCTGAGGGGGAGACGAGGAAATGGTGGACTTCCGGAGACGTTTCCGCGTGCCAGAGCCAGCAGAGTTTGACGGAACGTCCGGAAAACGCATAGTGAGGGTTCCAGTGACAAGAGGGTGGTCCAGAGAGCCAGAGGAGTCATAATGGAGCTGGTACACGGTTGAATTATCCTCAAGAAGGGGGGGGCGGAATTCCTCATGGATGGAAATGGAAGGATGAGAGTTCTGGCCTTTTCCATGGCCCCTATGGATCCTCATCCTGTGCCTCCGTGGCATATCATTGCAGGAGGGAGCTAGTGCAAGGGGAGAGGCAGAAGGGTGGCAGGAAGCCTGAGGCAACAGAGCAAGCGGAGAATGGACATAAAGGAGCTTAATGCTGCAACTGGCGGAATGAACAGAAAGACTGAGGCTGCAGGAGGAGAATGCGAGAGAAATGGAGATGGGTGCCATGAAATAGCGTGACGGCCTGCAATCCAGACAAGCGTTAATACTATAGGCAGAGGAATTAACGATGGCATGAAGCGGGCAGCTGTGGAATTTATGGTCGGACGGACGAGGGCCATTCGTGGCCATGTGGCCAGGCCAAATGTCGTGCGAAGGAGCCGCCACATCCCATAGCAAATCATACACCTGCATCTGGGGAACCAAATTTAACTTTAACTTTGTGAGGAAATAAAATTTATTTAATAATATTTTTTTGTTAGTAGCACTAACTTCGTGGTAAAATGTGTTCACTATTCATTACTTTGCATAGTTTTTTTTTATTATTATTATCAATTCCCTCCTCGCTAGTTATTATTATTAGTTCCTGCCTCACTAGGGACTATAGCACTTTCCTCTCAGTCAAAGCCCGTTGATTATCAATTATCTTTTAACACATTTTTTTTCTATTTGCACGTCAAAGTTTGTTTACTATTTATTATTTATGTCCACTTATTGACTATAGTTTCAGAAAAATGCTAAATATTTCTATTCTTTTGTAAATTCAAAAATCACTTTCTAATTTCTGGAAAATTTATTTCTAATTTTTCATTCACTAAATGAGGCTTGTATTTACTTAGTATGTAATACGTATGTTGAATATTTATTAGATAATGTGACAATTGTAATAATAACCACTAATTTTAGTTATGTTTTCTGTGGGGGCATTCACTAGGAGTTGATCATGCAAATTTTTTAGTATACATGTTATGAATGCATGTTTAATCAGTTTTAAGGGGAGTAGGTTACACATAGATTTTTTGTTCGGGGTGTACAGTGTTATTCTGGTACTAGCATCATGTGAGGGATTATCTCCACAAATTAATTTTTAACGAAGGTGTAAAACATGTAGCATTTTTGTTAGGTAAAAAATGCATTCTTTCTTCTATATGCAAGTAATTAGAACGTTTATCAAAATATGTTACAATTCTGTAACAATGAGGTACAAATTTCAAAAATTGCATAATGTGATAGTTCTAAACAAGTTTATACAAAATATGTTAC
Organism: Pinus albicaulis; assembly: GCA_034641835.2. Taxonomy (NCBI): domain Eukaryota; kingdom Viridiplantae; phylum Streptophyta; class Pinopsida; order Pinales; family Pinaceae; genus Pinus; species Pinus albicaulis. The sequence continues at coordinate 1,048,390,489 of CM076580.1, forward strand.
TATCGTATAATTGTTACATCTCAATTACTTTTGTGCTATGAATTTATAACCTCTTGTTTTTCTTATTCTATATATTTTATCTAATTCATATCATTAGAGTAGCGAAAATGAACACAAGCAGAAAAAATATCGTTAAATGCAATGATAACTTTGCTAAGAGGTACATTTTTGTTATATTTATTGTCATTTGATTATTTTTACATTATATAGTCATTTGTTTTTTATTTTTTTTGCTATGTTTTTTATGTACTATAACTAAAAACAAGGTTCTTTCAATTTTCATGAAACATATAACACTAAGAGATTAAGATCTAGGACAATAATTACAAGGAAAAAAGTACTTTGAACATTTCTATAAAACATTTGTATCTATTGAAACTAAATTCTATTTATAATTTTACCTATATGCATAGAAACTAGGTTATATCTGGTAACTATGAACATGAAATTGGAATATACATTAGCAATGAATTTGTGTTACCTAGTTTTGTCTTCATTAATTACGTCTTACTTAGTACCAATTATAATGTCCTTTTAAGCGTTGATTTCAAGTAATATTTGTGAACAAGCAAAATATATCTAATTTGAATTATGTGACAGTAGAGATGAATGAGAGAGCAGAGATAACAAATAAGTACTATTACAGAAACAAATATCGCAAGAGACAAAACTGATCTGAAAATGGAGGAGGTGTTCTCTTTCCTCTTCCTCAGAATCACATAAAAACAAAACTTAGGAACATGTCAATGCTTTGCAAGGTTAAAAATGGATCTTGAATCAACAGTTTATTTCAACGTCTCTTCAACATGAATTAGTCTTCATGTGTAAGTTAATCTTAATAAACATAACACATATAATCCATGTAGGCATAAAGAAGAGAAATACAAAAGGTTTGTTGACGAATTTCACCCCTCTTAGGCTACATCTTTGGGCCTGTCAACATGACTAGACTACTCATATATTCAGAATCAATGAAGTACATAAAATTCTGCTTCAAATAAACAAGTGTCTATTACCCCTACATTGGGTAATGTTCTCCTACAAAGAACTCTCACAACAACAACAACTCAACACATCTCCTACAAATACGACTTACTTCAATTGAAATGAGCTAAAAACATCATGTGCACCCTTCAATTCCACATTGAAGCACATAATAAAAACTTCATGTTAAAAAATTTTAAACCTGATTTGAACCCTATTGGTTACAACTGCTGGAGTTGCCTTCTGGAAGTGAGAACACCCTTGCAAAGTATTCTCCATGCCCAAATACCTCCCAAAATTGCTTCCAAACACTGACTGATCCATACACCTTTAGTATAAAACCTGAAAAAAGACTCTATATACGTGCTCAAATTAGAAAATATAGGTCACCATTGGATTCATAACATCCAAAAACCCCTAAGCATCCTCTTTCTTAGCTCAATTTGGATAAAAACTCAAAAAATTATGAGCTTCAAAGGTCTCCCATGAATTTTACAGTTAATCTTCCTACAAATTCGACCAGTTGTCTAACAGGTCTACAATTCCACCCTATTTTTCGTTAACTAAGTGAAAAAATATCCCTCCATAGGTGCAATTTTTTGGATCATTAATTCACCCTTTAACGCCTTAGGGCTGAAAAATGTGGACATATGGGCCATAGGGCTAAGGGTTGGCCTAACTCCCTACCCTTCCCGCCAGGCCCCTTTTCCTTTGGCGTTGGGTCATGTGAATGTGCATGTGCCTTGGAGCTAGGCCCTTAGGGGCTACCCCCTTCCCCCATATGCGCCACATATAAAACTTTTATATAGTTTTTGCACTATTCATAATAAGAAACAAGTGGTGGTCTAGTGGTTAGGCCTGTGGTTGCTTGGTGGGAGGTCACGAGTTCGACCCCCGTGGGCTAAATTTTTTTTAGACCAGCGTGGGGAGGACACATGGCTACCTCCCATGTGGCTCCCTGCTATTGGTACACCTTAAACCAATATTGGCCAATGAAAACCTGCGAATTTCGACCAATGGAGGGAAGCCAAGTGGGAGCCTTCCTCTGGCCCTCAAAAACCCAAAAAACACAATCAAAACCCAAATTTTGTCATTTTTTTCTTGTTTGGGAAAAACATTAGCGACCTATAACTTGAATTCTCGGTTTCGGATTGAGGTGAAATGAATTTTATTGGATTCATAATTATAGACACTTCGATTTGGAACTGGTTGTAACAAGTTCTAGGCACTTTAATTTTCGAGCATAAATTTGATCACCTCATCACACCTCCCCACTAAGAATTTGTGGACTCCAAAATTTTACTTCCCTAGTTCCTATAAAGAGGCTACAACTTAAAAATACCCAAAAACGCAATCCAAATTGAAAAAATTTCAATTGGTGCCCTTCAAGCCCTAATCAAGGCACTTGACTTATCATCCTCATGAAGACCTGCTGTCCTGTCAAGAATCGAGCCAAAATTCTTATCGTTGTTGCAGGAATAAAAGACTGATGAGTGGAATTTTAACATTCTCTTTACTCTCATCTTTGCACGACTCCAAAAAAATTCATTCCTGAAGTTAAATTGTCGAAGACAAACTTGAATCCATCTGGGAAATCAGAAACAACATAAATTTTCTTTAACGTCTTCAAGTTGAATTTGTACAAGAGTAGTACACTGCTACACAATGTTTCACGATATGATCGGCCTTGTCTACAAAACATATTCATATTATACAATCTTAACAACAAGAATTTATTCACACAAGTTCAAATCAAATACTTGTATCGGTGAACATATGACAAACTTGTAGACAACTTGAATGAAAATCTTGTACATTCACAAAATTACTCGAACATGTGAACTATAACAAGCCAATACATACATCAATGTAAAAAAATCTACTTGTTGAACATCGTGACAATAAATTTTCACTTTACAAAAGTACCTAAACAAGTAATGAGAACACGTATTTACACAATTTACAAAATAACTTTACAATAAGTCTACCCAATCTTTCCTTTCCTAGGCTTGTGGGTTCTATTCTTGCACCATCTTGTCTTGAAGGTTGCTTAGGATTGCTACGAGTCCTCTTGGCCACCCCTTGCTTCCCTTGCATCATGTTGCATAATATTTTTACCTTTCTTTGAACGAATCTCTGGATGTAACTTCCAACATTGTTCAGTGCCATTCCCATGCATCTTGCAACGAGCACATAAAAACTTCTTCTTTTTTGTTGGCATAGAAGTTATTTCATTTGGAAGAGAATCGTTATTCTTGACACCTAGAATATGCTCCATTCTCTTAACCATTATCATACGTTGCTCACACATAGCCATGTAATGGTCAAAACCATCACAGAATGTACAAGGGTACTGATTCCATAAGTATTCAAAATCACCACGCCTTGAAAAACACTCTTGAGAGCTATACTTGTCTTTAGAGTTACAACTTCGACGATGCCACAAGGTGGTGACATCTCTTTCTCAAATGCTTGATGTGCCTCAAGCCATTTAGAGCACTCTCCATACTCTTTGCGACCATATCCCAATCCCATATATTTCAGTCTTTCCTCTACCAAAATTGGATTGGTAATATCTTTTCCATTTATGCCGAGGCCTTCACCTTCATAGCCCATCTTGGACACCAAGTTCACACCTATACCTTTGGTATGTTTCTCGAATGCTACAAAATATTTTTTGTGCCCATATATGGAAGGAGTGGTACTGGAAATGCTAATTACCTCCTTATATTTTCCATTCATCTTCTCAACCTCTGATGATGATGGTGATGGCCAACTTGTACATGAATCTAGCCACTGACTTTTATCCACTGGAATATGGTGTGCTTCTTGAAGGTGTTTGCAAAGTTGACATGTGGAATCTTCTACATATGGTCTAAATCCACTATTTGAACCGTGACCATATACCAGCTTCATCTTGGAGGTTTATCTTGTTGGTGCAGGAGTTGAAATTTCTGCAAATTTCTCATTAAGCACTTGCTACAATACAAAGTGCATGTGCCTTTTATCCTCTTCATCCCTTTACAACATCCTTCTCAATTATATATTCCCCATTCAAAGAGCCAAATTTCACTCCTCTAGCTCTTGGAGACTCCTTTTGTTGCCCATCTTGCAACTTGGTCATCTAGTGCTTTGATACCAACCTGATTTGAAAATGGAGGAGGTGTTCTATTTCCTCTGCCTCATAATCACATAAAAAAAAGAACTTAGGACCGTCTACTTTGCAAGGTCAAAAATGGGTCTTGAATCAATAGGTTATTTCAATGTCACTTCAACATGAATTAGCCTATGATGTGTAAGTTAATCTTACTGAACATAACACATATAATCCATGTAGGCATAAAGAAGAGCAAGACAAAAGGTTTGTTGACAGAGTTCACCCCTCCTGGTCTACATCTCTAGGCCTGTCATATGTTTGTATAATTGAGGTTAAACAAATGTTATTGGATTCATAATTACGGACACTTCGATCTGGAACTGGTTGTAACAAGTTCTGGGCACTTTAATTTTTGAGCATGAATTTGATCACCTCATCACACCTCCCCACTAAGAACTTTTGGACTCCAAAAGTTTACTTCCCTAGTTCCTATAAAGAGGCTACAACTTAAAAATACCCAAAAACACAATCCAAATTGAAAAAATTTCAATTTATGCCCTTCAAGCCCTAATCAAGGCACTTGACTTATCATCCTCATGAAGACCTGTTGTCCTGTCAAGAATTGAGCCAAAATTCTTATCCCTGTTGCAGGAATAAAAGATTGATGAGTGGAATCTGAACATTCTCTTTACTCTCATCTTTTCACGACTCCAAAACACTTCATCCCTAAAGTTAAATTATCGAAGACAAACTTGAATCCATCTTGGAAATCAGAAACAACATAAATTTTCTTTAACGTCCTCAAGCTAAATTTGTACATGAGTAGTACACTGCTGCACAATGTTCCACAATATCATTGGCCTTGTCTAAAAAACATATTCATATTATACAATATTAACAACAAGACTTTATTCACACAAGTTTCAAATCAAATACTTGTATCGGTGAACATATGACAAACTTGTAGACAACTTGAACGACCATCTTGTACATTCACAAAAGTACTTGAACATGTGAACTATAACAAGCCAATACATACATCAATATAAAAAAATCTACTTGTTGAACATAGTGACAATAAATGTTCACTTTACAAAAGTACCTAAACAGGTAATGAGAACATGTATTTACACAATTTACAAAATAACTTTACAATATCTTTCCTCTCCTAGGCTTGTGGATTCTCTTCTTGAACCATCTTGCCTTGAAGGTTGCTTAGGATTGGTACGAGTCCTCTTGGCCACCTCTTGGTTCCCTTGCATCATGTTGCATAATATTTTTACCTTTCTTTGAACGAATCTCTGGATGTAACTTCCAACATCGTTCGGTCCCATGCCCATGCATCTTGCAATGAGCACATAAAAACTTCTTCTTCTTTCCTGGCATAGAAGTTATTTCATTTGGAAGAGAATCGTTATGCTTGACACCTAGAATATGCTCCATTCTCTTAACCATTATCATACGTTGCTCACACACAGCCATGCAATGGTCAAAAGCATCACAAAATGTACAAGGGTATTGATTCCATAAGTATTCAAAATCACCATGCCTTGAAAAACACTATTGAGAGTTATACTTGTCTTTAGAGTTACAACTTCGACGATGCCACAAGGTGGTGACATCTCTTTCTCAAATGCTTGATGTGCCTCAAGCCATTTAGAGCACTCTCCATACTCTTTGTGACCATATACCAATCCCATATATTTCAGTCTTTCCTCTACCAAAATTGGATTGGTAATATCTTTGCCATTTATGCTGAGGCCTTCACCTTCATAGCCCGTCTTGGACACCAAATTCATACCTATGCCTTTGGTATGTTTCTCGAATGCTGCAAAATATTTTTTGTGCACATATATGGAAGAAGTGGTACTGGAAATGCTAATTACCTCCTTAAATTTTCCATTCATCTTCTCAACCTCTGATGATGATGATGATGGCCAACTTGTACATGAATCTACCCACTGAATTTTATCCACTGGCATATGGTGTGCTTCTTGAAGGTGTTTGCAAAGTTGACATGTGGAATCTTCTACATATGGTCTAAATCCACTATTTGAACCGTGACCATATACCAGCTTCATCTTGGAGGTTTCTCTTGTTGGTGCAGGAGTTGAACTTTCTGCAAATTTCTCATTAAGCACTTGCTACAATACAAAGTGCATGTGCCTTTTATCCTCTTCATCCCTTTCCAACATCCTTCTCAATTATATATTCTCCATTCAAAGAGCCAAATTTCACTCCTCTAGCTCTTGGAGACTCCTTTTGTTGCCCATCTTGCAACTTGGTCATCTAGTGCTTTGATACCAACCTGATTTGAAAATGGAGGAGGTGTTCTAATTCCTCTGCCTCATAATCACATAAAAAAAAAAAATTAGGACCGTGTGCTTTGCAAGGTCAAAAATGGGTCTTGAATCAATAGGTTATTTCAATGTCACTTCAACATGAATTAGCCTATGATGTGTAAGTTAATCTTAATGAACATAACACATATAATCCATGTAGGCATAAAGAAGAGCAAGACAAAAGGGTTTTTGAAAGAGTTCACCCCTCCTGGGCTACATCTCTAGGCCTGTCAACATGACTAGACAACTCATATATTTAGTATCAATGAAGTACACAAAATTTTGCTGCAAATAAACAAGTGCCTATTACCCCTACAAGGTAATTTTCTCCTACAGAGAACTCTCACAACAACAACAATTCAACACATCTCCTACAAATATGACTTACTTCAATTGAAGTGAGCTAAAAACATCATGTGCACCCTTCAATTCCACATTGAAGCACATAATAAAAACTTCATGTTAAAATAAGTTAAACCTGAGATGAACCCTACTGGTTACAACTACTGGAGTAGCATTCTGGAAGTGAGAACACCCTTAAAAAGTATTCTCCATGCCAAAATACCTCCCAAAACTGCTTCCAAACACTGAATGATCCATAAATATTTAGTCTCAAACCTACAAAAAGACTATGTAGATGTTCTAAAATTAGAAAATAGAGGTCACCAATGGATTCAGAACATCCAAAATCCCCTAAGTAGCCTCTTTCTTAGCTCAATTTGGATAAAAACTCAAAATGTTATGAGCTTCAAAGCTCTGCCATGAATTTTACAGTTAATCGTCCTAAAAATTCGGCCATTTGTCTAATGGTCCTAAAATTTCGCCCTATTTTTCGCTAACTGAGCGACAAATTCACCCTCCACAGTTGCAATTTGTTGGACCTTTAATTATCCCTCTAACGCCTTACGACCGAAAAATGTGGACATATGGGCCACGGGTCCAATGGCTGGGCTAACCCCCTGCCCTTCCCTCCGTACCCCTTTTCCTTCAGCATTGGGTCACTTGACTGTGAATGTGCCTTGGGGCTAGGCCCTTATGGGCTGGCCCCCTCCCCCATATGTGCCACATATAAAAAATTTATATAATTTTTTCACTATTCATGATAAGAAACATGTGATAGTCTAGTGGTTAAGCATGTGGTTGCGTGGTGGGAGGTCACAAGTTCGACTCCCATGGGTTGCTCGGACTCCATAAATTTTTTTCAGACCAGTGTGGGGAGGCCATGTGACTACCTCCCATTGACCCATGTAGCTCCCTGCTATTGGTACACCTTAAACCAATATCAACCATTGAAAAACATATGAATTTTGACCAATGGAGGGAGACCAAGTGGAATCGTGCCACTGGTCTTCAAAATCCCAAAAAACACAATCAAAACCCAAAATTTGCCATTTTTTTCTTGTTTGGGAAAACGGTCAGCGGGCTACAACTTGAGCTCTCAGTGTCAGATTGAGGTGAAATGAATATCATTGGATTAAGAAGAACGGAACTTCGAATTTGCATTGGTTGTAACAAGTTCTGGGAACTTTAATTTTTTTGCATAAATTTGATCACCTGATAAAAAACAAAAGCAACAAAAAATAGGAAAGAAACAAAAACAAATAGGTAGTTATGTCTAGGTTTAATTAACTGTATCAGGTTTCTTTTATGCTTTTTGTTTTTGAATTAATTCAATTCAATGATCCTGACTAGGAAAAACGAGATCGAGTCTATGCCATTATTGATCGAAGATATCAATAATAATATAACGGAGAACAGTTTTCATGGCATTGTCTTAGTTACATATCAAACTTTCTTGCAAAAAGAAATACATCGTGCATATTTAAGAGATAAGAAAGTTGAAATGAAAATAACATTGCTTGTGCCAATACAGTTTGTTGAACAACATGAGGCAAAAATTATTGCAAATGTTGGTGTTTCTATTAGATATTTCAAAATAATTCCAAAGCATAAATACAACAACGGTGATTGTGAAAAAAACTGTTTGTCTAAATATCTTTAGCATTGTAGAAAATATTTGTCTTGTTTGCGCAGTTTGCGCAGAGTACCGATTCTTTCCAAATATGACGATTGCAAATCTGCCCCGTAGTCAAGATTTGTTTCCATTTGGCACAATCGGTGCTATTGCAATTTCAGTAACAAATACAACAATGCAATTTGTAATGGAAATCAAATGCAACAATGTGGAACATGACATGACAACAACAAGCTTTGATTTATTTGAATGTTTCATTGTTACAAAGTTATCGTCCATCTGTTATACGGTTTCCATGTATTGTTTTACAAATACTACATATGTAACAGGTTCAAGTACACGGTAAACTTGTTTCAACATGTCTTTCGATTCAAATACTTGCAATAAAACGTTTTTCCACTTATCTTGCTAAAAAATATAGTTAGAAAACAAGATAGAGTTTTCCAAACTTCACAATCGATGTTCATATGTCCATTGAAAACAAGAAAGAAAGTCGAAAATATAAGAAATTTTTTTCCTCGGCGAGTGGAATATGCATGGCAAACTTTATTATATTGTATCTATTATGTGTGTGTGTGTGTAGAGAGAGAGAGAGAGAGAGAAAAGGATAAAAAAACATTTGGTTTCATGTTATTAAGCCTATGTTTTATATATCAATTTTGCAGCACGTCCAAGGATACCTGACAACTACTATTGTGTATATGAATCCATTTGAGACTGTATGTTTGAAATGTAGCAGTCCAATTACAACTGCTAGAACTATGAATGAAACTATGCTTTATTGTATCATTTTCAACAAGGAATATCACTTCATTTATTTCCATTGTTTAAAATGAATCATACATGCAAATTATAGGACTAAAATAAAATGTGTTTTGGGAGGCGTGGAGTTGGACAAGTATTACCTGAACTACGAATAGTTTCCTATGAGCAATATTGTGCAGAAAAATCAGTTTTTATTTTTTGTTGTCCAATTTTGAGACACATGGCACATTAAGAATAAAATATCAAACATGATTATGTATATAAAATGATGATTTTCTTTCTTTACATTGTCGAGAAATCTAGTAATGATACAGTTCTCGTTGCTTGCATTGTTAAACAATCTTAACATTACCTTATACTTCCTAGTTGAAGAATTTGACTATCGCCAGACAACTTTTTTAGTTTATTGGATGATTGGGATATGATTTCATGTTATGATTAATTGATCTACTATTCTCTTTGCTTTCATTTCAAGCAATGTACTGTTGAATATTGGTGAGGGGTAGGGCGCCATGCACATTTCCATGCTTCTGCATATCCGTACTTCCAATCTTAACATTGTCTTCTACCTCCTGGTTCAAGATTTTGAGCATTGTTGAACAATTTTTAATAGGGAAGTGGGATCTGATTACATTGTACAAAAACATATTTCAATGAATTTATTTATTCAAGTTCTACGTTTTGTACTATGCTATTTACTAAGATGATTTACTTTTTTTTTATTTTTATGTGTAGCTAGTTCATTATGTTATGTCGTGTTTTCTTTCTTGTATTCTAATTTGTCACGTTGTTTTATTGAGTTATCAAATTTGCAAATTCTATAGTTTTTCAAACAATATTACAACTTAGTTACACGGGATAATCGATAAATCATTTTTATTGACATTGTTGTTAATTAATGGAGTCGTACCGCTGGCATTGCCTATAGTTAATGATGTTAATGTATTTCGTATGATGACGTAAGCGAAAGTGTGCAAAATATTTTATGAAATATGGAGGCCTTCACATTCCACATTCCACACAAATACTCCACCCACCACAATGAAACCATTGTTGACTCCGCTAATTTTATCAACAGTGTGTTCCATACTTATGATATTCATCCTTCAACACGTAATCCATATCCACAACAAATGGAATTTCAATTTTTGTTCTTTGCTTAAACCAATCCATCTCTCCTTATGGTAATGCCTATTGAAAATATTAATCCAGGGAGTATGAATCTTTAATACTTGTTTGACATCTCTATAAAGCAAAGGTTGTGTTTAATAATATTTGGCAACGACTGTCATGATTTTAAGTTTAACTCAATGTGTTATAAATTTACACCAAAAAACCAGAGTTATAAATGTTACATTGTTATTTTGTTTTCAATTTCCAAAAATTTAAAAGCAAAAACTTCTAAATAAAGTATACAATATATTGCACTTGACTGAGTTCGAAACATTTGCATAGTTTATGGAATTGTTAGCATTTATACATTCTACAGAGGTGCGAAGGAGGATTTTTTCCCCCGCCTACCCAATTGTTTTTTCTTTTGCATTCCATACAATACCCCCCACCCACCCTCCCCTTCCTGCTCTCTGTCATGTCTGCTTATTTGTTTACTATGTTTTGATTGTAATGTCTAATCATGTTTTCTTCTTTGCGATGTAATTTATGTTGTACTTAACTCTTATATTTTTTTACATAGTTCATGGAATTGTTAACATTGATACATTGTAGGGAAGCATATTTATTCTCTTTCCCTCTCGATTGCAAATATTTCTATCAAAAAGGCTCTTCATGCAAAATTACAAGCAAATATCTAAATCAATCATTATCATACAAAGCTGAAAAAATTTGTTAATTGAATATGTAAAAATACGACATAACTAAGAAAAAAAAAAATCATCTATACATACGTGTATATTACAAAATATTTCGATATGTTTTTTTTTTTTTTTGTGCTAAGAATATTACAATATATAGTGTTTAACATCTACTAAATTTCAATATTGGATGACCAAGTGGTAAAATTTGGTAACTATTTTTTTATTAATCAACCATTTCTCCTGGAGATTAACGTGGAGGTCTAATTACTCTGAGTCATGTTTTGTTAAAGCTATTCTAACAACGTTCTTATGACATCTAGTTCATCTTCGATCCTCCTAAGCATGTGCTGAAGTTCCAATATCTTATCCATTAACATTAAAATATCTTGACTAAGCATTAAGATATCTTGGCCGAGCATTAAGATATCTTGGCTCTATACATATACCTCTTCTTGTGTGCTTCTACCACTGTTTCTTTGGGCCATTTGTTTCTCTCTTAGGAAAAAATTAAAAAAACAATAGACAAATGATAAAGAAAATCCTAAAAAACTTATCGGTTTCATAAGAAACAAAGGAAGTCGGTTGCCTAGGAATTTTAGTGTACACTTCAGTACTAACAGCTCTACAACAAGATGAACATTTAAAAATTTCTTGAAAAAAGCTATAAGAAACTATTTCAGATGCAACTGGGCTACATATAATGCGTCAAAGGCGATAGTTCATATAAATCATGAATTGACATTAAAGTTCTAAAATGACATTTAACTACTATCGATTTTAATGGTATTATTTAACTAGTAATCATCATCAATTTGGCTAGTGTTGATTTACCTAATATTTAATCAGAAAATACAGTTATGAAACCAATTACTTTAAATCATATATGTTTTACCTAAATTCCAATTCGAGATAGTCCAATTGATCTGATTAAGTTTCATGATTGATGTGTTTGGCATGCTTTAGAAATCGATATCAAGACACTATTTTATTAATATCCTAAATCTCATTCTACTTTGATTAACTAAAGCTCTCCTGTCAATAAATACAAGTCTTTTCGACATTTATTTAGTGAACCAATGTGTATTTAGGACATTTTTTCTCTAAACTTGTTTTGTTATCATTCAATTGTGTATTAGTGATTTCACATTAAATGTCAATTGAACCCGTATTATCCAATATTGAATGAAATTTGTTTTCAATCAGTGTGAGGAAGAAGTGTTGTGCATGAAAATGGATGGATATACGAGACATAGTACGTATAAGTTAATTAAATAACAATTTATGTTTTGTATTGTTTTACTTTAAGCGAAAAACTAGCATTCCAAAACTATTATAAGTTTTCTCTACACAATGAAATCTTTCATTACAAGCTCCACACAAGGAAACCTTCACACAAGAAAGCTCAACTTAATGAAACATGATAATATCAATTGGATATTTTTTCACCCCCTCCCTTCCCCCGCCTATGTAAAGGACTTGCAACCATGTCAATCCTGACATTATTGGGCAGAGAAGTAGCATAACAATGTCAATGTGAGTGTACGTTTGAAAATCAAATTGCCAAAATTTACTATTGTGAATGGATTAGACATTAACAGTTTCTAAAATTGAACATTGCAAATATAATTTACATTGTAACTCACATGTGTTTATTGAAGTATGCAAAGATAGTGTGCGAAGCTGTTTATGTTCCTTTATTCGCACATGCACTCTTCACATAGCATTTATGTCGGACTCTCGCATATGATTGTTGTGACAATCTCTGCACATATTTTTTCGTTACACCAAAACATATGTGCAGGAAAATTAACTGGGTAAATTAATCATGATTTTGTATAATATGATAAATAAAAAATATTTGTAATGCATCGAAGCAATTGCTAAAGATCAATAAAGTGTGAATCGTAAGATATTAAAGACTAAAAGTCAATTCAATCACAAAAATATTAAAAATCATCTCATCGAGTTTTAAATAAATTTATATGAAAATTATGTGCAAAATAAAAAAACTCAAACGATCGGTAATGTTGGAAGTGTTTGTAAACGAAACAAAGTATCTGTAAATATTCCAAAAAAAGAGCAGTATGATTACAATATCGATAACAACTTAATAAAAAATTTCTTCACTTCAAGAAAAAAGAAAATAAACATAGATCGATAAAAATTTCAGGATCATTACATAACCAAAAACTACTTTCTGTGAGGGGAAGTTATGGAACATGATTCTTTGTTGTTGAGCTCACTGCGACAAAATCTAAAACTCACAGTATACATGTTTATCCATATGATCGAATCTATCTTCAAATTGATTTAGTTTTTTCTTGTAACCGCTCCTGATCCCTTTGCAAATTTGTTAATCTGTCCTACATCTGTCATTGGTTGCATTGGAGTTCATTCATGAATGAGATAATAGTATTGCGGTCATCATGTCCATTTCTTAGGATTTATTCCACAATAATTTTGAGATATGTAAGCTCATTACCAATGGTGCGTTGATCAAATGCAGAATAATTAAAATCAAGTTTGGTTATAGGGCTGTGATCTATAACTTCCCCTTGACCAATGCTTTCTACGTGAAGTTGGCTTGACTATGCTTCTTCACCAACTCCATGCCTCACTCTACCTCGTTTACGTGGCATCTTGTATTTTACCAGAAAAAATTAAAGAATCAAATCTAATAATGCTATGAAAAAGATAAACTAATGAATATTTTTACATTAAATAGAATAGTGTGTCATCTAATAACAAATAAAACCCACTTATACTTGTATTGCAATGAATCATGGCTTGATTTCAAACGAAGTTGTTTAAATGAATAATCATAGATTGCAAAAGAAAAGTTACATAATACGAGGTAATAATAGGAAAAAAGATTGAAACCAAAGAATAGAAACGTTTCACCTTTGTTCGTCATCAAATTTCAAAACAACATAATTAATTTCCATGCATGACATTTATATATATCACTTTATTTATTTTGTTCGCTATACTTGACATTAATGTAAATCACCATTGATTTAGCCGTTCCTTTGATTTCAATGTAAATTTATTTTTTTCCAATCTTTTCACAAACCAAAAAATATTTCCCTAATTGCAAAATATTTCCGTAACTTAATTTGCATATTTCTCTATTTCCCTTTCTGATTAAGGCCCAAACATTTATTTAGTAAATCTACATTGTATAATGATTATTTATTTTTAACAAATCGATCGATTTTTTTTTAAACAGAACAGATATGAATTTTATATTAATAAAAATATGGTTTTAGGACCAATACACTTACATAAAAACTCTTACATCTCAAGTCATATACATATGGGAGATATTTGAATGAGAAAACAAAGTGTTTACTATCACCATTACACACATTGCTCCTTACACAAAAAAGGTGTTCTCCATAAATTCTACAAAACAGCCTAACATAAAGCAAAATTTTCACGCTATCATAACTGAGGGTTACATGAGAAAATAAAAAATTTATCCATTTAAAAAATAAAAATAAAAAAAAATTCAAGATCAGAATGGGAAATCACCATGGGCCACGGTTAAATTCCTCCAAGCCGCGAGCTCTTCGATTCCTTCTACGCCTAGCACAAGCATTAGCAACACCACTCTCCTTAGCAATACTTTGCACATTAGTAATCTCCAAATCATACATCAACTTAGAGAGATGCTTGACATCAGAGCTTAGCCTAGCTAGTAAGGACTCCATGGTTGTATGTTGCTCCAAAAGTTTATCCTCCACAAAGGATTGAAAAGAGCACCACTTACGCTTTATTAAGGTCTCCAGTTTATTGATAGTGGAGACCAAGGCCTGCGTTGAATCCAATAACCTGTCTATCAACTTCGAGGCCATAATTGTAGAAATTATACAAACATGTATATATCAATGGATTCAATCTGATCAAGCAATGTACTAAAGCTAGATATCGAATCCTTCTACAAATCAATTGCAGAAAATAAACATGATCACCAATCACAAAAAGTAAAGAAAGAATCAAATCAAACCACAACAAAGATATTTTCTCGGGGAAATATTGCTGCTCAAAACCCATCTATCTTCTATTGTATATTCACCATGGAATCATGAAACAATTACAATACACTCTTCTCACAAGAGTCTATTGCACTCTGTCTATCGTCTCACACTAATCCAAACAAAATCGAGCCAACACTTAGCCAATTCTCAGCCTATCTTCAGCCTGCCTTGCTCACGCAATTCATGAGGAATGCAATCCTTGTTCCTTAGGAATTTTAGCCTTTCTCAACTACGCTAGTATCATGGGCAATCCTATGGTGTTTTAATTGCATCTGGGCAGTTTTCTAATAATACAACCGATAGTCAACTTCCCTTTAACCTTTGTCTCAACTGGGTCTCCACTGGAACTGACATGCATGCAAATATTATTAGTAATTCATCAGTTACATGACATATCACTACATGTTAATTAAATCTGATTTAATTCACTTGACCTCTCACTAGTACAACAAAAAGTTACAACTAGTTCAACTGACTTTAACTCACTTGACTGAGTTAACTAATTTCTCATGCACTTAACTGCAACTTGAACATTAAAACACATAGAATCACTCTACATGCCACACCAACCACCCTAAAATCAAAATTCATGAGCTAACTAAGTTTATCACACTCAGTTAACTATTAAAAGTGTTTATCAGATAACATTACATTTTATTGTCCAATTTAATTAAGGGATAATTAAATTTGACACATTTCCAATTTATTAAATAAATTGAAATGCACACTAATGTATCGCTAGGACCCATCACTAAATGACTTGTGGTCCCACACTAGTGTGTGTGCTGCCATGTTGTTTCTGGATGCCAAATTCACTATTTCTTGTTGCAAACTTCAACACTCCCTCTCAACAAGAAAGGAATCAATCTGTCCCGATCCGGTACCTTGGAATGCCCTTGCATGCACACATGCACCTCTTGCATGCGACAAGCAACTCTTGCATGTGACATGCAACTCTTTCATGCAACACTTCTCTAGTGTTGTTTGCACATGCAACTTTTGCAAGCAATAATTCTCTGGTGTTGTTTGCACATGCAACTCTTGCATGCAACACTTCTTAAACTGAATAGCCTCCAAACAACTAAATCAGTATAATGCATCTTTCATCATAGTATTTTGACTGCTACTAGCTACTGCACATGTCTATTGGACTCTATGCGTTGTTGACATCTACATCCATGCACTCTGCACTGCTTCTAACTCTGATCTGCGCTCCAATATCTGACACCTGTCACTCTGATTTCTGTCTTCTTAACATCTGACTGCATCAATCTAACTAATACTTCCTGCTACTAATGTACTATGGACTCCTCGTAGCCAGGTTCGATCCATGAGACACACCATCTCAATGAACCACACCCAAATTTCCTCTTGGGATTAATTTTTCACATCAACCCACCTCACACCTGGAGGTATAGCTGCATGTACTCCCTCTGCCCATCTAGCTCAAAATTTCCCCCTCCTGGAGGTCTCTTCTTGAGTGGTTTTTGCCACTCCATGATCCTCATCTTGTGGCTACTCCACATCTTGAGGTTCATCCTTTGAAACCAAGAGTTCCTCATCTGCATGCAAATCAAGCTCCCTCTCAAGGGACAATCACATGGATTTCTCACACTTCCCCATGGTACATCCCTTGCATGTTTCTATCTATGCAAGAGTACCCTTTGGAAGCCCCACTGAAATCTGTCGCATGACCTTCAAAGCTACATGGTGTAGATGGCCCAATCTCTTGTGCCATAACTCACCCTCATCACGACTCACCACTTTATCTGCCTTACCCATCAATGTTGCATGACCATATACATCAAGTTTATAGAGATTCTTCACATGAATACCAATCTTCTTGGTTTGTCTTATGGCTTTGTGTCAAAGGAAAGCTTTCCCTTCACTGAAAACCACATCATAACCTCTATCCTCCAACATTGTGACTGAAACTAAATTCTTTTTCAAGCCTAGTACATGTATTACATCTTTTAATAAAAATGGTTTACCTGACTATCTCTGGAAAGTCACTGTACCAATCCCGGTAGTGCTATACCTTCAGTCATCACCCATTTTGATATGCATCTAGAGGTCCTTCTCCTCCAAGCTACTAAAAAGTTCTTTGTCTCCCGTCATGTGTAAATATGCACCACTATCCAAGTACCACCCTGATCCCATCACACTTGACACCATGCATGTGATAAGCGAGAAGTACAACTCAAATTACGAGGCCAAAGACTCACCAGCTGCAAATCCTGAAGCCTTCTTGTTCTTCTTCTTTTGTGGACAATTAGTGGCATAATGTTCATGCTCGTGATAGTGAAAACGCTTCACTCCGGACATGTCATGCTCCTTGCCTTCTTTGTCTGTCTCAGATTTGGAATAGGATTTATTTCATTTCCCCTTCTTCATCTTACCAGCCAAAGCGCAATTTTCTTCATCATCTGTCTTAGATGAAGATCCATCCCTAGTATTCTGCCTGAATTATTCTTGCACCAAACCCGACCAAAATCGCTCCCAATCTGGAAACTTCTCGCTCCCATTGACAGAGGCCTGATAACTATGCCAACTCTTGGGAAGGCCTAGAAAAACTAGCCTCACCAAGTCATCATTTGCGACAATAATTACGACACTCCTAAGCTCATCTCGACATTGGACAAACTTGGTTAAATATTTCGGAATAGTGTTGTCTTTCTCCATTTTGATTTTCCCTAGTTTGTCCTTCAGTACCAATTTTCTATGATCACTGGTACTCTAAAATAGATCTGTTAAATCCTTCCACATTGGATATGGAGTCGCTTTACGATGGATATGGAGTCGCTTTTCCATCTGATTTAATTCACTTGACCTCTCACTAGTGCAACAAACAGTTACAACTAGTTCAACTGACTTTAACTCACTTAACCGAGTTAATTGATTTCTCATGCATTAAACTCATGCACTTAACTGAAAATTGAACTCTAAAACATGTAGAATCACTCTGCATGCCTCACCAACCACCCTCAACTTGAAATTCATGAGTTAACTGAGTTTATCACACTTAGTTAACTATTACAAGTGTTTATTTGATAATATTACATTTTATTGTCCAATTTAATTAAGGGATAATTAAATTTGACACATTTCCAATTTATTAAATAAATTGAATTGCACATTAATGTATCGCTAAGACCCATCTCTATACAACC
The DNA here is from genome assembly GCA_034641835.2 of Pinus albicaulis. Classification (NCBI taxonomy): domain Eukaryota; kingdom Viridiplantae; phylum Streptophyta; class Pinopsida; order Pinales; family Pinaceae; genus Pinus; species Pinus albicaulis. The sequence continues at coordinate 1,048,408,676 of CM076580.1, forward strand.
TGTGGTCCCACACTAGTGTGTGTTTTGTCATTTTTTATCTAGATGATGATTTCACTGTTTCTTGTTGCAAACTTCGACAACAATAATATCATGGAGCCCCTCTTCTTTATCCAGCCCTGCCGTGAAAACTATTGTGGAGAGAGCAATAATATGCCAGCCTACCATGAGAGGGTTGAGGGAAGAGAGAACCGAAACACCACTTCCTGTAATAATTATTTTAAAGATCACCCCAAAAAAACTAGGCCTGAGAAAACAGATGGGAATTCTAATGAATTCCATTGAACAAATATAATTGAACCTACAATTCAAACACGAGCCCGACAGAGACCAAAGATCTCCTATCGTGGTGAAAATCACACTAGGACAGAGGGGAAATGACCTGATATTCATGCCAAACATTAGAATTGAAACCACCCTACAACGAAGTGAAGGAGTCACCACAGCCAAAGAAGAGAACATTAATTTAGTTCTAGGGAGAATTACGACAATAAGACAACAAAGGGTGAGGATCAAGAGCCATATGTTCACCGAAGAATACCACTTGGACATATTTCAATTAAAGTTTTGGGCCCGACCATGCCATCAGGAGCCTTCCGATGAATCATTAATAAATAAGGCCAGGTAAGTAGCAACCATAGATCACCTCCCCTCAATTCTTAAAAAACAATTATTACGATTCATTTATGGGATTGGGAATAAGAATTATTTATAATTGATTTTGAGGATCCCTTGAGACAACATGGAACATATTTTTGATAATTCATCAACACTTGAGTTCATATTTCTATATTTGTGATAAAATTTAATTTTTTCAATGTAGTTTATATCCCGAGGATCAATGGGAAAGATGAGGAGTTTATGGATATTTTTTCTTTGGTGAATTTCCTTATAACCAATAGGGAGTCCCCAAAGGTAGTGATTTGCTTAATTCCTCGATCTAAGTCAAGCCTTAATCCTTCCAAAAGGGAAATAAACTCGATGTGATTGTTTGTGTATTTTCCAAGTCCCCATGCATACTGCAAAACCATTTTTTCGTTAGGGCCAATAATGACCCCTCCCCCTATAGCCTCCCCAACAAATCAATATTTATTATAATATAGTCTTTTCAATATTTATTCAGCAAATGCATGCATAAACATTGCTCTGAAACCGATTTCCATTCTAGAAAAGGAGAAGGATGTGTGTAAAGCAATATGTTTGGAAAAAAAATTGTTCATTCCTTTTTACACTTTTTTATACATTACCCATCCAAACATACAAACTTTTTAGAGCATGAACTACATAATATTAAAAAGTTAATCCAGGCTAATAATGAAATCATTATGCCTCACATTGCACACAATTTGCGTTATGTCGTTAATATAAAAATTAGTAAGTGATAACTAGAATACATGCAATGAGAATGAAGTCCACAATTCATGCAATTTGAATAAATAACAACAAATTATTTATTATATTCAATGTGATTTTGTCTAGGCATGTGATTTTGACTAGAGGTATATGTTATAATTTTTTCTTACTCTAGACTTGAATTCGCATAAGCTCTAAACATATAATGATTTTACTATTACTATGTTACAAATTATTATGATCTCAATAGTACCTGCCATTAATATCTGAAAAAATATTTGTTAATCATAGAATTAAATCTTAATTAGGTTTTTGTGATATCCTTATTACGTATTGATTCACCTAATAAATGATGAAAGAACTGTTTTATAATATCAATAATACGTTCTTCTTTATATGTTTATGACAAATAATCATTATACATGTGTGGACTGCAAAGATGCAGAGTAATCTTTCATTGTGCAAAAGAAATATGCAAATATAAGTGTGCAAAGGAGATCTGTACATCGTTTCAATTTGCTATGAGACATACTGGATGTAGAAAAATGTGCATATACTTGAATTCACTAAGTAAATTCCAAAAAGAGTATTTTATAGTATTGATAGATATGATTTTTTTTATATATGTGCATCCAACAATCATTACACAATGCATGAAAGCAAATGCTTTTAAGCACTTGTGCCATAACATGATTTCCTATCAATTTTCTGAATATATATCAATATTACTGCTAAGCATTAATTAATTCTTCAATGCTAAGTGTGAACTCATTTGCAACGTAATCAATATCCGTCACTCCAAGTTTTCGCATCTTCACAAAAATTTCTATCTTGACATAGTTTTGGCATATAGGGCTGCGTTGCACACTTTTCCTTTCTCACATGCTCTAGTACTAAATGCTTTCAACAATTTCTACATTATTAGTGATCATTAGAATGATTGCATAATATAATATGATATAGACACAAATTTTCTTCCACACTAATTCCACGATTAATAAAGAGACATAGCCTTAATAACATGTTATATTTAGTATTAAAAAAAATCGAGCTTGGCTGTGCGCTGCGCTACTAGGTCAAGCGCGTCCCTCTGCGATCCTGAGCAGCGAGGCTGCTCTCTGCGGCGGCCTGCCTAAGGCTCCGCTCCCATGGAGGCACAGGGCTCACCCAAGGAGCCTCCTCCGCCGCCCTCTTCCTCTGTTGTAGATTCGTTCAATCAGCTTCTGGCTGGATTGCCCCAGAAGAAAAAAAATGAAGCAGCTAAATTTGTAAAGAAGCTAGAAGATATTCCTGAGATCTCTTTGCCTCCAAAGACCCCCATCCAAGTAGCTTTGTCTCTGGCTGATCGTGCCCTCATTGGCCAATTCACGGGTCTTTGGCCATCTCCGAAATTTACCGAGTAATGGGTTAATAAGAACTGGGCTCCTCTGATCAAGCAAAGTGTCACATCTTATTTTCTTGGGCGAGGGATCTTCCTCTTTGAATTCTCATCCAAAGAAGATAAAGACCTGATTTTCCAAAATGGGCCCTATTTCATGGGCCCTCAAGGTCTATATTTGAATAAATGGACACCGAATTTCGATCTGGCAGTAGATGTTCCCACGGCAGTTCCGGTGTGGGTTCGGCTCCCAAATCTCCCAGTCCATTGCTGGAACTGGGATTCCTTGAAGCACATCAGCAATGCCCTTGGGAAATTCATAGATCGGGCAAACAACAAGGACCAGTACGACTGTGCTAGAATCTACGTAGAAGTAGATCTAGAGGTGGGTCTCCCAGAGGCAATCAAAATCAATGTCGGCAGTTGGTCTCATGTGCAGAAACTAGACTACGAGCAGCTGCCATTTAAATGCAGGAAATGTCATGTTCACGGCCACTTTGCTAGAAGATGTCTGTCCAATGCTGAGCCAGAGAAAGGAAATGAAGAGGGTTGGAACCAAGTTAAGTTTCCAAATACCTCTCACAAAGTTCAAAAACCTGGAGGCCTCAATGGTAAAGGCCCTCTTCAGGTCAATGCTCAAAGACCCCCTCCCAAAAAGGCACAAGAAAATAAATTCGACCCTCTAAGCCAACAAACAGAGGCAACTCAGAAGATCAAGATCCAAAAGCCAGTCTCACCAAGCAAAGGCACCCCCTCTTCCTCTCTTAAAGGAACAAGGGCTACAGAAAGCTCCAAAGGCATTCCTTTAGAAGTTGAGGAAGAAGAACAGGAATCGGAAGAGTCAGAGGAGGAAGGAGAAATAGGAGAGTCTCAAGCCTCGGTAAGGAGATCTACAAGAGGCTACAAGACTAACAGGGAAAAAATAGAGCAGGAAACATACAAAGAAAAGCTTCAGGGTAGCCAACCAACTCTGGAGAAGCTGCTAGCCTCAAAGCTAAAGACGGTGAAAAATCAGCCCCAAGGCTCCAAGGGAGCCCATCAGAAACATAAATAATGAAGGTCATATCCTGGAACTATAGAGGTATGGGGAGTAAAACCAAGGAAGAATCCATTAGAAGTTTAATAAGAATAGAATCTCTAGACATACTTCTCGTCCAGGAGACCAAGCTGGAAGACGTAGTCTTTCTGCATGCAATCAAGAAAATTTGGAACAAAAGTGAAGCAAGAGCAATCTCTGCCCGGGGAGCCTCGGGAGGACTAGGCACCATATGGAATGCCAGTAAATTTTCAGTTATCTATGAGGCTAGCAATATTCATTGGTTGCTGCTTCAAATGCAGCATCTAGTCACCAAAGAAATTTTCTGTCTTTTCAATGTATACTCCCCAGTCAATGTTGGGGAAAAAAAGGACTATTGGGACTCTATAAGGCAACAAGCAGATCTAGCAAACTTGGAAAACATAATCATTGCTGGAGATCTCAATCTCACTCTTCATTCGTTTGAAAAAAGAGGAGGCAGCGTAGTTCGAGATCCAGCAAGGGAATGGGTGGAGGATATTATGCAGGACTGGGACCTGCTTGACATCAAACCTTCCTCTGGTAAGTATTCTTGGTCTAACAAAAGAACTGGTCCAGGCCATATTGTTGCCAGACTAGATATATTTTTCATTCAAAGTTATTTCCTGTTACTAGGACTAGAACCTAGAATGCATATTCTCACTAACAGCACCTCGGATCATAAGCCCATCAAGCTAGATCTCATGTCCCATCTAGATCTGGGTCCTATTCCTTTCATATTTAGTCCTCTCTGGGTCAAGGAGCCAGATTTCTTGCAATTAGTCAAGGATTGTTGGAAACAGCCAGTCAAAGGATCCCCCTTCTTTGTCTGGGAGGAAAAGCTCAGAAGGGTGAAAGGGGTACTAAAATGATGGGCCAAAACATTGCCCAACCCAGCTACAGAAAGAAAAATCATTATAATATCTCTAGCCTCTCATCAACTTCAAGTGGAGGATGTCATCACTACTGAGGAGATCTTAGACAAAGAGGCTCACCTTCAGCAGAGTTTTCATAAGGCCTGTTTATCTGAAGAAGAATATTGGAGATTAAAATCTCGAAAACTTTGGCTCAAAGCAGGGGACAGGAACTCTTCTTTCTTCCACAAACAAGCCTAGGCCAGGAAATGCTTCAACACCATATCCGAGATCAAGGAGGAGAATGTCATCCACAAGGACTTTGAGGACATCAAGAAAGCAACCTTCTCTCACTTTCAAAACTTGTATAGTGAGGACACGGATCTGGATCAATATTCAGATCTGTTAGATATTGTTCCACCTTCAATCTCTCCCAGAATGAATGCGCTCCTAGAGGCCAAAGTCTCCAAGAATGAAGTTAAAAATGCCCTTTTTGCCATGGATCCTGATAAGGCCCCTAGACCAGATGGCTTCTCTACCAGGTTCCTCCAAGTCTGTTGGCCGATAGTTGAAAAGGATCTGTTCAAAATGGTCCAAAAATCCCAAGATTGTCAGAAAATCGGGGGCAACACAAATTCAGCATTTTTAGCCCTCATCCCTAAGGAGAAAGGTGCCAACAACTTTAACAGATTTCGCTCGATCTCCTTGTGTAATATAGGGTACAAGCTAATCACCAAAGTGATTGCAAATAGACTGAAGCTCATTCTTCCCAAAATCATTCTAGAGAATCAAGGAGGCTTCATCCAAGGCAGGAAAATTGTGGACAACTTCACCCTAGTCCAAGAGGCAATTCACTCAAGCTTACATCGAAATGAACAAGGTATGGTTATCAAACTCGATTTAGAAAATGCATTTGATTGAGTAACACATAGCTTTCTGTTAAATGTCTTGAGCAAGTTTGGTTTTGGTGTAAATTTCATAAATTGGATCCGGGCTTGCATCTCGGAGCCCTGGATTGCACCTCTAGTGAATGGCAGAGCCACAGATTTTTTTAAAGCTTCGAGAGGTCTTAGGCAGGGGTGCCCACTCTCCCCTCTGCTCTTTGTCATCCAAGCCTCAGTTCTCAGCTTTCTGTTAGATAAAAAGATGCAAGATCAAGATATTAATGGACTTTGTATAGCAAGAGGGGTCAAAAACATAAACCATGCCCTCTTCGCTGATGATACCCTGTTATTGGGGGCTGCCACTCTATCCTGAGCCACCAAATTCAAAGCAGTGTTGGATGATTTTTGTGAGGCCCCAGGCAGTGTCTTAAATAAGAACAAATGTCACATTTACAGCTAGAACACATCGCCCAGATTTCTCTCTGCTATTGCTAGATGTCTGGGCTTTGCAGCCTCCTCTTCTTGGACCTCTTTTAAATATTTGGGCCTTCGTGTATTCCATAAAATATCTATAAGTAAATACTGGCTTCCACAACTTGAGAAATTTAAGAGCAAGATCCAAGCCTGGGATTACTCCTGGCTCAACATTGCTGGTAAATCAGTTCTAATAAAATTTGTGCTCACCAGTCTTCCTCTATTTCATTTTGTTGTTCTTCTTGCTCCGGTAAGTATTCTTAAAAAAATGGAGGAGTATATTCGGAGATTCTTTTGGAAGGGAGGCAAAAAGAATGAAAACAAACTGCCTCTAGTCAGTTGGGAGACCATCTCCAAGCCTTTGTGGGAGGGCGGATTGAACTTTAAAAATCTCTGTCATCAGAACATCGCTATGGGAGCGAAGTTAATATGGAATATTATTGTGCCCAAGCCAGGCTGGGCTCAACTGGCTCTCTGGAAAAAATATTTCAGAGGTCCACGCACCAGTTGTTTAGACAAATTGATCCAACTGCCCAACTCGTCTTTTCTCAAGCTTTATGATAAAGCTTCTCCTCTTATCAAATCACACTCCTTTTGGATCCTAGGAAACGGGAGAAAGATAAATATATGGACTGATAAAATTTTGAATGCTGATCCAATAGAAGATAGAGGCTCCATCAAAGCGCTGCGTTTCTGGATGGAAGGAGTTGGGATGCACACGCTATGGGATATTTCTCTGTGGAACGATTCAGATTGGGCAGGCTGGAAACGTATTGATGTGCCAACACACCTGCATCATGAATGGCGTACACTGCTGGACCTCCTCCATGGTATGGCACCTATCCACATCAGCAAAAGAGATACGAAAGGCTGGGGACAGAAGGCTAGAGGGTATGATGTCTCATTGGGATACGATAATCTGAGGGAGAGGCCCTACGTTCCCCCAGACCCAGCACCATGGCAAGGCATTTGGCGTTGCCCATCATGAGCTAAAGTGGATTACTTCACTTGGCTTCTTTGCCATTGCAAAATTCTCACGCATGAAAATCTGTAGAGGAAAGGGTTCCACGGTCCCTCCAAATGTTCATTGTGTAAAGAAAATTCAGAGAGTGTTGCCCATCTAATGCTAGAATGCAGATTTTCTCTGCAGATATGATTCACATTCCTTCACAAGCTAAATTCCAACATTACGCTCCCAAGTTCCACTGCTGAGTTATTTTTTAAGTGGGCGAACAGGTATCCCGGTTCTCCTCCAAAAAATCAGATAATCAAAGCTGTCTGGTCTATCCTCCCAAAGGTAATATGTTGGCAGATTTGGCTTGAACGGAATAGAAGAATCTTCAGAAACATTGAGTAGAACCACAAGGCATTAGAAATCAAGATCAAATGCCATCTAAAAGAGTGTTTGATTGACTTAAAAGATGACTCTAATCTCAGTCAACAAGACATAGCTTGGGGCTCTTTCCTTGATCTGCATTTTCAAAAAGAAGTAAGGAATGTCCCTCCTCCCAAAGCCTAGCAAATAAGAGAATCTGAAACAGACTTTCAAGACTAGATTATAACACAATCAAGACACTCTCTTTTTTTTTATGGGGCAGCAAAGGGCAATCCGAGCAAAGCTGCTGCAGGTGGTGTTATTTTAAATCCAAATGGAAAAAAAAATCATTCCTTTGCCTGGGGGCTAGGCCACTTAACCAGCATTCAAGCTGAGGCTTTGGCTCTCTTTCAAGGACTCAAGATTCTCAAATATTTAAACACAAGTGAAGCAAATGTATTTGACGATTCCCAGATCATCATAAATGCAACTGTGTCCAACTCTCCGGCTTTGGACTTAAAACTCACAAGGCTATTAGTCAGAATTAAGGGCTTGGAAAACACTTTTCAGAAGCTGAATTTCTACCATGTGCTGAGAACTAACAATAAAGAGGCGGACAATGAAGCCAATAAAGCTGCCCTCCTCTTTGTTGGGATCAAGATGAAAGACGAAGAAGAATCATGGGAACCCATTCCATAAGCTAAATTGTTGTCATGTTTTACTATTTACTCTTAAGTCAATTTGTATGTATCTTCAAATTGGGAAAAATATCTGAAATCGAATCCATAGTAACATCACTAAGGAGAAGAATTCCAAGCATTAGCTCCACACTCATCCTTAGTGGTGAGGTGCAACAAGCTATAGTCCTTCTCAATGTAATCAGAATTTTGGCATTTAGGCCAAGTTTGAAATAATATTCCATAACTGTTACTGTAAAAAAAAAAAAAAAAAACATGCTATATTTAGTGCATTTGATAATGTAAAGAGCCTTATAATCATTTAAAAACTAGTATGTAAGGTGTGCGAGAAACCTGCGCGAAGGGAGAATGCATGTGGAAGTACGGAACATTGTTGCAGAACGATATGGAACACGTAGATACAAATTATTTAGTATTGAAATATTAGCAATATTATATTATAATAATCATGCAAGAGAATTGTGTGGACAAAGAATGCATACGGAAGTGCGGAACATTGTCGTACACTAGTATTTGTTATTAACAAATTTCATCTATTGTTGGACAATTCATTGTGCAAATAGTTTTGAGTGGAGAGATTTCATTGTGTGGAGCACTTTCATTGCGCAGAGAGATTTCATTGTGCAAAGAGATTTCATTGTGCAAAGTTTTCTCTACACTCCACACAACCTTTAATCAACTAATTAGTCGTATTGATAATATGGAGATATGGATTAAGTAGTATTAAAACATTCCCAATAATATATAATAATAATGATGCAGAAGAACTATGCGGGTAGAGAATGCATGCCAAAGTGCAGAACGTTGCAAAGATATTAATTTTTTAATATTAAAATATTACCAATACTATATAATAATAATGATGCCAGTGTGGGAGTGCAGAGAAATCACTATTCTCCAAACTCGCATCAAAGTCAAAGTTTCTAAAAAATGCCTAAAATTCCTATTTTCCCATAAATTCAAATATAATTTTTTTATTTTCCTAGAAATATTATTTCTAATTTTCAATTTGCTGAATGAGCGCTGATGGAACATAATTCCCCTGGTGGAGGGAATTTTATTTTTGATATTTGTCAGTGCTTAACAAATAATTTTAAAATAAAAAAGGTTAATTTTGTGAATGTCCATTCCATCGGTGAGTGTTGTGACACTAACACTGAAATTTTCATGCTACTGCTCTACCCAATGATTCCAGAACTGTAGTTTCATGTCCTTTACATAACTGTGCTGAGAGTTTTCATTGTGCGAAGAGTTTTCATTGTGTGGATAAATTTGTGCCGAAATCTTTCATTATGCGAAGAGTTTTGTGTGAGAAATTTCATTCTGCGGAGTTTTCTTTGCACTCTGCATAACCTTAAATCAATTAATTAGCGGTATTCATAATACAAATATATGGACTATTTAGTATTAACATATTACAAATATATAATAATAATGATGTGGAAGAACCATGTGGAGAGAGAATGCATGTGGAAGTGAAAAACATCGCAAAGATACATATTATTTAGTTTTAAAATATTACCAATATTATATAATAATAATGATGTGAGAGAAAAGTGTTGATCCAGGTGGATATCGGTGGCCACCCATATATTCCACCTGGACCTCCATTCGGTTTCATCAGTTTCTTTTTTTATAATAAAATTTACTATTTTTAGCAATTTTTCGAATCCTGAACTTTCAGAGTTGTTTAGACCCCACGCCTATTTTATTACTTAGAGAGATATTTCTAAAGAGGTATCATATGCTTCAAACAAATATCATATGGCCAAGTTACGACCCTGGGAAGTTGGATACCCAACTAACCCCAAAGGGGCCCACAAACTCTTGACGTTCTATCTCCTAGGGTTATGTTTTTGGTTGTTTAGGGTTTCCGTTTGATGTTAAATAATAAAAAGGACCTTGAGCCTCATTGTAACACATTTCAGAGGCATGTAGTTGCCACATCTCTTCTCATAGATAAGTTACCATCGCCCGAGCTACTTATTTCCATTATGTATGTAAGCATATTACAATTCTTTGATATTAATGAAATGAGAATTTATTTTTGCTACATCGAGTCTGTGTTTATGTTTATATATGTATTCTGTTGCATTCCTGCATAGGTCTGAATCAGTGGTATTAGAGCGGTCTACTCTTTCTCTATTTTTCGTTGCATGTCCCCAACGAGGTTGGGGTATAAGGAGTTAGGGCTCGAACTGGTTGACCTTTGTAAGACCAGCCTCACAAACCTTGACGACCTTCCCTGGTGGAAGAAAATAAAGATGAGGGAGCAAGCGATCCTTTCAAATATTGATTGAAGAATCCCTTAAGCAACAAAGGAACGGGATGATGGACAAATTCACCTAGATCCTTCGGTGGATTCCCACATGCGACACATATTCATCTGACAACCACTCTGGAGGTGCCACTCCCTGAAAGGTACAAGCTAAATTTGACATTCCCATATTTGAAGGCTAGATAGATGCAGATGTCGTAGATAGATGGTTAAATCTGTTGGAAGGATATTTTTTGGTTCATGATTTTTCCAATCAAGAAAATATTACTTTTGCACTCCTCAAAGCCACCCTCAACTGGTGGGAAACCTTCTATGAACAAAGGGATGAGAGAGAACCCTTACTTTTTTCATACGTACCCACTTGGACTTCATTCTGAGACACCATCAAGGAACAATATTACCCCATGGGAAGCTATGAGGACAAGTACATGCAATGGATGACATTGTGGTAGCAAAGGGATCAAGATGTGCATGAACTAACAAATCTTTTCCATACCCTGCACACAAAGTTTGGTATCAAAGATTCAAAAAACCATCTAGTGCTCAAGTACCACAGTTTCTTGCACAAATACATTTAGGAGGAAATGGAGCTCCTATACATCTCCTCTTGGTGCAACATACCACTATGTTTTCAATATTGAGCGGAAATTCAAGCATAAGAAGGGAGACTTTGGATCTACGAACCCAAAGAAGAGCAAAGGTGCCCCCAAGCCACAAATCAAAGGGCATGGTTAGGCCGCAACCCCCTAGGACAACTCTTCGAATCTTCAATCCAAGAATAACGGGAAGGCGAAGAAGGACACTGAAAAGTGTTGCGAGTTCCATAATACTCCCACTCACAACATAAACGAATGTCACACAAATTAGGTGTTGGTGGACGAGCTAAAAGACTCAAAGATAGATGCATGCTCTGATTCTGAGCCAGAATCTGACAAGGGAACTAACAAGGGAAATCCTATCATTGAAGTATAACTCACTGCAATAGTAGCCACCACCAAGCTCCAAAAGGTGGAACCTGAGGATCTAGAGGAGGGGGAGCACCTCTTCCACTCACAAATGTGGGTAAAGGATTCGTTGGTGCAGTTCATCATTGACAGTGGGAGCCATAAGAAATTGATATTAGCTAAGGTCATTAAGAGATTGAAGTTGTTGACAATGCTGCACCCACTACCGTACACCATCGGGTGGCTCCACCAAGGATGAGACATCCATGTCAGCCAGTAGTATTTCTTGCCTTATATCATCAATCCCTTTGTAGATGAGGTATTGTGCGATGTTGCCCCTCTTTAAGTTAGTGATTTTTATTAGGTTAGCCATACCTATGGAAACATCATGTTGTATATGAATCCCAAACTTATTCTATTCTTATTACTTTGGGTCATAAGTTGAACATGATACCATAGGTAACACCACCCATCACCTTTTCTTTGATCTCTGCTAAACAATGCAGTAAGATCATTTTCGAGACTGGGAAATTTGTCTTCCTTATGATTCACCCTCAGAATAAGAGGAAGATTGTGGCCACATCCAGATCCTATAGACATGGCTACTATGCACAACAACAATAGATGGACAAGGTCATGGAGGAGTACATGGACATCTTCACCTCGCCCACAGGGGTACCCCTACACTGTCAAGTCAAGCACTCCATCGATATGAACTCGGGTGCACCGCTACATAATGGACTAATCTACTGACACTCTATTATGGAGAATGATGAAATCAATAGGTATATTTAGGAGCTATTGCCGAAAAGGCACACCAGGCCAAGCTCCTCACCCTATGGGAGCCTGATCGTGTTCGTACGAAAGAAGGATGAAACCTAGAGGCTCTGTATTAACTATCAGACACTTAATAAGATCAATGTCTGAAATAGTTATCCAATACCACATATAGATGACCTTTTGGACCAACTCAAGGGGGCCAAATATTTCAGCAAGATTAACTTGAAGTCCAATTACTGCTAGGTACCAATCAAACCCTCCGATGTGTGGAAGACTGCCTTCAAATATAAGGAGGGCCTTTTCGAATAGATGGTCATACATTTTTGGTTGACGAATGCCCACGAAACCTTCGTGAGGCCAATGGATGACATCTTGCGGCCCTTCACCAACTCATTTGTAGTAGTATATTTGGACAACATCCTGATCTTCAGTCAGAGTTGGGAAGATCACGTACACCATATTCGACAGGTTCTCCAAACCCCACAACAACATAAGTTGTGTGCCAATTTGGAGAAATGCACCTTTGGCATGACCCAGGTTCAATATTTGGGGTACATCATTGATGAGAAGGGTGTGCATGTCGGAAAAAACAAGATACAATTTATTCGGGATTGGTTTGCCCTAACCACTCTAACAGAGCTCCGCAACTTTTTGGATCTTGCCAATTTATACTACAGGTTCATGTTGGTTTTCTCTCATATTACTTGGCCTTGGAGTCAAGTCACCAAGGGTGGAGCGAAAGCAAAGTTATTTTGGTGTGAACCCCAACAGAAGAAATTTTCCAATTTGAAGCATCACATATGCTTTGCACCAGTGCTCACATTATGATACCTGCAACAACCATTAAAGATTGAGATAGATTCCTATGACTATCCTATTGGCATAGTTCTTACTCAGTAGGGGAATCTAGTGGCATATCACAGGGAGACACTTTCAGACATAGTCTGAAAGTATCCCACCTATGACAAAGAGATGTATTCCACTGTGCAGCCCTACCAACAATGGAAGCATTACATTTTGGGGAAGGAAATAATCATCCACACAGACCACCGACCTCTGCAATTCATACAAACATAAGGAAAGTTTTCGAAAAATCTCCCTAAAAAATGGTCCACATACATGAAACAGTTCCATTTCTAGTGACCCTCTTACTGCCTTGTTTATTGTGTTTACCTCCATCTTATTCCTTCAACCTGTAAACCCATTTAGTTTTCAATGTTATTTTTTATGCAAGAAACTTGACTAAGTCCCAAGTCTGGTTATGCATCAAGGAGTCCATCTCTTATTCCATGGCTTGCTCCCACTTCTTCCTGGTATTTGTTGGAATTTTTTTTTTAATATTTACTTATTACATTATATGTTTGATATCAACCTCAACCTCTCTTTCAATTCCCTGGATCAAGGAGTTATTCCATTCCTTTGTATCTTTTTCATATGAATGGTCATACTAATGTAAAATTAATCATCTCCACTTTTAATATTTTATATGTGACCCTCTTACTGCCTTGTTTACTGACTTTATCTTTATGTTTTGCAGGTGATGCTTGAGGGGTGTCAGTGTCTTGCAGAGGTTCTAATCCTATGTCCCATTGTTTTGTAGGGGATGATATTTTTTCTTCTTCAACTTCTTCTGCCATATTTGGTGATGCAGTAGTTCTAGATTTTTATGTTTTCTTTGGAGTGACCACATCAATTTCATAACCACTCATAAACAAGAAAGAAATCCAATCTCTGTCTAACCTTCTCAATTCTTCCAACACTAACAGCTTGATTAGACCATGATGAAAAAGAGATGTTGTTGAATTCTTAGTTGAACTGAGAGGGGGGGGGGAGGGGGGAGGGGTGAATCAGTTCAATACATACATGAGCTTTTTAAATTTTCATCAACTTATTTACAGCTTACTTTTGTATTCAACCTTGGTATATGAACTGTCTTAATATGTTGCAGCAAGTATTAAATTAATGTGACATTAAACTTATTATGAGGGCAGTAAACATTAAGCAGATTTGATAAATCATCTCAGCACACAGGCAACGCAGATAGAGACAACAGATATAAGTGGAAACCCATAAAGGGAGAAAAACACATCTTATTATTGTTGTGATGCAAAGGCAAGCTCCAACTCCCTCTCACCACTGTTTTTCTATAGGCACCAACCTACAGGAGGCTCCTACCTCAATTCTGCAAGTTACAACTTGCAAGGAAGCACCAACTCCCTTCAGTTTTCTGCAGGCACCAACCTATAGGAGGCTCCAACCTCAGTCAGCTACAACTGACAGCTATCAAGCTGCAACTTGATAGGGAAGCTCCAACTTCCTCAATTTATCAAACTGAATGTTTGCTGATTTACCTCAGATATCAGATTTGTTCTGTAGCAGCTCTTTCTGCTCCTCTCTTCCTTATCTTCTCTGCCTTGATCTTCTATACTTTTCATTCTCTATCCTTATCCTCTCACTCTCTACACTTGTGCATATCAATGTGATATTATATATAGAGTTCATCATATGACTCTTTACATTCCTCAGGGAATTTGAAGTGAATAGTCTTGACTTTTTGACTTCTGTCTTCTCATTCCTTTATCCAACTCATTTTAAAATTATAATAATATGTACAAATTTCCATGCTACAGTGGGATTTTTATTTTCCTTAGGATACTTGCCTTTGCATCACAAACAATATAAAACAAAAATTATTTACATTTTCAGTTGCACATTTCAATACCACTCAGTTGCTTTTCTGGACTTTCTTCGGCTTTACTGGATTTGTCTCTTCTGCTGCTGTTGAGTGACTGTTCTGTATATTTCTGTTCATCATGCCTGCAAAATTCCCTGTGACTTTTTCAGCTCCTACATTCTTTGTTTACCTCTGTTAGGCCCACATTTTCATCCATGTGTTTATTCACCTGTTCACTGTACTTTTGTGCACCTGCTGCATATATAACTGCTTTTTAATATAACACCTGATTTTAAATCTGGGCAAACTCTCAAGGTTCTAATCTCTTGGGCTGGCACTTTAATCAACTGTGGAGGCTTCTTATACTCACGATTATAAGACCCATAAAATACATAATATTCTCTTGTAATAAACCCAATCAATGTTTTAATACAATTTCGAAGCAATATTACAGCTCACTATATTAAATATCAGCGTAGTATATATATCAGCATATGTATATGTTTCCCACCAAATGTGAGGACCCATGTATTTACTTTAATGTATGCCCATCTCCGAGTCAAACATTAAAAACTATTAATAAACCGTGGCTTTCGTTTAGCGCCCAACGTAAGCATCGTCATGAGTTTTATAACCTTTATATCATCAACCTGTATTACGTTCCCCACTTAAATATATCACTTGATAATGCTCACATCCACAGTCCCGTTTAGCTCTCACTATACCCCGTTCTCCTCTACGTGGTCTTCCTCAACTTCCTTTTGATTTCACACACACAGTCATACGTATGCATTTTATAATTTATCCTCTTCCATATTATTACTATGGAAACCCTTAAATATGTTCAGTCGTCGTCTTATAATAATAACCGACGTTTTTAATAAATTACTATAGGCCTCGGCCCCACCATACAATTGACGGAATCAATCAAATACACACGTCCATACCTTAAGTTAACCTTCACACATCTTCCCAATATGATCACCGTCCGATGGCTTCCCACTAGATCGACGGCTTGTATCGATATCGCACGGGGTCCTCAGTCGAGAGTTAATGCGCGATGGCGCGCACTGAGAGTGGTTTTGCCAACTTGCTCTGGGACACGCATCGTCTGTCCTGTGGAATCGCTCCCAACTCTTCAAATACCGCCCACCGTGTAAAGGTGGTGCGATGAAAACCATAAACCGCTGTCACTGTTCATCTGGTCATGGTTCCACCCTTTTGGCTCGGGGTTCCGCCTAACTTCGTGTTCCGCTACCGGGTTCCGTCTTCCGAGTTTCACTTAGTACAGGGTTCCGCTCCCTTTTGGCTCAAGGTTCTGTCTCGCTTATATATATGAATTCCGCTCTTCACCTTCAATGAAACTTGCTTCTGTCCATACACAGAAATTACCTCGATTCTTCTGGGCTACCACCATATGACTCGGCTCAAGGTTCCATCAATTTATATTCTAACCCTTTAGTTCATCGATGTTTCAACATGACTCCTTCGCATACCATAACGCGCTGCTTCATCAGGTTATACATTCCCCATTGCTTATTGTATCGTGGCAACCCGATATCTTATACAGATTCACAAATCTACCCCTTCCACAGAGCTTACGATGTTTACAAACCATGAGTGACAAATTCACGTTTCCACAATAAATTCAAGCAGTCTACATAGGCATAATTGTCCACAGAGACTCAAATATCCTTCCTACTGAATTCAGTCAAGAATATACATATAATTCACAGAGAATTTAGAAGCAATCCCTCATCATTATATACAAATGTAACCACTTACAAGAACATTCACTTATTCTATTCGATGGCCTTTTTCTCCTACTCTGTCTCTGGACTCTGCTAATTTTCTTTTCTCTTTTCCTAGTTACTGTTTCAAATGCTCCTCCTTTGCCAATTCCTTTGCCATCAATGACAACATTTCCAACAGTCTCCCCCTTTGGCATTGATGGCAATACTCTTCCTCTGTTTGCCTTACAGAAGTCGCTTCCTCCCCCTTTGACATCAATGGCAAAGGGTTTCTCATTTCCTAGTTTGCTTTCTGCATTTCCTCTTTCTGAGATCTTCTGACTTTGTACCCTGCTGCTCCAAACTTTGGATTAAATCTAAAATTCTGACCCTGTAGCCTTTTCTTTAACTCTTTTATGCTGGGTGTATTCTTTCCATAATCCTTTGACCCTGAGGACCTGTTTCATGCTTGCCTTGCTGGCTGATCTCCCCCTGGAATGATATTTTTGTTTCTGTTCTCCCCCTAAAACTATGCTTTCTCTTTATATCAGAGAGTAGCACCTACAGATACTACCCCTAGTCTATCTCTCAAATATTCAAATGGTTCTCTAGCAAGAGGTTTGGTAAATATATTTGTTGTTTGTTATTTTGTTGGCACATACTCTAGCTTTACTATCTTCTGAGCCACTTGTTCTCGGAGAAAATGATACTTGATTGGGATATGCTTAGTTTTTTAGTGAAGCACAGGATTTTTAGATATACTTATAGCACTTGTATTATCACATTTGATTGAGATAGGTTCATCAATGCTTACCTTCATGTCTTGGAGGGTTTGCTTCATCCACATGACTTGTGTACAACATGCTGCTGCTGCTATATATTCTGCTTCTGTTGTAGACAGAGAGATAGATGTTTGTTTCTTGCTTAACCATGCCACCAGACTTTCTCCTAGATAGAATGCACCTCCACTTGTACTTTTCCTATCATCCACACAGCTGGCCCAATCTGCATCTGTGTATGCTGTCAAAGTGAAGTTTTTGCCTTTAGGATACCAAAGCCCATATAGTGCTGTTCCTTGTAGATATCTGAATATTCTTTTCACTGCAAGAAGGTGATTTTGTTTAGGTGCTGCTTGATATCTAGCCACTAGTCCTACTGCTAGCATGATGTCTGGTCTTGATGCTGTCAGATACAACAGACTTCCTATCATGGATCTGTAGAGTTTTTGATCTATATCAGCAGATCCATCATCAGCACACAGCTTACATCCCGTGATCATGGGAGTTGACACAGGTTTGCAGTCCTCCATTTTGAACTTTTTCAACATTTATTTTAAGTATTTTTCCTGTGAGATGAATGTACCTGTGTTCTTTTGCTGAATTTGAAGTCCTAAGTAGAAACTGAGCTCTCCAATCATAGACATCTCAAACTCTGTTTTTATCTCATCAACAAATCCTTTTGCTAGTTCTTCTCCATTGCTTCCAAACATAATGTCATCAACATATACTACAACAATCAGGAGTTCATTTTCATGGGCTTTTATGTACAGATTGTTGTCTACTCCACCTCTCTTAAACCCTTGTTTTTGAAAATATTTATCCAGTCTTAAGTACCAAGCACGAGGAGCCTATTTCAGTCCATATAGAGCCTTTTTTAGCCTACACACATAGTCTTCTTTGTCTGTTAAAGAGAAACCTTCTGGTTGTTCCATGTAGACTTCTTCTTCTAGATCTCCATTCAAAAATGCAGTTTTCACATCCATTTGATATACCTTGAAGTCTTGGTGGCATGCAAAGTCCAGAAACATTCTGATGGCTTCCATTCTTGCTACAGGAGAAAATGTTTCATCATAATCAAGTCCTTCGATTTGTGAATATCCTTTGCAAACTAGTCTGGATTTATTCCTGATTACCTGTCCTTTCTCATTCATTTTATTCTTGAATACCCATTTTGAGCCAATGATATTTTTCTCAATTGGTCTAGGAACTAGTTCCCAGGTATTGTTCTTCTCAATTTGGTCCAATTCTTCATTCATTGCCTTTACCCAATACTTGTCCTTGCTGGCTTCTTCAAATCTCTTTGGCTCTATCTGTGATAACATGGCTATGTATACCTCTTCTATCTATTTTGTTAGCTGCCTTCTTGTCTGGACCCCTGCTTTCTTATCTCCAATGATCTGATCTTCAGGATGGTTCTTCTGAGTATATCTTGAGGGAGCTTTCGAGCTCATCTCTGCATCTTCTGTAGTCTGTCTTGTTTCATCATCATCTTGGTTTTCTTCTTCATGATTGTCTGATGGAATGCAACAGTCTGTATCTCGTGTATTGTTTGGAAGTTCTTCATCAAATCTCACATCAATACTTTCTACTATTTTTCGAAGAGTCTTGTTGTAGCACCTGTACCCTTTACTTTTGGAAGCATATCCTAGAAAAATCCCTTCATCTACTCTTGCATCAAATTTCCCAAGATTTTCATCATTATTCTTTATATAACACTTGCTTCCAAAAATTCTAAAATGTTTGATTGAAGCTGGTTTTCCATGCCATAGTTCATAGGGAGTCTTGTCACTGCTTGGCCTTAAGTGAGCTTTATTAAGGATGTGCACTGTTGTGTGTACCGCTTCTGCCCAGAAGGTTTGAGGAATATTATTCTCTTGCATCATAGCTCTGGAAATTTTTTGAACATATATGTTTTTTCTCTCTGCTACTCCATTCTGCTGAGGTGTCCATGCAATAGTAAATTATTGTTTTATGCCATATTCATTGCATAGATCTGCAAAGTTATAATCTATGAATTCACCTCCTCTATCCGATCTAATGCATTTTATCTTGCATCCTCTCTGATTTTCTGCTAATGCTTTGAATATTCTGAATTTGTCCAGAGCTTCTGATTTATTCTTGAGAAAAGCAACCCATGTCATTCTGGGGAAATCATCTATTATCAGCATAAAGTAGGATTCTCCACTTGGTGTTTTAGTTCTTGCAGGTCCACACAGATCCATGTGCACAAGCTGGAGTGGTCTTCTTGTTGATAACTCATATTTGGCCTTAAAGGATGTGCGGGTCTGTTTACCCAATTGACAAGATTTGCATATGGTATTAGAAGGCCTTTTTATTTCTGGCATGTCTCTGACCGCTTTCTTCTTGCTCAGTCTGATGATATGATTGAAGCTGAGATGTCCCAATCTCCTATGCCATAACCATGACTCCTCAATTTTTCTAAGATGGCATGCTTCATCTTCCTCTTTCACGATGTAAACATTGCTCTCTGTTCGAACACCTTTGAGCAGAGTCTTACCTGTGGTGCTTGATCTGACTTCACAGTCTTGTGCTTTGAAAAGAACTTCGCAGCCTTTATCACACATTTGACTGACACTCAACAAATTTGCTTTCAGCCCATCTACAAATAGTACATCTTGGGCCTTACCTCTGCCATTATCTAAGCTGACTGAGCCCTTTCCCTTGATTTTTCCTGATTTATCATTGCCAAAAGTAACATTACCAATTTTCTTTTCATCAAAAGTTATAAATTTTCTCCTGTCTCCAGTCATATGTTTTGAGCAACCACTATCTAGATACCATTGGCTTTTCAAATCTTGAGCAGTTAGAACCAGGTCACACTTATTCTCCTTCTTTTTCCACTAGAGGCACCCTTTTGTTTGGTATCTTTTGTGAGATGATGAATCACATCCTTTCAGAGGACATTTGGAAGGCATATGTCCAACTTGATTGCATATACAGCATTTGATCATAGTTTTTGCAGAGTTGTGAGTATGAACAAAATTTATTTGATTCATAAACCTCCTTGAGGTGTTGAACATCAATCTTTGTCCATACTTTCTACATTCAATAATTTTATGGCCAAATTCCTTACAATAAAAACAATAACCATAGAAATTATTTGCATACCTGATGTAAGTTTGTTTTCTCCATTTGTTTGTTTGAGACAGTCTCTTCACTGTTTGCATCTTTTGTTGGTTTAAATTACTCCTCCTTGCATGAAAATATGCAGCAATGTGTCCCTGCTTGTGGCAGACATAACAAGTGGCATTCTTCATAGGAGGGAAGAATCTCCTTTGATGGCTTTCAAATTTGACATACTCAGGGGCATATAAATATTTTCCTGTTGTTTGAGTATTTCTTTCATTCTTTGTTATTAGAGGATTTTTCTGGGTTCTGTCTCCTTCCTTACAAGTTTCTTCTTTTGTAGGCACTATTTGAGCTGCTTCATCATCCTTCTTTGATTTTACAAAAATAATCTCTCTGTTTTCCTTTTCTTTGTTTTTACTTGATTCTCCTTCATAGCCTATTCTAGTTTTTATCATAGGCGATCTTTGAGCAACCAGAATTTCATTCAACTTACTAGAGCTTTTTGTTTGAGAAGAGTTTATAACCACTTTCCTTTGAGAATTTTCTAATTTCTTCCTGAGACATACTACTTATTCTTCCAACTTTTCTTGTTCCTAAGTTTTTTCCTTGATTTTCTTAAGTAACATGTCCTCTATCTTCTTGGCTTCTTCAAGCTCTATCTTTAGCTGCATCAGGACTTCTAAATTATGTTCTTCTCATACATACTTGAGGAGAATGTCCTTTTGTTTTCTGCATTTCAGCTTGAGTCTATCAATCTCTTCCAGAGCACTTCTTAGCTCCCCCTCAAGGTCGACTTCACCTTCTTCTTCTTCATCTTCTAGCAGGAGACCTTCAAGTTCTTCTATGGCCATCAATAAGAATTCAGAGGTTCCTTCTTCACTTGAAGGTTCATCTGAGTCTTCAGATGCACTGCTGTTTTGTTGAGCATAAAAGGATTTTCTGCTGAACTTATTTCCTTTCTGCCAGTTTTTTGATGTATTTTTCTCTATTTCTTGAGCCTGATTCCTTACTTTCTTGTGAGGACACTTAGCAGCATAGTGTCCCACTCTTTCACAGTTAAAGCATTTGAAAGGAAGTTTAACTTTGTATTTACCTGAGCCTCTATCCAATTTCTTGACAAAATTTGCCTCTTCTTCATCCGAGTAAGAGCATATATCTTCCTCTTCTTCTTTCCTCTTTTCTGTTTTAAAGGTTGCCTCTCTTGTACTTGGCTTCTTATGTGGGAGCCTCATCTCGTATGCTGTTAAATTTCCAAGTAGTTGGTTCATGGTCAAGGTCTCCCAATCAGTTGTTTCTTCTATTGCAGACACCTTGGGATTAAACCTGGATGGAAGAGATCTTAGAATCTTTTGCACAATTATACTTTCTGGCATGGTTTCTCCAAGAGCTTTCATATTGTTAACAATTTATGCAACTTTTAGGAAGAAACTGTCAATGTCTTCATCATCATTCATTTTTAAGTTCTCAAACTGGGCTCTATAGACTTGAAGTTTGGCAATTTTTACTTTCTTGTCTCCTTCATGGATGTTCTCCAGAGTATCCCACATCTCTTTGGCAGTGTCTTTGTGCATTACTTTGATAAACTCTGCTTCACACAATCCATTCAAGATAGCATTCATGGCTTTTGTGTTAGCTACAAAATCTTGTTTGGATTCTTTCTCTGAGTCAGTTGACTTTGGGGCATATCCTAATTCCACAGCACCCCAAACTTCTATTCCTAGAGACATTATGTATGTCCTCATCCTGATTTTCCAGAAGGCATAATTTACACCTGTTAAGAAAGGGGCTTTATTGGTTGAGCATCCTTCTTTACTAGCCATTCTGAGAACCTAGAATCTCCTTTCAATTGTTAAACTGGTACAAAGGAACCCGCTCTGATACCAATTGTTGAATTCTTAGTTGAACTGAGAGGGGGGGTGAATCAGTTCAATACATACATGAGCTTTTTAAATTTTCATCAGCTTATTTACAGCTTAATTTTGTATTCAACCTTAGTATATGAACAGTCTTAATATGTTGCAGCAAGCATTAAATTAATGTGACATTAAACTTATTATGACAGCATTAAACATTAAGCAGATTTGATAAATCATCTCAGCACACAGGCAACACAGATACAGACAACAGATATAATTGGAAACCCATAAAGGGAGAAAACCACATCTTATTATTGTTGTGATGCAAAGGCAAGCTCCAACTCCCTCTCACCACTGTTTTTCTGCAGGCACCAACCTACAGGAGGCTCCAACCTCAATTCTGCAAGCTATAACTTGCAAGGAAGCACCAACTCCCTTCAATTTTCTACAGGCACCAACCTACAGGAGGCTCCAATCTCAGTTAGCTACAACTGACAGCTATCAAGCTGCAACTTGATAGGGAAGCTCCAACTTCCTCAATTTATCAAACTGAATGTTTGCTGATTTACCTCAGATATCAGCTCTGTTCTGTAGCATCTTTTTCTTCTCCTCTCTTCCTTATCTTCTCTGCCTTGATCTTCTATACTTTTCATTCTCTATCCTTATCCTCTCACACTCTACCCTTGTGCATATCAATGTGATATTATATATAGAGTTCAATATGACTCTTTACATTCGTTAGGGAATTTGAAGTGAATAGTCCTGACTTTTTGACTTCTGTCTTCTCATTCCTTTATCCAAATCATTTTAAAATTATAATAATATGTACAAATTTCCATGCTACAGTGGGATTTTTCTTTTCCTTAGGATACTTGCCTTTGCATCACAAACAATATAAAACACAAATTATTTACATTTTCAGTTGCACATTTCAATACCACTCAGTTCCTTTTCTGGACTTTCTTCGGCTTTACTGGATTTTTCTCTTCTGCTACTGTTGAGTGACTGTTTTGTATATTTCTGTTCATCATGCCTGCAAAATTCCCTGTGACTTTTTCAGTTCCTACATTCTTTGTTTACCTCTGTTAGGCCCACATTTTCATCCCTGTGTTTATTCACCTGTTCACTGTACTTTTGTGCACCTGCTGCATATATAACTGCTTTTTAATATAACAGCTGATTTTAAATCTGGGAAAACTCTCAAGGTTCTAATCTCTTGGGTTGGCACTTTAATCAACTGTGGAGGCTTCTTATACTCACGATTATAAGACCCATAAAATACATAATATGCTCTTGTAATAAACCCAATCAATGTTTTAATACAATTTCGAAGCAATATTATAGCTCACTATATTAAATATCAGCGTAGTATATATATCAGCATATGTATATGTTTCCCACCAAATGTGAAGACCCATGTATTTACTTATCGTATGCCCATCTCCGAGTCAAACATTAAAAACTATTAATAAATTGTGGCTTTTGTTTAGCGCCCAACGTAAGCATGGTCACGGGTTTTATAACCTTTATATCATCAAAATGTATTACGTTCCCCACTTAAATATATCACTTGATAACGCTCACATCCACAGTCCCGTTTAGCTCTCACTATACCCCGTTCTCCTCTACGTGGTCTTCCTCAACTTCCTTTTGATTTCACACACACAGTCATACGTATGTATTTTATAATTTATCCTCTTCCATATTATGACTATGGAAACCATTAAATATGTTCAGTCTTCATCTTATAATAATAATCGACGTTTTTAATAAATTACTATAGGCCTCGACCCCACCATACAATCGACGGAATCAATCAAATACACACGCCCGTACCTTAAGTTAACCTTCATGCATCTTCCCAATATGATCACCATCCGATGGCTTCCCTCCAGATCGACGGCTTGTATCGATATCGCACGAGGTCCTCAGTCGAGAGTTAATGCGCGATGGCGCGTAGTGAGAGTGGTTTTGCCAACTTGCTCTGGGACACGCGTCGTCCGTCGTGTGGAATCGCTCCCAACTCTTCAAATACCGCCCACCGTGTAAAGGTGGTGCGATGAAAACCATAAACCACTGTCACTGTTCATCTAGTCATGGTTTCGCGCTTTTGGCTCAGGGTTCTGCCTAACTTTGCGTTCCGCTACTGGGTTCCGTCTTCCGAGTTCCGCTTAGTACAGGGTTCCGCTCCCTTTTGGCTCAGGGTTCCGTCTCGCTTATATATATGAATTCTGCTCTTCACCTTCAATGAAACTCGCTTCTGTCCATACACAGAAATTGCCTTGATTCTTCTCGGCTACCACCATATGACTCGGCTCAAGGTTCCGTCAATTTATATTCTAACCCTTTGGTTCATCGATGTTTCAACACGACTCCTTCGCATACCAGAACGCGCTGCTTCATCAGGTTATACATTCCCCATTGCTTACTGTATCGTGGCAACCTGATATCTTATACAGATTCCTGAATCTACCCCTTCCACAGAGCTTACGATGTTTACAAAACATGAGTAACAAATTCACGTTTCCACAATAAATTCAAGCAGTCTACATAGGCATAATTTTCCACAGAGACTCAAATATCCTTCCTACTGAATTCAATCAAGAATATACATATAATTCACAGAGAATTTAGAAGCAATCCCTCATCATTATATACAAATGTAACCACTTACAAGAACATTCACTTATTCTCTTCGATGGCCTTTTTCTCCTACTGTCTCTGGACTCTGCTACTTTGCTTTTCTCTTTTCCTAGTTACTATTTTAGATGCTCCTCCTTTGCCAATTCCTTTGCCATCAATGACAACATTTCCAACAGATGTCTCATTTCCTTTTGTCTTTATTTAAACCTTATCTGACATTTTCCCTAAATTTCTGTATAAATAGAAAGGTAACTCAAGTGATCTCTTACCTACAAAATGAAAAAGAAGTCTAAGATGGTATGAGTAGACCATGTGAAATATTCCTTCACTGGCAAAATATCTTTGAATTATCATCATTAGTTTTGCATAATTCTCCTTCATAAAGCTCCTAGGGATAGCATTGGTCAAGTCAATTTCGTTGTGTTTCTGCTTGATAAACTCCTTGCAATCCTGCATTGTGAATTTGGTACCCTTAAACCACTCTTCACCACCTCTAGGGATTCCTGTAGCTAATGATATGCTCTCTGGTGTCACTGTCAGATTCAGAATTCCAACCTTTGATGTTGTTCCTGTGAAGTTGGTGGAAAAATCCTTTGAAACTTGTGAATGAAAACCCTGCAACCTCTGGTAGAATTTCAAGCAGCCAGTCCTTCTGAAAACCTCCATAGCAGTAGGGTCTTCATTGAGTAATTTCAAATCCATGGGCTCATAAATGATCTTATATCTCCATATACTTGATGGTTGTTGAAAACCCGGAGGAGGTGTTTGTAGATCAATTCTTTCTGAAGATAAACCTCTCTTGGTTTTTGAAAACTATCTCCAGCTGTCCAGAATCTGCATTAGAAAAAAATGTATAAAACAGGAAAATTCTGGATCTTGAAAATAGGTCCCAGAGACATCTTCGAATCTCTAAACTGGTAGCACTTGTGAGAAAAGTGAAGGAGGTTATTTTTCCTTGTTCTATGATTGACAATAACCTCTCTCAGTATTTCGAAATTCATATTTTTCATCCATAATATTCTCTTTAAATTTACTTCTCCCACAGTCCAAAAACACAACAAATTCCCTTGAAGCTCCAACAGAAATTCAAGCAACCTGAATTGGTGAATGTTTCAGCAAAGCTAGACTCCACCATGAATAGCTTAATTTCCATGGGCTTCTATCTAGCCACAGAGTCTCCTTTGTATACTTTATCCTTCATGGACATCTCTCTTTATAACCAAGCTTCCCTCTTAAAAATGTGACACATGTAAGGACAAATTGGACAACAAGCTGCTTGGTGTGGTGAAGCAGCTCTCAAACAGTGACAGTGAGATGATTCACATACAATAATGAATGTTGAATGATAAATAGCAGCTTAGAGTAAAGTTTAAAAGGTAATTTTTACAACTCAGAGTTTGATAATAACACATGTGACTATAAAAGACAATAATGATAGCCGTGTAAATGTGACAATAATGTACACGGCTGTGTACATTTGAAACTTACCATAAAGACCTTGAATGGCCTCCACCTTTACTCCTATGATAATAAAATGACACCTCACATAGCTCTGAAAACCCTGGCTGAAAAAATGCATTTTCGTAGCAAAGACAGTTAGGCTTCTAACATATTTGCTACAAAACTATTAGGCAATTTCGTAGCGAAATTTGCAGATTTCCTTTGTAAATCGCTACGAAAATCTGAAAAACTGACTAGTGGAATGTTTTGTGGTAAAAAGGCATGAGAATGACAACTATATGAGATTAGGTTGATTTGACATGATATGACATGGTTTGGGATGGGTTTTAAATTTAGGGTAGACTTCATCAAATGCAAAAAAAAATTAGATATCTCAAAAAATGACTTAGGAGACCACATCAATTTTGGTGAATGAGTTGCTTGACCTTATCAATGAAAGTTGTAAAACTTAATGAGTGATAACAGAACCAAAGATAATATAGTGTGACACATTTGGTTTCTTCCCTGAAAAATCTTCTTCGAGTGTACTCATCCTGAGAATTTGATGAGGATTCTTGTTCTGCACATATATCGTTGTGTTGCATGCTTCAGCCCACAAATGCAACAATAGGCCCTAATCATGCAACATCGCCCGTGTAGCTCCCATAATACTTTTTTTCTTCCTATCAGCCACCCCATTCTATTGTGGGTTATGGGGTGATATTAACTCCTGTCGAATGCCTTCTTTTGCACATACGTTATGTAACTCATTCAAAACATATTCACCATCGTTATCGCTCTTAAGAGCCTTCACTTTCCTTCCAGTGTCTTTCTCAACAAGTGCTTTAAATTCACAAAATTTTGACAATGTCTGGTCTTTTTTTTGCATGAATAATATCCAACACTTATGTGAGAAATCATCCACAAATATAACATAATACCTATGCTTGGACATGGAGGCTGTCGAAAAAGGTCCACACACATCTGAGTGAACGCTTTCAAGGACCACTTGTGCTCTACTATCCTTATCATGAAAGTTGACTTTGGTGTACTTCCCAAGTGTAAACAATTTGCATGTATCTCTTTTCTCTAGTTCACCCTTGGGAAGTCCTCTAGAAATATTTTGCATGGTCTACAAGGCTTTATGGTGCAAATTTCCAAGTCGCATATGCCATAATTCATCGATGTTGCGGCTCTGCACCTTCTCTGCTTTCGTGCTCAAAGAAACACAGTCTTCTACATCCAATTTGTAGATGTTATTAACCCGAAACTCCATCCACTTCACTTTTCCCGTGGTGATGTGATGAAGGAAAACCTTTCCCTTGTTAAATATCACATTGTAGCCATGATCTTCCAACATGGCAACTAAAAATAAATTCTTCTTTCGACCCAGAACATATATGAAATCTTTTAATGTGAGAGGAAAACCAGACTCCCTCTCAAAAGTAATTGTATCAATATTGTTCGCATTATACCTTCCATCATATCCCATATCGACGTGCATCTGGAGGTCCTTCTCCTCCAAGTCACTGAAAAATTATTTGTTGCCCATCATATGGAATGAGGCTCCACTATCCATATACCACATACTACCCATCACTGATGTCACCATGCATGCAATTAGGGTGAAATCCAACTCAAACTGTGAAGCTAGAGCTTCACCTGTCACTCCTCCTAAAGGCTTCTTGTTGGCCTTCTTGCGTGGACACTTTGTGGCATAGTGTCCCAGCTCATGACAGTGAAAAAATTTAATCTTCGACAAGTCTTTATTTTTGCCTGACTGAATAGATTCTGCTTTGAAATGGGATTTCTTCCCTTTCCCTTTCTTTTCCTTTCCATCCAAGGCACATTTATCCTCATCTTCAACCTTGGATGAGGTCCCGTCTCTGGTGTTCCCCCCAAACTCTTCATGTACCAAATCTGACCATAATCTTTCCATTTTGGTAGCTTTTCCCTCCCATTGACCAAATCCTGATAGTTGTGCAGCTCTTGGGAAGGCTTAGAAGTGTTAGGATTACCAGATCATCTTCTACAACCTTAACACCAACACTCCCAAGTTCATAATTACATCGTGTGAACTTGCTTAGGTATTGTGGTATTGTGTCACCCTTCTTCATTTTGATATTTTGAAGCTTTTCTTTGATTTCCAGCTTCCTGTGGTCACTACTATTCTGGAAAAAATTTGTCAATGTCTGCCACATTGCATATCGATTTTCTTTCCCATGGATATTAGAGACAATATAGTCTCATACCCCCTCCAATATGATCCTCCTCACCTTAGCGACACTCTTCTTACATTTTGCTAGATCCTGGGCATCAACAGGTGCTATTTTTGGGACATCATTGATGAAATCATTATCAATGAATTCCTTAAGCCCATTATCTTCCCTGGTTTCTTCCATTTGGTCCTTCCAAGCAATGTAATTCGAGCTACCCTCAAGGGCATACCATAGAATTCCATCTTGCTAGCTATGAAGAATAGATATACAAACCCGTTCCTCTTGCAAAGATAACTTCGAATTCTCTTCTCTATTGTGATTCAGCTCTGATACATGTATAAATTAATTATAGATCCAATATTGCTCATGTAATTTTCTAAAACATAAGACTGAAATCTACTCTACTCATCTATACAAATAAATTCACTATTGAGAAGTAATATAAAAAAACATGGGACATGAATCAATTAACACACATAACATGAGGATATATCTAGGGGAAAGCCAGTGCTCAAAACCCCTTCCTATTTGTATTGCATTAATCAAAAAATAGAGAAGAAATAAAAATCTTGTTCAAGCCTGAACAATCTTTGCACAAGTATAATCTATCTAACTGCTTCACAAGCCTACTCTGGCCAATACTTAACCAAATTTTTGCTCATCCAAGCTCCTATTTCGTTGCATTGTTTCCTTGGGAATTAGCCCCTATTATTTAGGGAAACTCCTCATCCATAACTACGCAATCCCTATAGGTCCTTCTCTGACTGCATGCACTACCTGTACAACTTGGATAATTATACAACTGATTGTACACTTCCCTTGAACTCCAATATCAACTAGGTAACTCATATTTCATGCATGCATAAGTTAATTATGGATGACTTATCAGTTAACTGGTTGATCACTGAGTACACACCCCACTACTTGACCTCCCACTAGTTTCTCCAATAGTGGAACTAATTTTTCCAATAGTTGGAACTAGTTTAACTAACTTTAACTCAGTTTAACTGAATTAAATTATTACAACTCGAATTAAACTCAAGCTAGGCTCATAAAATTTAGGAGACACTCTACATGACACAATTTAGGCCCTCAAATCGAATTAACTGAACCAACTAAGTCAAACTAACTTATTTAACACATTTTTATTGTCATGTGATGTGGAATTATAATTTTCTCCGAATTGAATTCATGGGAAAATTAAATCAAGATTTTCTTGTTGCCATTTTTCAACAATCCCTCTCAACAAGAAAGGAATTACAAGATAACCCAATCCTGCCTCTATGGAATTAGAATTTTCCTCTTGACAATGCCTTTGTCAATATATTTGCATGTTGTTCTTCTGTAGGAATGTATTCCAACAACATAATCTGCCTCTGCATACAGTCTCGTAGATGGTGATCTCAGATGTCAATATGCTTGGATCAATCATGAAAAACTATATTTTAAAAGAGTTTGATACAACTCTAATTGTCACATTAAATCATGGTAGGATCCATCATCTAAAAAAATAGCCCAACAATAATCTTCCTCATCTAGATAGCCTCACAAGTTGCTTGACTAGCAACCATGTGCTCAACTTCTGTTGAACTGAGTGCAAGTGATCTCTACTTCTTGTTGTTGTTGGGTGTGGAGCCCGATTATCTTGTTTATTTTGTATCATAGCGTTGGACCCCTATACCTTAATGGGGGTGGCAATGCCGCCCGTAATTAAACGCTGCCTGGGGGGTCCAGGGGGGGGCAATGCCCTCGAAGCTAAAAACAGATGTAAAATTGCCTTGTAAAAGTATAGTAATTTCTAGTCAATCTGGGCCGTTCATTAGGCGAATTATCTGAAAGTAGAAGTTGTGTTTAGTTTAGGGTTTTTTGCCCTAGAAGGCAACCCCTCACTTTGTATGAGGGTATTTTAGTAGTTGTGTATAGTATGTGTATTCTCGAAGCGAGAAACAGATAGGGAGACTGTGAGAGAGAAAAAAGGATATTACAGTGGATTTGCTGTAGGTTGTGTCTCTTCATTTTGCTGGATAATAGAAAGGAAGGACTGGCTGTTCAGGGTGGATATAGCCCAAACTGGGTGAACCACGTATATCTGTGTCTCTCTACTTTTATGTGTTTTTTGTGCTTGTGTTTTCCGCATATTCTATGTGTTTCATTGCTCTGTAATATTTAATTTTCTAACAGTTGTACCAAGAAACTGTTGTTGACCCAATACTGAAGACTCCTCCTAAAGTGCTCTTCCAATCTGATGGACTACCTGCCCAATCTGCATTTGTGAAGCCTTGAAGCTTCACTCCCTCTCTCCGTATGTACCAAATACCATACTGAGTAGTGTCTCTGAAGTATCTCAACACATGTTTAGACGCCTTCCAATTCAATTTGGTTGGCTTAACCATTACTTGACTAATTTGGTTAACTACATAACACATGTATGGTCATGTGTTTACCAAGTACATGAGTGAACCCACAAGCTTCCTGTAAATAGTGGCCTCCACCTCCTCACCTGAAGTGGCATCCTCTTTCCTCCAACTGCATGCTAGAGAAGTGTCCATGGGTTTGCTACTCTCCATGCGGAACTTCTTCAGTATCTCATTGGCATACTTTCTCTAAGAGACAAATAGTTCCCCATCTCCTTGCCATATTTCCAAACTAAGGAAATAATGCATGAGTCCCATGTCCTTCATCTCAAATTCTCTTACATTATCCTCTTTGCAAGATTTGATAAATTTTTCATCACTGATTAAAATCAAATCATCTACATATAATAATATAATCAACAATTTACCTTCAACAACAATATGGTAAAGGTTTGCATCTGCTTCACTTTTGGTGAAACCCAACCTGGTGAAATAGTTGTCGATCTTGGTGTACCAAGCACATGGTGCTTTTTTCAAACCATACAATGCTCTCTTGAGTCTACACACATGCAACTCTCTGTCGAAGTTCTCAAATCCTTCCAGTTGTTCAATGTACACCTCGTCCTCAATTACTCCATTGAGGAATGTTTTCCTCGCATCCATCTGATGAAACCTCCAACCCATCTGTGCTGCAAGCGCTAGAATTGATATGATAGAAGAGTACCTTACTACTAGAGAAAAGGTCTCATCATAATAAATTACCTCCACCTGAGAGAACCCCTTGGCCACAAATTTGGCCTTGTGTTTCTCTATGCTTTCATCTGCTGCTTGCTTCACCTTGTAGATCCACCTCGAACCTACCACTAACTTGTTCTCTAGTATTGGGACCACTTCCCAAACACTATTTATGACTATGGAATCATATTCCTCTACCATGGCATCAACCCACACTGGTTTATGCACTGCTTCCTTGATTGAGGATGGTCCTGTCTCAACTAGCTCGCTCATCAGAGCCATGTACCCAGTGTATCGATCCGGTGACCTCCTCTACCTGCGTTGTGATTTGGGTGCTTCCACATTCTCTTTAGCATCATTCAATAATTTGTCAGCTTCCCTGGTGTGCTCCCTTCCATCTTTGGATGTCTCTGCATGAGTGGGTGCTGCCAATCTCTGCTCCTATGCTTGTTGTTTCTCCACAACATCCTGAGGTTCTTCCTTTGGAGCCAAAATCTCCTCATCTACATGCAAATGAAGCTCCCTCTCAAGGGAACATCACATGGCCATCTCTTCATCAAACTTCCCATCTATACGAACAGTTGTCATCCTGTGAGATGGCAGGTACACCCGATAGTTGTGAGGTGTATTAGTGTACCCCACAATTATGCCCAACTCAGTTGTAGGTTGTAGTTTTTTCCTTGAATCCTTGGAAACATGACAGTAAACTAATGAACCAAAGATCCTGAAGTGTGACACATCTGGTTTCTTCCCTGAAAAATCTTCTTCTGGTGTACTCATCCCGAGAATATGATGAGGACTCTTGTTCTGCACATATACCATTGTGTTGCATGCTTCATCCCATAAGTGCATCAGTAGGCCTTGATCATGCAACATCTCCTGTGTAGCTCCCAAAATTATTTTGTTCTTCCTCTCAGCCACCCCATTCTATTGTGGGTTATGGGGTGATATTAACTCCCGTCGAATGCCTTCTTTTGCATAGAATTTATTGAACTCATTAGACACATATTCACCACTATTATCGCTCCTGAGAGCCTTTACTTTCCTGTTAGTGTCTTTCCTAACAAGTGCTTTAAATTCACAAAATTTTGACAATGTCTAGTCTTTCTTATACATGAAGAATATCCTACACTTACATGAGAAATCATCTACAAATATAACATAATACTTGTGCTTGGTCATGGAGGCTGTCAAGAAAGGTCCACACACATATTAGTGAAATCTTTAAAGGATCGCTTGCACTCTATTGTCCTTATCATGAAAGGTGGCTTTGGTGTACTTCCCGAGTGTACACCCTTTGCATGTATCTCTCTGCTCTAGTTTACCCACGGGAAGTCTTGTAGAAATATGTTGCATGATCTTTAAGGCTCCATGTTCCAAATGGCCAAGTCGCCTATGCCATAATTCACCAATGTCTCGTCTCTGCACCTTCTCTGCTTTCATGCTCAAAGCAACATAGTCTTCTACATCCAATTTATAGAGGTTCTTTACCCGAACCCTGATTCGCTTCACTTGTCCCGTGGCAATGTGACGAAGGAAAGCCTTTCCTTTGCTAAATATCATATCATAGCCACGATCTTCCATCATAGCAACTGAAAATAAATTCTTCTTCAGACCCAGAACATATGTGACATTTTTCAATGTGACAGGAAAACTAGAGTCCCTCTGAAAAGTAATTGTATCGATATCATTCTCTCTATACCTTTCATCATCTCCCATATCTATGTGAAACTGGAGGTCCTTCTCCTCCAAGTTGCTGAAAAATTATTTGTTTCCCGTCATATGGAATGAGGCTCCACTATCCAGATACCACATACAACTCATCGCCAATGTCACCATGCATGAAATGAGGGTGAAATCCAACTCGAATTGTGATGCTACACTGAAGATAGAGCTTCACCTGTGGGTCCTCCTGAGGGCTTCTTGTTGACCTTCTTGTGTGGAAATTTTGTGGCATAGTGTGCTAGCTCATGAAAATGAAAACTTTTAATCTTCGATAAGTATTTCTTCTTGCCTGCCTAACTAGATTCTGCTTTGGAATGGTATTTCTTCCCTTTCCCTTTCTTTTCCTTTCCATCCAAGGCACAATTCTCCTCATCTTCAACCTTGGATAAGGTCATGACTCTCGTGTTACCCCTAAACTCTTCCTATACCAAATCTGACCATAATCTTTCCAATTTTGGTAGCTTCTCCCTCCCATTGATTGAATCCTGGTAGTTGTGCCAGCTCTTGGGAAGGCCTAGAATTTCTATGCTTTCTAGATCATCTTCTACAACTGTAACACCAACACTCCCAAGTTCATCACGACATTATGTGAACTTGCTCATGTACTGCGGTATTGTGTCGCCCTTCTAGATTTCGATATTCTGAGGCTTTTCTTTTAGTGCTAGCTTCCTGCCACATTGCATATGGATTTTATTTCTCGTGTATATTAGATACAATATGGTCTCATACTCCCTCCAATATGATCCTCCTCGCCTTAGCGACACTCTTCTTCCATTCTGCTAGATCCTGGGCAGTAGCTGGTGCTGGTTTTGTGACACCATTATCAATGAATTCCTTAAGCTCATTATCTTCCATGACTACTTCCATGCGGTTCTTCAAAGAAATGTAATTCGAGCTACAATCAAGGGCATACTCGAGCCTTAGAGCATATAACACCATCCTACTAGCACTGAAGAATAGATCTGCAAACTCATTCCTCCTGCGAAGATAACTTCGAAGTCTCCTCTCTATTGTGATTCTAGCTCTGATACTATGTATAAATTAATTTTAAATTCAATACTGCTCGTGTAATGTTCTAAAACATAAGGCTGAAATATACTCTACTAATATGCGAAAATCAATTCACGATTGAGAAGAAATATCAAAAGCATGCGACATGAATCAATTAGCACACATAACACGAGGATATATCTAGGGGAAACCCACTGCTCAAAACCCCCTCCTATATGTATTGCACTAATCAGAATATAGAGAATAAATACAATGCTTGTTCAAGCCTAAACAATCTCTGCACAAGTATAATTTATCTCACTGCTTCACAAGCTTGATCATGTTAATACTTAACCAAATTTTTGCATTCCCAAGCTCCTATTTCCTTATGTTGTTTCCTTGGGAATTAGCCCCTATTATTTAGGGAAATTCCTCGTCCATAACTTCACAATCCCTATAGATACTTCTCTGACTGCATGCACCACTTGTACAACTTGGACAATTATACAACTGATAGTACACTGCCTTTGAACTCCAATCACAACTGGGTAACTCGTAATTCATGCATGCATGAGTTAATTATCGATGATTTATCATTTAACTAGTTGATCACTGAGTACACACCCCACTACTTAACCTCCCACAAGTTCCTCCAACAATTGAAACTAGTTTGACTTTAAGTCAGTTTAACTAAATTAAATTATTACAACTCAAATTAAACTCAACCTAGGCTCCTAAAATTTACGAGACACTCTACATGACTCAAGTTAAGCCCTCAAATAGAATTAACTGTGCCAACTAATTCAAACTAACTTAGTTAACACATTCTTGTTGTCTTGTGATGTGGAATTACAATTTTCTCCTAATTTAATTCAAGGGGAAATTAAATCAAGAATTTCTTGTTTTCATTTTTCAACATGACAAGCAGTTTTCGATTTAATGCGCTTGCAAGAGAAACTGAAAATATTTATGGACTTGGTTAGCAAAAATATTACAAACGACAAGAATTTCATTCATAGTGAATTAAATACTTTTAAGTAGAGGCTAGAAATACTCTATGCTTTCGAAAAGCAAAATCAACAACTACCAGATATTGAATGAGTGAAGCAATTGGAATTTGGATGGGTAAAAAGGGTCACTATACTTGAGAATATCAATTCTTCCTGTAGTGACCTATGAAAAAGGAGAGGTATGCATATCTCAGGGAAATGGATATTATAAAAGGTTTAGTCAGTCTGTGTGTGTTGCATGATTCTTAGTTAATTTTAAACAACAGGTTAAAAACTGAATTGGAGGATAAAAAACATAAAATGGCAACAAACTTTGATATCATTACTAATTTTACTGAAGAACATAGTGACACATGGCTAATTATTTTTTCCAAGGTCAATAAGGAGAATGCTAGGTGGGTTTTCGAGGTGTAAGAAGAAGCTAGGGAAATTGAAAAGACATTTTCACTAAAAACATGGAAATTGAAGTTACAGTTGCCCCCAACAGAGACTACATTGAAAAAGCAACCAACATGTTTCTGGAACAAGTTCTCAGCTCATAATACATGTTACATATTGTATTTTTAATGATACATATGTTTTTCAATGATCTGGATTGGATCATTATATTTTTTGTCATCCATCTCGATGCGTTTGGAGTGGAAAAAGTGGAGGAATCAACTCGCGAGACCGTTTTTACCGACGGGACCCAGTTTGGAAAAACCAAGACTGAAACCTTCCGAGAGAGTTTTGAGGCATCAAATGAAATTTTTTGGGGGTAAAACTTTGCCTCTTTATCACGACATAATTTTATGCTATTCTAGACTCAAAGATCTTTCCAACAATGCACGAATCATTTCAATCAGAGTCTGTATGCAAAAGTGATGTCACTTAGAAGTTGAATTTCTTGTTTTCACACCTATAGTTCTTAGAGGATTTCGCGTCAGCCCCCATTATTAATGGAAAAGGGGCTAGCCACATGATTACGATGTAAAATTCCCTAGAATATTCTATATTGTAACTCTAGTTAAGAGTTGATGTAGTCAAATTAACCACTAGTAGGCTATCGATCTGTGTTATAACTAGGCCACTAGGAGGAAGAGGCATTCCATTCTTTTGAGAGAATTTTGTTCCATAGATGAGAAAAGATAGCCAAGAGAGATAGGAAGTAGAGCACACAGAGAGGATTTGTGCATTGCAGCAGCCCACGGGCCACAAACATTACCTCTTTGTACCTGCAACCATATTTCTAGACAGAGAAAGAGAGCGAAGCAGCCTCACCCTCTAGCTGGGTTTTCTCCCGAAAGGGTTTCCCAGAAAGCATATCTTGTGTCTTATGCATGTGCGTGAGATTATTTTTTCATTCTCTACTTTTCTGCAAAAATTCTATTCGCATGCATGCACTAATTAGAGTTAAATCTACAAATCTAGAATTTTAATAAAACTGTAATAATGTAAAATTTCAGTATTTTAATATATTATTATCAGATCTATTGTGACGAACTATCTAGTGGAATATCCATGACACTTTAAGAATCATTGAAGCAAGCAAAAAACCAATTCCCGCTACAACAAATCCATCTACTTTACAGTTTTCTTTGCACAACTCTGATTCTATTCAACACTTTTGCATTTTAAGTCTATGTTTTGAATACGATGTCGTATGAATTTGAGATATCGTTATGGTTATTAACATTTTCCTTTGACTATAATTATTACTGAATCTTATTCTATATCGATGGTATAATGGTGTTTTTTATAACTTTGCAAAAAAATGCTTTTAACTTTTCTATTACATACACTGTTGTGTTGTTGCTTTAAATGAAATTGAACATCCGGAAATGGTTTTGCATCTTAGACATATATATTTTGATAATAGAATATTGATACAATGTGTTTAGACCTCCACGAATTTCATTCTATGTTGTATATAACTATGTTTCTGACACACCATTTCTTAAATAATTATGTTTGCAACACTCCCTTTTTTCCCACAACAAAATAACTTTTGATATTATAGTTCTAATACTATTGAATTTCGTTTGCTAATTTTGGGTCATTTATTTTCTTGTACGAACTTCTCATTCTACAGAGGTTACAAATAAAAGTTTTGTTGTGCAGACCAAGTTTCTTGTGCGCAATGAAAGCTCTAAACAAAGCCATATCATATCAAGAAAAGCTTTAATAGCGATAGCAATAGTGTTGGGAATGGATGCACCTTAGACATATATCTCTTAATAATAGAATTTTGGCACATTGTTTTCAGATCTGCACATATTTAATTCAATAGAATAATTAATTAATTATGTTTCTAATGTATCATTTTACACCTATATCCAAATAACTCTTTGTGTTATATAGTTCCTTGTACACAAATTGTCATGCAAGAACTATTTTGCATTCAGAACTATTTTGGTGTATCAATTTTATCAAAACCTTTTTTATTTGTATTCGAACACTGCTTTGAAACATTGTTTTATGTTATAATACTAAAACATTAGAAATACAAGCTTTCAAGATAGGCTGCAGACAACTGCACAATAAAACCTTGAAAGCTTCTTCTACACAATGAAGCTTTTCTGCACTTCGCTAAACAAAGCTTTTGATCAATGAAAAGCTTTTTTCATTCCTACTCATCACAAATAGAAATTTACGACAAATAGTATAAATAATTCACATAGTCTAAACCCACCATCATTTTAGCCAAAAAACAGTAGAAATTCTAACACGATCTTTTAGAAAACTGCGCACAAATTTTATTTTATTTTATTTTATTTATTTATTTATTTATTTTTTATTTTTTTATTTTTATTTTTTTTCGAATTACAGTTGACAAACTTTAGGATTTTTCGCTGCTAGAGTTATCGTTGTTAGTGTTAAATTCTCTGTCTTTTTTTATTTCTAGTGCATGTTACTATTCTGCAGGTGAAATGTGTTTTATGAAATAAATAGCAAAGTAGACGTTGCCAAGAAATAGCACTAATAATTAATAAAACAAATCTTGAAATTCAGAAATCAATTACTCCATGTACTAAACAAATTAAATGTGAATATTTTCTAATAATGACAGCTAGCTTATGAGTTGTAAACAATTGCATCCAATACTATATCGATGTTAGTGTAGAGGTAATAACATTTATGTTCTCGATTACGTGTCGATCCGTCAATTTCACCAAAAGGATACCGAACTGTTAATTTCATTATATCATTTACAAAATTGGCGAAACCCCATGTCGCACAATGAAAGTGTTTTAGTTTTGTGTTTCTTCTTCTTCTCCTTTCTTCCACTTCTACATAACGCAATTTTGCAATTACGCCTCTTTTCTGTACGCAATATATGCCTCTCGCATTGATTACAATTATCAACAAAACTTTAGCTATAACATAAATATTATTTATTTATTTTTTGCAATTGGTAAACTTTATTGTTAAATAATGTCATTTAATTAATAAATCTCATAGTGAAACAAGTTTCTATATATAACATGAGTTATGTAAATACTTAATTCTGCAAATGCATTTGTTCCTTGCAAAGCCTCCGCGCACACAAAAAGACTTCAACACAACTAATTTTGTATCGAGTACCATTTAACAAATACTCATTTACAATTGACTAGTGTAACTTTTATGACTTGCAACATAAACTTCAATATGGATTTC
Organism: Pinus albicaulis; assembly: GCA_034641835.2. Taxonomy (NCBI): domain Eukaryota; kingdom Viridiplantae; phylum Streptophyta; class Pinopsida; order Pinales; family Pinaceae; genus Pinus; species Pinus albicaulis. The sequence continues at coordinate 1,048,447,569 of CM076580.1, forward strand.
AAACAACAAAAAATTTCCCACAATAAAACATGTTTCTATGTTCACTAGGTATTATTCAAAAACTTACTTTCTTTAAGCAAACAAACTATATATGTCTATAAGAAAATTACTCAAAATGAAAATATGAAACATTTTCACAATGCTTAGGAAAAACAAATCTCATAGTTCAATTTATAATTATTATTGCTTATAGAGTAAACATAATTTCATTTGTAGATGCGATAACATATCGCATTTTAATTTGGTATTGGAACTCGCGTTGCGCTACTCTGCTGCCCTCGCGCTGAACCTACTAGGGCTATAATAGCCATGGAGGAGACAACCTCGACAAGGGCCTCCCCTCCTCCCCCTCCTCCTCCTCCGCTTTCTCCAGATGCAGAAGCATTCTACTCTTTGATCACCTCTTTACCCAGGAAGAAGAAGTCTGCAACATCGAAATTTATCAAAATATTAGAAGAAATGCCAGAGTTCTCCCTCCCACCAAATGGTCCTATTCAGGTTTCCCTGACCATGACTGAGCATGCGCTAGTTGGACAATTTATCGGCTTGTGGCCGTCCCCCAAAGCCACGGAAGCCTGGGTGATTAAGAACTGGAAGCCACTAATAAATCAAAATGTTACCTCCTATTTTCTGGGCAAAGGCTATTTCATATTCGAATTTTCCTCTAAATAGGATAAGGAGATGATCTTTAGAAATGGGCCATACTTTATGGGGCCACAAGGGTTGTATCTGAACAAGTGGACTCCGGATTTTGACCTAGCAGAGGACATTCCTTCAGCTGTGCCTGTTTGGGTCAAATTTCCCAACCTCCCAATCCACTGCTGGAACTGGGTCTCCCTTAAACACATACGGGACTCCCTGGGCAAATTCGTTGACAAGGCAAACAATAAAGATCAATACGATTGTGCTCGCATTTGTGTGGAGGTGGATCTCAAAGTTGGGATACCGGAAGCTATAAAAATTAAAGTTGGAAGTTGGTCTCACATTCAAAAACTGGACTATGAACAGCTCTCGTTAAAATGTCGGGGGTGCCATGAATATGGGCACTTCGCCAGAAACTGTCCAAAAAAGAGCGAGGAGGAGAAGGAGAAAGAGGAAGGTTGGAAGAAGGCCAAGAGATCCAAAGCAAACCTTAAGAATTCCAAGCCGACAAGTCAATTAAAGGGCAAAGGGAATCAACCCAAAGCCATTAGTGCTACTTAGCAAACCCTTCCTACAAATGATTCGGGGAACATGTTTGGGCCTCTTAGATTAGAATCACAAGAAATCCTTGAAAAGGATCTACCTCAGAAGGAAGTAACGGAGAATGCAAGGATGGAAGACAAGGAAGACAATGAGAATGCAGCGGCAAAGGATGCAAGGCAAGGGGATGGAGAAACAGAAAGACCTAAAGACAAGCACACAACGAGTGAGGTGGAAAGTCAAGGCTCAGAAGAATCTAAAGAGGAAGGAGAGATAGGAGACTCTCAATCCACGGTAAGAAGGTCAGCAAGGGGAAGAATTTCCTCCAAGGAAAAAAGAGAGAAAGAAACATACAAAGACAAAGTACAAGGAAGCCAGCCTACATTGGAAAAGATTTTGGCCAAAAATCCAAAGATGGCAAGAAATCAGGGACAGGGCCTTAAGGGTGGTCCACACTCTCACAAAAATAAATAATGAAGGTGATCTCCTGGAATTGCAGAGGTTTGGAGAGTAAGAAGAAAGAAGAAGCCATGAGGAACCTAAATATGGCAGAAAACCTAGACATAATGCTTTTCCAGGAGACAAAAATGTAGGAAAACGAATTCCTTCAAAGGAGCAAGAAATTTTGGAATAAAGGAGGGACATTGGATGTCTCAGCCAGAGGGGCCTCAGGAGGTCTGGGCACTCTCTAGAACTCTTCCAAGTTTAGGTTGACAGCGAAAAAGGAACATGTACACTGGTTGTTCACAAAAATTCAACATCAAGAATCAAAGGAGACCTTCAGCCTATTCAACGTGTATGTCCCAGTTAGTGGCAAGGAAAAATAAATCTGTTGGGAGTCCCTGAGAAACATGGAAGAAGGGGAGGATCTAGAAAATATTCTTATTGCAGGAGATCTTAATATTACGCTAAGCTAAGTAGAAAAGGACGGAGGATGTATTGTGAGGGATTCGGCCTGGGAATGGGTGGAGGATCTTATTCACGAATGGGATCTAATCGACATCAAGCCGTGCCATGGTAAGTACACTTGGACAAATAAAAGAGCAGGCCCTAGGCATATTGCTGCTAGACTAGATAGGTTTTTCATTCAAAATTCCCTTTTTCTATTGGGACTAGATTTTAAGATGAGTATCCTTACTAATAGTACTTCGGACCATAAACCGATAATGCTGACCCTATCTTCCCAAAAAAATCTTGGCCCTATCCCCTTTCGGTTTTGTCCTTTATGGATAAACCAAAAGGACTTCATGGAGAGGGTTTCGGAAATATGGATGAGGCCAGTCATGGGTTCCCCATTTTTCGTTTTGGAGGAGAAGTTGAGAAGGGTAAAAATTGAGTTAAAGAACTAGGCCAAAAACATTCCTAGTCCAGTGGAAGAAAGGAAGAAAGCCCAAACAACTCTTGAATCCCATCAAGATTTGATGGAAGAAGCGGAAATAGCAAGGGAGTCTCTAAAAATAGAGGGACCTACAGCACAAGTTCCATAATGCTTGCGGACAGGAGGAGGAATATTGGAGGCAAAAATCCAGAAGCCTCTGGCTGAAATCTAGAGACAGAAACACAGCTTTCTTTCACAAGCAAGCCCAAGTTAGGAGAGGGTTCAATTATATTAAAGAAATTGAAGATGGAAACCAAACTTATGGAGACTTCCCAAGTATTAAAAAGGTTGCTTACACTCACTTCCAAAACCTTTACAGTGAAGAAGAGGAGCAGGGATGCAGTGATAGACTATTAGAAGAGATTCCTTTTAAAATTATTGATAGAATGAATCAGAAACTAGAGGCTAAGGCTACCAGGAAGGAAATAAAGGAGGCCTTGTTTGCCATGAACCCTGATAAAGCCCCAGGTCCAGACGGGTTCACAGCAAATTTTTGTTAAGTTTGTTGGCAGATTGTCAAAAAAGACTTGATAGAATGGTTCTGAAATCTCAGGATCGTAAGAAGATTGGGGGTAATACAAACTCAACTTTCCTAGCTCTCATTCCCAAAGAAAAGGGAGCAAATTTTTTTAGTAGATTCTGACCCATTTCTTTATGTAATATTGGGTATAAAATTATCACTAAGGTGATTGCTAGAAGATTGAAGAGGATTCTTCCAGATCTCATTCCAGAGAATCAAGGGGGATTCATTCAAGGAAGACAAATAGCAGACAACATAATTCTAGTTCAGGAGGCGGTTCATTCAAGCCTGAAGAGGAGAGAAAAAGGTATGATTGTTAAGCTCACCTTGCAAATGCGTTTGAAATCATTAGGCATTTCTTTCTTTATAAATCCTTGGAAAAATTTGGCTTTGGATTCGGATTCATTACATGGATCAAAGCATGTATCTTTGAGCCCTGGATTGCTCTGTTGGTAAATGGAAGAGTTGCTGACTTGTTTAAAGCCTTGAGAGGGCTAAGGCAAGGCTACCCTCTTTCTCCTTTGCTGTTTGTGCTTCATGCCTCTGCTTTAAGTTTTATACTGGAAAAAATAAGGCTTGTCTAAGATATAATGGGAATCCAAATTGCAAGAGGGATTAAAGCGATAAACCACGCCCTCTTTGCTAATGATTTACTCCTTATGGGCGCTGCTTCTGTCCATACTGCCAAGCAGTTTAAATTGATCGTGGATGATTTTTGTGATGCCTCTGGGTGTAACCTGAATGTTGGAAAATGCCACATATTTGGATGGAACATGACTCAATGTGAGATGAATGCAATTTCCAGAAGCTGGGGTTTTGTCAAGTCCATTTGATGGAACTATTTCAAATATCTAGGATTGCCAATTTTTCAGAAAAACCCTTCAGGCAAAGATTGGATCCCCCTCCTTGACAAGTTCAATTCCAAAATGGAAGCATGGGGGTTCTCTTGGCTTAATCTAGCAGGGAAAACAATGCTTATAAAATTAGTCTTGAACAGCCTCCCAATTTACCAAGCCTCACTTATGCTTGCCCCTCTTGGAGTCCTTAAAAAAATGGAAAGTTGTATAGGAAATTTCTTTTGGAAAGGTGGAAAGAAAAACAGGAATAGAATGTCGCTCGTCAATTGGGATAAAGTCACCAAACCAATCCTGGAAGGTGGACTGAACTTCAAAGATTTGAGAAAGCATAATTTAGCTTTGGGGGCCAAAATACTTTAAAGGAAAGCTACCCCTAAGGCCGGATGGGCACAACAGGTCTTCTGGAAGAAATATTTTACAGGACAAAGGAAGAGAAGCTTGGACAGGCCTGCTCAAGCCAAAAATGGATCCCCAGATCTTCAAACTGTGCATGCAAGCCCATTCTCTCATACAGGATAATTTATTTTGGATTCCAGGGAATAGGAAATCCATTGAAATTTGGGAGGACAGAGTAATGAATGATGCACCACTTAAGGAGGTTAATGAGCTATAGGAGCTACGATTCTAGATGAACAGCGCAGGACTAAATTCTCTGTGGAGAATTTCACTTTGGAAGGAGAATGTATGGATAGGTTGGATAAGGTCGGAGCTGCCCAGAGAACTTGAGAACGCATGGTAGTAGCTGTGTTACAGACTAAAAGGGAAGGCCCCGATTGGTGCTATGAAACATGATCAGCGTGGATGGGGGTCAAATTCTGGAGCATACACGGTGGCACAAGGATACAAGCAAAACTATGCAATCCCATACGTCCCTCTCTATCTGACACTTTGGAAAGGGCTATGGAATCTGAAATCGATTCCAAAAATTGATTTATTTAACTGGCTACTCTGTCATAATTGCATACTTACAGCTGCAATTTTAGAAATAAAGGCTTTCATGGGCCTTCGCGCTGTCCACTATGCTTATCATGTGAGGAGAACGTACAACATATAATGCTGGGTTGTAATTTCACTTCTGAGGTCTGGAAGGAAGGGTTGATGCTCTAGTTTGAGGCAATGTCGCTTCCTTCCACCATTTTTGACTTGCATTCTAGCTGGATCAATCAATACCCTGGTCAACTCCCAAATAATGCTTGGTTCAAGGCTGGCTGGCTAGTTCTCCCAAAATTAGTCTGCTGGAATATCTGGTTGGAGCAAAATTGCAGCATTTTCCAAGGAAAAATACACAATGCACAAGTTGTCACAGTTAAGATAAAAAGTATCCTCAAATAATTTCTATACGAACATGTGGGAGTTATATCATATGAGAATCTCTCCTCTCAAGAGCTGGAGTGGGGTGACATGCTGGGATTAAAATACTCCCGAACATATTTAAAAGAGGAAAAGGAAAAAGTTTGGCAGATCAGAATATCTGAAGATAACTTTGGCATTTGGAACAAGAATTTGGCCTATTTCTCAATGTTCTTCAATGGAGAAGCAAAAGGAAATTTGGGGAATGCAGGAGCAGGAGGAGTTATTAAGAACATAGAGGGCCAAATTGAGCACAGATTTGCTTGGGGACTTGGCCATGACACCAATACTCAAGCAGAAGGGATGGCGCTACTACAAGGTCTCAAGATATTGCAACAACTCGAAATTAAAGAGGCAAAAATCATAGTTGACTCTCAAACTATTATAAAAATGCTAGTGGAGAAATCAAGTCCAAAGGATCTTCGATTACTCAGGTTGATGACGAGAATTAAAAAGATTACTAACTCCTTTCATAAGGTGAGCTTCTTCCATGTATTGCAGAACATCAATAAAGATGCAGATGTGGAAGCAAATAGTTTTGTCCTCCTCCCAGCAGGCACACTAGTTTGGAACGAGAAGGTGAGCTGGGACTCAATACCATAGATGTGAATTATGATTTATTGTTTCTTACTTCAGCAGTTTATTTTTGTCTTTAAGTTAGGGGAAATCTTGTTGACAAAATGGCTCAAAGAATCCAGGAAGATTCATTTTGTCCGAACTAAAGATGGATGGATACTGGTTATGGGGGAAGCTTGTGAGTTGTCTCGGAAAAGTTGGAAACTTGTAAATGGGCAATTATGCCGAGAATTTTAATACAAACATAACCATTTCTGTAAAAAAAAAAACATAATTGCATTTTAATTATTATTCATTACATAATTATTTAGGATTTATCTTGTTTCTATTTCGTTCATCTGAAACAACGTAATTGAAAGTGCATGCAGTAATTGTAGAAATTATACAATATGCATGTATATTACCAAACTTCCCTGATCTAACAAATTAATCCTATGTTAAATACATAATCCTTCCACTTAATTCTTTGCGGAAATTAAATCGCCAATTGCAAAACACATATGAAGCAAATCAATCGCACATAACAAGAATGTTTTACCGGGAAAGCTTAAAGCTAAAAACCTCAACTATCATATATTATATATATCAATGGATCATGAAACAATCTCATATATCTCATAAAAATCTCAACTCATAAATCTCTCAGTACAATCTACAATCGTCACACACTGCCTTACAAAAATTTGCATATCTATGCACCAATTTCTTGCCTCCTGACAGCCTGCCTCCACTGCGCAATCCCTGCTGAAGAAGACCCTTGAATGAATTCAACCTTATCTTGCCTTGACTGCACAATCCTCATAAGAATCTCCAATTTGTGTGTAGATGCATTGAATGAATCACTATAGTCACAACTGATAGTCCATCTCACCCTTTCACCTATCTCTCCACTGGGTCTCCACTAGATACGACATGCAAGTAGTTAACTGTTGTATTTGTTCAGTTGCAAGTAAGACACTACTAGTGAATTAATTAAATAATTAATTCACTCATCTATCACTAGTGTATGTTCAGTTACAACTAGCACAACTAAGTTAAACTAAATAACAACTCACATAACTACTCTTCCAACTTTGTTACAACTTGCCACTGTCAGCTATAACAAAGTTCTCCATGCATGAGTCACCAACCACCCTAGGAATTGCGTAATTCCTTGCCCATTGATGTGCCACATCTGATTCACTAAAATAAAGTGTTCCAAGAGAATAAGTTACTATTTATTGTCGGATTATTATTAAGGGATAATAATAATCGATCATGCATTCTATTTTTAGATTAGCGATCTATAAATAGACTTAGCCCATCTTCTAAAAAATAGAAATTCATCCAAAGATAGAATTTTTCTCAACCATCTAGAATCGACATCCTGCTAATTTTAGAATATGCTCACCATTATAAAAATATACATACACCTAAAAAATAGCTTCGTGTGGGCCCCACCTAGTTTAGGGTGAATATTTCTCACGAGGATCAAGGAATGATGTTTCGGATGCCACTTTCACTTGTTTCTTGTTGCAATATTCAACACTCCCTCTCAACAAGAAAGGACTATCTTTGCATGCGACATGCAACTCCATGCAACTCTTGTATGCAACACTTCAAAGCCGAATAGCCTCCAAACAACTAAATCAATATAATGCATTTGTCATCAAAGTCTTCTTACCTATGCTTAGCTACTACACATGTCTTCGGGGAACCATTTGTGTTGTTGAACTACGCACCCCCGCACTCTACACCCTGTTGTCAACTCCGAACATCGCTCCAATATCCGATACTCTGTCACTTTGATCCGACCGATCATGCCATTGTCGCTTTGTGGGCGCCTCGTAGCCGGAGTTCAATTCATGAGATCCACACCATCTCAATGAATCCCGCCTAGAAAATCTCTTCTTGGGATTACTCATGCATGTCGCCCCACTTATTACTCGGTGGTATAGCGCATGCACTCCCTCCGCCCATTTGGCATGAAATTTCTCTGCATGAGTGGTTGCTCCCACTCCATGATCCTCATCTTGTGCTTGCTCCACATCCTAAGGTTCACTCTTACCCGCATGCAAATCTCGCTCCCTCTCAAGCTTCAATTGCATGTCTTCCTCGCACTTCCCAACGGTAGGAAGCTCCGTAGAAATCCCATCTACTTCAAGTCCGTAGATATTCTTAACTTGAATCCCAACCTTCTTGGCTTGCTCGTTGCTTTTTGTCACGGGGAAAACTTTTCCTTCACTAAAGACAACATCATAGCCTATATCCTCTAACATTGCGACCGAGATTAAATTCTTCTTTAAACTCTCGGAACATGCACAACATCTTTTAAATGAAAGAGTTTACCTGACGCCCTCTAAAAGGTAATGGTACTAATGTTGGTCACACTATATCGTCCATCGTCGCCCAACTCAACATGCATGCGGGAGATCTTTCTCCACCAAGTCACTCGAACAATTTCTCATCTCCGTCATGTGAAAGGAAGCACCACTATCAAAGTACCACCCTGATCCCAATGCACTAGACACCATGCATGCGATCAATGAGAAGTCAAGCTAAAATTGCGAGACAAGGGCCTCACCAGCTGTAGCTCCACTAACCATCTTGTTCTTCTTCTTATGTGGACAATTTGTGGCAATATGTCCAAACTCGTGACAGTGAAAACACTTCACTTTGGACATGTTGTGCTCCTTGCCATCTTCACCGGCCTCGGATTTTTGAATGGAATTTCTTCCCCTTCTTCTTATTCACCTTGGCAGCCAAAGCACAATCCTCTTCATCATCATGCTTTGATGAAGAGCCATCCCTGGTGGTCCGCCTTATCTCCTCCTGCACTAGATCCGACTACAGTCGCTCCCAATCCGGCAGTTTCTCCCATTCATTAATAGAGTCTTAATAACTATGCCAACTCTTCAGAAGCCCAAGGAGAGCCAAGCTCACCAGAGTCATCATCCGCAACACGACTCCTACACTCCCAAGCTCATCCCCTGCATTGGACAAACTTTGTCGAGTATCTTTGGAATAATGTCGTTCTTCTCCATCTTGATTTTTTTGAGTTTATCCTTCAGTGCCAATTTCCTATGGTCGTTGTTGCTTTGGAAAAGATCTATCAAAGCCTTCCACATTGCAAATGGAGTGGCTTTCCCATGAATGCTAACACAATATGGTCTTTCACACCTTCCAACAGAATCCTCCTCGCCCTTGCAGCTACTTTCTTTTGCAATGCGTCAAGTACTGCAACATCCGTTGAAGTGGGCTTAGGAACATCGCTATCGATGAACTCCTTAAGCCATTATCTTCAAGCACCACCTCAATCCTGTCCTTCTAGACTATGTAGTTAGAGATTCCCTCGAGTGAATACTCCAACCACAACCCATTGAAAGCCATTTCAATGTATACTCAATTGTCGCACCAAGAAATTCTTGCAGCACATTTGAATTGTTCCACCAACACAAAACTCAGCACCGCTTCAATATTGCAATCTCTAGTGATTAACACTGCTCCGATACCATGTATAAATTATACAATATGCATGTATATTACCGGACTCTCCTGATCTAACAAATTAACCTTATGTTAAATACAAAATCCTTCCACTTAATTCTTTGCGGAAATTAAATCGCGATTGCAAAACACATATGAAGCAAATCAATCGCACATAACAAGAATGTTTTATTTGGTAAAGCTTAAAGCTAAACCCCCCAACTATCATATATTATATATATCAATGGATCATGAAACAATCTCATATATCTCATACAAAGCTCAGCTCATAGAGCTCTCAATACAATCTACAATTGTCACACACTTTCGTCTTGCAGAAATTTGCATATATATGCACCAATTTCTTGCCTCCTCGACGACACGCCCTCCACTGTGCGCAATCCTCGCTAAAGAAGACCCCTAAATGAATTCGACCTTACCTGTCCCTTGACTGCGCAATCCTCATAAGCATCTCCAATGTGTGTGTAGATATATTGAATGCATCACTACGATCACAATTGATAGTCCATCTCACCCTTTCTACCTATCTCTCCACCGGGTCTCCACTTTGGATGCGACATGCAAGTAGTTAAGCCGTTGTATTTGTTCATTTGCAAGTAAGACACTACTTGTGAATTAATTAAATAATTAATTCACTCATCTATCACTAGTGTATGTTCAATTACAACTAGCACAAGCTGAGTTTAACTCACTGAACTGAGTTAAACTAAATAACAACTCACATAACTACTCTTCCAACTCTGTTACAACTTGCCACTATCAATTATAACGAAGTTCTCCATGCGTGAGTCACCAACCACCCTAGGAATTGCGTAATTCCTTCAGCCCACTAATGTGCCACATATGTTCACTGAAATAAAGTGCTCCAAGAGAACAAGTTACTATTTATTGTTTGATTATTATTAAGGGCTAATAATAATCGACATGCGTTCTATTTTTAGATTAGCGATTTATAAATAGACTTCGCCCATCTTCTAAAAATAGAAATTCATCCAAAGATAGAATTTGCTCAACCATCTAGAATCAGCATCCTCGCTAATTTTAGAATATGCTCACCATTCTAAAAATACGCATACACCTAAAAATAGCTTGTGTGGGCCCCACATAGTTTAGGTGATTATTTTTCACTAGGATCAAGGAATGATGTTTCTGGATTCCACTTTCACTGTTTCTTGTTGCAATCTTCAATAGTAATAGAGTTGTTTGGAATCTACAGAGATGTGTGCAAAGCTTTGTGCAAGGGTTGTTAAAATAGTAAAAAATCAAGTCTCTTTTTTAATTATTTCTAGTTGTGTTGTGCAGAAGTGGGTCTGAAGTGTATACAATAAAATCTTGAGAGATTTTTGTATAGCTGCAATAAGTAAAAGTTATTTTTTTTTTCTCAGTAAAATTAATCTATTTCTATTGAGTAAAATATAGTACAATCCAGAGAGACAAGAAACCCGCGGACCGGAAATGATGAAACTATCAACCTCGGTCCCGGAGAAGGAATGAACCAAGCACGGAGCAACAGCAAGTAACTTGAGCACAAAGGACGGACTTTTACCCCACATGGGCAGAAGTCTCAACACGATATTTTTTCCCCTTCTTTTTATTGACTTTTATCCAGCCGTTCTGGGGAGTATGAGCTAAAACAACTTGAAGACTGGGATTCTCCAACAGGGGGATCTCCTTATCTGATTCAGAAGAGGAGGTCTCATGGACGCGTTTCTGGGTGCTTGCAGTGACAGTGGTGTGCGCAGGAGTATCAGTGGACGGATCCATCGTTTGAGGCACCTGATCCGGCTCTATATCGCTTCCCTCATCTTCCGATCTTGAGGAATCAGAGCTTACAGCTGGCGGCGGAGAACAAGGGATCCAATGCTTGGGTTTGGTCTTGGAAATGTTGTCCTTTTTCGTTTTAGCAGTGAGCGAAGGGAAAGAATTCTGTAGGTGCCCTGTTAGGTGACAGTGGCGGCAGCGGAAGGCAGTGTTCTCGTAATCCAGGATCTGAGTCCAGACAAAGTCATTGCTCTTGAGATTTATTTGATCTGGCAGTCCCTTGCTTAAATCTAGCTCCACACATATTCTGGCATATGTGTAGAGACCTTGATGTTCCCGCCAGGAATCTCCCATAAGAAAGCGGCCCAAGGTGTTTCCTATGCACCTATAGACTGCTAAATGCCACAGGTGAGCTGGTAAGTTTGGAAGTCTGATCCAGACAGGCGTTTTGGTGATGACTGCAGTTGCTGGGTCAAAATCTGGGAACCATGGAGATAAGAAGAGTCCAGTTGTACCCATAAACCAAGGACCTTCTTCTACGGCTTGTTCATAGTGCTTAAGATTGTCGAACAGAACTATAAAATATCCTTTTGAGCAGAAGCTGACCTTGCAATGGTGTGTCCAGTTGTCATGTATCCAGTCATAGAGGACCTTAGAGCGCGGCCAAAGCCCATTGAATCTGCAAATGATGGCCCTTTCAGCAAATTTTTGAAGGTCATCTGCGAGGCCAGGGTGGGAGATCTCAACAGAGGGAACCTCCTCTAACTTGTCAACCAGAAAAGGCTTGGGTTTGGGAGCCTCGGGGGAGATGGGAATCTCAGAGTGTACTGCATCTTTGTAGGAGAAGGGAGGAGCAGAAGAAGATTGTCCTGCAACGCCACCTCTCAAACGAAGGGAAAACACTAAAGAGCTATTATTTTTTATGCTGTAAGAAGAGAGGGGAAGAAGATCATCGAGTTGTTTACCTTGAAAAAGAAGTCTCTGTAGGGCAACAGGAATCCCAAATCGGCGTTCCAGGTTTACCTTGAGATTCTGCACCAGATCAGACGGCTGGACCCATTGCAGAATGGTCTTGCCTGAGAGCTGTAAGATTTGAACCTGAAAGGGAGCAGAGAAAGATTCAAAAGCTTTCTGGAATGACACAGTGTCGGATTCTTTTGGGTCTTCAATCTCCTAACGAACCGGAGGCGGAGGGGGAGGTAAAAGCCTCTGCAGATGGAAGCTGTCGCTCCAGCCCAGATCCGCTGCAAGGGATAGGGCTGCAGACCTGTAGAAGGGCCTAATGATCCTTAGCATCAGACAAACCCCTGCCTCGCTGCCTATTTGGAGAAAATCGTAAGAGGCCAACTCTTGGAGTGCGTCCAGAGTCTCTGTCGCGGGAAAAATGTCTGGGCAGCAAAGGGCGTTTTTACTAAAGTGGCCAGCCTCGTTCCTCTGCATCAAAGAACCGAATGTGAGGGGATCTCCTCCTGTCCAGAACCGGAGGCCGTTAGAATGGCAGTAGGGGTAAGTGGCAAAAGCCCCCTTCTGGTCAGCATAAGCTTTTTCAACAGGGCATTTGTTTGCTGTAACTTCCGACCTGTTCATGCTGAAAGCCTCCGCGAAGAGGCAAGGAGAAGGGAGCCCGCGTCGGGTTCCACAGGACGCAGCCTTCAGGCGTGTTTTCGAAGTGCTAAAGACCCACAAAGCACTGCCATCTACAGTGCATTCACCATTGAAGGTGAAGGCGGCAGGGCTAGGAAATGCAGGCACGGGAACTGTGTATTCGATGAAGGCGGCGGCAGAGCCATACGAAACCCTAGCGGCGTCCATCGTTTTCAAAATTTATGAAATATTGATTAACCCCCGGAAACTAGCTAAAGATTGCATAGAAAGATAAACACATTTAGTAAAAGTTATTTTTAAAGCGACAATTCCAAAGAGATTATTGTGTTGAAAGAGATCCAATGTGAAGAGGTCTGCACAATGAGTTGAACTTTCATATTGAACTTGCTTCCGTATAATATTTTTTCTTAATTGTTACTGATGTAGGAGCATCCGGCTCGAAAAATCATTGTATTTTGGTTGACTTAGGGGGTCTAATGTTTCATAATAAATTTGATTTATTAACGGGAATTTTGTATATTTTTAAATGATTTGAGTGAGAAATGTGTGTGTGAGGTTTTTAATGTAAATATTCTAAAATAATTGAGAATACGAGAGATATTAGCCTTATTAATATCTAATAAAGATATTAGGGATTAGGAGATCCTAGAATAGGATTTAGTTGAGTTATTGAGATCCTCAAGGGATAATTGAGATATTTTAGGAATTAGTTGAGTGTTTTGGTTTTCAAGTTCCTATGGTTATTATTTACTGGAGAGCTTGCCGGATTATCCACAGTCTTACGAAACACTAGGGTTGCTGATGGTGTGGGAGATTAAAGGAGTTCGACATTTGTTGAAATATCTGCGCAGGCGCTGTGCATACCCTGTGGCCACTACACATACACTACGCATTCACTGTAGCCGCTACGCATTTGTTTTAAGTGCTACGCATTCACTGGAGCTGCCACGCTACCTTTACACAATACGATTTCATTTGCGTGGCCTAGTGTTGAGCAAGGAGATGGAGCTTGTGGCCAGTACAATTTTTTTATCATTGCAAGATAAATATGTTGAGTTTTGGGATGAAGAATTTATTTTTCCATTGATTGTCCCTGAATTAGCATTGCTTCGTATTGAAGTTCATGAGTATGATATGTCTGAAAGAGATGACTTTGGTGGTCAGACATGCTTACCTGTGGCAGAGTTGAAGATAGGGATTCACTCAATTCCATGGTTGAGATAGAGAGTGATTTACCCTACATCATTTGGTATCAGAGCTGGTAAAAGCTCTTTGAGAGGAAATTAAAGGATAGTTATGTTCTTGAAATTATATATGCAGAAAACAATTGTGATTGCAGAAAGAGGAGATCTTGAAGGTGATATGGTATGTCTTATTTTTAACTCTGGTTTTAAAGATGTATTTGGAGGTTACAGGTTGTAGAAAAAGAAGGAATATCTCTTCAAAATAACAACAAGAGGAGCTGTAAGAGAAGAACCAGCTGTGTTCTTGAAGGCAGAGTAAAGTGGATACTCTGAAGGAAAGTGGTGAAGAAACTTGAAGAATTCCAGCAGAATTTGGAGAGAGAGAACAAGAGTGTTTTAAAAAATGAAGTGGAATTGCAGATGCCAAGGAGCAAATTAGTTTCTCAATAGAGGTTCCAGAAATAGAGAACCAATGTTACAAAAATACCAAGCTCAAAGGAGAGAAGGCTTGGTGAGATACTTGCAGCACGTATGAAGACTTGATGATAAAGAGAGGCTTAGTGCAGTTCACAAGAGACAGAAGAATGACTAATGATAGTCATAGCAGAGGTTCAGAGAGAAGCCACAGCAGAAAAAAAAAAGAGAAGGAAGATGCCAAGGAAAATGGCATGAGAAAGATTCAAGAAGAGATTGACAGAGAGAAAGCTAAGATAAAAATTCATGTTGAGTTATTGATGGATATGTTGCAGAGGAATAAGGAAGACCAGAGGTATGGTTGGGTTATGAGAAGACAAGTCAAATGGCATATATTGCAGGTAAAGTGGGAGCATAGATTGAATTCTCAACTGAAGGAAGAGTTACTGAGCGTAAATGAGTATGCAAGGGAAGTTTTGGTATGCGAACCAGAACATGGCCCATTTTTTTTTTAAAGTAATGAAGATACATAGGAGAAATCTATAGAGGATCTTTTGAATCATACGAAAGATTCAAATCAGCAAGAAGACTTGATGGCTAAAACATCAAGTGAGACCACAAGGTCTTATGTTTTTAAAACTGATCATTTGTGTATGATTGCAAGTATTGCAGGATATAAGCAACCTTTTGAAGATGTCTTTAAGATTGATGAAGATCTTGAAGTAAAATATGATGAAGAAAACATCTCAGATGAGGAAGGCTTTGAATGGTTGCAGCAAAAGGATTTTATTGATGAGTTACTTAATGGGAAAAGACAATCATCTGAAGCTATAATGAAGATGGAAGATCATAATCTTATTATGATGAAGAATGAAGGAACATTCTCTCAAAGAGGTAAGCCAATGAATTTTACTAATGTCATTGATGAATAAAAATTGCAGGAGAATGCTAATGCAAAAGACAGGGCAAGGATAGCTCTTGAAGAGGGCTGATAGAAAGACAGCAAGGCAAAGTGTATTAAAGAAGGAGTTGAGGCAGATTTATCGCAAGAAAAAGAGAAGACAATCACAGGACTGAAGGAAGAAGAAAGACATCTACTGAAAGATGTTAAGAAATAAGAACCTATTGAAGACTATAAACAGTATCATGATGAAGTACTTGTGAGGTGTCAAAGAGAAATTGAATTGTTGGAGTATTTGTTGAAAGAACCGAAGTATGAGAGTGTGATTGCAGTTAGAAATGAAGGAGTGTCTCAAGCTTTGATTGGGACAGAGATATGTGTTAGTTGCCAAGTTTCTGATGTATTGGCTAACAGAGAAGAAAAGGTGGACGAGTATGCAGTTAGAAAGATGACAGAAAAAATTACTTCTTGAAAGTAAATTTGAAGAGAAGAAGCATCAAATGGAAATTGCAGACGAAGATTTTAATGAAAGCAACCAGGGAATAACAGAAATTGATTATGTGATTGATGAACTATGGAAGTTGATGATGGAACAATCCAGATGGAGAAAACTGACAGCAAAAGGAATGATCAATCAAAATATGAAGCTGATTGAAGAAAGGAAAATGAACCAGAAGATAGCAGGCATGCCATAACAGCAAAGGTGTAGATAATTTGGACAACTACAAACTAAGGTTTGGGACCCTGGAGGTTTTCATCAACATATGAAACACATGATCAGGAGATCATGAATGTTTTCAACTTTGGGAGTCTGATGCAAGAGCATCTGGCTCGAAAAATCATTGTATTTTGGTTGACTTGGGAGTCTAATGTTTCATAAGAAATTTAATTTATTAAACGGAATTTTGTATACTTTTAAATGATTTGAGTGATAAAAATGTCTGTGAGGTTTTTAATATAAATATTCTAAAATAATTGGGAATACGAGAGATATTAGCCTTATGAAGATCTCATAAAGATCTTAGGGATTAGGATATCCTAGAATATGATTTAGTTGAGTTGTTGAGATCCTCAAGGGATAATTAAGAGATTTTAGGAATTAGTTTAGTGATCTATGGAGAAGATCATGGATTTAGAATAATCCATAACCATGTAATTATTTCTATAAATGTAAGCCTGCATATGGGAAATGCAGAGATATAGGTAGAGGAAGTGAGTGTGTGTAAGAGTGATGAAATGTGTATAAGGCCAAGGGCTCGATATGCCCATATATTTGTATATCAGGCCATTTCAATTTTAATCCATAGCATTGGTTTGTTTTTAAGTATCTCTAAAAATTGTCTTGGTACATGGTAAAGGTTATGGTATATACTTTTGCGTGATATAAGATTCGAAACTGACAATCTATGAATCTAGGAGGATAAACAAAGGGATAATGGTATGTCAGATAGGAATGCCAAGGGAGAAACGTACTCACCTTCAATTGGGTAAGCCACATGTTTTATGTAATAATTTCTGATTTAATGAAAGTTCCGTGTGGATTAAACCTGGATATAATA
Source organism: Pinus albicaulis (assembly GCA_034641835.2). NCBI lineage: Eukaryota > Viridiplantae > Streptophyta > Pinopsida > Pinales > Pinaceae > Pinus > Pinus albicaulis. The sequence goes on from CM076580.1 coordinate 1,048,464,342, forward strand.
GTGTGTTTCATCCATTAATTTTATGAAGGATTTGATTAATGAATGTATGAAATATGGAGGAAATATTGGCCATATGATTGTGTTGAGATTATAATTAACAAATTCTGCAAAGTAAGTCCTAGGTAATATGAAAATTGTGAAGTTGTTTGTGAGAGAATGGTTTGGCGCTAGACAATATTGATGAAATTTCTAGGTTGGAGAGTCTACATTCTTGATATCTTTAGATTTGTTTAAGACCGATACTTTGTTCCTGAGTGAGACTTGTTCTCAGATGATAAGAGGGTTGAGATTTTAATTGGAGTAGTGCAAATACAAAGAAGTCGAGCTTAATTTAGAAGTTAGTTATATATGCCTGAAGCCGTAATCGAGGCTTTGTGATAGCATCAGAAATGAAGTACAAATATTGAGCGACTTATGCAGTTAAGAGGTGTGGTGGAACAGGGTACTAAATGCACCGAATTGGTGGTCTTGCTGGGAGAGGGTCGCTATGCGAGACACATTCATTCTGCGTGTTTTAATCATTGTGGCAAGTTGTGATGTGTGGGTTTTATTGAAGGATAGGAACATGATTCAATGATCATCATAAGTGATCAGATTTTAAACAGGGAAGAGGGACTCAATTTATTTTTGAACCAAGATCTGATGACTAAGAGAAGAAGAGACTGAAATAATTTATCCTCGGTTCACTCATCATTCATCATGCCCTCAACACCCCAAGAAAAAAATCAGAGAAATTGAATTTCTGGAAGTTTCGCTACATTTTTCTCAGAAACTGCTTTCACACCTTCTCAATCTTCAGATTGACTGCAAGTATATGGATTCAAGATTGTTGTTTGTGCATTAGCTCATCCCTGGCTTGAAAAAGGGAGCGTGCAATTTGAAGGCGCTGATTTGTGTAGATGAGTTCGAACAGGTGGTGAAGATGCTCATTTTATTTGCGCAAACGAGTAGGCTATCGGTGTGGGAGATTAGAGGAGTTCAGCATTTGTTGAAAGCTTTGCGTAGGCACTGTGCATACCCTGTGGCCACTGCACATACGCTACACATTCACTATGGCTGCCACACATATATTATGCATTTGTTGTAAGTGTTACGCATTCGCTATAGGTGCCACGCTACGGTTTCATTTGTGTGGCCTACTGTTGAGCAGGGAGCTGGAGCTTGTGGCCAGTACATTTTTTTATCATTGCAAGAGCGATATGTTGAGTCTTGGGATGAAGAATTTGTTTTTCCATTGACTTTCCCTGAATTAGCATTGCTTCGTATTGAAGTTCATGAGTATGATATGTCTGAAAGAGATGACTTTGGTGGTCAGACATGCTTACTAGTGGCAAAGTTGAAGACAGGGATTCGCTTAATTCCGTAGTTGAGATAGAGAGTGATTTACCCTGCATCAGTTATCTGCTTACATGAAACTCGAAATTCAATTTTGCATAAGAGACCTTTTCTTTGTTTAAATAAGATACCCATCTGAAGCTAACAATCAAGTTGTGCGGAAGTGCTTCCGAAGTGCATACAATGAAAAATTGAGGGATAAGTGAAATTTATTTATAAAAATTTCAGTTCCGAAGAGATTATTGTGCAAATGGAGATTCAAAATAAAGAGGTTCGCACAATGACTTGAACTTCCACACACTGAACTTCCTTTCGTACAACAATTTTCCTTACTTATTATCTGCTTACATGAAACTTAATTTCTTTATTTTCGCCGGCTAAATTGCATCATACATGCAAGTGAAAAGACTGAAAAACAATGTACTTTGAGATGAATCGAACTGAAAAGAGTATTATCTGCACTATGAAAAATTTCCTACGACCAATACTGTGTAGAAAAAACAGATGCTATTGAAATTTTAAGTAATTTACAATAGACCATCAAAACATAGTTGTACGTATACACTGACAGGTTTCTTTGTTTACGTTGTTAAGCAATTTGGAAGCGGTACGTTGTTCATTCGTTGCATTGCCAAACATCCTAATAGCTCTTTCATTTTACTATAGATTTGCGAACAAATTTCACATTATCAATAATCATACTATTCTCATGCAAACAAGATTAGCAATCTACTCATTAGAGTAACCACACGATTTTTTCTATCAATGCAAATGCTACTATGACATTGTACATAAATGTAGTCCAATGGACTATTATTTTGTTTCGGCTATATGTTTTGTACTGTGATATGTCTTTTATTTTTATTTTTTTATGGGGGTGGGGTTCACATTGTCGTTTTTTACAATGTTTTCTTGACTTATCAAATTTGCAAGTTCTATAGCTACTCAGTCAATGTAAGTTCGTTACATTGCAATTTTCAGTGACATTACTTTACAATAACGACTTTCTTTGTTTACAAAACAAATATCTAAATAATTTGTTGTCATAAAAAACTAAAACAAGTTTCTAAATCGATATAACTTATAAACATATTAAACTTATACATTTAGACAAAATTGTTAAATAGAATTGCAACTGTATGAAGAAAATTGTAAAGCAAATGAATTTGTTGTAACATAAATTGGTATTCCCCTTCCTTGAACAATATCTGCAAATTGCAAGAATCTTTACATAGGTCGGGGTATTTGCATAGTGAGTGTTGTGATACTGATGAACAATGTGGTAATTGGTACGATTTTGTTGTGTAGAAGAGTATATGTGGGAGAACCATGGTCTTTTGCATAGACAAGGGTGCTAAATTAACTGTGTCATGAATATACGTGAGGCCTTGTATTTTTAAATTATTATTTAGGAAAGTTTTTCTCAACTACGGAAATAGCTATACAAAGGTGGTTGCTTGAAGCTAGATATTGATGCAGTTGCAAGGAACTATTATGTTAATTCTTTGTTCAATGATGCGATAATTCATGCGGTTGCAGGTTGTTTGCATAAGCCTCGGGTGGAGGTGGGGGTAGGGCTAAAAAATGTCAAATTAATATTATTATGTTTTCTTATGTGTTGTACAAAGTATGTGCAAGAGAGTTACATAGTGAGTATTGGAGTCGTTGTGCAGAACATTTACTGTTCGGAGGACGAAGTATGTGTAGGAGATTTGAGGTCTTTTGCATAAATGAGCGTGCTAAAAAGTGTTAGCGTTGTGTGGTAAAACGAATGTGCATAAGGCTTTGTCTTTTTTAATTATTATTTAGCAACATTTTTCATAAATACATAAGTAGCTATTTGAAGGTGGTTGTGTGAAGCTAGCTGTTTGGAGTATCATGTGTGGAGTTTCGAATGTCAATTAACGACGTTATTGAGTGCAGAAGTAGTTGTGTGGGAAACTTTGTGTGGAGGTTGTTGTGCATTTGTGGATGTTAATAAATATAAATATACAAATCTCAAAGTTTACTAAGATAAAAAATATACAAATCTTTTTTTTAATTCTTATTTAGGGACGTATTTCACAACATATAATCATTAATTAATATCAATTTCGAAAGTAGTTGTTCAGAGCTTTATTAAAGGCGTTATTGAGTGCAAAAGTATTTGTGCAGACGAAGTTGTGCGGAGGTTGTTGTGCATGTGCAGATGTTATACGAAAGTTTTGTGCAAAGTCTACTAAGATAATAAATATACAAATCTCTTTTGTGGATAATAAATGCATGTGTGAAATCTGTGTGGAATGAGGGAAGTGCAGAGGGGTCATTTAATTGTAATGCATTTTGATGTTAGTTTTATTATTAATAGATTTTGCGAGATGTAGAAGTGCATACAATGAAAGCTTTGACTTATTTTATTTTATTATTGGAAAATGAATACATCGATACCGACGAAACAACCAATAACTTTTTTGTGAGAAACTTAACCTATTGTGCGGAAGCGAGAAACTTTTCTTATTATGCAAAACTTAGATCATTGTGAGGAGGTATTTATTTTATTTTATTATTGGAAAACGAATACATAATTACTAATAAAACAACTAATAAATTTTGTGTGAGAAACTTAGCCTATTGTGCAGAGCTTAGCTAATTGTGCACAACTTATAACCTATTGTGCATAACTTAGTTCATTGTGCAAAGCTTATAGCCTATTGTGCGAAACTTAGCTCATTGTGCACAATTATTTATTTTATTATTGGAAAACAAATATGTCATTACCTTTATTATTGGAAAATGAATACATTATTACTGAGAAAACAACTAATAACTTTTGTGCAATAAAATTAGCCTATTGTGCATAACTTAGCTCAAATTTGCCTATTTTGCAGAACTTAGCTCATTGTGAGGAGGTATTTATTTTATTTTATTACTGGAAAAGGAATATGTCATTTCCTTTATTATTGGAAAATGAATACATCATTACCGAGAAAAAAACTAATAATTTTTGTGCAAGAAACTTAGCCTATTGTGTAGAAGCGAAAAACTTAGCCTATTGTGTGAAACTTGGCTCATTGTGCAGAGCTTATAGCCTATTATGCAGAACTTAGCTCATTGTGTGGAGTTTATAACCTATCGTGAAAAGCTTATAACGTATTGTGCAGAACTTAGTTCATTGTGTTGACCTATTTATTTTATTTTATTATTGTAAAATGAATACATCATTAACTTTATTATTGGAAAACAAATACCTCATTATTGAGAAAACAATTAATAACTTTTGTGCGAGAAACTTAGCCTACTGAATGGAAGTGAGAAACTTTGTCTATTGCACAGAAGCGAGAAACTTAACCTATTATGTGGAATTTAGTTCATTGCGAGAAGCTTATAGCTTAATGTGCGGAATTTAGCTCATTGTGTGGAGCTATTTATTTTATTTTATTATTGGAAAACAAATAAATCATTACCAACAAAACACTATGCAAAAAAAATCAATTAAATAGTGGTAGAGCCTATTGTGCAGAACTTAGCTCATTGTGCAGAGCTTATAGCCTATTGTGCGGAAATCAATTCATTGTGTGGAGCTTATAGCCTATTGTGCAGAACTTAGTTCATTGTTAAGAGCTTATAACAGATTGTGCGGAACTTAGCTCATTGTGCAAAGCTATTTATTTTATTTTATTATTGGAAAATGAATACGTCATTACCTTTATTATTGGAAGACGAATACATCATTACCGAGAAAACAATTAATAACTTTTTTGTGCAAGAAACATAACCTATTGTACGGAAGCGAGAAACTTAACCTATTGTAGAGAAGCGAGAAACTTAGCCTATTGTGTGGAACTTAGCTCATTGTGCGGAGCTTATAGCCTAATGTGTGAAACTTAGCTCATTGTGCAAAGTTATTTATTTTATTTTATTATTGGAAAACAAATATGACATTACCGACAAAACACTATGCAAAAAATAATAATTAAATAGCGGTAGAGGCAGGGAGTATGCTACATCGCAGCTATTACCCTTGTTATCCTTTCGTTTCTAGGATGTTATGTGAAAGTGGAGAGGAGCCTATGGAGTTTGAAGATGCAGAAAGGAGGATGTTCACATTCTTCTTTGTTATTGTAGGAGAAGTCTAATTTCCCATTTCAGAATGATGTTCTTCTCATTGTGAAAAGAAATCTTACTATTTCAACATATTTGAATTTTGGATTAGAGCATGTTCAAAATTTTGATGGGAATTTTGACAAAGAGGGTTTGGACGAATATTAAACAACTTGTAAGGAAACAAATAACCTACACAAGTTAACGATGGAAGGTGGTCTATAGTTGGGTTTTCCCCTAGTCTATGAGATTCTATTATTGCCAAGAACTAGGAAGCTAGGCCCAATGGCTCTGGTGGCTCTCATGTAGGAAAAAACAGTAATGTCAAGTAAGGGTATAAAGAAAAAATTCATTCTACTTGATCTTTTCCTATTGCCTCCCAATTCTTGAACTATAGGAGCTATAAAATGAGAAATTTAATCTTGATCATTGTAGTATCTACTTTAAAACTAATGTCCTTTTGTTTATCTTGATCTATCTAACTTATTGCGTTGAGAGACTCTCTCCAGCCCAGTATGTAGAGATGTTATAATGTTTAACATTTTGACTCAGTCAAAATAAAATAAAAATAACTAAAATAAATTTATAATTATAATTATCAATAAAACATTTTAACTCGGTCAAATTACATAAAACTAAAATAAAATAAAATAAAATAAAATAACATAAAATTAATACTTATAATTAATAATTAAACCAACCTAGATCCATTTGAACTCTGGGTCTACCAATTTCCTAGAGGGATCAAATCTCTTGAGATGCAAAGCCTCGTTTAGAGTGAAAAGAGATTTGATCCCTCTCGATGCTTGGAGATCTAGAGTTAAGATGACTTTACGTTGGTTATAATAAGATATAACTAGAATATTATTAATAGGAACATACATAGTTTTCTTTGTTAAAATTTACAAAATACTTCACTTTTTTTTTGTCGAGAGACACTCTACAATCCACTATAGGGGGGATGTGCAGGCGTTAGATGTTAGACAATTAATGTAAATATTTTCAATATAGGGGAGATGTGTAGGCGTTAGACGTTATATGTTACATGTAAACCTCTCGAAGTGGCATTCTTTGTTGTAAGTTATTAAAACACTAAAAGAAATTTTGATTTAATTATTAGATTGAAACGTGTGAAGATAGGTTTATGGTGCTAAGTGAATTACTTGATGAGTACATAAATGTTGTTATATGGTAGTGAAAGCTAAATAAATAATAATAATAACTTGTTATATTCTCAACGAAACTTTTTTGAAAATAATTTTAATGCATATCAATTTAATAATATGAATATGACTAATGAAATATTTTTTTCATGAATCTTGGCACCTCAATATAACATTATATATCATGAAACAAACATTCTAAAACAAGTAATAAGATAAGTCTGCATTAAGTTGGACATCCATGATCATGAGGAACGTGGTAGGCTAAGCAAGAGAACCATAATCAATATGACAATGGATTAGAATCAATATGACAATGGAGATTACAAGGTCCAATAAGAAAGAAGAGATAACTAGATTTTCTAGAAACAAATTATGAGTTTCAGTGGATCGTTTTGTGAGTTGTAGAGCTTGCAGACTGGTAATGAGTGGAATGGTGGTTAAGAGAATTTTGTTCGTTATTATAATATAGGGAAAAGTTATGTTATTTGCACATATATACTGGACATTGAATGTTCATGTTTAGCCTAGATAAATTTGAAATTCAAATTTCTCATATATATATATATATATATATATTAGTGACCTATTGTGAACAAATTATTGTTAAATATTACATTTTTTTTTAATCCTAGAGGAACCCAGTAGTCCACCTGACACTTAACTACTGGTAAACCTCTAGGGATCTATGACTTGTCCTCTTCACCATAAACTGGGTTGCAAACAAGGGGATTTGAACCTTGGATCTCTCAGTTTTCACAAATTTCACATTACTTTGATCACCGATTGAGCTGCCCCCCCCCCCAAGAACAAATATTACGGATTTGATTTTTTTATTTTTATCAAGTTGTCTGAGTTCATCAGTACATCAGGCTTGATCTGTGGCTTAAGAAACCTCGACCCAAGGGAATATAAGCCGTCAAAGTCACCCATGGATCACACCTGACCTGGGCCACGCTAGCACAACTAACTGGGTTTAACTTGTCTCCTCCCCCTAGCACGGGCACAACAACCTCTGTGAGGTTTGATCATGTGTCACCCTTTGGACGAGGCCCATCCTCAACTGGTTGTGCTAGCAGGACTTGACATTACAGATTTGATTATTGGAATAATAATAGTAATTTATAATATATATGAGTTTGAATAAATATGTGTGAGTGAGTTTTTAAATAGTAGTATATACATAGTTTAGATCTTTAGAAGTAATGAAGTAATATTAAATTTGTAAATAATTATATATTTTTTCAAAAGAAATATTTTCGAGTTCATTTTAAACGCAATATTATAATATAATCTTCAATCTCTAATAGTATATTATAGTATAGTCTTATTATATTATATAATCTTTAGACTATATTATATATAGTTTTTTAGTCACATGTATTATAATAGTTTTATATATTATATTTAAACTCTAATATTATATTATAATTTAGTCTCTAACAACTAATATAATATAAGATTATATTTTTTTTCTAAGTTGGACTAATCTATTAATATGAAACATAGTTTACAAAGTGGGACTTACCTCCAGAACTGCATAACTATCCAATTCTGGAGGGAGTCTTGATCAAAAAAACAAAAAAGAGACCGCCCCTCGCGGGAAACTAGCCCAAAAAATGTTGCCCATGGATGGGAAACCAGCTTTCATAGAGTTATACAAAAAAGATTTTACAGCCAACTTGTCCAAAAATACAGCAAAGCATTAAAATTGACCAAAACAAGATAAGGAGACTTGTCAATGCCATGGATGCCCATCAGGCTAACTATCGAGATGTGTTGGAGGAGGCTCCTCCACTATGGGACATCTGTACTCCTCGTCAGAATCATCATCGTCTCCCTTAGACTGCTGAGCAGTGTGCTCAAGAGAGGACGTTGAGCGAGCATGACTGCACCCTTTCTTCAGCTGCCTGTTCGAATGCGCAGAACTCCTGTTGTTGTTGCCCGTGCTACTAGAGGACTGCGAACCAGATTTGACGGGTAAGGCAACAGATTTTTTGGAATCCTGAGGAGGCCCCATGGAGATGGTGGATTTCCTCATGCACTTTCTGGAGGCAGAGCCCGTGTCATTGGGCTTCACTTCCTGGAACAGAACAAAAATTGTAGCAGTGATTCTTGGATTGTCCAAGACGTTGTCAAAGTGAAATTGAGAAACATTGTCGGCCAGAGGCATGGAGCTGCATTCTTCGTGAATGGAGAGAGGCGGGCGAGAGCCTTCTCCTCTGCCTCTGCCTCGCCTACACTTCATATGGTGTCGTCTCGGCATGCTGGGGATGGAGGGTGAATGAAGTGACTGGGAGGGCGAGCAGGAGGGCGAGGGCAAGGAATGGGAAGGCGAGCTCGGCAATTTTGCATAGAGGCCAAACCAATTAAAGTCTACACTGGAGGGATTGTGAGTGCAGAGGCCAAGCGAGGGGCTAACAGCGCAATGAGCAGGTGGAGGGATTTCAACGATGGACAACAGCGTGGCTAGCCAAAGATGGAGATGGAGCAGCGTATCTGTGGAGCTCAAGAGCCGAGCAAAAACCAGAGACAAAGACAAAGAATGTCGGGCAAATGAAACAGTTATGGAGGTGGGGCGCGGCGCCATTGAAGGATGGGAAAGACAAGTTGCAGAGCCAGAGTTAAGGCCGAGTGTGGGAGCAATGAATGTTGAATGTGCATCACAGAGAACGTTAAATGTAGTGGTACCGCCCTCCTAGATGGCCAAGTGTCATGCCTTCGGCCAACCACTGCCGCATGCTCATAACTCACCCGCATCCAAGATATAAGATTATCTTATATTAAACATCATATATATATATATATATATATATATATATATATATATATATATATATGTATGTATGTATGTATGTATGTATGTATGTATGTATGTATGTATGTATGTATGTATGTATGTATGTATGTATATATATATATATATATATGTACATATATATGTATACATATGTATACATATGTATACATATGTACATATGTATATATATATATGTATACATATGTATACATATGTACATATGTATACATATGTACATATATGTACATACATATGTATACATATGTACATATGTATACATATGTACATATATGTACATACATATGTATACATATGTACATATATATATATATACATATATATATATATATATATATATATATATATATACATATATATATATACATGTATATATATGCATCTGTATATATACATGTATATATATACATGTATATATATGCATCTGTATATATACATGTATATATATATATACATATGTATGTATATACACATGTATATATATATATATATGTATGTATGTATATATATATATATATATATATATATATATATATGTACATATATATACATATGTATATATATGTACATATGTATATATATGTACATATGTATATATACATATATATATACATATGTACATATATATACATATGTACATATGTATATATATGTACATATGTATATATATGTGTGTGTGTGTGTGTGTGTGTGTGTATATGTGTGTGTGTGTGTGTGTATATATATGTGTGTGTGTGTGTGTGTGAACCATATTTTCTATTAATTATCAAAAAAAGTTTCCATAGCATAACAAAAACTAGTGGTCTCACCCCAACCAGATTTATTGACCATTGATAATAGAACATTACAAAATATCAAAAATATATTGAGCATTATCGTCCAAATCCTACTAGGCCAAAAGCACCAAAACACCTGCAAAATGCATAACACTCTAGTCACCGTAGCTAATCATCAGAAGTGATGGACGCCAGATTGTTTGGCCCTATCCCCAGGGGGAGAGGAGGGAGGAACTGGAAACCTGCATGTTGCTCCAGATGAGTCATCCATGCATCCAATTTATCTAGCTTTGATGACAGAAGAGTCTAGTCGCGCCACACCACAACCACTCGCTCATGAAGATGGCTTTGGAAATATTGCAACTGTTGAAGAGTTGCCATCACTACCTCATGCTCCTCCCGACGTGTTAGATACTGAGCCTCCAACATTGCCTACACAATATGTCTTGTAGACCTGGACGAAACCTTATGACGTTGAGTACCCCCACAAACTCAACCACGCCCAAGCACTCTTCTACTACCGCCTCTGTTGCAAATCCTATTTTCTCCACATCCACCGGCATGACCCCCACCTGGAATACTTCCACCTCCATGACCACAACCGACCATAGCAACCCCATGACTAGATTTCCTTTTAGGGCCAGGAGGCGATGGAGAGCCTATGTCCACATGAGAGGATCTATGGGAGCTGGTTTCATGGTTCCCCCTGCAGCATAGGAAACCCCAAGAAGCCAACAATAATGTGCACTAACAATTGGGCGTTTTCCCTCTTAACACCATCACAACTACTATAACCACCTATGCTAATACTGAAAGGAATTGAACGAGGAATCCCCCACCTCGAAACTGCCACCCACTCACAAGGCCAAGAATTCTCACCTCCCACTAGACATCACTCCACCTTCGCATTTCCGGCCTCTTCAATCCTACACAACAGACATATAACTCTTCCCACCTTGCCAACAACTGATAAATCCATCTCTTCGAGAGTCCCCTCACCAGGATAAATCTATGGTGCTCCTCAGATCCTTGTCCCTTTTCCAACAACTGAGGGAGGAGCCCCGCAACTACCTAGGTTAATCCAGGCACCCCAGATAATAATACAGTTTTCACTTCAAGCACATAAACAAAATTCAGAGGATTAATTCCCCAATGCACCTGATACATCAATTTAGAGAAAGCAAAGATTGAAAAGGAGCCTAAAAACTACAAGCAACCTCGCAAAACTCCATTCACAGTCCACCCGAAAAACACAGAGCCTTGGGAAAACCATCCTGTCAACCACAACACTGAGAGCATGCTCCAAGCCCACTTCCCATAAAACCCAACACATTGAACAATGGGGAAAAACCTCCTAGCGGGCAAAGCATACTAGAATAGGCTAAAAATAACAAAAAGTGAGAGACAAGACCACTTACCACCGAAGCTCCACCATCCTGAAATACAAGCATGCACCGTCTTCCAGAGGCTCCCAATTCCTTGCCTACGCCATAGGTTGCATGCACGATTTTTCCTTTGCGACTCTCACTAATAGCCCACATAATCCACATGAATTGTTTTCTCAAAAAAGTTGTTCATAGAATGGCCCAGCCAGGTACCTCCCCGGTCCATTAAAAACTTCGTTCTACACTGTCGCCAACCCAGACGTTCACAGGCTTGCCAATTAATAGTTACATTGTGAGGGAGCGACATGCCTGCTCTCCCACCACCTCGTCGTATATAATCTATCATGTCTCCACGCGGGTGTTCTCCGCCACCCAACTGTCCTCCTGGGCACGCACCCCCATCGGGGTAACATAATATTATAATATTAAACACATTATAAAATATTACATAATATTTAATATTATATAATACTATATAGCATTATATAATACTATATAATATTATGTTTAATATGTAGAAATTTGAATAACTGATATGTTATCCACCGAGATTGTCCTGATCACACACTATTTTATCTTCATGCACAATACATAATCTCTTCTACCATTGATCATCACATGCAGAAATAAAATCAATTGCATGCACACATTAAAACCATAAAAATTCACACATATGAACATAGTATGTAATGGGAAAGCTTAAAGTTGAAAAACCCCAACTATATGTATATTATATATGTCATAGATATCATGTAACAATCATCATACAAAGCTCCTCACAAGCTCTCAGTATAATCTCCACTTGCTACACACTAATCAGGCCCGATCTTGCAAATCCCATGCACCGATCTTTGCTAGCCTTTAGCCTGCCTCTACTGCGTAATCCCTGTTGAAGAATGCCTCTTGATGAGAATGATTACCCCAGCCTTGCTCACGCAGTATTTATAGGCATCTCTACTGAGTGTTGGATGCAAACCATGCATCACTTATAGTCACAATTGATAGTCACACTTGCCCTTTCACCTATCTTTGCACTGGTCTCCACTGAAACTGTCCATGCACTGAAGTTAACTGATGTATTCTTTAGTTGATTAATGAGTTTATAATTAGTGAATTAATTAATAATTAATTCACACCACTCTCACTAATTGTATCAATCATTTAAACTAGACACAAATAGCTCAACTATGTTTAGATTAGTTAAACTGAACACAACTCCATTAACTTCCTCAATCAACTCCACCAAACTCTGTCACATGAGTTCTAACTGAAGTATCCATGCAATAGCTCCACATAACCCTTAGGAATAGCTGCACTTTATGTCACTTCCGTGCTGACATTCAGGCACTTCAATCAAGTGCTCCAAGAGAATAAGATAATGTTTAGAGTCCAAATATTATTAAGAGCTAATAATATTCGACATATTCTATTCTTAGACTGCACCTAAAAACAGATTCCGCCAATATGTCTAAAAATAGAAGTCCATAACATTCAGAAATTTAATAACCGATATGTAGAGTAGTTAATGTAGAAGTCATAAGTAGAAATTTGAATAACTGATATGTTATCCACCGAGATTCTCCTGATCAAACACTATTTTATCTTCATGCACAATACAGAATCTCTTCTACCATTGATCATCACATGCGTAAATAAAATCAATTGCATGCACACATTAAAACCATAAAAATTCACACATATGAACACAAGATGTAATGGGAAAGCTTAAAGCTGAAAACCCCCAACTATCTATATATTATATATGTCATAGAGATCATGTAACAATCATTATACAAAGCTCCTCACAAGCTCTCAGTATAATCTCCACTTGCTACACACTAATCAGGCTCGATCTTGGAAATCCCATGCACCGATCTTTGCCATCCTTTAGCCTGCCTCTACTGCGCAATCCCTGTTGAAGAATGCCTCTTGATGAGAATGAATTACCCCAGCCTTGCTCACGCAGTCTTTATAGGCATCTCTACTAAGTGTTGGATGCAAACCATGCATCACTTATAGTCACAACTGATAGTCACACTTGCCCTTTCACCTATCTTTGCACTGGTCTCCACTGAAACTGTTCATGCACTGAAGTTAACTGATGTATTCCTTAGTTGATTAATGAGTTTATAATTAGTGAATTAATTAATAATTAATTCACACCACTCTCACTAATTGTATCAATCAGTTAAACTAGATACAAATAGCTCAACTATGTTTAGATTAGTTAAATTGAACACAACTCCATTAACTCCTCAATCAACTCCACCAAAATCTGTCACATGAGTTCTAACTGAAGTATCCATGCAATAGCTCCACTTAACCCTCAGGAATAGCGTAATTCCTTCTGTCAGCTCCTGTGCCACATCTGTGCACTTAACGGAAGTGCTCCAAGAGAATAAGATAATGTTTATAGTCCAAATATTATTAAGAGCTAATAATATTCGACATATCTATTTTTAGACTGGCAATCTAAAAATAGATTCCGCCCAATATGTCTAAAAATAGAAGTCCATCTATTTTTTCCAACTTGACCAACCATCCATAAATAGCATCCCGCAACTCATAGAACATGATCCATATGTCTAAAAATATACTTTGCAACAAAAATCACTTGTGTGGCCCCCACCTAGTTTTGTTGATCACTTTCCAACTAGGATCAGGAATGATGTTTCAGGATGCCTCCTTCACTGTTTCTTGTTGCAATCTTCAACATAATATTATATAAAATTATGTAATATCGAACTTTTTTTTCCCCGGGAAAAATCGTAGCTTTTATTAATGTAAATAAAAGTTACATGTTGTATATGAAAAGTGCATATGCAGATCAGCATGTAGCTGCCATATAGATAACTATGAGTAACATGAAAATATAAATACATCCACTATGTGTCGCATATATACATACTGTAAAACAATATAACATCTCCAAAAGGAGTCTGATGGATATAGATACAAAAACTATAATCAATAGAGTAAAATAAAAACCAACAACAGTCTCTAATGGGGGCCATCCCCCCTCTAGTGTGTAGGAGAAAATGGTCTGTGAAAGTATTGATAATATGCATGCGCATTCTGCTCCTGTACCTCCATGTGCACAGTCAATAGGTGTGTTGCCTCCTTGGAAAGGAGGTCGGAAATTGTGTTCCTCTCCCTGAAAATGTGCCGACATGAAATAAGATTAAAATGGGCTTTGAGCAGTAGAGTTTCAGCCAAGATATTTTGCAGGGTGCGTGTGTGTGTGTGACATGCCGTCAGATCGTTAAACCAGTCAATGACAATCTTAGAATCATTAAATATTTGAAGAACATGTATATTTTTAGTGATGGCAAACTTAAGGAGGTACAAGAGACAGGAGAGTTCTACAAAGTTGTTTGTGCCTCGGCCAAGTCCAATCTTGACTTTATAATAATGATGTGGTGAGTGATGTAGAATAAATCCACCACCACAACCATGAGTCTGTCCAGATCCGTCAAAATAGGACCATAGGAAGGAGTAATCAATGATCTCAGGGGAAATGACACGGGGGAGTGGAGGAGGTGGGTCATAAGTTATAAAGTGATAAATGGAGATGATGTGGGTAGCAGATGAGGGCCAGTGGTGAGGGACGTTATGAAAAATGGTCCAGTTGCGGGCCATCTAGATGCTCCAATGGATAAGGATAGGTAAATTCCGTAGCTTGTGGGGAGAAACATCATGCCACCAATGGTCCCAAGCATCAATAAGGGAGAGTTCTTCCCAATGATGATTAAGATGGTCGAGGAGTGTATGGTCGTTCAGAGTTCAAGGGTAGAAGGACAATGAAGAAATAGATGCAGTGTATCTTCAGCCGCCCCTTTGCAAAGTGCACATCTGTGTAGACCAGAGTATGTTTTTTTCCATAAATTGGCCCCGGTAGGAATTTTATCAGTGAGGATACACCACATGAGAAGCCTATCTTTTGCAGGTCCTTTGAGTTTCCAGAGATTGCGCCACCATGGAATGAGAGATTCAGGTCGGTTGCTTAATAGATATGTGAGTGCCCCTCTTTGGGTGTATACAAACCCTGCTTAGATATGGTCCAAATAACTTCATCCTCACGATCCTGCAATCTGACATGGGTATCTCTCAAGGCTTCCAAATAAGCTGACCAAATCTCGGTCTATTGTGGGGGAAGCTGTAAAGCTTGATGATCATGCTAGCCTTGCGAGAAGAGTGTGGTTCGCTCCCCATTGGCAATTTGATTAAGATTCAGGTAACCGGCTTGATTGAGGAAGCCAATAAGTGCCTGTGGGAGGAGATGTGAATTGCCACATCCCACCCATGGATCATAACCAATTCGAATCATGAATCCATTGCCAATTCGTCAGGTCAAGTCATCCTTGATAAATCTGATCAAGGGTATGATAGCACACTAGATAGTAGAATAGCAAGGGTGGTGCACCGAAGGTGATCATATCTAATCAATGGGGGTAAGCAGATGAATGTATTTCTGAATAGTCACCCTAGTCCATAGGTTGTTACCCATGAGGATCATCCAACCTAGCTTAGTAGCCAATGCTAGAGCGAAAGTCAGCAAGTCCTTGATTCCCCAGCCACCCCACCACTTGGGTAATGCTATACGGGTCCATTTGGTCCAAGCAAAAGTGTGTCCCTCATTTGTGCCCAGCCATAAGAAACACCTGCAAATTCTCTAGATTTTGTGGAGTATTCCTTTAGGAATCCAGGCCAGTGACATCCAATATACAAGAATGGCCTCAAGCACAAATTTGATCAGAGTCAGCCTTCCAGCTCTAGAAAGCCAACGATGGCACCAGTTGTTTAGTCATTTTTCTATTTTGGTAATGAGCCAATTCCAGTCAACAATTTTGTAATTTACAGGTTTGAGGAAGAAACCCAGATACTTCAAACCATCCTCAAATCTGGTAAGATTAAAGGGAAATCTCTACTGAGAAAAGTGTATTTCATGAGGAGTGCATCCATGGCAGGTCAAAGTAGATTTGTTATTGTTACACTGCATACCCATGGCTGTACAAAATAAATGCAGAATAGCTCGGATCACAGAGGTGTCACTAAGAGTACCGTTAAGAAAAATTATAATGTCATCCACGAATAACAGGTGAGTGAGCACACAGTTAGCCGATAGTTTGATACCTTTCGACCTGCCTCGAGAGATTTCTTCAATAATACATCTAATAAGGCCCTCCATAACTAGTAGAAATAGAAGGGGAGATAATGGACACCCTTGATGAAGTCCCCGCTCCACATGAAGGAAATTGGTTGCTGCCCCATTGATAAGTAAACTAAATGAAATAGAGGTGATGCAGCACATTATCCAATCGATAGTTTGTAAGGGGAATCCCATGTGAGTGAGCAACATGCAAATGTAGAGCCATCTCACTTGATCAAATTCTTTTTCCAAGTCAATCTTGAGTATCATCCCTTTAATGCGCTTAGTGTGAATAGAATGTAGGCCTTCTTGTGCAATGCCAATTGCATCATGAATCTGTCTGTTTTCAAGAAAAACAAATTGTTCAGGAGATATGTGATTGGATAAAACAGGTTTCAACCTGTTGGCAAGAATTTTGACCATAATCTTATATATGCAATTACATAAATATATCGGTCGAAAATCTTTGAAAGAAGAGGGGTGATCAGATTTAGGAATAAGGGCTATAAATGTAGCATTGAAGGCCTCATAGATATGCCCAGATTAACGAGTCTCTTCCACCACCTCCATGAGATCATGGCCCAAAAGATCAAAGAAGGCTAGATGAAATTCCATAGCCCACCCATCAAGCCTAGGGCTTTTGTCCTTTTTGAACCACTTGAGGACAGATTCAAGTTCTTAGCTCGAAACCGATTGTAGCAGGTCCTCCTCTGCTACAGCATCAACATATCTGGGAAAGAGGGTGGCCACCTTTATTATTTCAACAAAAGAGGGTTGCAGAGGTGCCTTATAAATCTCTTGGAAATGATTGATACCTTTATGTGCAAGTTGAGAGAAGGTAGAGGCTTTTGATCCATCCTCATTATCGAGATCCCAAATGGTGTTGATAGAATTTCTGCCATTAGCAAAATGATGAAAGAATTCTGAATTTTCGTCCCCTGCTTTGATCCAGGTGGCACTGCTTTTGAGTCTCCATACCTCATTCCTCGCTTATAGGATCTTTAAACGAGTAGTTTCAAGTGAAATAAGCCGTGTCTTCTCTTCTTTAGTAGCAAACCCTCCCCCAGAAGAGAATTACAATCTATGAATTTCCTGTTCAATGTCCTCCAATCTCTTCTTGTGCTTAGCCCAATTAATGGGCTCCTTCTTAATAGTGAGTAATATGTGTGCAAAAATGGCGGATGGTGATTGTAAATGTGGAGGCAGAGAGAGTCTCCACTGGGTGTTCACCAAATTGATATAGTCGTGATCTTGTAACCACACAGAGCAGAACTTAAAGGGGGAGGCCCGCTTCTTGAAATCCCTAGTGATTTCCAAGAAGATTGGGGAATGGTTAGAGATGCCACCAGAGCCAATCCACTTCCTGAAAGCGAAAATATTCTGTAATAACCCTTCTTTGATAAGAAAACGATCGAGCCTGCGAGCCACTAGATCATCCCCGATGCACCTGTTGCGCCAAGTTAGAGAGGGGGAAGTTATGAGGGGATCCACCAGGTGATGCGAAGAGAGCAAGTGTCTGAAGTAGTCAGAGATAGTGTCCTCTTGAGCATTTGGCCCCCATGATTCAGAGATCCCAAGAGAGAAATTTAGGTTACCAGCCAAAATGATATTGTCAGGACTCAAGACAGAAGAGTACATGAGTGAGTTTTAGAATTGTTGCCTATTAGAGCAGGGGCCATAGACATTGATAATGCATAAATTCATTCCAAGGGCTTTCGAGAAGGCATCCATCCCCAAAGTGCTTTCCTTGCACCAGACATTAATAAGATTGATATGACGGGGGTTTATACAGAGGGCCAAACCACCCGAGCGCCCACTAGCATCAACGCATGAATGATCCATCTAGGTAGAATAGGGGTAAGTACTTGAATTACCAAATCAGATGAGCCATGAGTCTCCTGAAGCATAATGATATTGGCAGAAGAAGAAGAAAAAAGACGACGAAGCGCAAGTCGCTTCACAGGGCTAGCCAGCCCACGACAGTTGAAGGATATACAGATCATTAGGAAACCAGAATGGGGGACTGTCTTGCTCTAAGAATCCCATCGATGGAGAGTTGTGTGCCAGAGGCAACATCAATATCGACTTGTAGAATAGCTTTCGAGATATGCGATTGATGACCCCGGGTGGACTTGTGCGGGGGGTAGGAAGGTCCATTAAGGGAGCCAAAACCAGACGAAGTGTATAAATGGGGACACAAATTATAGGAGTGAGTGGAAGAGGATTCAGAGGGTTCCACCACAAGGGAGGGGCAAGGTTTAGAGGGAGAAGGTAAGGGGGGAGAGGGGAGGGGTTCAGAAAGTGTAGGAGGGAAATCAGGAATAGATGCAATGGGCAGAATAGGTAAGGAGGAGGGAGTGGGGGGAAAATGAAGAGGAGAGGAGGAAGGGGGACAAAAAATGGGAGGGGAGTGGAAACCAGCCTGAGGATGCTCCGAACACAGAATATATGTCGAAGATAGAAATGATAAAAAGTAAATGGAGGAGAAGAGGAAGTACCAACAACTGGAGGGAGTCTAGTAGTTATAGCCGCAGTCATGGATTGAGTAACTATAGTGGGAGAAACCACTGCCATCTAAGAGAGATTTGCCATCGAGGATGAGTCAGGTGAAGCGGTGTATCCGGAGTGCGAAGACTGTCTCTGCAGTGAGCCCGATACAGGAGCGATTGGATGCAGGCCGTTGAGTGTACGAGGAACCAGAGTCGGACTCATTAGAGGAAAATCCTTCAAGACATGTCCGACTTTGTGACAGTGGTGGCATCGGAATGGCACCCCTTCATAGTCTAAGATCTGCTCCCTAGTGGAGTTGCAGCATTGTATATTAATGGCTTCCTCAAGACCTTCCCCTGTGTCAAGATGTATCAAAATGCGGGCAAAAGCCATTTTTCCAGAGTCAATGAAGGAACGATCATGGTCAAAATAAGTGCCCAGAAGATTACCAATATCCTTGAATATATGTTCAGTCCATAAGTGAAGAGGTAGCCCTGGTAAACGAACCTAAATAGGGCCAGCTCCCAGCGGTTCACAATCATGATCGAACAATGGGTTCCATCGTTTGAGCAGCACAGGTGCCATCTCAATGTGCCATAACTGTGATAATATAAGGTTCGTGGGCTCTCTAGAGGAAAAATGGAGCACAAACCAACCCTTGGTCAAAGTGTGAATGGTGGGAAGCTCTTGAATAAGATCACCTCAAATCTCTTGTGTCCATTGTTTCAAATGCTTAACCCCATAGTTCTGGCCACAGACCTGACCAACAACCACCCTGTCAATAGTACCCAGGATATCGGCCATTTGAACACATGCGCCGAGCGTGAGAAAATTTGCATGCTTTTTGGCTTTGACGCACTTCGTGCGACGGGGAGCACAGGGAGGGATGCCGGGAGGGAGAATAGTCGAAGCAGATAGCGGACGCAGGGGTGCAGAAGCGGGGGGGGGGGGGGGTAAGGGTTGGAGTCTGGAGGGGGGATGGTGAAGAAGCCAGAGGGACGTCGAGCCGCAAGAGAGGCAGAGCCAGAGGGGGGAATGAGGGGATGTGTGTGAGGGGAGTTAGAGGAGGGAGGGGGGCAGAGGACGGGGGAAAAGAGGTAGGGGGGAGCGGGGTTACCGGGAGATGTTGGGTGGCCAAGGTAAGGGAAGGAGTCAGTGGGGGGTAGGTGAGGGTCTGAGAGAGAAAGGCGAGGGAAGCGGGGGACGGGGGACGAAGGTACAGTGAGGAAATGAGGTCCAGGTCAGCTGCCAAGAGAAATGCTAGAGTGGTAGGAGAGAGTTCTGGGACCATAAAAGTATCCAGCTCAGGGAAGGTGAGAGGGGAGGGAACAAATGCAAATAAGCCAACAGAAGCAGGACAAATAGGAGAAGATGCAGGGAGAGAAACATGCATACCTTAAGAGAAATGATTCGAGAGGGTCTAGATGTCCACATCGGCATATGGGTCCTTCGAATAGTCCACAAGTTGTTCATCCTAGGCCCCTTCCATAGCAAACTCCAAGAAAATAAACCGTTAATGTCAGGACCAATTGTTCCCCAACTGTCACAAGGAGAAGAGACCCCGGTTCCCAACAACTAATAACTCAATAGAGGTATGAGCTCAGTTAGTGCCTCAATCCAAAACCCAGAGGGTCAGGGGCATTCAAGCTCTGTCAGTATTTATGTGTGCAGACAACAGAGAATGGAGGCGGAGTCCAAGTGCCGACAGTGAGGCCCATCTTCGAGTATTCGTCGAGAGATAATGAAAAATAAAACGCCGCAGGTCTACGGGGAGCACGACAGATGAATCGGGAAGATACCGCAGATAGAACTGGAGGCCGAAAGTCCGCCATTGAAGCGCTACGCATAGGGCCATCGCCATCGCCTGGGGTTTTCGCCATCTTCCCCTCCTTTCTTTGGAATTGCTAGCCGTAGTAAATTTTCATTTTCGCCATTCCCTCGAATAATATCAAACGTTATTAAGTATATATTAAGTATTTATTATTATATAATATAATATATTAATATTATATAATAATTGTTGAATAATATAACATAATAACTAAAATGATAGAGAGATAGAGGTGGAGAGAGAGGGGGTGGCAAGGGAGAGATGGAGAGAGAGTAAGGGAGAGAGGAGAGAGAGAGAGAGAGAGAGAGAGAGAGAGAGAGTTATGGAAATAAAGAGTGTCTATTTTGGGGGTGAGATAGAGAAACAAAGGAGAGATAGAGGGAGATAGAGATATAGATGGACGGGGGAGAGAGGGAGCGAGGGAGAGATAGATATCTATAGAGAGAGAGAGAGCATGTGTGTTTAGGGGGGTGAGATAGAGAGGCATACAAGGATAGATGGAGGGAGATATAGATCTAGATGCAGAGAGAGAGAGAGAGAGAGAGAGAGAGAGAGAGAGAGAGAGAGAGAGATGGGGGAGAGCGGGGGGGAGACAGAGAGAGGGAGGAAGATAAACACATAGATGGAGGGGGGAGATAAAGGGAAGAAGAAAGAGACACATAGAGATAAATACATATAATATATAATATTATATAATATTGAACATTATTAACCATAAAGGAAGAGGAAGTAAGGTTTTTGCAAAAGGTAAAAGAAATTGGGTTTAGAAAGCCATCAATATTTTGTTTTTTCACTGAAATAGATGCATTGATTTTAATGTGGATGTTGATTCCTAATCCTATTTAATTGATTGCACTAGATGCATTGATTTCAATGTAGTTGTTGATTTATAATCTTATTCAAATGTTTGCGCTATATGCATTGATTTCAGTGTAGATGTTGATTTCTAATCCCATTTGATTGCTTACACTAGATGCATTGATTTCAGTGTAGATGTTGATTTCTAATTCTATTCTTTTTCTTTCTAAATAAGACTATTTCAATTATATGGCACATAAAAATACATTTCGAAACTTTCCCGCCGGAGTTGCTATGCTAGCTAATTCCAGAAGGTGTAGAGATCAAAAATACGAAAATGTGACTGCCCCAGTTGGGGAAACCAGTCCATAGATTGCTGCCGCAAGTGGGGAAACAGACATTTGCAAAAATTGTCCAAAAAATTATCGAGTTGTGCAGGAACAAGAAAAGCATGAGAACATAAAAGAGAAACCTATCTGAGGTAGATAACCTCTCGAAATAGACTCTGAAGCAACGAGACATGCTATTGGTCATGTGGAGGAGGCTCTTCAACTATGAAGCACCCATAGTCTTCAGAGGAGTCCTCTTCTTTCTTCAATGGCTGCACTGTGGGCTCAAGCGTTGTTGTTGAACGCACACTTGCATCCATGGCTTTGTCATTGCTCCCTTCGTTGCTGGAGGAATGAGTGGCTGTTTTTGTTGGTAGGGCCTTGGACTTCCTGGAATGTTGAGGGTGAGCCGGGGATATGGTGGATTTTCTGAGACGTTCTCGAGCGCCAGAGCCAGCAGAGTTGGACGGGACATCCGGAAAATGCACAATGAGAGTGGAGGAGATGAGGGGATGGTCCAGAGAGCCAGAGGAATCGTAATTGAGCTGCTCAATGGTCAGATTTTCCTCATGGAAGGGGAGACGACTTTCATCATGGAGGGAAATGGGAGGGTAAGAGGTCTGGCCTTTACCATGGCCTCGTCGGCAGCGTATCCTGTGCCTCCAAGGCATGTTGTTGGAGGAGGGTGTTGGGGCAACGAGGGGGAAGTGGAAGGTTGGCAGGAGGCCTCAAGCAGTGGAGGT
This sequence comes from Pinus albicaulis, assembly GCA_034641835.2. NCBI lineage: Eukaryota > Viridiplantae > Streptophyta > Pinopsida > Pinales > Pinaceae > Pinus > Pinus albicaulis. The sequence continues at coordinate 1,048,487,239 of CM076580.1, forward strand.
GGCAGGGAATGTACGCCAAGGAGATGTGAACTAAAACCAATAGTAATGGATAGAGAGACTAAGGCTGCAAGTGAAAACTGCTGGAGAGAAGGAGCTGGGTTCCATGAAATAGCGGGAGAGGTAGCACGCTGAATGAGTATTAAAGCTCAAGGCAGATGGATTAATGCCTACAGCTGGTGAACAACTGCTATATTTATTATCGATGTGGCTAAGCCATGTGCCTTGCGGAGGAGCCGCCACGTCCCATTGCTTAACTATCACCCGCATCCGGGGGATTTCTAATTCTATTTGAATGCTTGCACTAAATACATTAATTTCAATGTAGATGTTGATTTCTTATTTGATGTAACTAGATGTATGATGTACATTGATTTCAAATTAATTAGACTAATAGTGTGCATTGATTTTAGTATAAGCACAAAACATTTATTGACGACGTGCATTGATTTTTGCATTACAGTAATTCAACCATAAATGAAATACTTGAATTTTCATATTAAATAAAAATGTTCACTTACCTAAAATGTTGTTTCTTGAAATTGTAATTAACTACATTCTAATTAGTCCCATTTTCCATCATTCAACATTGTTAATCACTCTGCATTCAAATGATGTAATAGAAAACAACTACGATTGAAACTTACTTGAGGTTTAACACTCCAGAAGTCACAATGATTGCCTTTGGAGAAAACTAATATTAATATTGGAGAGCAAGAGAAACAAGGTATGACATGTATTACAATAGCCCGAGTTAAAGATTTGAATGGTCTATGATTTGAAGTGCCTTTTTCATATGATCCATATGAAAAGATGACAAAACTAACAAGTGTGATAATAAAAATAGTAGAAGAAAAGAGTTTGAGATTGATCGCAACGAAGACTATTTGTAATTGACCACATTTTTTTTTTCCTGAGCAAAGATCTCGTAATTTTATTACTAAAAATGAAATAATTTTGTAAATGCTGAGACACATTGAGGAGATATCCAAAAATCCTATACAAGGCCGATCAAAAACACAAAAAAAACAATCCCTTAGTAGAGGACCTTGGAGGAACATACACATAAAGACATAACCTAGGACTGAAGCCCCCATAAATTTACATAATGGCGTAAAGGCTCGTAAATACAAACAACCCCAAAAGGGGACCAAGATAAATGGTCGAACCTCGCAGGGCCAGACCTAGAAGGATGCAAATGTGGGCCAAAACCTTAACCATACATCGACCACAACCATACCATCGAGCCAAGAGTAGCCATGCCAGAAAGAAATGCACCCAGATGGAGTAACCACCAACCAGGCACACGACAAACGACCCCAAACACCATGCGCCACAAAACAAGCAATAAAATCCACACCAGGACATGACAATGGTCAAGGGCCGCACTAGAAGCATTGGCCGAAGATACACCAAAGCACATAGTAACAACTACACAAAAACACAGAGGAAGAAGGTAAGGAAGCCTCCAAAATCCACACCCTCCTCAATGCCGAGACCCCTCGAATGCGGGACGCCAACTGCCCACCAGAAGCTGGCTGAAGGCAACACCACAACCCTGCACCAAAAGGAAAAGCAACACGAAGGCGAGGGCTACAAAGGCCAGGGTTTCGACCTCTGAGCCCTCTCCCGCCTTCATTGACTACATTCTTATTATTCACATTTTCTATTATTCAACACTGTTACATTGTCACTTTGCATTAAAAATTTTTATTTCATCATTTTCATCATTCATGTTATTAATAGTCTCTATCATCTCAACAAATTAAGGTAATTGAACAAATTTAAGATTAAAATAACCAGAGTAATCTTAGACATATCTAACATATTTAAAATGATCAATATAATTAAATGTGCAACAAATTTTCAATGCCCACACATAACTCAAACTAGCCTATATCCATTTTAAACTCAAACTTATCAAACACCTAAAAAAATCAAATCTCACAAAATGCAAACATTTCCTCAAATTAAATAAATTAAAAAAAAATAAATAAAAAAAAACAAAAACAAAACACTTAAATTAATTTTAGATGTTCAAAATATTGTTTTTCTAAACATGTACTTTTATTGAATTTTGATATTAAAATGTCAATATTAAAATTTTCCATTGTATTATAAAATTACAAAATATTTTCCTTTCGGGCCCCAAAAAATATCAAGTAACATATTAATGAAAACATGATATTTTGATGTGAACTTAGTCATATTTGAAGCATATAATAAATCAGATCGAGCACGTGCACGATGGAGCTTAATTCTAAGTCTGATTGTACATTTGAAGACGTTTGAAAGGAATCTTACTGATGAATTTGATGGGGCTTAATTCTAAAGTTTGGTTTGTATATTTGAAATGAATATATATATAAATTTGACTGAGAGCATCTTCTGCTTTTGTCTTTATTTATCCCTTCCTGTAATCAGGATTGTATAACTGCGAAAGCTCAAGTTTAAATGCACATACATGGTCTTAATCCAGACCATTCCCGTGGAGGAGAAGTGGGTCAGCAGCTGGTCAGTTAACTTGTTCAACCATGGCCGCCCTGAGCATAGTTAATAACGTGCCATTGCAGTCGAACCGGGGGCCATCGGCTTCTTTCTCATGTTCCCCGATTTCGACTACTTCATCACCATGCTGCTTCTCAGCAGGGGCGGCGCTGCCTTTTCGGGAATCTTCACGGAACCAGGTGCTCAGAATTGGAGACGTTATTAGGGGTAACAGAGCAGGAAGAGCTAAGGTGGTTTGTACAAGGAAGAGGGGTGCTGTAATACCAATGGCCATGGTGATGATTCAATCGATTTCAGATTCAATTTGATTGCTTTTGTGGAATGATAAATGAAATGCTGAAGCATTCATAGATTGAAGCTGTTTAATTACATTGTTTCGGCAGGCGAAACGACAGCCCTTGAAGATTATGATATCTGGGGCGCCTGCCTCTGGTAAAGGGACGCAATGTGAACTCATCGTGAAAAAGGTATGTTCTCATTGCCCTTTACTTGACCTTGATTCTTACTTCCAACGGTTCCGGAGCTCAGTTGGACACCAAGTGAAAATAAAAAATATAAGAAATAGTTAGCAGTTTCCCTACTCTCCAAAAAGGAGAGTATGATGGATATGCCAATGCAGTAAGATAGTATTGTAAACATTGCACAGATGACAATCGCACGTCAAAGATGTCTAAAAATGAACGCTAACTCGGAGAATGGGTTAGCTTGAACTCCATACAGATAAAACAGAACAGCAAGACAGAACATAAAGAGAAGAAGAGAAGAACATGAATTAATAGAAAAATCAAATTTATATGATTAAGAATAGATGTTTCTTCTATAAGTTTATAGATTCAAACCAGATAGAGTATGTACATCTCTGTAGACTTTAATAGTCAAATTGAGGAAACCAAAGTCTCTTTTCACAAACAAAGAGTTCTTCTTCACTAATTTAGTGTCTAACTTGATCACGACCTTAGGTTATTATTATTATTTATCTGTTATACATATGCTTTATAATCACAGGGAGATCACCTATAACTATAATAAACTAGAAAAAACCCATCTTCAGGGGGTGGTTCACCTACCAAGCAGTAACAAGTCAAGTATACACCAACAAAAGATGAGCCACAAACCATGACACCAACCAAAGATGGGCCACAAGCCATGACACCATAATTGCCATACACCAACAAAAGATGAGCCACAAACCATGACACCAACCAAAGATGGGCCACAAGCCATGACACCATAATTGCCAGGTATGTTGGTATCAGATTGAGGGAGGATGCTATCACATCAACCTCAACCTAGAGATTTTCACCCCAAAACGAGATCTAAATGCAAACACACTTAGAACATGGCAAATGCAAACTCTATAGCAGGAATGAAGTTGAGGATGAACAACAATATTTCTGTGATGGCTGTCTGTAACAATTTTATTGCACCGAGAGTATTAAGGTGCTCTACAGCCTATTACGAAATAGATATTGTCATGTATGTACGCGATAATATCTAAAAGATGTAAACTAATGTATATCTATTTTAAACTTAGGTGTGTAAACTTAGGTTTGTTAAGCATTGAGAGATCAAATTTTTAAATGTATATATATTTTTATCATCTAATTTCATGCCATGTATTAATAACAATAATAAAATTTACATCTAAAGAAATTTGATTCCTCACAACACTTGATAAACCCAAATTTAACATAGATCTAAGCAAGTGTACACTTCAAATGCAAGATAAATGTGAAGACACATTACTTTTAAATAACTGCTATCTACCCACTGGAATGAATTAAGAATTCTGATGACAGATATTCTACATTCTGATATTCGTCCTAAGGGATTTAGTACAAGTGTGTTTCTATGGCTTTTATATGGTATTATAGTTTTATGGATCACAAAAGTGGTCATGAGTCACAGCGCTTTGGGCATAGTACTCAAGTTATTATCATCTCGATGTAATTCCTTTTGATGTCTAATTTCGTGTTATTCTGTCATATTTCCATGTTTGATGACATTTTCATTAGAAATTGATCAATCACATAGTAGCAAAGGTGAACAGTCCAGTCAAGTGAAGTGTGTGAGGTATGCAAACCTGAAGAAGCCAATACTTACGATGTCATCAGAAACCTGCGCATACACAATGTATACCAAGTATATGCATAAAGCATAGCTCCTAAAGTGATAATAATGTCCGGTTACATAACAACTCTTTATACTTAGGACAATTGTCCCGAATAATCTAGGGACATCAATATATCCAATACAAATCCACGTGTTCAATAATGATTCTATTGACTTCTATATATACATTTTCTCACTTACTACCCATGTGGGCCCAGTACTAGTTTGACTGACTATTACTTATACATTTAACCCAATACATATTCTCATTAAGGTCATAACATGCGATGAAACTAAGTAATAGGATTTAGTTGGTTTTCCACTTTTGCCACCGGTGATAATCTATCCATCCCTATTTAATTCCTTTTGACACTAACCCTTGATAGCTTTATTTCCTTTGATTTCATGCATTGTTGTAATTTCTACAATTTGGTGTAGTTGTTGGTGTGTGAAAATATCTTGTTGATTAATTTTTTCTTGATGTCAAATTCCATGAATGTTATTGATTCTGCAATCTTTTTCCCTACTAGTGTTGAAGACAATTTTTTTATTTTTCTTGCCAACTTTCTTGGTAATGAAGGTGTCAATAAGGTTCTACCTTTGATGTTTTTCCTTTGTTTTACACACCCATATCATTAATCTTTTGTTATAATACAATGGCACGCGATAGTCTCTGTTCTTGATCTTCAATTATATTTACTTTAGAGAGATAACGCCTTCAAAATTTTTTATTGTATCTTTCTAATTTGGGTTTTACCCTCTCTAATTGGATCTTAGCATCTTCAATTACCTTTATGCCAATCTTCTTGTACTATATCTTCATTCTCATTTTGAAGTTGAATGGTGATGCTGTCCTTCAACTTAACCTCTCAATATTTAGGGCTTCGTTAACTATCTTATATATTTCATTGTCAACTTTTTTGGTAGTATCTTCATCTTTGATATTTGATTATGCCTCTTGTAGATGCATTTCCACATACTTAAAATCTTGTTTATGTTTACACAACCTTTTTTATTTTCAGTCTTTCTTTCTTAATTGTGCCTTCAGTTATCCTTTTCCCTTTTCCTTTGCACATGATTCAATTTGGAAGGTTCTTCTATTACTTCAATTTTTTTTTTTTTTTCTTCATATCCTCCATGTTTGTGTCTTTTATCCATCTAATTGAGAAGATTAGATTGCTCAATTTTCTTCCAAGTAACATATCCTGGGAAACATTATGAACTTCGCTCATTTCGAGGATGATATCTAGGGTAACCCCTCAATTCTTCAAGTCACAAGGCTAGGTCAACAATAGAGTTCAAAGTCATTACAACAATACATTCATTATGAGCTCAACATGACACTGAGAATAGAACCTAGTTGGGAAGGATAACAATCCACCCCACAACCACTCGGGATAAGCCCTGTTAGAATTTCCACGCACCCTAGGTTTGGTCTATGCCTTAGCTAGGAACATAAACACACTAGTGGTGCCATAATTTTAAAATGACTTGCACAATGGAAATATAATAGCAATGAGATCAATATAGTACACAAGAATATATGGCCCAAAACTTATTTCTTATTAGTCCTTAAATAAGAAAACCTCAGGGCTCCCGTACCAGCGGTCATGGCCCTTTACACTCCCTGAACAATTTCGAATATCAGGTCTATCCTTTGACCTGTACACTTAGGGCTGAGGACTGGTTCATTAGGCTCTCATTTGCCCTTCCCCCACTCTCCCAAAAAAAACAAGACTTACAACACTTAATTTATTTGTTGTACATACCTGGGCAGATCTCTTTAGCTCACTGTCCTTTACGACCTAGCCCACTGTCACTTGACAAGACTTCTGTCCACTTGCTTTCCTTGCTATCAACCTTATATTCTTGCTATTATTTGCCAGTAATTTGGCTGTCCACGTTAAGCAGACCTTAGTCTGCCTGTTCTGACCTTTGTAAGGCCCTACCAACTTTGTGTAGGCCTTAACCTACCTTTCTTAACACCTAGCAGACCTCAACTTACACCTAGCGGACCTCAACTTACAACTGTCCAATTATCTAGGCCTCTGCCAGCACTCCTGCTAGCCCTCGACCTATTACTTCAGTGCTCAGCTTGGCAGTCTAAGGAGTTGTTAGCTTTGCGGTCACAATTAGGGCTGCAACTGCTTGCAGCGCTGCTCCAGCAGACTCGACCTTGCTGTTGCTGATCTGCGGCTTCTAGCCAAATGCCTCGACCCTCTTCAACAGATAGCGGCTCCTCCTTGAGCTCTCCACACAAGTGATGTCATTCGCACTCGATCTCTCTAGCTTATCCTTTGGCTAGTATATGTACTTGTACAAGGGGTGTGAAAACCCAAGGGTCATGTCCCTTAGCCTTGCTGGCCAACCTGAGCCTACTTGACTCATAGTTAAATTAAATTTATTAAATTCATTTTCTTGGGTTTCAAGCTCGCTCCTTTGGGTCCAAAACCCCAAACTCAACACCAGAAAGCCCCCACGGCTTTTCCACTTGGAAATACCTCCTGAGCTACCAAATTTCAACACTCGCTTTTAGTGAGGAAAATATTTCCACCACTAATTGGAAGTGGCCCTGCCTTCGAATTTGATCTGCAATCAAATCCTATTGGAAGACTTGGATCTTCGAAGACACCATGCTCTTAGAAGCTTCCCACTACAGAGCATCCTGCATGGCCATCCAAACCATGACTTTCCTTGTTCCTCCAGCTCCATGACTTTTCCTTGCATGGCCATGACTTCCTTGCGTGTGCCATGACTTTTCCTTGCATGATCATGACTTTCCTTGCATGGTCCATGAATTCCTTGTATATACCATGACTTTTCCTTGTGTGCACCATGATTTCCTTGCATGGTCTACGAATTTCCTTGCATGCACCACGACTTTCCTTTCATGGTCTGTGAATTTCCTTCCATAGCCCGGAAGACTTCATTCTCTCACTTGAACCTGAAGGTTAGACTTACACTAGGCAGTTGACTCTCCCTCTGAGACTGCTGTCTCCCTCTGAAGCCAAACTCCCTCTGAGCCTACAACCTTCCTTTGGCTCACTCTACTTTTCCTCCTGGAAAGTGTTGCAACTGAACTTGTGTCCTTTCAAGGTCAGTCTTGAGCTGTGGTTGAACACTTGGACTAGTCCACTCTAGACCACTGCAACCCAACTCTGCAAGTGTTTTCATCCTCCCGGGTCAAACACCTCATATGCACATGGCTCCATTGCTGGATGTGTAATTCTGCAACCCAATGAAGATACCATCTCGCAATCATCTTGCCATCCACACGAAGCTACCTTGTCCAAGCCAAAGCACTCCTTGCCAAGGCACCCGAGCTGTCACAACTTACTTTGACATGTCAACGAAAGTCCATCAACGGTGTTGGAAACCTGCCACACAACATACTGTTGTGCATCGAGTTCTCCACCAATCCACTAGAACTCCCACCCTATCTCATCACCAAACCAGACAAGGCTGCATCTCCAACCTGTTCTCTACTGAGCCTCAAGCTGTCCAACATATCCATAGCTCCTTATCTGAACCTTTTGCTCCATGTCTAGCCAACTCACTTGGCAACACTGCTGCTTCCTGTTACAGTCCCACAACTCCCTCTCAGAGCTGCCACCAGTGCACACTTCTGACCCAACTGCTCTTCAACTACTCTGATACCATGTTAGAGTTTCCACACACTCTAGGTCTGGTCTATGCATTATCTAGGAACATAAACACAGTAGTGGTGCCTAACTTTAAAATGACTTGCACAACGAAAATATAATAGCAATGAGATCAATATAGTACACAAGAATTTATGGCCCAAAACTTATTTCTTATTAGTCCTTCAATAAGAAAAACTTAGGGCTCTCATACTAGGGATCATGGCCCTTTACAATCCCTGTACAATTGCCAATATCAGGTCTATCCTTTGACTTGTACACCTAGGATTGAGCCCTAGTCCATTAGACTCTCATTTGCCCGGAAAGAAAAAAAACTTACAACACTTAATTTACTTGCTGTACATACCTGGGCAGTTCTCTTTACCCCACTGTCCTCCTTGGCTGTTTCTGTCCTTTGCAACCTAGCCCACTGTCACTTGACTAAAGACTTTTGTCCACTTGCTGTCCTTGTTGTCAGCCTTATATATGTGCTGTTATCTTGCTGTAAATTGGTTGCCCACCTTCAACAGACTTGAGTCTGCTTGTTTTGACCTTTGTAAGGCCTTTCCAACTTTGTGTAGGTCTCAACCTACCTTCCTTGGCACCTAGCAGACCTCAACTTACAATTGTCCAGTTACCTAGGCCTCTGCCAACACTCCTGCTAGCCCTCAGCCTATTACCTCAGTGGTTAGCCTGCCAGTCTAAGGAGCTATTAACTTTGCAGTCACAGTTAGGGCTGTGGCTGCCTGCAGCTTTGCAGCTCTACTCCAACAGACTTGACCTTGCTGTTGTTGATCTGCGGCTTCTAACCAGATAACTCAGCCCTCTTAAACAGACTGCGACTCCTCCTTGAACTCTCCACACAAGTGATGTCCTTCACACTTGATCCCTCTAGCCTATCCTTTGGCTAGTATATATACTTGTCCAAAGGGTGTGAAACCCAAAGGGTCATGTCTCTTGGGCTTGCTAGCTGACCTGAGCCTACTTGACTCAATCAATTTAAATTTATTAAATTCATTTTTTTGGCTTTCAAGCCCTCTCCTTTGGGTCCAAAACCCCAAACTCAAAACCAGAAAGCTCCCAAGGCTTTTCCACTCGGAAATACCTTCCAAGCTACCAATTTTCATCAAACCCAATTGACAAAACACTTCTCAATTATCCCCTAAAGGTATTTTAATCTACGGCCTTAATTAGTGCTTCTCACCATTTACCGACCTCAAACTAAAAATAAGTACTTGCGGTGTAAGGATTTGTATTATATTTCTTTGCAATATTTAGCCATTCTCTAAGATTGATTCCATCTCTCTTTCCACTAAATTTTCCATTAGTTCTTTCCCTAAGCCTTTGGACTCTTGTTAGAATTCCCGCATTACAACTTCCCATATTTGTAATATTAATCCCAAATTGTTCAAAACTTTTTACAAATATATTCTCCTTTCTTTCTTCTCTCCAACAACTTTTGAATCATCTCAATTGGACTTTCCAGTCAAGTGTTATGAAAAATTTAAGTTGACATACATTTTAAGCCCTTATTTAGTGACTGTTTTGCAAGCTGACTTTTTTACCTACAATATCTCCTATATTTATAAATCAACAAATCTGAGATTTCGTCTTGTAACAACTTGATATATCTTCTTTGCAATGCCATGGGCGTCACTTAGTTTGGGTTTGCCTAGAAAATGAAATGTCCAATTTGCTAACAATTGTTGTTTTCCACCCTTCTTTTGTATGAATGATAATTGTTACCACAACATCTAGTAGGCCTAGTGCAAAGCTTCACTACGCAACCTAGGTCAAGGGAAACAAAAGACAACCACCCAGTATCACCTCAATGGCCTATCTTCTGCTCTTTTGTGGTAGATGAAATTTCCACAAGGGAGTCTTCCCTAGAGGCAAATCCTGAGGTTTAAATGTTCAAAGATAAGCGTGGAAGGCACCTTAGGGTCTGCGAAAGAATCATCCAATAAGTATTCAACAAATGAGGAGTAGGGTGGGAATAAAAGGCAGGGAAAGTACCAGCCAAACCTTGGAAAGGTTGAGATAAGAAGGGTCTAAATTTCAAGTAAATTTCCTTAGGACCTTGAAGAAGAAAGTGTTTGCTACAAGTTAGTATTTGAATGGTTCTCAACAAATGGGGCATGCAATGACATGTAGCAAACAAGAGATAGAGGAAATGACCTCAAAATATTGATTGACAAAGGGCCAAGGTCATTAAATAGGCAAGAGAGCCAAGGATAAGTAAAGCTTTTCACCATGCACTAGCTTACAATAGATAGGATGATGTCACCCTTAAATATTAGGTTTCATATGGTTTTAATGCTAGATTTAGCATGCAATAGATATTGAAAATAAAACCTAAATCAAGAGTAACATTTTAATCCAAAAATTATTCAATTTCATCCATAAAATAAGGAGCCATAAATTCACACAAACCTTAACTTCGCCTAGGAAAAATAAATAAAAGAGAGAGAGAAGGTAGATTTTATTACGTTTTGGGTGATCAACACACCAATGTCTAGTGCTTCATTCTCATAGGGCTAAAATGGAGTAAATTTCACAGACCAAATTCAAGAAAAAGGAAGTTTTATGGAGTAAGGGGGGATACACTAGGTATCTACTTGAAGCCCTCGTTTGTGAGGGGAGAAATTAAATAATGCATGCACATTCAGAGTATACAATATTATAGCAATATTTCATAAAATATAGAGCATTTAGCCACGACACAAAGAAACCCTACTTCATTACTTAAAGCATTCAAAATTTCATTGATAAAGCATTGAAAACTCGCAAAATTCTCCAAGAGGCACCTTCTTTCAATCCCAAAGAAACGTCTCCACAAAATATTTCCAATTCAAGAACTCACACCATGAAAAAGACTACAGCTCGCTGACTAGAGCGAAAAAGAGCAACTCACACTCTCTAGTGAGGTAGAGAAGAGAATTGTTTGTGTGATGATGAAAAGATACAATTGAGCGATCCTCTATTTGTATGAGGTCAACCCATAGTTTTAAAAACTCGAACCGGTGACTGGACTGGTCCACCTATCAAACTAGGTTTCAAACCGGAACTGGTCAAACTGGGATTAGTCAGATCTCAATGAACCGGTCTTTAAAAAAATACATGAAATAATTAGTTTTTAATTAAAACAACTATTTTTAAGATTTAAAACCATGATTCCAAACCAATAGAGATAAAACATGCAAAGTTTGCTCATCTATATACCAGGTAAAGGTGAATATATCAAATTGGCACCGAGTGCAATACATATCAACAACAAAATACATAATCAATGAGGCTCTAAATGACCTCTAGAGTCCAAAAACAATGTTATAAGCTATGGGGTCACTAGCCTACTACAAGTCTACATATCAGTGATCAACATGATCACTCCTCATCATGATCAAACTCATCACCACTACTAGACGAGGGATCACCAACATGAGCTACATAAATAGTTTGGCTAAGTGTTTGACGACTCCTAAAACTCCTTTGCAACCTTAGCAGTAGTGGTAGTAGTAGCAACATAAATAGACATCAAAACTACAAATCACTGATCAACATGATCAGTCATGAAACTCATCATTGATTCAACTCTAATAAAATGGGATCATCAGCAAGAGATACATGAACATCATCTCACTCAAAGTCTTCATACTTGGATTGCTCAACCTCATAATATGATTGAAATTGAAAAGGTTTAACATGCGTAACTAGTGATTTTGGTTTGAGTGAAGGGTTCATCTCCTCAACCTTATAATGTGGTAGAAAAAGCTTAGCATGTCTAACTGATTATTTTCCTTTGAGTGAAGGGTACATTCTTGTTAAGACCATGGTAGAGGTGTTCAACAATCAATACCGCCAACATCAACAAAGTTCAAAAATCAATGCCACCAACATCAAGGTTCTTAAAGGGCGTCATGCTTTTGATCAAACACCAATCTCATACCCTCATGCATGATAGAATCTAATGGAAACATTGCAAACCCCCAAACCATGAAATCCTGAAAATCATTAAGTCTGCTGAATTTTGAGTGAACTCTAAAATTCTAGTTTTTCCATATGAAATCCTATGAGGTCAAAACCACTCTCAAACATCCTGAGTCATTTCATGGTAATGTAAAAATTTAAGTAAAAGGATAAAAATGAAAAATAAAGGAAATATCACTTTTACTTTAGGAATTTAACATTACCATTGATTGCTAGTGTTGCTAGGGTTGATATGTGTGAGGCAAATGAGAGGGGAGGCATGCTTTTCTTAGAGGGGTTGTTTTTGGAGGGAAACAACCCCAAAGTTCCCTCAAAATGACATCCAAACTCATAAAACTGCATTATGTGGGGTCCGTAGCTGGTCTGGCACTAAACCGACCGCTTTATGAAGGAACTCACTGGTTTATGGCCAATCAAACCAAAAAACTAGTGGGCCGCTCAGAAAACTAGGTTTTTCAACCGGTTTAATGGCCAAGGCTAATGAATCGACCGATTTGACTAGTTTCTGATTCAGATCGACTGATTTTGAAAACTATGGGTCAATCTGTTAATTTTAGTTAACAATGGTATGTTCTATGCTTTAGAGCAATTTACTTCAATCTTTTTTTATTAGCCCAATATCAATTTCCAGATTATCAATCACATTAACATTGACAGTAAATGCTGATAGAACATAAACAATAAGCAGAAGACAAGCCAAGACAAGAGGACACAAAATTTGGCGAATGCCAGGGAAAAACCCCAATGCAGGCAAAACCCTTTGATCAAATCTTCTTATTATTCTTCAAAAGTTCAGCAGAGAGAGAGAGTACAATATACAAAATACACTTGCCCAATACTTAGTCAAACAACAGTGAACAAGATGCCCTAACTAGAAAGTCAACGCTGGTCAAACCAGCAAGAAGACACCTCCAAATCAACTTGGCCAACCCCAGTTAATGCGACCTCCAGCAGTAGTCCAAATCAACCCAAAACAGATCCGAAAAATCCAGTCAAACTTGGTCAGCAGAAAAGTCAACGTTGCGGTCAAAGTGCTGCGGTAAACGCTGTTCAATGTGCTCAGAAAATCTTGATTTCAGTGCCAAGGGATGCGACCTAGAGAGATCGAAGTTCTTGCCTCAAGAACGCAGCAATTGGAGGGAGTTTGACCCAAAGTCAACGCTGGTCAACGCTCTGCAAAAAAACCCTAAAACAGATCCGAAATTCAACCTAGAATTCTGTCCTTCATTCACACGTGCGAGGTAGAGAGAGAACCTCCAAATGCTTTACGAACCAATGATGGGAGGGGAGAGAGATGTATGCGATGAGATGACGATGTCCAAAATGAGGAATAACTCTCTCTTATTTATACCATGCGTTAAGGGTGGAGACACATCCATTGGGGCTTATGAGCCTACATTAGATTTCTGGCCGACCTTGAAATTTTGCATGTGTGGGATAATTAATTCAAAATCTCACTTCTGCTCATCCAAACAAGATGATCTTTAGATCAATCTTGCAGCTCTCAGAAAGAGGAATCCAACAAAAATATCATCTCCATCATATGAGCAGCCCAAGGTGGAGTTTGGCCCTAGTTGCCAATTTTAACACTCCCTCTCAACTAGGGAGAAATCCACCTGTCAACCTGTACCATCCTGTCAACCTGTACCATCTTGTCATCTTGTACCATCCTGTCATCCCTGCACTGCTCTGCTGAACTATGAAGAAATAATGAAGAAGAATTTGATCGAGAGTGAGTCACAAGACCTTGCCACTCTCCACTGACCCAAAGTCAGTCTAGAGGTAAAAACCTCAACTAGACTTGATCCCAAATCAAGTTGTTGGGCACCATCCATCCTAGCATAAAGAGTACGACAGTACATGATGCGTCCATCGGTAGTGCTATGGTCTCTATCCTCATTTCCCAACTCATTGGCTAGATGAGAGGTACTTCCCATGAGTCTCGGACTACATGGGTAGGATGTATGCGGGGCATCAATAAAAGAAGGTGAACCTGCTCGTATATCTATTATCAACCAACAATGGGGTATCACAGGGGAAGGTGAACCATTTACCCCGTTCATAGCACACCAGTAGGGGAAGGCGAACCTCACCCTATGGTTGCTCATTGCTCCAAGAAGCAACCCCAAACCCCTCAGAGCCTCAAATTTCCGGCAGTGTATCTCAATCCATAGTTGATTGTGCCCCGGAGATATCTCAAAAGATTATTGGCAGCAATCCAGTGTATGTGATGGGGCTCGACCATAAATTGACTCAATGTATTCACTGCAAAACATATGTCCAGACGGGAGTTCACTAAGAACATCAGGGCCCCCACGAGTTGACGATACTTAGAAGGATTTCCCAAATCGGGCCCAACAACACTTCCGCATAGCTTCTTAAAGTTGAGTTCCATCGGAGTAGTCACGGACTTGCAGTCCACCATCCCAAATCTTTCAAGCAACTTCACAATATATTTTCCTTGAGAAAGGAAAATCTCACCTGGCTTTTGCTAGACTTCCAAGCCTAGGAAGTAGTGCATCAGTCCTAGGTCTTTCATCTCAAATTCCGAAGCTAACTCCCTTTTGCATTGATGAACGAGAGGGTCTGCACCTGTTAGAAATAGATCATCCACATAGAGCACCAAAATGAGAGGCTTGTCATTATCAACCTTAAAGTAAAGGTTCAGATCAGCTTCACTTCGTGTAAAGCCCAACTTCATCAAATAGCTATCGATCCTCTCATACCAAGCGTCGGGGGCTTGCTTCAACCCATAGAGAGCTTTCTTCAACCTGCATACATGTGTATCTCGATCTTGAACTTCGAACCCCATAGGTTGCTCTACATATACCTCTTCCTTAAGCGAGCCATGCAAGAAGGCGGTCTTCACATCCATCTGATGTAGATTCCATCCCTGTGAGGCAACAAGGGCAATAATCGAACAAATGGTGGTATATCGAGCAACCGATGCAAATATCTCATCATAGTCTATACCTTCCTTTTGCAAGAAGCCTCGAGCAGCGAACCTGGCCTTGAACCTTTCAGCACTCCCATCAGCTCCATGTTTTATTTTGTAAAGCCATTTCGAGGTGACAACAGACTTGTCCTTTGGTCTAGGGACCACATCCCATACATCATTCTTCATGATCAACTCATGTTCTTCGTTCATAGCATCCTTCCAAACTTGGTGCTTCACGACTTCTTCGAATATTCCAGGCTTAGATTGAACAATGGTGCTTATGGATAATAAGTACCCTTGGTACTTGTTCGGCTTCTTACTTTCACGGAATGCCCCCCTTGGTGCAATATGTCTTTCGACATCGTCGAGAGTATCTCTAAGCCACGAGGGTCTTCTTTTAGAAGAAGAGGGCTCACTAGGAGGTGGATCAATGGGATCCATCAGACCATCAACATCGAGCATCGGTTCATCGTTTGGTTCTTCCTGCTTTCTTGCATCTTCATCTTTGTCTTCCTTTGAGATAGGAAGATCTCTAACCTTCCCAAGGGCAACATCTTCATCGAAGGTGATGTCATGACTTATCTCCACTTCTCTTTGACTAGGCACATAGATTCTTTATGCCTTAGAAGTTTCACTGTAGCCCACAAATGTTCCCTTCTCTCTAGAAGCATCCGACTTGCTTCTCTTTTCTTTGGCACATGAAAATATATGAGACTTTCAAAAATTCTAAAATGAGAAACATCAGGTTTCTTACCGGTGAAGATTTCTTCGGGAGTTTTGGAGTCCAAAGCTTGATGTGGGCATCTATTTTGAACATACACGGCAGTGTTGGCAGCTCCTCCCCATAGGAACTTCGGTAGGCCTTGGTCATGAAGCATGGCACGAGTAGCTTCAATGATGGTTGGGTTCTTCCTTTCGGCAACTCCATTTTGTTGGAGAGAGAGAGATGTATGTGATGAAATGATTATGTCCAAAATGAGGAATAACTCTCTCTTATTTATACCATGCGTTGAGGGTGGAGACACATCCATTGGGGCTTATGAACCTACATTAGATTTCTGGTAGACCTTGACAATTTACACGTGTGAGAGAATAAATTCAAAATCTCACTTCTGCTCATCCAAACAAGATGATCTTTAGATCATTCTGGCACCTCTCAGAAAGAGGAATCCAACAAAAATATCATCTCCATCATATGAGTAGTCCAAGGTGGAGTTTGGCCTAGTTGCCAATTTTAACACAATCACTTCCATTAATTTGTTTAAAATCCCTATGGCAAGTTTAATTTTGAGTGACTAAGAATAAAATGGGTTACAAGCCAAACCAATAGCTCAATATAATAAAATGAGTCACTAGTTTCCCACACATGTGGGTCAAAGCTCCTCCTAAGCATGTTGCCATGCCCTTTTAGGGCTAATAAAGCTCAAAAAATGCATGATAAGGGCTAGATGCATCTCCAACCATCATAATCAACCATGGACTTAAGGTTAAGCCCTCAAATCAAGCCTCAAACATCTCCATGTGTCCAAAATCCAGCTTTTGGTGCCTTGCGTCATCTCCATGGTGTCATCAAGACAATGTGGTGCAATCTCTCTTCAGCGTTGGGGCTTTGTGAGGCAGTACAAGCCCTCCCTAATCATCCTGGGGACAATCATCATCATTTGGACTCTGGATCAGGGTATGCCCATCAAATAGTGTCAAGGCTAGCTTGGGGCCATGTTGGGTCCGCTGGGTATATGATCAAGAATCTCCAATGCCAAGCAAAGTGAGTTCAACGTTTCAGTATTTGGGGGTACAAAGTGAGCTCAACGTTTCAGTGTTTAGGGGTGCTCCGAGGTGTCAATCAACTACTGGAATCATCTAAGTGCTGAATGCTTTGCTGTGGAGGGGCAACGTTGCATTTGCAAGGCCATTACTGCTCTCCAGGAATGTAGTACGACCTGGGTGTCATGTGGAGTGGGCATGGAGTGAGTGTGCCCATGAGGCCTCTGCTGCTTTGTGAAGGACCACTTGACAAAACTATCTCAAACTCAAGTGAAAGCAACCACTCATTAGAGATAATGACCATAAATGCATCATAGTGGACCATACTTAATTGTTAAGGGCATAGTAAGACTTCAAACCAAGATCACCTTCAAATGTCTAACTAAGTCTCGTAAAAGTGTTCCTACATTATTAGAGGTGGCTAGGTAAAAAACCCTATTAGGTGTTTCTAGCCCTTAAGGGGAGGTGACATATCCAAGTTCAACCCTTTAATTCATAGGTGTTATTTATAATAATGGCAACGAAGGGGAAAGACTTCATGGCTAGGTACCAAGGCCAGGGGCTAGTTGATGGAGTTCCACATCCTAATTGTATAGATGTATGGAGGAACAATCGTGGTGGCATGAGTTACCCCTTTCCTCAAGCTGCTTTTTCCACCTCTTTGGTGTGCCTTTTATTTCTTTTTGATACTACTTTGATATGGAACATAACATAGGTGTCCAAGATTGTTTTTTATGAGATTGAGTTTATATACCTCTAAATGTTGAGTCGGTTTCTTGCTCATCAGGGTTGGGACATGCATGGGTTCCTTATGTTGTGGTGGAGCATTAAGTGCTCAGGAACCAATTGATGGCTAATGAAGGGGGCAGAGCTCATGCGAGGCTTTTTCCCACACACTAATTGTGTCTGGACTATATTTTGCATTTGAACTTTTCTTTTTCTTTTGTTGTGGCCATTTTATGCTTTTATATTTCTTTTTAGCTACATCAATCTCCAGGGCAAAGTTTTCCGGCCCAGACTCAAGGATGTGGATGTGTGGTTGCCAAATCCCAATGAACCATTGCCAATAAACGCGAAGGATGGATGTGAGATAAAGGGAATGGTGAAAGGTGTTAAGTATGGAATGGTTATGAACACGCTACTTCAATCCAAGTTTCCGAAGTAGTGCCCCTCCTATAACCCTAAGGCCTCAGAAGAGGTCCCACTAGACTAGGGCTAAAGATTAACTTCCTTGTTAAAGTGAGAGAACAAGCTTCTAATCAAGATTGGTCAATCATCTAGATCACCCCTTTATCCATGTTAGAATGCCCATAACATTAAGTAAAAACACTTGATTCCAAAATGGTTAAAGTACCTGCCTAGTATTAGCCCACCCTCATTCAAGAGGAATGCTAGATGGTGAGAGGTGTATGATCTGTGCAAATGGCGGAGGAATGTGGCATATCATCATAACTGATCAATGTATAGGGCTGCTTGTTGGCTGGCTACCCAAGATAGGAGAAAAATTTTCTCCTATGGGGTTACCCACTTTTGGTGGGTAACAATAACTTCAGCAACATTTGCTCCCATAATTTTGATTTTCGGACCTGCAACACTATGTTGTGTCTTCTTTCCAATTCCATTGGTCTCATTGCAGTTAGACTTAGCAAGTGTAAGATATGTATGATTTATTGAACGTTTTTAAGATTTAGCAATGTTTCAAGGCTGAACAAAAGCATTGATCTGTACGGACTACCACTCCGAGATTTTCTCACCTATGTAGATGAAATATGGGCTTGATATGGTAACATTTGTCTTCTTTCCAAAATTTCAAGTGAATTTCCCTAACCAAATTGAAAAGATCAAATTTTAGAAGGCATTGTTTGAAGATGCCCAAACCAAGGATTGTCTGCTTTGATACCAAATGCTATGAACCTGATGATGCCCAAAAGAGTAACATAAACCTATACATACATTGCATATCAAACTTAGGTGTGGTGCATAGCTCCCAAAAGTATTATAATTTTGAGTTTCACAATAACTCCTTATACATTAGGTGAGTATCTCCCAAATAGCCCAGGTACGCCCATATTCCCAAATCACTAGTCCATATGTACAATAACGACTCTCTTGACCTCTATATATACATATTCTCACTTATTGCTCACATGAACCCACTACTAGTTCGACCTACTATTATAGATACATTTAACCCCATACATATTCCCTAGAAGGGTCTTGACATTTCTTTTATTAGAATGCATGAAAAAGTTTAGCCTCACTAGGTTTGGTGAAGGGAAAATGATAATAGAGCATACAAAAGACAATTAATGCAAATTCTAGATTGAAGAATTACCTTGCTCGACTTCAAGAAAAAGTCTAATGTTTTGAAGTCAGTTAGTCCTATGAATCCAAATGTAATGTTCTAAAAGTTCTAGAACATTAGTGACTTAGAGTAGGATTTAATCTTGGCTGTGCATTTCATGATTGAGATAGGTGACAACGATGATTTAGGAGATTTGTTACCCTTTTTTGATTGCATAAAGAAGACAAGATATGAGAGATCTAACATACATGAGAAGAGAGCAATAGGACCGAAGGAAGGAAATGTGCATGAGGAAGAGTAGGCACAGATCTGGTAAAGAGATCAACAAGAGATTAGTAGGCCATTCAAGTCATATCGTTGTTGTAGTTCTCCTTTTCATATGTACATGCCATATAGTCTCAGATTTAGGTAATTTTAATGACTGTACAACTGTTGGTTTTAAGCAGGCTGTAGAGGTCACCTTGTAAGGGTTGAACAAAAAAATGAAAAGCTGATTTGAAGGAGAAATTGTTGTGCATGTGTTTTCTTCCACTGTTCATTTTTCAGCTATTGTGTAATTGATGCAATGTTTAGAAGTTTAATTTTCCGTTGTTAAAGCAATTATGTTTTGAGTTATTTAGCATGAGAACATTAGGATGGTAGTCACCCAAGCTTGACAAAATTTACATGCTATCAGAGTTCTATTTTTGATTGAGATTCTCAAGGATTTACAACTGTAAATCAATTGCCGGAAAGACGGACCAACAGTTAGAGGGGTTCAATATTTTTTTTAAGGAGTAATTTCGGATCTGGGAGTTTTTGCATTAGATTGTAGAGATGGCCTTAACTAGCCTTGGATTCGAGGAAAAATTGGATGATGCCTGAAATTTCTTGTCATGGAAAGTGAGGGTTACACTTATTGGAAGAAAATGATCTTTGGAATATTGTCAAGGATTTTGTGCCTTTACCTAGAGGTTTGCAACTGTTGATTTTTGTAACTTTGGTCGGTCTTCATAATGTATAATTGAGTCCTTGATGTATTTACAAGCATGTTCTTCATGCTAGAATCAAAAGGGAAATTTTAAAAGACATGTTCTTCATGTTGGTTGTGAAAAAAAAAATTGAATCTTTTGAAAAAAGATTTTTTAAATTTTTTGGCCTCCTTTTAGTCAAGTTGGCTCTTCAAATGCTAAGGTCGGCTCCAGCAAAAGACACAACCATTCGACCTTAAGAAAAGACTGTAAATATATATATCATTTCATCCTCCTCCAAGGCCAGAAAAGCTCGCATCTTCTGAGGCATTTTCATATGGTCTGAGGCAAGTATTCGGAGGTCTGTGGCAAGCAACAAGGTCATCTTTGAGGTAGCAAATATGTCATGTCTGAGGCAGTGAATAGTATGTCTCTAAGGTAGCAAAGAAGGGTATCTCTGAGGCAGCGAGGTTTGAGGCAAGAAGGCCGAATTTGAGAAGTGAATCTCTGTTTGGATAGAACTTTTGTGACGGGACTGAATTCCTGTGGAAGGGCTATGTCTATAGAAGGCGGAAGGCGGAGTTTTATGCAGACCTAATCAGTCACTTCAGTGGCCAGTTGACTTGACTAGGGGGATGGACCATGGACCTGGTTTGACCTAGTTATTGACTAAGATGTATCTCTGTTGAATTGAAGATTTCTCTATTGAAAAGGTTGCTGGGTTTTCCCCATGTGGGTTTTTCCAGGGTAAAATATTGTGTTCTTGTGTGGTTGTCTCTTTATGATTTCCTGGCATATTGTTGAAGTTCTTTGTGTGATTGTTTTATGATGCATTATGAATGTAAGTTAAGATCTGAATAAGAAAGAATCATAAGAAATAATTATCAGTATAGACAACTCCTTAAAAATAAACACGGTATCAGAGCTTGGGGTGAAGAGAACCCTGTTTTTGAAAGAAAAAGGAAGATCTAACCAGAGCCTCAGTCCGAACTTGTCATAGAAGTCAAACAATCTAAGAAAATTTAAGATGGATGATGCCCTAGTTCTCTTTTTCAAATCGAAGTTCTAATCCTAATAGGCCTAAAGGCTTCAGACCTTAAATAAACTTCAGTGCATGATCCGATTTCTCAAATCTTTTAGGCCGAATGCTTCAGAAATTATACTTAGATCAGAAGGCCGAAATTCTCAGAGCCTCAGAGTTTTGATTTATCTCCAAGGGAAAAAGAAGCTTGATCATAGTACATACTCTAACCTCAGAGAGGCTGAAATCCTTATCTTACCTGAGGAAGTCTATCTGAAGTAGAACAGTGATATCCTCAATACCGAGCCTTAGAAACAACTGTAGTAACCCAAGAAAAACCTCATATTTGGTTCAATCCTTGAGTTATGAAGGCACTGTACAGGAAGAGGAAGTATAAATTTGTCTTCATGCAATCTTCAACGACGAGTCTACAAATACAAAGTATGTGTTAGCCACCTGTAAAATTTGATTATCCCAAAAGGTGGCTAAATCTAATTTTGAGCCTTCAAGGAACAATTTTTCTCACTAAAAACTGTTGGCTCCTGAAGACTTTTCGAAGGCCTCATGCCTCTGTCCGAACCTTCACTGCTGTTCTCATCTTAAAAGGCTCTGAAATCCTACTGATTTCCAAAGCCAAAATATTGCTGCAAACACCCTTTCCTCTTTTCCCTTCTTCCCAAATTAACCTCATCTTTCTATCCCCTTATTTCCCACAAAAATCCCTCATTTTCACATTTCTGCCTTTTCCCCTCATCAAAATCCCCTTTATAAGGTTCTAAGACCTCTTCTTAGCCTTATCGGAATCCCCAAGTTCCTTTGAAAATCCTCAAAAAGCATTAAAATGCATATTTTCTATGTATAAGGCTTAAGCCTCTGGGGCTAAGCCCTTAGCCTTTCCACCCATACACCCTGGCGCCGTGACTGCGCGCTGAGCAGTCGGGCGCTTATTCCGGTTTAAATAAATACTTCGCAAAACGTTGAAAAAAACCTTTGAATATTGATTTAAATCGTCGAAATATCATTTTATTAAATTTTCCACCCGTGAAATTTTTGGAGCGATCTTGACTGTCGATTCAATCCATAGGATCCGACAGTGCGGAGCGCACCTCCCTGTGGACCCCCCAGCTGTGTGCCATTTTCCCAAAATCGCGTGGTTTTTATCGCACCACTCTTCGGCGGAGGGCGGTTTTTGCCCGATGGCCAGCGATTCCATACATCGCTTGACACGCGTCCCTTGTACTATTTGTAAAACCGCCGTCCATCCGTCGTCCATCGCGCATTAATGTTCGGACCAGGACGCCCAGCGATATCGCTGTGGACCGTTCGATCTGGGCCCATTGATCCAACGGTGATCGCTCGCCGAAGTTGCTCGATGGATAACGAAGGTGCGCGCACGATAGCCGGGCCATCGTATAGTGGCAAATTAATCTCCGCCGTCGATCTGATCTGCGGATCGACGGCCCACAATTCATTGCCCGATCTCCCCGTTTGACTTTCCATTGCCCGCTCCCGACCGTCGATCTCTGCGCGATCGACGGCTCAGTTTCAATCTTCTTTCGCCCATTTCATGATCTCTCCCGATTGATCCTGACCGTTGGATGATGCCATCCAACGGCCACGCTTCCTCCACTCGTCCTTTGAAGCAGTCAACCTATTTTATGCAGGATTTTATAACATTTTTCGTATTTTGCAGGGTTTCAATGTTTTTCCGCTACGCTGAAGAAATTACAAAGGTTGAGAGTGACGACCCTCCCGCCTTCGATTTACCACAGGGAATCACTAACAGGGTTTAAAATTCACGCTTATCAATGATCCATCAACCATTGACGCCTTATGAACCTTGTGCAGCCCTGCACACCAACAAAAACACCATGAAAGGGGCACGGTCAAAGAGTATCAGCGTCGAAGACAAAAAACGCACCAGAACAGAGGATTAAAGGACAAATTTGTGGGGATTACGTCTAAAATGCTTATCCAAAGCCTAATTCCCAAATAAAACACAATTTACAGAAAACCTAAAGTGTTTTATCAAGCAGGAATGTTTCCACTGCCATAATCTAGGGCAAATTGATTCCTCAACTACCATAGTGCCATCTGTTCCTCAAAGTGCTCAATCAGAGGCCGAAGTTATTGAAGAAGATCAGATTTTGCCTCAGTGCAGCCAGGGAGTTACTTCTGCAAGGAAATCAATGCAGAAATATCTGCAGAGTTACTCTAAACATTACACAGAGCCTCAAAGGTCAACAAAATCTCCCACCGAGCTTAATCTTTATGTAGAACATTTAATACAGTGAAACACCTGTACAATTTCTCCATTGAGCCCCCCAAGGGCCAAGAAGACATTAACTCTGTATTAATTGTAATTGAGATCTTCTATCAGATCTCACCTCCTTATTCTTCTATATATACTACAGCAGAAGATGAGTGAGGGGTTGTTGGTTGTTGTTGATCACAAGCTGTAATATTGAAACTCTCTGAAATTAATACATAGTCCTTTGAAGTTGAAGAACAAATTGAAGTCTTGGAGATCTTGATGATGTTGTTGCACGTTTGTTCCTGAGAAAGCTCTATCATTGGATTCATGAGCTTGGCTGTTGGTGAAGTATTTTGAACTGTTTCATGTTTTCCTGACTCGTATGTTTCATGTTCTCCTACGGTGGAATAGAAAAGTATTAGGCTAAGAAACTGACTCACCAGGCTTCCTTGAACTTTGTTCATCCTTCAACTTTGTTTTGTATTTTCTTCTTTCTTTGAGAAGTATTTTAGAGCTTTAATCTTTCTTTGGTCTTGTGCTTGTTTTGTTCCTTAATAGTTAGAAAGGTTGGTTTCAACATGATTTATAGTTCTCCTGTGGCTTTGTTGCCACTTAAAGCTGTTGTTAAGTCTCCCGTTGAAGTTCTTTGCTTATAGTGAATTAGAGAAGTCTGTTTTGATCTTGCCCTTTGTCCTCACTTAAACAGTTGGCTTAGAGGTCGTTATAATTATGATCATAGATGTTTTTAGGTGTTCCCTCTTCTATGACTGTGATTATCAATAAATCTTATATGTTTTCTAAATTCCTTTAGAATAAAATCTTTGAGGAAATAGGGTGTTCCCTGAATCTTAGATTTTACTTTGAAAGTTGTTTTGAAATCATTGTTTGCTTAAAGGTGTGATTTGTAGAATTTATGGTTAACCCTTTCTATCAAAGAACTCTTTATTGTTTCAAATTATGCTTTCAAATTCCCTCTGTTGAGAATTAAAACTCTCTTTCCAAATCATTAATGTTCATTCCATTCCAAAAACAAAATGATCCTGTGGCCAAGTTGGATGATTTGCCCTTTGATATCCCATATCCTTAGATAAGTTTGTTATAACCTTTTCTTAAATCCATTGCCCAATGAAACAGATATTTTTTTGTCCTATATATCTTTCCTAGACCTTTCATGTTCTACTATATTAATTCAACCCAACCAAACAAACAAACACCTGCACTTAATAACTAGTCTAAAACCAATACTCAAAGCGCATAAGATAAACCTTTGCAAACAAACTTTTGAGAGATCCATCTCTGAGAGCAGGAGGACTAGATCCTGTAACTCTAAAGATTGGTTCTGATGTGGCCTTGTCTTTTGATTTTCCAAACTATAAAAACACGGGACACCAACATAAATGGCGATCACGGTGGGACCACTGAGTTCATAGTTGCCTAGCAAGCTCTTATAGACTCATTAGTATTTCAAACAACCATAGAAACTCAGAAAAACCCAAAATATTTAGTTTGACTTCATAATAAACATGGTGGTGGAACCATAAAACATTTTACCTTTACAAAAGCTAAAATTTTTCCACCTGGTGACTCCACTGGCCTCCAAAAGGCCTATTACCCTTCTAGTCCTTGTAGACTCCCTTGGGAATGCATTGAGCAAACCCAATCATGCTGTTGGTGGACAACAATTTTCAAAATCTTCCACCTGGCGACTCCACAATCCCAAAAGCCCTAATAACTCCACTGGTAGAAGACTCTGAACTGGTTGAAAAGATACTGTGACCTTAAACACAAAACTCAACCATTACAAGACCTAGACAATGAGCAACATATAGATGATGATCAAGACTTTATAGAAGAAGGTAAGCAAGATTATAGACAAACTAATAAAGAAAAATTACTGATCGTGATGGAGAAAATGGTGTACATACTTAGGAAAAGATTTGAAAGGTATGAGGCCAATTTAAATATTGATGATCTAGAGCAGCCCATGCTCCTTTCAAATCAAGAACAAAACCAAAAACTACAAAATATGTATGATGAACAAGATTACAATGAGAGCAACGAAGAAGGTTGTCAGGAAACTCCTGATTGCCTACCTATTTCTTGTATTATGCTATTAAGAGAACTCCATAACCAGATTGCAAAAGCTCATAGTGAGCAGTGCCTTGAGGAAAACATAAGCCATTTTGAACCTACAAAATCTGAAATAGGAGAAGAGACAACACAACCAGAGTCTCTTCCTTTATGTTATGACTCATTTCAGATTATTAAAAAAGGATGGCATCCTGACAATATACTTGAAACAACTCGTGAACTTTACAGTGAAAGTGACTGCCATGAAAATCATGAGGTGTTATTTGAAATTGAGATAGATCAGGAAAAGTAAGAGAATCCTCAAAATTCCTCTGCAAGCACAAGTAATCATTCCCTAGAAGAGGCTCAAGAAGACATCCAGCCTCAAAACCAGTCAACCCTCATTTCTTTATTAGAACAAAACACTTCTGCTCATTTTCCTACTAAATGTTGTTGTCTTGAAATAGAAAATAAACTTGTAGGTCAGCTAAAAGAACAAAATGATAACCCAATATGTTTGATTGGTGAAATTGTGCACACTAATGATTTTTCAACTTCTGATCAATCTGATGATGATGATGAGCTTCAAACATAAACTAATCATGCAGGGCAACCAGCAGTGGATTGGTGTCATGAATTTCATTATCATCAGCTTGAGAGCAGCAATCAGCCTATCCAATCCATCAGAAATAGCTTTCACATAATTGGGAATCAACAGTCTATTAGTTGTAAGGTTGAGATTTAAAAGGAAGAGGAATTTCTTGAGCCGGATGAAGATAGGGGGCCTTCTCCTGAGAGGATTGAGGTAATAAAATATACCCCTGCTCAAGAACATGATGATATCTTCACAGAGTACAGTCCACTGAATCAGACCGTATCAGGACTACAAGAGGACAACACTGCAATATATGATGAATCCTCTAGTTTAGATAATAATGAAGATAAGGAAGAGTTTCTTTCTCAAGAGAATCTTTGCCTTGATCTAGTGGAGAAAAAAGAGATAATCCTGGTTGAAACACATCTTCCAAATACTCTTAATCAGGCACTATTTCAAGATCCCTATGCTCACTAATTGAAAATATTTGAAGAAGGGATAAAGGTTATTAGGAGTAGTGTATTACCAAAAGCAAGAAGATTATTTAACCCTACTGCTGAGAAACAAAAAGAATGGGAGTGGCCCTGTTTGTCCAGCCTACCCAAAGAGATGAAGGACCAATCATGGAATCATTTACTGGATTGGTTGTACTGGAAAAGAGAGTTCATTAGCTAAACATGTAAATGTTCCAAGTTAGATTAGGTTAGATAGGAAAGCAATAAAGCTCAGCTTTGAGCATTTAGTTAGTTGTTGATTTTTGTCTTGTAAGAAAAAGAAAAATCTAAAAACAATAGAAAAGAGAAAAGAGGGCAGATTTTAAAACAAGAAAGGTACAACCCCATACCAAAAAAGAGAAATAAATTCTGAAAGTGTGCAAGCTCAAATGCCACTCCTGCAAAACACACTTCTAGTTAGTCAAACAGCCTAATCTTGACTAATTAGTTTTCAATTTTCTGCTGATAGGGTAGTGAATTTGATTTGCTAAACTGTCTAATCTTGGCTTATCAGTAGATAGATTAGGATAGAAATCAAAGGTTCAAACATATTCAAAATCTGAACCTAACATTTCAGAAAGAGAGTGACTCAAACCTGTTTTGTTTTCTGAGTCAAAAAGAATAAAAGGCTGGTTCTAATATGCGCAAAACCTGAACCAAATAACAAAGGAAAAACAGCTCAAACAAGCTTAAAATCAGAGCTAAAAAAGGATGAAGGAAGTACCTTGAACTTTCAGATCTTAAGCCTTCATCATTTTGATTTAATTTTCTGCAAATAATAATCTATGTGCAGCTTGTTTTTATGCCATAGATCAGCATCAAGTTAGACTGTTCAATCCTAATTTGTATGCTTTTTAAATTTCTGTTTTAGAAATTAGAGAATAAAAATCTGTTAGACTGTTTAAACCTAACAGATTAGTAGATTAGGTAGAGAAGCATATGGGCTCAACTGTTTAATCTGAGTTCATGAAGAAATAAGTAGTAGAAATAGATTAGATTTCCTGCTTTCAAAAGAATAAAATGTTGTGAATAGAGTTTGCCAATCCAAGTGCACTTTAATGAAGAAAAAATGTTAGATCAGTCGGATTGGGTAGGTAGAAAGTTCGTATTGATGAAGGACCATTGTTTTCATAGCTGCTAATATGTTTTCAAAGAAGATCATCCAACACAGGAGGAGCAGCCCAATGGATTAGGCAACTGGTCAGCCTTCCAGAGAATGCAGGTCTGAAAGTTCTTGATGCCTTCAAGAAGGCACCATCCCCAAGTGGAGCCACTATTAGCCAACTGTAAAATTTGATTATCCAAAAAGGTGGCTAAATCTATTTTGGAGCCTTCAAGGAACAATTTTTTTCACTAAAAATTGTTGGCTCTTGAAGACTTTTCGAAGGCCTCATGCCTCTTTCTGAACCTTCACTGTTGTTCTCATCTTAAAAGGCTCTGAAATCCTGCTGATTTCCAAAGCCAAAATATTACTGCAAACACCCTTTCCTCCTTTCCCTTCTTCCCAAATTAACCTCATCTTTCTATCCCCTTATTTCCCACAAAAATCCCTCATTTTCACATTTCTACCTTTTCCCCTCATAAAAATCCCCTTTATAAGGTTCTAAGACCTCTTCTTAGCTTTATCGGAATCCCCAAATTCCTTTGAAAATCCTCAAAAAGCATTAAAATGCATATTTTCTATGTATAAGGCTTAATCCCCTGGGGCTAAGCCCTTAGCCTTTCCACCCATACACCCTGGCGCCGTGACCGCGCGCTGAGCAGTTGGGTGCTTATTCCAGTTTAAATAAATACTTCGCAAAAAATTGAAAAAAACCTTTGAATATTGATTTAAACCGTCGAAATATCATTTTATTAAATTTTCCACCCATGAAATTTTTGGAGCGATATTGACCATCGATTCAATCCATAGGATCCAATGGTGCGTAGCATGCCTCCCTGTGGACCCCCCAGCCATGCGCCATTTTCCCAAAACCGCGTGGTTTTTATCGCACCACTCTTCGGCAGAGGGAGGTTTTTTCCCAATGGCCAACGATTCCATACATCGCTTGACACACGTCACTTGTACTATTTGTAAAACCGCCGTCCATCTGTCGTCCATCGCGCGTTAATGTTCGGACAGGGACGCCCGCGATATACATTGTGGGCCAGAGTCGATCGGCCTGCGATCAACGCGGTGATCGCTCGCGAAGTTGCTCGATGGATAACGAAGGTGCGCGCACGATAAGCCGGGCCATCGTATAGCGGCAAATTAATCTCCGCCAAATCGTCGATCTGCGGATCGACTGACTAATCATCTTGGAATCTCCCCATTTGACTTTCCATTGCAGCTCAGACCATTGATCTATGCGCGATCGACGGCTCGGGTTACTCCAACTTTCGCCCATTTACGATCTATCCCGATTGATCCAAATAGTTGGATGATGCCATCCAACGGCCACGCTTCCTCCACTCGTCCTTTGAAGCAGTCAACCTATTTTATGCAGGATTTTATAACATTTTTCGTATTTTACAGGGTTTCAATGTTTTTCCGCTACGCTAAAGAAATTACGAAGGTTGAGGGTGACGACCCTCCCGCCTTCGATTTACCACAGGAAATCACTAACAGGGTTTAAAATTCACGTTTATCAATGATCCATCAACCATTGACGCCTTATGAACCCTGCGCAGCCTTGCATACCAGCGAGAAAACCATGGATTTAACACAGATAAAGGGTATCAGCGTCGAAGACCTAAATGTATCATAACTGAGGATTAAGGGACAAATTTGTGGGGATTACGTCTAAGATGCTTATCAAAAGCCTAATCCCCAAATAAAACACAGTTTACAGAAAACCTAAAGTGTTTTTTCAAGCAGGAATGCCTCCACCGCCACAATCTGAGGCAATTTGAATCCTCAGCTACCACAGTGCCACCTATTCCTCAAAGTACTCAATCAGGGGACGAAGTTATTGATCGAATGAAGATTTTTGCCTCAGCACAGCCGGAAAGTTACTTCTGCAAAGAAAATTAATGACAAAATATCAGCAGGGTTACTTCAACATTATACAGAGCCTCAAGGGTCAACAAAAGCTCTCACCGAGCTTAATCTTTATGTAAATCAATTAATACAGTGAAACACCTGTACAATTTATTCATTGAGCCCCCAAGGGCCAAGAAGACATTAACTCTGTATTAATTGAAATTGAGATCTTTTATCAGATCTCACCTCCTCATCCTTCTATATATACTTCTTCAGAAGATCAGTGAGGGGTTGGTTATTGTTTGATTACAAGTTGTAATATTGAAACTCTCTGAAATCAATACATAGTCCTTTGAAGTTGAAGAACAAATTGAAGTCTCGGAGATCTTGATGATGTTGTTGCATGTTTGTTCCTGAGAAGGCTCTATCATTGGATTCATGAGCTTGGCTGTTGGTGCAGTATTCTGAACTGTTTCATGTTTTTCCCCTATTTTCATTATGTTCCATAATTTCTTACTACAGTAGGATAGAAATTATTAGGCTAAGAAATGGCTCCTGGAAGCACCTTAGACCTGTTCATCCTTCACTGTTTCATGTTTTCTTCTGCTGAAGTATTTTAGAGGCTTTAATATTTCTCTTTAGTCTTCATGCTTGTTTATTTCCTTTAATAGTTTGAACAGTTGGTTTCAGCATGATTTATGGTTTTCCATGCTTGTCTGTTGCCACTTAAAAACTGTTATTGAAATCTCCCTTTGAAGTTCTTTGCTTATAGTGAATTAGAGAGGTCTGTTCTGATCTTACCCTTTGTCCTCACTTAAACAGTTGGCTTAAAGGTCGTTATAATTATTATCATAGATGTTTTTAGGTGTTCCCTCTTCTATGACTGTGATTATCAGTAAATATTATATGTTTCTAAAGTCCTTTAGAATAAAATATTTGAGGAAATAGGGTGTTCCCCGAATCTTAGATTTTACTTTGAAAGTTTTTTTGAAATCATTGTTTGCTTAAAGGTGTGATTTGTAGAATTTATGGTTAGCCCTATCTACCAAAGAACTCTTTATTGTTTCAAATTATGCTTTCAAATTCCCTTTGTTGAGAATTAAAACTCTCTTTCCAAATCATTAATGTTCATTCCACTCCAAAAACAAAAGGATCCTGTGGCCAAGTTATATTTGCCCTTTGATATCCCATATCCTTTGATAAGTATGTTATGACCTCTTTTTCACTCCATTTCCCAATGAAACAGATATTTTACTGTCCTATATATCTTTCTTAGACCTTTTATGTTCTGTTGTATCAATTCAATCCAACCAAACAAACAAACACTGCACTTAATAAGTAGTCTAAAACCCATAAAACCCAAATACTCAAAAGCTCACAAGATAAACCTTTATGAGCAAACTTTTGATCCCTCTCGAGGCAGGAGGACTAGATCTGTAACTCTAAAGATTGGTTCTGATGTTGCCTTGTCTTTTGATTTGCCAAACTATCAAAACACGGGACACCAACAGTATGTATCGATCACAGAATTTGCTAACAGTATCTTTGTGTTCGAGACCAAGTACCTTTGAAGGATCATGTTAAAGGTCTGTAGTACAACCTGTATCAAAGTCTCTCCTTGATGCAATTAATCTTCAGCGGTATGAAAGTAAGGTTAATACCTTGATGTTTGAAAACTCTTAGGTCTGTAAGAACTGTTATGTTATCTATCAAAGGAATCAAATGATGCAACTCACATATGATATACAGTATTGGCAAAGGAAAGTCATTTTGTTAAATTTGGCAACTAGGTCCAAACTCCACTTTGCACTACTGATATGATGGAGATGATATTTTTGTTGGATTACTCTTTCAGAGAGGTGCAAGATTGATCTAAAGATTATCTTGTTTGGATGAGCAGAAGTTGGATTTTGAATTTATTTTTCACACATGTGCAATTTGTCAAGGTCGCCCAGAATTGTAATGTAGGCTCACAAGTCCCAAAAGATATGTCACACACCCTCATTGATGGATATAAAAAGGAGAGACAATCTTTATTTTGAACATCATCTCCTCACACATTCTCTCTTCGTCTGATTGGTTCGTACAACCTTAGGAGACATTCTCTCTCCTCCGCACGTGTGAAAGGGTAGCTGGATATTTCGCACTGTTTAAGGCTTTCTATTGCAGTGTTGACCAGCATTGACCTTGGGTCAACTCACATGTTTTGACTCTGATCTTTGGGCGAAATCATTTTTTGGAAGGTGAGATTTTGGTGGCCTGAGAAATCGAAAGTGCAAAGAACATTTTATTCTTTGCGTTGGCTAACGGTTTGTGACACGAGGGAAGTTGACGAGTTTGGTAGAAGTTGCAGTTGTTTAGAGTGCGAGCTTATTGTTTCTTGAGGTGAGTTTAGTGGCTTGGTGAGCCCCATTGGGAGACATTTTGCTAGTTGACCAACATTGACTTTGCTAGTTGGGGCATCCTGTTGACTGCTGAAAATTGTACTTTCTCTCTCTGCTGAATTTGAAGAATAATAAGAAGAATTGATCAAAGCGTTTTCCCCACATTGGGGTTTTTCCTCGGAATCCGCCAAATTATTGTGTCCTCTTGTCTTGGCTTGTCTTTTGGTTATTTATTTATGTTCTATTAGCATTTACTGTCAATGTTAATGTGATTGCATAATAGGAAATTGAATTGGGCTAGTAAGAAACATTGAAGTAAATTGCTCTAAGCATAGGACATACCACGTGTAACTAAAATTAACATGGTATCAAAGTTGAGGTGAAGACAAAACCCAAGCAAGGGTGAGAAGAGAAATCATTGAAAGTTGAATAGACAAGGACCGGGGTCAATCGCTTCCTCATCATACTTCAAATCTGATGACAATATCAATGATAAGTCTGATTATCATGATTGGAAAATGTCCTTGGATCTGACATTGGAGGAACAAGATGTTATGGATTATGTGCAAGGAAAGATCATTGAGCCTCCATCAAATGCACTGGCTGCCACTAAAACAATGTACAAGAAAGGGGAAAACAAGGCGAAGAAGATCATCATGGATTCTATTCGTAAGCTCTTGGTTGCTTATACCTCCGAGCTGGGCACATCTAATGTGATGTATGATAAGTTGGTTGGCATGTTCAGGGCTAGCAATGCTAATCAAATTCTCTTTTTGAAGAACAAGTTGAAGAAAATCAATATGGACAAGGGAGAGTCCATCCAATCCTATTTCATTAGGCTCACTGAAATCAAGAATGGTCTCTTAGCTATTGGAGAGGTCATAGCTGACCGAGAGCTCACTCTCATTGCTCTTGGAGGACTTCCCTGACCATGGTATGTATTCAATACCACTATTCCCAATTATAATATAATTCCTGATTTTGGTGCATTGTTGATGAGATGCACTCAAGAGGAGACAAGAATGATGGAGAGAGACCATCCCTCAAATGGGAATGGAAGTGAACCTACTGCCTTCATCGCTCATGCAAAGAAGAGGAACAATGTTGGTCCAAGAAATCAAAATCAAGGAAGCGCGGGTCCCAAGGGAAGGAAGGGTAGATGTTACAATTGTAACAAGTTTGGTCACTATGCTAGAGAGTGCCCCAATAAAAGGGACTCTCCCTGAGATGATGACTACAACAACAACAACAACTTCAGGGGGAATGGAAATCAAGGGAACAACATGTTCAAAGGAAAGAGGAAGGCTCCCTTTGATCGAAATGGAAATGGAAATGGTCAACCTTTCAAGAGGTCAAGGAACTCTAAGTGTGATGAATCTAATGTTGTTGATAATAAGAGAAATGAATATATTCTTATATCTGCCCTCTCCGCTGCATCTCCTCTCGACACTCTGGATAACTGGTTGATTGATAGTGGTGTCCTTCACTGGATATAAAGAGGCCCTCTCCGATCTAATTGAAAAGTATACAAATTTGGAAATGATCCTTGTAGACAATGCCACCTATCTCGTGAAAGGGACAAGGACTGTGACCCTTCGTCTAAATCAAGCGCAAGTCCTTCATTTGCAAGATGTGTTGTATGTACCTAACTTGAAGAAGAATCTAGTGTCTATCTCAGGAATGGAAGACAAAGGATTCAAGGTGGGATTCATCGATGGAAAGGTACGCATTTGGAAGAAACAATTCAAAGAAGCATTCACTCGTGGTTTCAGGGTTGATACACTCTATCAAGTTAGAGGAAGTATGTTAGGAGCCATGACATGTAACACAACTCTTCAATCCGAGTTATGGCATCGGAGGTTTGCACACCTTCATTATAAAGCCCTTCCCGAAGCAAGGAAGGTGGTCACAGGTATGCTCGATTTCAAAGATGATCATGAAGGTGTATGTCAGGGTTGTGCTGAAGGAAAGCATACAAGGGAACCATTCCACTGAAGTTTTCCCAAGACTTCGACCTACGCCCAATCCGGTCTCACGAGAATGACTCGTTGGACCCTTCGGAAATCTTCCGGCCTCCCGGCCTTGAGATCAACCTGCGTACGGCCAAATCGGGCCTACTGCCTCTGGAAGCACGTGGCGTGCGGCCTCAGCGAGGGAAACTCCACCCTCTGTAGTTGACTCTCTAGACTTGGAAAATCTTCTCGGGACTCCTTTGCCTTGCCTCTCACTCACTTCTTCAATCTTGCAGCTCTCGGCAATTGACTGTGCTAATGCAGGTGATGCGCAAAGGGAAATCGAACTTAGTGTGTCTTCTCCAAGTGCCCATCGACGACTTCTTATAATCAACTGTTGGAGCACCAACGACCAAGATTAAAACTTAATCAATGCCTAGGATCATTTAGAGTCGATCTGTGTGAGTTTCTAGATGATTCACACCTCGACTTAATTAATTATGATTAATTAACCATATTCCCTAAGTTTTTAGACTTAGGAAATATTTACAAACTGGTTAATAATCTAATTAATCTATTTCTAGGTGGAATTTCCAAAAACCGATTTCTGGGTTTTGGAGATCTCATGTATTCTAGCCTATCCACAAAATTTCATTGCTGGAACACATCCGATGCTATAGAAACTAGCACTCCCTCTTAGCAAGGACTATGTTCTCTCTAATGCTGCACATTCTGCCACAACACGCTGTCTTTGTATCACCTCCTGTCATGCTGCTGATGTTTGGCCATTGTGACTGCCTGCCACTTCCTGCCAACCATCGCGCAACTCTGATGCTGCATCTGTGCTACTACTAACCCTGCTGTACTACTACCAACACTCCATCTGCACTGCAACTCCGTCTCATCTGTTGCTGTTGCAATTGCAACATGTGCAACTGAGAAACATCCAAAATACTGAATCAACTGTGTTCAATATGATGCATCTGTCTCCCGAGTCTTTGACTGCTACTAGCTATTGCACTGTCCACCGAATACTCTGTGCTGCTGCTGACTCTGCATTGTGCCACTCTGCATTGCTGCCAACTTTGCATTGCGCTCTCCAACATTTGACTGCTACTAGTCTACTACTGTCACTCTGGTTCTAACTGCATCTACTGCCACTCTAGTTCTAACTACATCTACTGCCATTGATCCATTGATCCATCCTACTACTGAATACTGTGGGCCCCCGTAGCTAGGTAATGATCCATGAGGTGGACTCCTTAGTGGACCCTTCCCATCTGTAGCTCTCTGGGGCTACAACTCCAAGTCACCCCACCTCACTCCTGGAGGTATGGTTGCCATCATCACGAAGTCTTCCTCCAACCTGGAGGATAACTTGTCGATCTCGACCAACACTTCTTGCTGATTCTGCTTCTCTTGCTTGTCCTTCTTCCTGAGAGGACACTGCATGCTGTAGTGACTGAGCTCACCACATCTGAAGCACTTGACCCTTGATAGGTACTTCTTCCTCTTTCTCTGCTCCCCTTGCCACTTACTAGAACCCTTTGATGCAAGGGCCACATTCTCCTCCTCCTTCACCACCTTCGATCCACTGCTACTACTGCCACTGATGGAGCTCTTTAATAGAGCTCGCCTCAACTCCTACTGCTGCAGGTCAGTCCACATTCTGTCCCATCCTGGTAGCGTGTCTCTGCCCAATATACTTTGGACAAAGACTTGCCAATTCTTCGAGACACTGTTTAGTGCCAACCGTACTGGCTCTGATGGTTGAGGCGTTGCCCCAACAACTGCAAGCTGGTCTCGGACCTCCTAAATCATTGTGAGGAAGGGATCTATGTCTTCCCCCTTTTGCATCTTGATGCATCTCAACTTCTCCTCCAGGAACATCTTCCGCTTCTTGGAAGTACCCTGGTATAGCATGGAGAGAGCATCTCACATCTCTTTAGCCATTCCCTTGGTCACTATATTTGAGAATACATGGTCCCAGAATCCATCTAGGATCAACCGCTTCGCCTTCGCCATTTCCTTCCTATATTCCTTCAGTTGATTTGCATCTTGGGGAACTTCCACACCATTTTCTATGTAGAGTTTCAGGCCATATTCATCCAACAGGAAGGACATACTGGCCTTCTAGATGACATAGTTGGAGGAACCCTCCAACCTATCTTGATCTCTAAGTCTGGCTGTGGCCATCTCAAAGTTTGTCGAAAACCCCCTCTTTCCTCCTGCTTGGCTGTTGCTCTGCTACTCGCACTCCCTTCTGGAATGCGTGGATCTGCTAGTTGCCACTGCCAATCTGCCTGGAAAAAAATCTAACTTTTGACACTCAAAGTTCCCTGAGAGAATTTTTCCCTCTGTTGGTGCTTTTCTCATCCACCCGATGCTGGTTTTGCTGCTGCAAAACCGTATGCGTCCAACCAGGGAATCTGCGCAGCGAAAATTTGAGTTGCAGCTACTCCCTCTGACTGCTGGAATCACTAACTTGGGCAACTCGACTTTTTTGCAACCTTGCAACTGAAAACCGAATTTCTGCCCTAAAAATTCGGCTTGCCTGCCAAGGCACTGTGTTGCCTTTAAGAATTTCGGCTTGTTGCTCCCTTTGAGCAGCGGAATTATTTCTTCTGCTCTTAGGCTTCCCGGACGACCTCTTACACTTTGATACCATGTGAAAATTTTTAAAACTGAAATCCTTTTTCAGAAACTGGATTTTTGTTTTTGCTAATTGTTAATTATTTTAACAATTTATCTGCTACGACAAATATAAAAAAAATGACACTGCAATCTTCACAAATAAAACTTGCGGAAACAATAGCGCTGGAAACTGAGAAAATACTAGCACACACACATAAATTGATGCCGTTATTTTTGGACAAATGTCCCTGGAAAAACCCAACTCGGGAAAATCAGTGCAACAATGAGGGTTTTTATTATTATGTAGCAGTGAAAATTTGAGTGCAATCTGGATGCACAAATTGGCAATCCACTACAGGAGAAATTGGCCACAAAAAATTAGCGTGACAAATTTTGTCTCACTCGACACTGATCCAACTCCAAAACTGGCTTTGAATGGGCTCCACGAAACCCCTGCATCAAGCTTGCGTAGTCACTAGTACGCTTTGCTTGGAACTGCAACTGATCAAGCCATATGCCCAATCCAGCCTTTGAGAATGACTCGCTGGCCCCTTCTGGAATTGTTTCGGCCTCCAGTAACGGAATCGACCCTCTCTCTGGCCAAATTGAACTTTGCCTCTGAAGCTTCTGCACTGCCTCTGTGCAGCCTCACTCAAGAAACTCGACCCCCCTGCAGCTGACTCTTCCGATTTGGAAAACCTCCTCCAGACTCACTGCCCTTGCCCCTCACTCACTACTTCGATCTCTGGTTCTCTGGTAACTAACTGTTGCTACATTGGAAATCGATCCACCAAGGAAATCGAACTTCTGGTGTTCTAGTGTGACTTCTCCAAGTGCCCATCGACATCCTCTTATAATCCACTTTTGGAGCATCAACGACCAAGATTAAAACTTAATCAATGGCTAGGATCTTCTTGGAGTTGATTTGTGAGTTTCTAGATGATTCACACCTTGACTTAATTTATTTTGATTAATTAACCATATTCCCTAAGTTTAGACTTAGGAAATATTTAAAAACTAGTTAATAATCTAATCAAGCCATTTTTAGGTGGAATTTTTAGAAACGATTTCTGGGTTTTGGAGATCTCATGTATTCTAGCCTCTCCACAAAATTTTGTGTCTAGAACACATCCGATGCTATAGAAACTAACAGTACATGTGGAAAAGAGGACTAACATGGAACCCTATAGTAGAAAGGGTTTATTTGTAGGTTAGAGTGAGACTTCAAAGGCCTACAGGGTCTATATTTCAATGCAGAGGAAGACAATAGTAAGTAGGGATGTAAAGTTTAAGGAAGACTTTCATTTAGGAAGTCCTATGAGCCTATTCCAGTTATAGTAGATGAGGAGTAGAAGCTCCAAAGGCCGGAGTCACTAGTGACTTCTAGAACAATACAACAACATTTAAGTGAAGATGAGGAGACAATAACCACTTCCACTTCTGTCAGGAGACCTCGATGGTTCACTTAGACAACGAGGATGGTTAGGGGTATGTTGAGGCTCCTAGGAGCAAATTTAGAGAGAGAAGGCCTTCGAAGAAGCTTCTAGACTACATGGCATAAATGAGAAACATCATAGATTCTGAGCCTTCTAGCTTTCAAGAGGTAGCAGATTAGCAAGTGTTATCAACCTATATTCCGCACGAGTCAATGTACTTGAGCTCTTATACTATTGACCTTTTTGCATAGCTTTGACCCTTTATTTTGCCTAAATTTCTCCAGTTCGGCTTGCTTAGTATTCTAGACATAGTGCAGTTTTCCTAATGTTGCATACTGGCGACGTTATGCCTGCGCAGATTGCTCCTATCGCACCTCTTTATGCCAACACGAATGATCTACTTCTAGAATTGTTCATTCCCTAGGAGATCTGATCGATGCTTTATCTGCATGACTTGGCGAGGGGTGAATTATTAGAGAAGTTTCCTAACTTCTCTTCCCTCCAAGTGTCCATATCCATTCCCTTAGGGAGGCCGAAAGACCTATTTATTATCATCACACCTAAAGGGCCAGGCTAGTTTGAGAATTCTAGAGCCTCAACTAGAGATTATTGTTACCATAGAGTCTAGACAGATGAGGAAGGTTAAGGAGGACAGGCTTCCTAAGCTAGAGGAGAGGTCATCTCATGTGTGTGAGGTGTATGTTTTCATGTGCTACATTTTGATTAATGAAGATTGATTCCCTTTCCATCCTGTTATTGGCATTCTTTTGCAATTGATATGTTGTTCATTTCATGTATGTTGGTTATAGATCATCAATATTTGTTATGTTGACATTATTAGAAGAAGGTTTGTGGGATAGTCTTGTTGTTTGTTGGTTTTTCTATGCAGGTATCCAGGATCTTGGAGATTTGGAG
This sequence comes from Pinus albicaulis, assembly GCA_034641835.2. Classification (NCBI taxonomy): domain Eukaryota; kingdom Viridiplantae; phylum Streptophyta; class Pinopsida; order Pinales; family Pinaceae; genus Pinus; species Pinus albicaulis. The sequence goes on from CM076580.1 coordinate 1,048,526,158, forward strand.
TGAGGTTCAACATTTCCCCAACCTGCCTGCACCAACAAAGATTAGGATTTGCATTCAATCTGATAACTCACATCATCCTCCTCTATCAATTCTGTCCGCATAGCTTACTTAGGAATTGTTTGAACTTTGAATCAATTTCTTATTTGACACTTGCACACGTACACTGTCTAGTGATCTTTAGGGCAAAGATCACTGATCAACAACTCCTTGTGGTTGTGCATGTTGGAAATATTGAGAGGGGGGTGAATCAATATGTCTCTCTTTTTACACAATTGGTTAGATTCTTTTAGATATTCAGAGCATCAAATAAAACATGAAACAATACACAAGAAATTTCACTCAATAAGCTTTGTTATGTATGGTTTACATAAAAATTTACTATATGAACTGGAAGGAAGTACAAGACTCCCAAAGGGTTTTACCAGCAAGAGTTGGAAGGAAGCTAATGCTTCCCAAAGAAGTTTGGGCTCCCGTACCAGGGGCAATGACCCAACTACAATCTACTTCTCATCTATTACTGTCACAGGCTACTGCCTCTGCTGCTGCACTTCACTGCCACTCTTGCTGCCATTGCTTCTACACTTCACTCCTACCACTGTTCACTGTCACTCCACAAAAATCTACAACTGAAACATTGGCTCAACACATGCATGCCTCTGTAATAATTTCTCTGCTCAAGACTGTCCATCAAACCCTAACTCATCATCTGCCAAGTTATAACAACTACTAGATCATCAAAACTCTGGCACTCATCCGCTGCCCACACACTACTATCCACTGCTGCCACTGTCCTTGGATGCTTGTAGATACCAGATCACTTTAGATTTCTCTATATACCTTCAAGTATTTTATACAATATTACAACCATACCCTAACACATTCACACTGATAACACAACTAAATGATACAAAGGGGCCAATACATGTCACTGTCAATCTGAAGTGTCACCAAATAACCCTAGACCAACACACTGTTAAATTCAATACTAACATCAATGACTACATCCGTCTTTTCTATTCGTATTGTCAGTATATGCTCAGATGTGCAGTGAGTGTCAGGTCCTCTGCTACTAAAAGACATGATAACAGGCTGAACAAATGTGCCTCTATTCAACACCACTCACACAATCTTTCATACACAACACCATCAATCTCTGAGGAGTATCACGGATAATTTCACTGTCACTAGTCACAGTCAAGGAGTCACTGCCATCACACTGTCAGAAGTCACTGTACCAAGATTCTGCCTCCAGCTCAGCTAAATCGAACCGTGTCTTTGAGGCTACTGTGCAGCCCTGCACAACCTCCTGGAGAAATAACTCTGCCTCCTCTCTTAACTCTCCGGAACTGTAATCCTCCTTCGGAATCACTGTCTCTGCTCCTCTGCGTCCCTTCTGGCTTGAACTTTCTTCCTCTGCTCGACCTTTGATGTTGGATAACTCGACCTGCCAAGGAACTCGCACTACTGTGTCTCACTCTGTGTGTCATCTCCATCTATCCATCGACCTCTTCTTATAATCTCCTATTGAGGCTTCAATGGCCACGATTAAAACTTAATAGATGGTTGAGATCATCTGTAAGTTGATCCGTGTGACTTTCTAGAGAATTCTCACCTTTCTCAATTAATTACTATTAATTAACCAATTTTTCTAAGTTAGGAAAAACTTAAATGATGGTCAATTAATTTAATCGAGCTATCTATAGGTGGAATTTCCAGAAACGATTTCTGGGTTGTGGAGATCTCCTGTGTTTTAGCCTCTCCACAAAGTTTGAGACTAGAACACCATTCGATGCTACAAAAACTAACAGTGAGATGGATGTCTGATCTACTATTGGACAATAATGGATGACAAACATTATGGTTGTGATATATATATATATATATATATATATATATATATATATGACAATATTTGATGTGACATTATATATGATAGCGGTCTGAATATATGATAGTAATCTATTGAGAAAACATGGCACAGTGTGAAGATTGAGGAAGAAGAAGCAGTTTGACATATGCATAAAAAAGAAAGACAATTAAAGGGCAAGAAATTTACTTACCTCAGATGGAAAGAGGGAGCTATAAAGATCTCGATGAACATAATTGAAGCTTGACTAAAAGTTTAGAAAAGACGAGATTATGAGTAAGAAGTTGAAGAGTTCTGATAGCTGATTGGTTCGTTCCGGAAACACTTTAAAATTAACAGTATAATGCAGAACATGAAGCATAACTAGGTTACAATACGAAAATAGTCCATGAAAAGGAATGTTGACTTAAGAGGGAGCAAGCAACAAAATTTGGAATGAAGAATCTCACATCGTGTCTAGATTAATTTGACAAATGATGTTTTGTTTGGGATATGGTGCAGAAGCATATGCAGAGGTTGGAAAGATAACAAGATAATTTGTTGGATGATATTGACGTGTTTACTGCTGTTTGGCTTAATTCGATTTAGGAACACATGGATTGTGTGGGCAACACTTATGATGGCTTGGAAAAACATGAGGGCAAAATTTTGTTATGAAAGAAAGAAAGCATGTGCCGACAACTATGAGGAAGTTTGGCTCTACATTCATTTATTCCACAGATACTATTAATGACAAAGATACTACTGTTGGCTAGTGGAAAGTGATACAATTTCTTAAAAAAATGAAGGCAAAAACCTTGTTACGAAAATTGATTGTGAAAAAGTTTGGCTCCATAAGATGTTTAACTTGATAACATAATAGAGCTCTGTGAAGATTGACATCCAGGAACGCCAAAACTTGGTATGATGTGATGCGAGATAGGAGCCCTACAGCTACAACTAGATCTCCACGCAAGAACAAGTAGCTGATGATTGAGACAGGCTGAGGTTTGTGGTTATGTATCCTTGGTTTGAGAGGGAGTAAGAATCTCCTCCCTGGTGGAGAGGGAGTGATGATGTACACCGTATTCTTGTAATATTCCAAATTAGCGGTCAGCTAATTGGAATACTAATTTTGTCAAATTTTGCCTTTTTCTAAAGTTAGCCGGAAATAAGATGGGTGAGGGTGACCCACAAATAAACTTTATAACTAGAGCACTTTCCTAAAGTCACTAAGGCAAAGATTAACGCTGAAGTGGGACCCGTGGGGCCAGCATCACGCAGTAGAGAGCAGCCTAGTGGCAGTGCATGAGAGGCAGCATAGGGACAATGTGGGAACAACAGCTGCGCAGTGGCAGCGTAGGGATTGGCAGGCAGAGGTGGCGGCACAGTCCAGTGGGGCCCAAGGGAACGTTGGGGGCTCAACTAGGTAAAAGAGGATGAGAGCAACTCATTCCTCATTCATTCAATCATCAACTAATTTTCTGTCTAGTAAACTAGAAGCACACTTGAGCTGTTTAACTGAGTCTGCAAGTGCTGTTTAGCATAGAGATTTTCGACGGATATCTCAACCTCATTCTCGGGGGACTTCGAGTGCCCGCTCAGGAGAGGAGTTACATTCAGTTTTGGAGAGAGGCATCACGGGTACACCTTCAGGCATACGCAGTCCCTCTAGGACAGTGCAAAGGTCACGTAGTCAGCTAGAGGATTACACAGTCCAGCGATGGAGCAACTTTGGGGAAGGAGGAAGAAAGATAGATTTCAGCCAGGAGTTTGGTGAGGAGGTCAGCCGCTTCTTAGCAATATTCTTGAGCAGATTTCAATAGTTGTTTCCAACAGTTCAGACAGAAGCCCAGTGTGCCCAACATAATAGCGTACCAAGCCCAAGGGGTGAATTTCTGAGGTCAGCCTTTCGGGAAATCCTTCGCGGGTTTTTCTGGGTTTGTTGAGGAGAGTCCGGTGTCCAAGTCCCAAAATTTTCTGAGCATTAGCACAACCTCAACACGCAGTCCCTTTCTAGCCTGCAACAGTAATTCCAGACAGGGCAGCGTAGAGGAGGAGCCACGCAGCGCAGTAGAGCACAAGAATTTCTGAGCAGGGTTTGAGGGATTATTTCAGCCTGCCTTGTGTAGGCCGAGGTGCCATCTTCCTAAGCACCATCTTGTACCTTTCCCATTTAGAAAATTAGTAAAATGGCTCAGAAGTTTTGGCTCATTCATGGTCTTTTTGATTTGTATTTCTGTTTGCTGTAGTTTTAGTCTTTGTATGCTTTATATTACTTTTTGTTCCGAATTTGGGATATTACAGTTTTATCAGAGCTCATAGACTTGGCTTAGCATGTGGAGCACTTGGTCTATGACACCAAAAGATAGAGAGAACGTTACATATCGAAGGCAGCGGTATAGAAGCAGAGAGCGAAGGCTTGAAATCACACCTGATCAAGAAGACAACGTTTCGGTGGAAGAAGACAAGGGGAAGGCACCAATGGCAGAGGAAATAGATGAGGGGAAGGAGTTTGGTAACCTCCTCCTAAAGTTAGTGCAGGAGCTCTCTAAAAAAAATAGAGGAGATGGGTCAGAAGTTTGCCGGAGAGAACAGGCAGAGTGAAATTCCAAGGGAATTCCAGAATGGGGAAGGATCTGGTACCTCCCATCATTTACTTGAGCATAACACTGCTCAACAGATAGTGCCACGCACCCCACCATGCTCTACCATGCCCACATTCTTGACTTCGGGGGCAGGAGCAGGCGGACCATAGGAGCCAAAGGTGGCTCACTACGGAGAATACTTAATAGAATATAAGCCTTATGGGTCAGAGTTCAGAGATGCACTCACTTTCAATGGATTCTGCCAGCTTAAGAACAATAACGGACCACGTGGCCAGAACTGAGGAGGAGGGTACATGCAGGGCAATGACCTGCAAGGTATCGTAGGCAGACTTTTCTTGCCTACTTTCGATGGGTCATCGAAATGTTCGGCCAAAGCTTGGCTAGACATCTACTTTCAGCTTAACCAAATGGCAGAGGTGGAGGCCATCAAGGTGGCAATGCTACATCTTGAGGGAGAAGCCCATGACTGGTGGTTCCATGGGATGACTACGCTGGGTCACGCAGGAGTGACAACGTATGATGAGTTCACCCGGAGGTTGAAAGAAGGATTTGATCGGAAAGACTCAAAGGAACATTTTGTCGAGCTAACCAAGCTCAAACAGACAAGGAACCCAAAAACTTACATTTCTGAGTTCTTGAAGCTCTCAGTGATGGTTCTAGACTTGTCTGTGCCCAGGAGAGTGTACATGTTCATTAACGGACTGGCTGAACCCTTGCGTGGGCTAGTAAGGTCTACTAGGCCTACTACGCTACAGGATGCAATAGGGAGAACCAGAGACTTGCAGGACGCTATGCCGAGGATGAGGGCTCCTTTGCCCCACAGACTAGCGTTCCAATAGAAGGGGAAGGACGTGAGAGCCCCACCCTCGAGAGGGAACCAGGGCCGAGGGACCTTGGATGATGACACCCGGAGAGATTTGAGACAGAGGAAGCTTTGCTTCACTTGGCAGGAGCCATGGGCACTGGGTCATCGATGTGCCAGAGGGGAGGCACATTACATTGAGGTTTTCTCTGACAGTGAAGGGGAAGAGGCATATGAGGAGTTGGAGGGAGATGCTAGCACCGGTGCACCGAGAGTGGATCATCCACCACCACCTCCCTTAGCAGTAGGAGGAGTAGCGTTTGCACCCATAGGAGGGTTCCTTGCATCTTTGCGGGGAGTTCCCAAGTACTCAATGGTGAGGGTCCGAGGGATAGTTCAGGGGCAGCGTGTCTCAGTGTTGGTGGACAACGGGGCCACGCACAACTTTATCGATGCCCAGCTAGTGTAGAGGAGGGGCATACATACATAGAGCTTTGATGGGTTTTCTGTGTTGGTTCCAGGTGCCAGGACCATGTAGTTCATGCGTTATGTCCTGACATTAGCAGTGTTCATGGGGATGTACACAACGACAGATCATTTTTTCGTGGTCGATATTCCAGACACCAACGTAGTGTTGGGTGTTCAGTGGCTTATCACACTTGGGAAGGTCATTACAGATTGGGAGACTCTAGAGATGGAGTGGACGGACAAGAAGAGTGGGAAGCATGTGATGATCAGAGGCATGCGCACATACCCTCCACAGACATTCTCTAGACATCAGATGGAAGAAGATTTTCGGAAGGGAGACATAGAGTGGGCAGTGGAGCTGAGGATTTCGGAGGCAGGCGTCTCAGGTCAGCCTAGGCACTCGGATGTGCAGACTATGCTAGACCATTACTCCACGGTGTTTGGGGACATTCCATTAGGACAACCACCAGACCGGGGGTTTGAGCACACCATTGAGCTGGAGTAGGGCATCTAGGCAGTGATCACCACTCCCTATAGGCACCCCAAAGCCTATAGGGATGAGATTGAGAAAGCCATACATGAGCTCTTGGCATTGGGGCACGTCAGGCCCAGCACGAGTCCATTTGCTTCTTCAGTGGTTCTGGTGAAGAAGAAGGACGACACACTGCGAATGTGCATAGATTACAGGGCTTTGAATAAGAAGACCATGAAGAACCGCTACCCTATCCCCAGGATTGATGAGTTGATGGATGAGTTGAGGGGAGAAAAGTTCTTCTCCAAGATCGATTTGAGGTCGGGGTACCACCAGATCAAGGTGAGGGACCAGGATGTCTCCAAGACTGCGTTTCGCTGCCACTACGGCCATTTCGAGTTTTTGGTGATGCCCTTTGGGCTGACCAATGCTCCGGCTACATTTCAGTCTTGCATGAACCACATCTTCTGTGGTCAGTTGAGGAAGTTCGTGCTGGTGTTTTTCGATGACATTCTCATCTACAGCCGCACATGGGAAGAGCATTTGCAACACATCGAGGCCGTACTGTGTATCTTGGAGGAGCAACATTTCTATGCCAAGCTGTCCAAGTGCGAATTTGGGCTAACAAAGATGCTCTATTTGGGGCATATCATCAGAGTGGACGGAGTGAGAGTCCATGAGGAGAAGATCTGGGCCATCTGGGATTGGCTGGAACCGAAGAATGTGACAGAACTCGGGGGGTTTGTGGCCATATGCACCTACTACCGGAAGTTCGTCAAAGGATTTTCATAGCTTGCGGCACCTCTCACAGACCTCACCAAGAAGGGGGGTTTTAGCTAGATAGATACTGTGAGGAGGGCCTTTAACATGCTCAAGGAGGTGATGAGCAACTGCCCTGTGTTGGCGTTGCCTGACTTCACGCAGCCCTTTGTGCTGGAGTGTGATGCTTAAGAAGAAGGTTTATGCGCAATATTGATGCAGGGGGGGGTCATCCCATAGCTTTCGAGAGCCAGAAGCTGCTGCCACATGAGAGGCTGTACCCCATATACGACAAAGAGATGTTGGGCATCATGCATGCGTTGGCCAAGTTTAGGTAGTACCTTATGGGGAACAGGTTTTGGGTGAGGACTAATCACAACTGTCTTTGATTCTTCCTTGAGCAGAAACAGTGGCAGGAGAGGCAACAAAAATGGGTCAGCAAGATCCAAGCTTATGATTTTGACATTGAGCATGTCAAGGGGAAGAACAACATGGTGGCAGATGCATTGTCACGGAGGTCGGCAACGCTGTCCTTGATGAGTTTGACGCAGACTGGAGGGCTCAACTTTTGGTGGAGTACTCCAAGGACCGTTTTGCATGTGAGATACTAGATGGGCAGGTGATAGATGATCGGTACCGGGTGATGGATGAGGTCATCTATTATCGTGATCGGATCTTCTTGACAAGTAACTCCCAACTCAGGGAGAAGATTTTGCATGCAACCCATGATTCACCGCTTTCAGGCGATCAGGGGTTCACAAAAACATACAGGGCCATTACGGAGAGGTTCTCTTGGAAGGGCCTCAAGGAGGACATACTCCGACATGTTTGGGAGTGCGTAGTCTGTCAGTGGAACAAAGGAGAGTTGAACCATCCAACAGGTTTGCTACAACCGCTTCCCATTCTTGAGGGGAAATGGGAAAGCATCTCCATGGACTTCATCACCGGATTGCCCATGGTGCAGGGCAAGGATTGCATATTTGTAGTGGTTGATCGACTGACAAAGTATGCTCATTTCTTTGCCATCTCAGCTTGATACACTACTTCACAGGTGGCTAAGTTATTTTTTCGAGATGTCTTCAGACTCCATGGTCTTCCAAAGGCCATAGTCAGTGACAGGGACAACCGGTTCATGGGAGGCTTTTGGCAGGAGCTGTTCCGTTTGGTGGGCACAGAGTTAACACCCAGTACCAGCTACCACCAACAGACGGATGGACAGATTGAGATAGTGAACAAGTGGCTGGAAGGCTACTTGAGAAACTATGCCACGGGGCAGCAAAAGGCTTGGCTACGCTGGCTTCATTTGGGGGAGTACTGTTACAACACGACATTCCACATGTTAATCAGTATGTCTCCATTTTATGCTTTATACGGTTATAATGCTTTGACTTTTGTTGATGTGATGTTTGGAGCTAGCAAGGATAACTTAGCCACAACATAGAACCAACAAAAGCTATATGCAGATAGAGGCCTTGTGGAGAGGCAGTTTGAGGTGGATGATTTGGTATATCTTCATCTTCAACCGTACAAGCAGTCCACGTTGAAGCAGAAAGGGGTTGAGAAGCTCAAGCCATGCTTCTATGGACCATACATGGTGATTGGGTGGGTTGGGGAGGTAGCATATGAACTGGAGCTGCCAACCGGAAGCAGAATTCACAACATTTTCCATGTCTCGTGCTTGGAGAAGGCTTTGGGACAACAGGTGACAACCACTGTGGAGCTTCCACCTACGGATGATGAGGGGCACTTGGTGCCACAGCCAGAGTCCATCTTGGACACTAGGGAGAGGCATCTGAGGAGCCGGATAGTGAAAGAATATCTGATCAGATGGCGAAACCTTCCAGATGAGGATGCCAATTGGGAGGGGGAGAAGATCTTGCAGCATCCATATTTGCAGTTACTTGAGGACAAGCAACATTTTGGCGGGGAGGACTGTAATATTCCAAATTAGCGGTCAGCTAATTGGAATATTAATTTTGTCAAATTTTGCCTTTTTCTAAAGTTAGCCGGAAATAAGATGGGTGAGGGTGACCCACAAATAAACTTTATAACTAGAGCACTTTCCTAAAGTCACTAAGGCAAAGATTAAAGCTGAAGTGGGACCCGTGGGGCCAACATCACGCAGTAGAGAGCAGCCTAGTGGCAACGCATGAGAGGCAGCAACATAGGCAGCGCAGGGACATCGTGGGGACAACAGCTGCGCAGTGGCAGCGCAGGGATTGGCAGGTAGAGGTGGCAGAACAGTCCAGTGGGGTCCAAGGGAACATTGGGGGCTCAGCTCATTCCTCATTCATTCAATCATCAACTAATTTTCTGTCTGGTAAAAGCACGCTTGAGCTATTTAGCCGAGTTTGCAAGCGCTGTTTAGCACAAAGATTTTCGAGCGGAGATCTCAACCTCATCCTCGGTGGACTTCGAGTGCCCGCTCAGGAGAGGAGTTACATTCAGTTTTGGAGAGAGGCATTACATGACACCTTCAGGCATACGCAATCCCTCCAGGACAACGTAAAGGCCACACAGTCAACTAGAGGATTACGCAGTCCAATAGTGGAGCAACTTTGGGGAAGGAGGAAGAAAGATAGATTTCAGCTAGGAGTTTGGTGAGGAGGTTAACTGCTTCTTAGCAATATTCTTGAGAAGATTTCAACAGTTGTTTCTAGTAGTTCAGACAGAAGCCCAGTGTGCCCAGTAGAATAACGTACCAAGCCTAAGGGGGTGAATTTCCGGGGTCAGCCTTTCAGGAAATGCTTCGCGGGTTTTTCTGGGTTTGTTGAAGAGAGTCTGGTGTCCAAGTCCCGAAATTTTCTGAGCAGTAGAACAACCTCAACACACAGTCCCTTTCCAGCCAGCAACAACAATTCCAGATAGGGCAGCGTAGAGGAGGAGCCACGCTGAGCAACAAGGATTTCTGAGCAGGGTTTGAGGGATTATTTCAGCCTGCCTTGTGTAGGCCAAGGTGCCATCTTCCTAAGCACCATCTTTTACCTTTCCCATTCAGAAAATTAATAAAATGGCTCAGAAGTTTTGGCTCATTCATGGTGTTTTTGATGTTTATTTCTGTTTTTTGTAGTTTTAGTCTTTGTATGCTTTATATTACTGTTTTGGATATTGCAATTCTCCATGTGTCATGCACTGGGCCAGGACTAACAATCGTAAGTCTAGTGAAGGCACTGGTAGGGAGAATGGAGGATTGTATAAGAATTTGGGACCGATAGTCCTTGAGGATTTGGAATCCAAGATAGGTAGTAGCCTAGTGGATCAATACTCTTTGAGGATAGGATAGGGTATCCAAGATACTCTTTAAGGATAGGAGGCATACATTTGGATACCCTGTTAGTTTTTGTATGCCTCCTAGCATTGTGCTCTAATCTAGTGGAGAGTTAGAGCTTGTTAGTCAACGCCTTGCTGTAACGCAAATTGGCAATGCTGGTTATAATGTTGATGCTTGATGAAGGCTTATCAATCCAACCTCCTCTTATGAGAATATTTCAATTTGAGAGTATCCTCGTATCTTGGTTTGTAATTATGAATACCTCCCTAGTTAAGAGGGAGTGTTGGAAAATGTAACTAGGTTCGGTCTTCATAATTATCATTGTACTTGTGTCATTGTATATTTCATGTAAAAACAAAAAGAAGAAAAATAAATTCTTATTATTCAAGCATGGGTTTCATGCTTAAGTCAAAATTATTATTTTATTCAAGCTTGTTCTTCATGCTCATTATTATTTGTATTGGTCAAAGTCAAAAGGCTTATTTATATCCTAGAAAAGAATTTTTCAAATATGTAATTTAAGTCAAAGTTACCTCAAGATGCCAAGTCGGCTCTGCCTGTCAAGTCGGCCTTGCCCAAGGACGAGACATTTGTTCAAACCCCTCTGGACAATATAAAAGAGGATAAGTTGGATTCACTTGGAGATAAGGAATTCACATTATCTGAGCATTAGTCTTTTGAAATAGAGCGAAGAAGGAGAGCAAAAGTCAAAGAAAGAAAGGGAGGTCGAAATCTAAAGTTTGCACATGAAGGAAAGATTCTCTCGAGCTCCCACTTATGAAATTCTGTTGAAGTGTGTTGTACATGTTGTTGGTCTTGTTGTTGTTGATGAATTTGTTGCTATGTGCATGGAGGGCTTGAAATGGCATCTTGAGGGTTGGACTCTTGTTGTGATCATGGGTCTTGGATATCTCACTTTGATTTGATTCTATAAGAAGGGGTTTTTTCCGGGTTTTTCCCCCTTGAGGGGTTTTTTCCAGAGCTTGGATCCTATATCTTGTGTTCATTATCTTTTTGTGACCTTCTTGGTTATGTTTTGATAATTGTTTGAAGAAGAGAGCATAATAAAGATTAATAAGAAGTCAACAACATTCACAAGCAATTATCAAAGAAGAGAAATGTACCCTAATATGCAGTCAACTTGATTTCTCAACAAAGGACCATATATATATATATATACTTCTGTGGAGAGTATATGTCTCTGTGATCGAGTTTATCCATGTCACCATAGAGGTCTGGAACTTTAAGCACTGTAATGGTTAAAATGTGAGTTTGATTGGAGGTCTAAGCTACATTAGCTCTGTAGAGGTTTGAGATTTTTGGTCCAAGTCACAGTGATGATTTGAATGTATGTTTTCTGTAGCAGTCCCGTTTGTATACTTCAACGAAGTTCAAAGTTGATTTGATTTATGCGAGTTATGTGGCAAGACTTGAGGGTACTGTGGCTATTTCAACGAGTTTCTTAAGGCTCGAATAGATGGCCCTTATGCAATGTTTCTTGAAGCCCTTATGCGAGAGTCCCGAGGCATGCCTCTTAAGGTTTTGGGCTCATACAAATGAATGTGAGAATACACAAATCCCGAGGAATCAAGACCATGTATATCCGAGCTCTCTGAGGCAAGTGTCAAGTTTGAATTTGATCTATACTTATATAAGAAAATAAAATTTTATTGTATGAAGTCGACATTGTTTTTGAACCTTTGACCAAGGTTTGATTGCTATCCGAAATTGGAGCCTGTTGAGTAGGACTATCAAAGAAGTTCGGGCCACCCTATATACCTATCTCTGAACCATAGTCAATATCAATAGCATGAGACGACATTGTTGACCTCCATGTAGTGAAAAGGTAAATATCATAAATGGTATAGTCCTGGAACCTATGTTCTTCTCCAGGTCCTGAGGGATGGTGCATCAGAGACCTTGTATAAGTCTGGTGAAGTAAGAGCATTGATACATTTTAATCATTACCCTTATAAAAGATTCCGAAAATCTAAAAGACACTATACACTCCACCTCATCCCTCTAGAAATGCACTCCACACTGGAGTGATGCAACAAGCCTTTTGTAAGAGTGCACCCAAATCACACCCAATCAAGAGCTGTTGCCCCTCAAATTGTATGAAGGTTTCACCTGTGGTTTTTATCACAAATGACAGGTTTGTGGATGACTCCTATGGAAATTTTGATGGACTTGTGGTACACCTTCGTGGAGTTGTTTCTCATTATGACAACTTTGCTTACACCCATTTGTTTGAATTCTGAAGATAGTATTATCATTCAGTGTTTTGTGTTGGAGGAGACTTACTTCTCCCTGTTGGTTTAGGATGCTTGATGGCTCATCTATTGCCGTTCCTTACATATGATTCATTTCAACATCATGATGTTGCTTTTGGTATGTTTGTTCACCATCTCTAGAGAACACTTCATTTTGCATGATGGTCTAGCTGTTGCATTGGTATTAAATGGTGAGATATGTCTTTGAGCACCATAGTGATTTGAGGCCTATTTCATATATGGATTACATCTTGGCAAGTGGTTTGCATATATAACCCTTTCCTCATGGTAAGGATTAGCATGGTTTGAGCCCCATGGTGTGAGCACCCTAGCCTGATTAGGGTATTTTGTCATATGGAATATTTTTGAGATGATATGGTCTATCTCTCCCAGTGGAATGCTACTCTTGTGCACACATATTAGGTGATCGTAGCCCTCTAATTAACTAGTTCCACATACTTTGACTTGATTATGGTCTATTGGTAGTAAATAGAATTGATACCTACGCATAAGTATTTGTAGATGTGTAGTCATTGCTTTGGAAATAGTGGACATGCTATGCCGCAGAATGAGAATCTTGATCCTATGGCAGCTAAGAAGGCCCAGGGTTTGGAAGTTGAGGGTATTGATTTGTTCTTGTTCTAAACCATTAATAAGCAAGATGTTTTGTATTGCTGTCATATAGCCCTGATGGGTCCTAATGACTGAGTAAAGTTGCATGTGATTGTATTCACCAAAGTATAATGGATGCTTCCTAGGGTTATAAGAATTGATGCCCTGTATAGCTACCGGTGCTAATGTATGAGGATTGAATGTGTAGATGATAGTGCTGTTATTGGATTTGGTGAATGAACTAACATATTGTTGATAGTTCTAGCCAACTGGGGATAGAATGTTATTGTTTCTAAAACTTTGTCAAGTTTTGTTGAAAGACATGCAACTAGAGCTTATGGACAAACCCTAAATTTGCTTTTGTTGAAAGAAGAAACCCTAGCTCCTTGATGATGATGATGTGGACAAGCTCGATGATATGGATTCCTTGATGCTGTAAATTCCTTTGATGACGTGAATTCCTTGATGATATGGACTTCTTGATGATGATGATATGGACAAGATTAATTCCTTGCTGAGTTAAACGAGATTGATTAGGCCCAAGAAGGCCAAGATCAAGAGAAGTTGACATGTTCTCAAGAGATAAGCACTTTCTTGATTATTTCTATCATTGTTTTTACTCTCAATCTCTCGTCTTTGTACATCTTGCTTGGATAGTTTTGTTCTTCCATAACCTCCTAGTAAGGATTGCAGGTACATAATGAAGACTGCTTGGGCTGTGGTAGCATATGAAGAAGGATGGAAGAGCAAAGACAAGAAGACTTGTGATTGGAAGAGACTTGGATTGAAATGGAGCAAGATAAGATCAACCTGCTTGAAGCATGTTTTGACCTATGAAGAAATGAAGTTTGTTGCGATTTCCAAGATGAAGATGGATAGAGTTGTGAAGAACGATGCTGATCAGAATTTGCTGAAAACGAGCTTGCTAGGCGCTGATGATATGTTTTTAACAAAAGCTGAGGAACTCTATGCCTAGTGTAAGAGGTAGCTGAATGATGAATCGTGAAAGTGTGAACATCCTTGTTGAAGATTTGGCATGATTTGAAGAGGTTGTGCTTGTTGAATTATCTGATGCATGGATTCGCTGACTTGAGAAATGGAAGTGCACTTCCGAGTGCTGTGGTAGCCTTGTTGACATAGATGTTTATGTTGCATAGCTGATTTGTGAAGCAATTGAAGCTGTTTGTTGGCTTGTGTGATCTGGTATTGGAATCAACCATGGAATAAGGTATGTCTCTAGTGATGATATGAGACCACATGGGTATACAATTGCAGATTGTGCTGGGAGTGTTACAGATAGAAAGAGCACATCAGGGTGCTATTTTAGCCTAGGATTTTCCATGATTTCCTGGATGAGTAGGAAGCAAAGATCTGTCGCTCTCAGTACAATCGAGGACGAGTATATTGCTGTTAGTATGGCTAGCCGCGAGGCAGTGTGGTTGGGAAAGCTCCTTGTAGAATTGTTTGATCATGTGCCAGATACAACCATGATATATAGTGACAATCAAAGCGGGATCAAACTTTTAGAGAATCCAATGTTCCATGACAGGCCGAAGCACATCGAGATCAGGTACCACTACATCAAAGATATGGTACACAAAGGAGCGGTGAGGATCCAACACATCTCAACAGATGAGAAGGTTGTAGACATTATCATGAAGCCTTTTCCCAAAGCAAAGTTCTTATTCTTCAGAGACTAGCTTGGATTGCCGGACAATATGTCTCTCTTTGGGAGGGAACACTGCTGATTGAGAACATTGAGCATATGCTCTTCCCCCAGTCTTTCGAGCCGTGGACTTCATTGAGTACATGCCCCAGTATGCATCCTATCCGCAAATCACCTTCGTGTCATTATTAAGGGCCATATTAAGATGGGTAAGCTTGTCGGAATTGCCACCCATCTGGTTAGTGGGCGAGGAGACTTAGGTGTGTGTGATCTTTACCAAGGTTAGACGCGACTTCCATGGACTTGGTTATGGTAAATTGATCTCCCCTAAGTGTTGGATGCAAATGTTTTACCACTTGATCGCTGAGGATCAAGTTGGGTGAGAATTAGTCAGTGGACATAGGGTGTGTGTACGCAACTGCCATGGACTTAGTTGTGGTACATCGATCTCCCCAATCGTCAGTTGTGGATCATTCTTCTTCTATGGATCGAGATATCATTGTTTAGCTAAAATGAGATGATGGTGCAACTATTAACTTTCCTTATGATTAGACATGTACATCTGAGATGAGATCTATGATATACTCCTTTAGGTCATGGAGCTTTACTTGGAGACCAATAGGGTGTGTGTGATCTTTACCAAGGTCATATATGGACTGCCATGGACTTGGTTGTGGTAAATTGATCTCCCCTATCATTAGTTGTGTTGAGATGAGATCTAGGGTGCAACCGAAAGAATGTCTCCCTGGCTGAGAGGGAGTGTTGGAATTGGATTGTGATGCTATTTGGTTTCCTTATGATGAGTTATGTACATATGAGAGAGAATGAAAATACCTCCTTGGCTAAGAGAGAGTGTTGAAAATTTTAGCCGTGGTTAGTATTTCCTTCAATGAAAAAAAAGGAAAAAAAAAGGAAGAGAAATTAAAATTAAAATTAACCAAGTGTCAAGTCGACTTCCCCCTCTGATCAAGTCAGCTAGGTCCCTTGGAGGCACCCGTTCGACCCCATGTGAAGACTATATATATGTGAGACCATTTGCTCGTTTGGACTTCGATTTTTCTCAAGGGATTATCTCTGTTCTAATTGTAGAAAGAAGGTAGAAGAGGACAAAATTAAAGGGGAAAAGCTTGGCACTTGCAAGGACACTTTTATGGTAAATTTTTTCTCGATACTCTGGTTTTGGTTGATGTACTTGATCAATTGGATATTCTCTTATAAGGAAAGCTTTCTGGGTTTTCCCCCTTGTGGGGTTTTTCCCTGGCCTCAGGCCTAATTTCTGTGTCTCTTGTCTCGTTATTGCACTC
This sequence comes from Pinus albicaulis, assembly GCA_034641835.2. Taxonomy (NCBI): domain Eukaryota; kingdom Viridiplantae; phylum Streptophyta; class Pinopsida; order Pinales; family Pinaceae; genus Pinus; species Pinus albicaulis. The sequence continues at coordinate 1,048,542,240 of CM076580.1, forward strand.
TTATCTTTATTAATTTTTTTCATGTATTAATCATTGAATGTTCTTCTGTATAACTGCTTAATGATAGTGGATAATGTGTATGTAATCAATGCTAACTAATCATAAAAAGTAGTTATCTGTTGAAGAAAATGTTTCTAGTTTATGTGTGCTATCAATCAACTTGTTGCAGGAGAAATTAAACAACATTAGGATGTTAGGAATTTGGCTTCTGTGATCCATAAAATGTGTATAAGAAATTTTCGGTGAAAATCACATATAAGAAATTTTTGTTGACGTGTTTCGAACCAGCCAGTGTGGTTCATCATCAGGACAAGATGAGAAATCTGATTAAGAAACCTATTTAAATAGAAAAAGACAGCTTCACCTAGCCGTTGAAAAAACGGCTAGTTTGACTTGAATAAGAAATTGAAAAAGATTTTGTCAAATTTTATTAATTTTTAATTATAATTCTCAACAGAGATGATGGGTGGAGTGTTAGTAGATGTTGGATTCCTGCCCTTCACTCTTAGTTTTTATTTTTATTTTTTAATCCATTATTATTATTTTCTATTAATTGTATTTTATTTTCTATCTTATTTTATTTTATTGTATTTATTTATTTATTTTTGATTATTTTATTTTATTTATTTATCTATTTTAATTTTAATTAATTTATTTTATATTTTAATTTTTTATTTATAATTTATAATTTTTTATTTATATTTATATTAATATTTATTTATTTATTTATTTTTTATATTTTTTAATTTTAGAACTTATAATTTAAGGTTCTATGATAAAAATAATATTAAATTATTTTTAAAATTTGTTGATACTAAATTATATAAAAGTATTAATATTAAATTATATTCAAATATAATTAAATAAAAAAAATATTTGAGAATTATAATAGCAATTAATAAAATTTGACAAAATCTTTTTCAATTTCTTATTCGAGTCAAACTAGCCATTTTTTCAACGGCTAGGTGAAGCTGTCATTTTCTATTTAAATAGGTTTCTTAATCAGATTTCTCATCTTGTCCTGATGATGAACCACACTAGTTGGTTTGAAACGTGTCGACAAAAATTTCTTATATGTGATTTTCACCGAAAATTTCTTATAAACATTAGGATGAGCAGATTTGAGACCATAACATCTTACTTCACGAGGATCTAGCAGGACCATGATGAGCTTGCAACTGTTGGAGAAACTGTGATTGATTAAGAGTTGGTGAAAGTTGCTTTGAAAGGTTGCGTTAAGCATTGGACCACCTTTGTGGATTGGATCCTTGCTAAGAAAAAGCTTCCTGATTGAAGCCGGCTATGGGATGACTTCATCTAGAAGGAGATTTGGGATAACTCACTGAATGGAGGACAACAAAAGGGTATTGAGGAGAAAGATGAGCTTGCTCTTGCTACATAATCGAAAAAGGGCAAAGGGAAGGCCAAACAGAACTAGAGTGGAGGAGGACCTTCACAAAATAAAAAGGAGAAGGACATGAGAAAATTCAAGTACTTTGCATGTCACAAGTTCGGGCATTTTTCCAGTCAGTATACAAAAAGAAGGGCAAGGGAAAGTTAGCTACTATGCCACTGCATAGATGGATGAGATGGTTGAAAAGTTTGAGAAAAAATTTACCTTGGTGTTATGCCTTTTTGGAACCATCACGAGAGGTGTCTGGTTTGTGGACAGTGGAGGCATCTCATCACATGATGGGATCTTGAGATGTATTCACCAACATGACCAGGAAGCCTAGGGTTATACATGTATAGCTTGGTCATAAGGCCAAGTATGCAGTAGAAGGCATTGGTAGTATTGAGTTTCAGATGGACTCAAGTGGTATCATGGACGTGAACAAACTATTGTACGCACTTGGTCTGGAGAAGAATCTCCTTTCAGTTTCGGCCATAGAAGATAGAGGACTAGAAGTCAACTTTATTGGAGGTGAAGTGGCTATTGGGTTGAAAGGAATTGATCCCAACAAGAGGTGAGTAATTGGGAGAAGTATCTCTATCTGTTGTTAGGACACAACCAGTGAAGGCTCTCGTACATGAGAGTGACAACTAGAGTGAAATGTGGCATAAGAGGATAGGACACCTACACTACAAAGCTCTCCTTATGTTGCAGAGAATGGTTATAGTTTTTTTGGAGATCAGGGTGGAGCAGGATGGAGTGTGTAAAGGGCATGCGCTTGGTAAGCATGCCATGGTTGCGTGTCGTCACAACAAGATCAGGTCTAAGGGAGTGCTAGACTTGGTGCGCTCAGATATTTGTGGTCATATGTCTGTGACGTCGATCACAGGGTCTTTGTACTTTGTGACATTCATAGTTGACTCTTCTGGAAAAATGTGGATCTACTTCCTGAAGACCAATGATGAGGTCTTTGATCGGTTTTAAGAGTTCAACGCTCTTGTGGAGAACCAGATGGAGAAGAAGGTTAAGGTGTTGAGATTAGATAATGGGGTTGAGCATACTTCCAACGAGTTCCATGATTTTTGCAACAGGGATTAAGAAGGAGCTCATGGTACCTTACAACCCTTAGTAGAATGGGGTTGCCAAGAGGAAGAACAAATTCATAATGGAGGAAGCAAGGGCTTTGATTAGGGTTTGCCTATGTTTTTGTGGGTAGAGGCCTGCAATACCACTGTATATGTAGAGAACAAAAGTTCTCACAGGATATTGAGGATGTGACTTCTGAGGAGATGTTTATAGGAGCGAAACTGGATATGAGCCATTTGCGCATCTTCGGCAGTCCAGTCTTTGTCCACATTTCCGCGGAGAAGAGGAATAAGCTGGAGACCTTGTTAGAAAGGGGTGTATTTGTGGGCTACAATGAGGTCTCAAAGGCCTACCAAATCTACCTTCCAGGATAGAGGAAAGTTATTTTAAGTCAGGATGTCGGATTTGGTGAGAGTAGGACACTTAGGAGGTCTCATGAGAAAGAGCCAACAAGGGTATAGGATCAGGAGCGAGAAGCTCCTAAGGCTGAACGAGGACCAACAACACCAATAGCAGAGACACATTCTGTAGGGCCGAGTTGTGAGTGCGCAGAGGCAGAGTGAGAGCTAGACGCAGAGACCAATTTTCTGGCGAGAGGCATGCCGATTTTCTTTAGGCCAATTTTCTTTAGAGGTCGATTTCCAGTTGGCTGATTTTCCTTCGGCTGAATTATTTTGGTGTGGCTGAGTTGTAGGTTCTAGTCACTATATTTTTCTTTGTAAATATGCTGTGTTGAAACTCTGATTTTCCAGTGTAATAAATGACGGAGAATTGTTGTGGGTGAATTGTTTTTATGCAGTGTGTGATTGATCTCTTCGGTTTATTTCCGCTGCATATATTTCTAGATGTTAAAATACCAGTGATTTATTTTTTTGGTAATTCAAGATCTTTTTTGTTAATTGAATAAGTTGCTGGATAAATAATTGCCGTGAGAAAATAAATTTGGGTTGGTATTAGGAGATTTAACAAGTGTAACGATTAAGGACAAGTTGCATTAGTTGGGATTGTTGGATGATTGTTGTGTTCTATGTCACAAACAAAGAATGCCAAGCATGTTTTTCGGGGGTGGAGTGGTGAGTGTATTGCAACATTGATGCATATGGTAGATTACTTTCGAGTCTTAAATGGATTTTGATTAACTATTTGCTATGTGCATAATATGAGTGATTGTCTGTGTGTATTGTCAGGGATGGGGTGTAGGGGTTGCTTCTTACATTGAAACCCTTTTTCCTGCAGTTCTTGTTCTATTGCTGTTTCTGGTTCTTTTGTTGTTTCTTGTATTGTTTCATTGCCTTCTATATACGGTCATCAACAACATTAGGTACTTGAATATGGATAGTCCTTTCCAATCCTTTGAATCCTCAAGGGTATATATCATTGAGTTGATAGATTTTAATTGTCCTAGCTCAGTGGGGTCAACTTTGGCTTCTCTATGTTCATCCCTAAATAAATATCTAATGATTGTTTTAAATTCGGCATCTAGCCCGGTTAAGAAAGTAATAGGGTGAATGATATAAATGTAAGATTCCTAACAACATGGTCATTGATTAGAAGTTACCTGCCATGACAAGATCTTAGCATGGTCATGATTAATTCTTGGGATTCTAAAAGTTGTCACTAAGTTGTAGACTTTAGCCTTAATCAAATGTATGACTGAGATGAACACTCTAGCCTTGTTTAATGCCCTTTTTGGCTACCTTCAAAGTGAGGAAATTTTTTGACCAGTTGACTTGTCTTGCAAAAGTCATGGCTTTGTCACAATGTTGTTGGTATTTAATGTTGTCAGCAGTGAGTATGATTTTTGATGATGCACTTATTTTCTTTTAGATATAGATCCTATAAAATGACGTGAAGTATTTCAATAGTCATGATAAATCATAATTAATGGAGATAATCACTACATATGTACAACATGGGATTCTTGTGTTTGTTCTTTTGATTGTTATAATTTGTAGTATATACATTGTTAAGAGTGATCACTCTTGTTATCACTCAAAATGACAAGGGATTAAATGAAACATGTGGGAAGACTGTTAATGCAACTTTACATAGTCCCATTCACATTGGGTTAGTGCTTGCTAGCCTCAGGGGGGAATCCCTAGTAAAACTCAAAATTGGAAATTCTGATTTAAAGAGCGATCAATGCCTTAGGTCCAATGGGCACAGGAAAGAAATAAATGAGATATTAGATTGGGCAGATGATATACCTAAAGGAAGTCAACTCGGAATACTATCAAACTGCTTAAAAAATTCAGTGCACATCTTGTGGAATTGGCTGCCAAGAAAGTGATCATTTTTGTTACAAAAGCTGTGAATAAAAGGTCTAGTACATCATATAAAACCACAAATACTGAGAGGAGATAAAGTCACTGCACACGATCTCTCTCCTACACATTATAGATATAACCAGTGTTTTGAAAATCGCGATTTAATCGCGATGTTTTGAAAAAATTGCGATTTTTTAACCCAAACGATTAAATCGGCGATTTTTTCCCGATTTTTTCAAAAAATCGGTAATCGCCAAAAAATCGCGATCTTACGAAAAAATCGCGATTCGATGCATAAAAATCGTGGTTAATGAAAACAACGACTTTTAAGTGCGATTTTGATGTTTTTTTTTGTCATTTTTACATGGACAGGTTTGGTTATGAGAGCTAAGGAGTGAAGGAGGAGAGCCAAGGAGGGAGATACGTGATCTACAAGCCCAAGATTGGACAAAAGTGAAGAATTTCTTGCAAGCCAAGCAAACAAAAATTGAATTTGAACCAAGTGTCTCCGGCAAAACGTTTTTCCAGGTATGGGCATCAAATTTGACCCATTTTTTTTTGTTTTTTTCTTGTTCTTCCATGGGTTTCTATCACCCATGTATTTTTCATCATTTGTGATTGCATTTGGTTGTGTTTTTTGTTTTGTTTTTGTTTTATTGAGAGGAGAGGGTTTATTTTGGTCAAAAATGCAAAAAATTCTTTGTTAAATTTTGTTTTTTATATTTTTTCTTGTGCTCTTAGTTTCTTCCCATTATTTTTGCTTGTGTTTCAACATGTATTTTTTCCCATTATTTTTGCATTGAGTTGAGGGTTTTTTTTTGTGAAAAAAATCAAAATATTGTATGTAAAATTGTAATTTTTTTATTTTATTTTTTAACTGGCAATTTTTCTTGTGCCCTAGGTTCAAATTTCAACTTTCAAACTTCAAAGTTCAAAGTTTCCAACATGCCAAGGAAATTAGATCCTTTATGGGAATTTGGTAAACCTGATCAGGGGTTTGACCGAGCAAACTTGACTTGCAAATTATGTGGTCAACACATGACAGGGGGGGTATACAGGTTGAAATACCACCTGGCACAAATTCCTGGGCATGAAGTAGGCCCTTGCACAAATACCACTCCAGAAATAATCAAAAGAGCCATGAACTCATTGGAAGGAATAGAAATCACTAAACTCAGCAAGGCAACTCTGAAGAGTCAAATATTAGGGTTTAGAGTTGACCGTGAGAGTGGTAGTGGCGGTTCAGCATCAGCATCTTCTACAGACAGCCCCGTAGCTGCCTCCTCATTTTTTGCTCCTAGAACCACTCACGGGGCACATCCATCTATCTCCTCCCTTATTAAAAAAAAGGAGAAGGAAGAAGCTGATAGGTTGTTGGGCAAATTGTTTCTTTGGAGTGATATTCCTTTCACTGTTGCCAGGCACAATCCATTTTATCAGGCTACGATTGATGCTATCGCTGTTGTTGGCCCAGGATACAAAGCCCCTTCATATGATGACTTTAGAGGGCGCATTCTACAAAATGAGAAAGCTGACTGCACCAAGAGATTAGAGGAGTTAAGGGCATCATGGGAAGTCACAGGATGCACTGTGATGTCAGATGGTTGGACTGATCAAAAGGGTAGGACCCTTATTAACTTCTTGGTCAGTTGTCTCAAGGGGACAATGTTTATGAAATCTGTTGATGCATCTGCACATGTCAAAGATGCAAGATTATTATGTGATTTATTAGATGTGTTCATTTTGGAGGTTGGGCCCCAAAATGTTGTCCAAATCATAACGGACAACGCTGCAAACTATGTTTCTGTTGGCAAGATGCTTATGGAGAGGTATCCGAGCATATTTTGGACACCTTGTGCTGCACATTGTCTTGATTTGATGTTGGAGGACATCGGAAAGATTGATTTTGTCAAAGATATTGTAGAATCATCAAAGAGCATCACAAAATTTATATATAATCATGCATCTGTGCTTAATTTGATGAGGACATTCACCAACAAGGAGTTGGTGTGGCCTGCTATTACACGTTTTGCCACTAGTTTCATATCTCTTCAATCCCTTTTGAATTCTAAGTGGGATTTGAAGAGAATGTTTGTTTCAGATGAGTGGCGTGCTTTGACTATCAGCCGCAAATTAGAGGGAGAGGCCATCTGCAGGTTGGTGTCATATCAGGAAAGTTTCTGGGCTGGAGTGGAAGAGGTGTGCAGCATTACTGAACCTTTGGTAAAGGTTCTTAGATTGGTGGATGGAGACAAGCCCGCAATGGGCTACTTGTATGAGGCCATGGATAGGGCCAAAGAAGCTGTTCGCAGCTATTATGATGATAAGGGTGATGAGGGGTTCAAAGACAACTTCTTTTATGGGAAGTGATTGATGATCAATGGAACAACACACTCCATCGTCCCATTCATGCTGCAGGGGTCTTCCTGAACCCCGCATTTTCTTATTCATGTGGCTTCCAATTTGATGCTGAGGTCATGGATGGCTTTTTCACTTGTGTTCAGAAGATGGTGCCAAATCCATCAGAACGTGCAGAGACATCCAAAGAGATGGAGGTATACAGAATGGCAGGTGGCACCTTGAGCTTCGACATGGCTGTCCAGGATAGGACTATTAAAATGCCAGGTAAGATTTTCATTATTTTAAAATTTCTCTTATGTTTGTAACTTTATAAATTTATCTTATTTGTTGTAACTTGTAACTTGTAGATGCATGGTGGAGGAGCTACGGTGGCAGATTACCAAAACTCCAAAAACTTGCCATTAGAATACTCAGCCAAACATGTAGCTCTTCAGGATGCGAGTGCAACTGGAGTGTATTTGAAAAAATACACACCAAAAGGCGCAACAGGTAAAAAACTTAAAATATTCCAATTGATTTTTTGAATTCATTAAATATTTTTTTTTAAATATTTAATTTATTAATTTATGACCCTTGTACAGGTTGGAGGCCCAGCGGCTCAATGACATGGTTTACGTCTACTACAATCTTAGATTGTGGGTGAGACAACTTGAGAAGACACCTGATATGGAGGCCATCTCTTTAGATGTGATTGACACCACTACTGAATGGAGGGTTGAGGCTGAGAGGCCTGTCATGGAGTCAGCCCCTGATTGGATAGAGCAGGAGGTAGTGGAGGGGGAGGAGGACGAGGAGGAGGAGCAGCAGCAGGAGGAGGAGGAGGAGTAGGAGGAGGAGGTGACACCACCTACCACTACTACCGGTAGAGGACGTGGTCTGCCTCCTTTAGCTCCTAGTGCTTTAGGTTCCCATTCTGGTGCTACTTCTAGAGCACGACAGAGTCCATTGCCATTCCTGCCAGCTTCTTCATCTAGAGGGAAAGGCAAAGCTGTTGTATTTTCTCGCAAGAGGGTCAGAGGAAATCAGTAGTATAGGACCATAGGTTATATGGTGCATTGACATTCCTTTGTATATGACATTATGACTCATGATATGAGATACATTATTATATTTTTTGTTGATATTTTGAGGCTGAGTTGACTCTTGAGACTCGGGACTTAGTATTTAGGACAAGATTTAGTTTTATGTGTGATGATGTAGCACTAGACATGATATTACACATCTTATATATTAGTTTTTTTTTTCATATTTATGTGTCAATGCATTTATTTTATGCTGTAGATGCTTTAGATATTAAAAAAATTGAAAAAAAAAAAAAAATTTTGTATGTGCCGATTTTTTCCCGATTTTTACGATTTTTTCCGATTTTTTCCCCTCGCCGATTTAATCCCGATCGCGATTTTCAAAACATTGGATATAACTATGTGATTGAGAAGAGGAGGCACCAATCCAAATTCTCCAATAAGCTCCATAATCTAACCTAAAAGGGAGTGTAATGTGGAGAATGGAAGTTGAAGAATGAGAAGTGGGGGGGCTTGAGAATAGCTGATCCCAATCCCTTAGAAATTCCTTCTTTTATAGATGATAGAGGATCCATACAAAGAAATTTTCCAAGAAGTTAGAAAAGGTGCCATGCAAGGTCACCTCCAAAACCCTAAAAGCATTCCAAGTTTGCAAGAAGAAAGCATGTGTCTTTTAGGTCGTTGGATCCACACCCGAGTACAAGAAAGTCAACCCATAAAGAGAACCCAACATGTGCATGAAATCTGCCTTGAAAACACAAAGAAGCTCCAAGTAGTGTGCGCTGCTCTTGCCAAGAATAAACTAGATACATGATGGATAAGATGGATTAAATAAACTCCAAGGGGAAGAGCCCTAGATTAAACGAACACCAAGGTGGAGCGCCCTCATTTGGCTCAAAATAGAAGAAACCCACAAAATAAGCCTCCATAAAGCACTCCTACTGTCTTCACATACTACACCTAGCTTTTTCTAGATTAATATTCAAATTTGAGAGTGGACAAGATAGAAATGAGAATAAACCTCACAACTACTGAAAATATTTTTAAAGTTGAGCAACCTCTCCTAGCTTAGAATAAACAAGATAACTTCTAGTAAAAGCACCAAGGGTAAGATTCTCAAACAACACAATTGAGAAGATTCCTCTAGCTGAAAATATCTCCTGATGGATTGATCCACCTGCTCTGCTAGGTCAAGGTAACCTGCATTTATGTGAATATAGCTCACTGATCCACCTAGTCCATCTACCAGGTTAAAATAACCTGCACCCCTATGTGAACGTGATCCACCTTCTTTCCAAAGAGAGCAATTGGAAAAGATGGAAATTAATGCAAAAAGTACCCTCATTCTTGGTGCTCCAACTGATCGAGAATAGAAACTTGCTTTCGCCCAAAATGGTTATGCTTTTTCTTTGAAAATGGGACTAGATGGGTCGCATACGGGGTGTCCTGCTGCTGCTATTTTTAGGTGTGATTCCCTAATAATTTTAGCTGTGATGCCCTAATTTTGACTTAATCTACGCTTTCTCAAACTCAATTGAAATTTCTGGGTTTTCTTCTCCATCACTGTAAGACCCCATCCATGTGTGCTACTTTTTAGAAATAGAAAATCCAAAAATAAACTTTCTTTGATCACCTATGCTGTCCTCCAAATGGGGTATCTAGAATTGTATTGGTTTTCAAGAATAGATTATTTCGGAAAATAATAGCTTCAAAATTCAAAGAATACTCTTTTGGAAATCCATCCTATGGATACTCAAAACTGTAACCTACTAAAACTACAGAGTTATCCAAGAATAGAAACTTTGCAAAAATAGCAAATATTAAAATCGGAAAGTACCTATCTGAAACAATAACCATTCCATGCATGCTCTAAGTGTTGCATGTAACATGTATGCATGGGATACTTGATAAAATTATCGAGGTCTGAACTAAAAGCTCCTGTAGAAGCACTGAACATGATGCCCACCGCATACTAATCTGAAAATTTCTGAAAATAGAACTTGTCGTGATATCAAACTCTGGAACCAAAAGATATACTAATGAACGTGCAGAAGCTTAACACTGAATATGCCTAAGGGAAATTCACTGTTAACAGGCTGACTCTTATATTCACTACACACTGTTGGAAACAGCCACAGGCATGACTTCTCATATTTGGTCTGGCTTAGTGGTTAAACAATTTCTGCATTTTTCATGAGTATGTCATTCTGATTCTATGTTGTTCATGGTTTTAAGTCAAGGACTGGGGACTGTCAATCTTTAAGTCAAGGGCTAAGGACTGTCAATACTTGTGCAGTATGGGTTGGCACATATTGCTGCTGGAGACTTGCTGAGAGCAGAAGTTGCATTAGGCACAGAGAATGGGATAAGAGCAAAAGAGTATATGGAAAAAGGTTCTTTGGTTCCTAATGATATTGTTGTCATGGTAAATCAACTTCTTATATATTTTGTTCATTTAAAAATAAATTCAAATTCATTCATTATTAATTTTCTTAACTCATGGAGGGTGATGTAGATGGTGAAGGAGCGACTAACACAACAGGATGCACAAGAAAATGGTTGGCTACTTGATGGATACCCTCGAAGCTTGTCACAAGCAGCTGCTCTTGACAGTCTTGGCATCAGGCCAGATCTCTTTATTCTCTTAGATGTAATTGATGTTCATTTGACACTTATTTCACTTCAGTGTGACTTTCAAGTATCATACTATATGAAAATAAAAAATATAGCTCCTGTTGTAAAGAGATCTTTATTTGCATTGTTCAAAGTTTCAAACTTCTAAATTACGGCATGGTTGACAGATTTATAAAACCCTTGAGGGAATTCTAATATATTCTAGCACCTGAAATTTATGTTGGTTGTGTTTTGATTCACGATATATTCAGGTACCAATTGAATTAGTATTTCTAGATTAAAAGCTTTTACAGATATTCTGCTGCTCTGCAGAACATTCCCTAGGTGAAATATCTGTTCACAGCTTCACCTGAATTGGTGCTTTGCTAAGTTGATCCGGCTTAAAACAAGATATTTTGCTGCTCTAAAGAACATTTCCTAGGTTAAATCTCTGTTCACAGCTTCACCTGAATTGGTGCTTTGCTAAGATGATCCTGCTTAAAACAAATGTTTCAACATATATAGGTGACATTTTCATTGAAATACTGTGTACATGAATTTTCCTCATGTCAATAGTGTTCATAGAATACTTGAGGCATCGAATAGAAGTATTGATGGGCTGAAGGAGTGAAAAAGACTCCAAGAGCCAACATTGTATGCCTCTATAGAGGCTGAAGGAGTAAATCCCATCTAAGGAGCAAAGGGCCAAATACAAGTAACTGTTTCATCTAGTGGCTGAGTTCCCCAAGGTGTGGGTCATGTGAAGGAAAAAGACAAGCCTAAGAATTGTGTCAAGGCATAAAGGATGGGTGCGTAACATGGATTGAACAATGCCTTGTTGGAAATTCTACCTACAACAGATCATATGTTGGTGCATGATAGATTGGACTCTCTCCATGTGTCCAACAAATAGAAACTAAATTAGGCCCCAAAACTTCAACACCATAAAATACCAGCTTGATGACAGTGTCTAAAAAATGCATTTTCATTGGAGTTCCTTGAAAATACAAATGGAAGCTGTTAACTTTCGCGGTTACCTCAAAACTGTTTACACCATGCTTGGGGGTGCTTTGTGTGATATAGGGTGCATGGTGTATGGATGATCCCTTGGTTGTTCTGTGATGGACATGCACATGTGAAGGTGACTTGGTCTTGAATTGCTAGACCTTGTATGGATGCTAACGTGGCTTTCTTCCTTGGAGCATTCCATACCTTTAAACTTTAAAGTTTAGACAGCGTGGTGGCTACTTTATGATGGCCACATGGAGGTTGAGTTTCCTGCATGGAGGACCTTTTGCTTTGGAGGAGTGCCTAGCATTCTAAAGGAGGGCATTAAGCCCTAGATGACATGGGCACACTTAGATCACTTGCAGGGAGCTTTGTACTTGATTTCTGCTAGCCTGCGTTAAGGGAGTGATCATGTAGGGGTGGTGGACTTGAAGGAGCACATATTTTTGGGGGAGCATTAGAGCCTTGTAGCCCTTGGAGGAGGAGTGTTGGACATTTCTTGAGGAGTGCTCATGCCTTAGAGCCTTTCCTGCTGACATCATCACCTTGGAGCTTGACATGTGTTCTTTGGAGTGCAGCATTCCACATGTGTAAACCTATGAAAGTGAAGCAATGCATAAAGATTTTTAAGAAAAACGAAAATAATAACAATGACACACAAATAATATATAAAGATCTACCCAGAAATCCTTAATGGAGAAAACCAACCTAACTTAGAGTTACAGCTCTATCTTTTTCATTTTATTTAACTTGACAATACATGATACAATATTTAGCTATTATGGTATTAGATTTCTAGAATCGAGATCAAATTTAATGTTCAATAATATTTCTCAGAACAAAAATAAAACTAATTTCATCATATCTGAAAATTTGTAACAAAAAGTACTCAGGGTTCCTAACTCGGTTATGCACAACATAAATAAAACAAAAACCAAGCACATAAAAAATTATTTGACACAGTTTGTACCCTAGAAACCTCAATGTGGGGAAAACCAACAAACTTGGGCTCTCTATTCAGCTTCAGAAAATTGATTACAACAATCATTTGTAGGAATTTTACAACAACAAATCACTCGGAAATTTTAGTCCTTCGACCCAACAAAAAAAAATAGGTATACGATCTAATGCAAATCCACCTGTATGGCCAAGCCAATCAGTCCACAATTCGGCCTTTGTCAACCCACATGAATTTCCCAAATCGGCCTTGTCAAATTGGCCTGATCTCTGCTCAATCGACGTATACAGACTGGTATCTCAGCATCCACAAGTCTATTCACTGCCCCTAAAATGTTGCTTCTTCATTGATCCAAACTCTGTTATCACTTCGATCTCCTGTCACTGCCGAATGCTCGGCTCTTGTGCCAAATCGAACTAATCTCTCCAACCCCTTTCCCTCTTTTATAATTTTCTGACCTAATCCTCAAAGTGATGGGCGGTTGAGATTGCACCTCCACACTTGAGATCAACGGTCATATATTTCATTCACCTTTTAACTTTTTAAAAAAGTGGCCAATAAAATCGAAAATTAAATTATTGATTTTATGCCTAAGGTCCAAACTTAGGAAATATTTAAATAATTCACCCACGAGAGAAATTTGGTGATTTATCACATGTCATGGCATTCGATCAATGCAAAATCACCTTCCAAGTTACATTTTCAACACTCCTTAGCGAGGAAGGTGTTCTACACCACCCCTAGCTTATCTCTGAAGAATATAAATTTGCACGTCATCAAAGCCTTGGTCAAAATATTTGCTACTTGCTCATCCATTGGTGCATAATGTAGCTTCACTGCCCCCTTCTGCACACAATCTTGAATGAAATGGTACCCAATCTGAACGTGTTTCGACTTGTCATGAAACACTAGATTCTATGAGAGCTTGATACAACTCTGATTGTCACAATGAATCAAAGTCGACTCCATTTCTTGATCAAATAACCCCATGACAAGTTTCCAAAGCCAGATTTCCTAATGTTGTCGTTCGAATTGTACACTAGATTGGGACAACGCTCAGGACATGGGCTGTCATTTGATCCCTATCCTTTCCATTTAAGTTGTCTCCTAATTGCAGACTAAGGGGGGTAGTCCCTATGGATGAAGAGATGAACTACTTGTTGGTAACTAACAAGTGAAGGAGACACAACTGAATGGCCTAGCAACTTGGTTAAAATTAAAGGCAAGTATGATTATTTAAGCACCACTTGATTAGATTTATTGAAATTATCAATTAGAGACTAGTGCCTTAGGAGTCAATTTACTTGCACAATAAGTTAGCAGATGAACAATCACTGAGTCATTGCAAGATGCAAATCTATCCTTTATGAAGAGCAAGACCTAGATCTATGTGAAATGCAAGATCTTGGTAAATTTTAGTTAAATGCCCTATCTAGGTAAATCCTTACCCTAAACTGCTTTGAAGTTAGTCTCGAATGTAGGTTGTAGAGAGAAGTCCAAAGGAAGGAGGCTAAGGCCTCATTAACGATACCTCCTGTGGAGTTCTAACCACCCAAATGTCTCCGTTTCTACAAGGGATTGGTCACAAGAGAACTACAAGGTCGCATGTGTTAACCACAAATGAGGGTCTAAACTTCGCAAGTTGGGTGAGAAAGGCTGTCCTATCTTCTTACAACCAAGCTTATGCTTGGAGGTATATTTTACAAATGCACTTCTAGTCCAGAATGAAATGCAAGATGTGAGGGAATGAGTTAAATGAGATTATTAAGTGGAACAAGTACTTTAACAAGATAAATTAAAATAGGTATAATGTGTGAAAATTTCTGAATGTTACTTTGTGTAGAAATCTATTGTTAGATCCGGTTATACTTCTCCTACTTAAACAAGTTATTAATGCTGAAATCTTCAGATTAACATCGAAGTAAATACATAACAGACTTTCACTGATTCAGATCTAAAACAGAAAAAGTACATGCACAATAGACAAAGTGACACACAAGATTTTTTGGACAATAGTCCCCGGAAAAACCCAATGCGGCAAAACCGCTCTTCTGGCTGATGGAGGGTTTATATTATTAAGTAGTTTTTTGAATACAACAAATCTGGGCACCACACTGGTTAACCTGACAGAGAAAAAGATAGATCTGCAGCTAAACTGATGTTCTGAAGCCAAAACCTTGACTGATCCACACCCTCAAATGGGATTTACAAGACTCAGCCAAATTTTGGCCCTAAAAACCCCAGTGCTGCCCCTGAAGCCCCTGCTTCAGTCTCTTAAGCCTCTGCGCTGGCCTGGAGAGGGCTGCATAACCCCATAATGGGTGACGCAGACTCTACGCTGCCCTAGAAGGGTCTCTGCGTAACCCAGATGGGTTCCCTGCTGCCCAGCGCTGCCCTAGAAGGGTCTCTGCGTAACCCAGATGGGTCCCCTGCTGCCCAGCGCTGCCCTAGAAGGGACTGCGTAGCTGAAGCTGCCTTTGTGCTGCGCAGCTGCTGTGTAACTGCTGCTGCTGTGCTCTGCTTCTGGATGCTGCTCTCTGCCTTTTGCTGATTCTAGGCATTGGGATCAGACCATCCCCTTTACCTACACTACCCCTCTCTGCAGCAGAAACACTTTTGAAAATTCTTAGCAAACCCTGCCCTAGAATTTCAGCTTCGTTTCAATGCTCTGCCTCTGTGTGTGTTCTCCAAATGACCACAAGCCTTTCTTTTATACTTTTCTCGTTGGGAAATCAACGACCATGACTAGATCTTGAATCGATGGCTAAGATTAAAAGAAAGCTTGATCCGTGTGACTTAAGACAATTTCATCACATGTTTTAATTAATTATCTCCCAAATTGGATGAAATTTCCCAAATCCCTTTCTAGGTCTTAGCGATCTCATGTAGTCTAGTCCCTCCACAAATTTTGGGAGCTAGAGCCCATCCGATGCTACCCCAACACTCAAGAAAAATCAACACTCCCTCTTAGCAAGGAATGTGCTCTAGTACAACTCTGCTTCACCTTGAAGCTCTGCACTGATCTCTGGTATGGGTCTCTGCACTGATGTTGGACCTGCTGCCCTTCATCACTGTGCTGCTGCTACCATTCTGTACTGCTGCCCATGACGCTGCCACCACCATTGCTACATCTGTGCTGCAACTCCCTCTCAATTAGCTGCATCCGTGTTGCCATCTGCTGCACTGCAACTTTAGTTGTTGAGAGAAACAACTGAAGCTCCTGCCCAATATTTGTCAGACAAGCCAGTTGGGTTGCATCCTCATCACTGAAGCTCCATCGGCTGCTTATCTGTGTTGTCATCTGGAGGATGATGCACAACTACAACTCTGCACTGCGTAAGCAGACTCCCTCTGCATTGCTGAAGTCACATCAGCTCCTTGTGCTGAAATCTCTCACGCTGCTGCTGTGCCGCGCTGTCCTCCTAAAACCTCCATGCTGCTGCAGCTCTGCTCTGCGTAAGCAGCTCTGCTCTGCGCTGTTGAAGTCACATCAGTCCCTATGTTGCAGTTGCTGCTGCATCTACATTGCGTTTCTCCCTTCAGCCTTCAGATCCGCCTCTGCTTCATCTGTGATTCTATGCACCAACTGCTCCACTTGTCCTGCTACTGTCTTAAGGCTCCCGTAGTTCGGATGTGATCCAAGAGATGAGTTGCTCAAGGATCCTGCCCACACTCTGTGGTTGCTCTACAGATCCATGTCGCCCCACTTTCGTGGTTCACGAGCGCTCATGGCTACGTCATCTTCTGACCCAGCGCCGCCACAACAACCTTGGAAGTAGAAGCTTCCTTGTCCTTCTTCTTTTGTAGACAATTGTTGGCGAAATGTCCTAGTTCGCCGCATCGGAAACACTTGATCTTGGATAGATCACGCTTCTTCTTCCCTTGCTGCCTCTTTGATGCCAAGGCTGCATCATCTTCATCTTCCTTCTTCACCTTACTGGATCTCGCGCTGTACTGGTTCTTGGTGAATCTGCAGAGTTCTTCTTGACGTAAGATTGCCCACATGTTGTCCTTGTCGGGAAGGTCCGCTCTGCCCAAGACACTTTGGACAAAGGTTTCCCACTCTTCTGTGACCACATTGAGTGCAGTCCTTACCATCACATCATCCTCCACCTTTGCTCCCATGGCAGACAACTGATCTCTGATCGTCTGTAATCTGAAGAGGAAGGGTTCTATTTCTTCTCCCTTGGTCATCATGAACGACCGTAGCTGATTCTCCAGAAGCATCTTCCTCTGGACAGACTTCCCTTCATGTAGGGCTGTTAAGGCCTTCCACATCTCATTTGCTGTTTTCTTCTCAACTATATGTGGAACGAAATGGTCCTTAACCTCATCCATTATGAAACGTTTGGCATGTGCCGCAGCTTCCTCATGCTGCTTCAGGAGATCTGCATCGGTTGACGTGGCCAAGACCTTTTCTGCATGGTCGCTTAGACTGTATGCCTCCATGACTACCTGGATTCTGGCCTTCCAGATTGCAAAGTTGGACAGGCTGTCCAACCTATCTTGATCACGTAGTCCGTGAGGGTGCCATCTGCTCAGATCTACTTTGTCAGAACATATCTTCCTCTCCTCGCTTCTCTACTGAAGCTCGAATCTAGGGTCCTTGGCGAAAAGGCACCCTCTGCTCCCTCTGACAATTGATTTCCTCTCTTGGAAATCCGCCAAATCAACAACGAAACATCTCTCTTCGATCCACTGATCGATCTGCATATTTCTTTGGCTAGAAATCCTCTGAGAAGCTGACTCCTTCCGCTCTTTGTCACCTAGTGATTAGGCTAAATTATGAATCTTCAGAAATTAACCCGACCAGTAACTTCTGAAGTTTTGCAGCTTTGCTTCCGACACTTCTAAATCAGATAGCTTCAGATTTGCGTCACCCTAGCTGGTCTCTATGTGAGCAGACAATCCCAACGCTGCCTCTGCGCTGCCTCTGCGCAGTAAGTACGTGGGCTTGCGTAGGATTGTGTCACTCTGACCCCTGCGTGGCTCTCCTCCCTCTGAAACTGCGCTGTCCCTTCAGATTTGGCTTTCTGCTGCTGCTGCTGCTCTCTCTGCTGCTTTTTGCAGCAAGATTCTTCAGCCTTCTGCTGGTGACCTTGCTAGATCTGCAATCGCTTTGATACCATGTGAAAATTTTTGAATGTTACTTTATGCAGAAATATACTGTTAGATCTGGTTATACTTCTCCTACTCAAACAAGTTATTAATGCTGAAATTTTCGGATTAACATCAAAGTAAACACATACAGACTTTCATCGATTTAGATCTAAAACAGAAAAAGTACATGCACAATAGACAAAGTGACACACAAGATTTTTTGGACAACATTCCCGGGAAAAACCCAATGCGGGAAACCGACCTTCTGGCTGTTGGAGGGTTTATATTATTAAGTAGTTTTATGAATACAACAAATCTGGGCACCACACTGGTTAACCCGACAGAGAAAAAGATAGATTTGCAGCTAACCTGCTGTTCTGAAGCTAAAACCTTGACTGATCCACACCCTCAAACGAGATTTACAAGACTCAGTCAAATTCTGGCCTTAGAAACCCCAACGATGCCCCTGAAGCCCCTGCGTTAGTCTCTTCAGCCTCTGCGCTGGCCTGGAGAGGGCTGCGTAACCCCAGAATGGGTGACGCAGACCCTACGCTGCCCTAGAAGGGTCTCTGTGTAACCCAGATGGGTCCCCTACTGCCCAGCGCTGCCCTAGAAGGGACTGCGTAGAACTTGCATAGCTGAAGCTGCCTCTGTGCTGCGTAGCCGCTGCGTAACTGCTGCTGTTGCTGCTCTCTGCTTCTCTGTGCTGCCTCTAGATGCTTCTCTTTGCCTCTTGCTGATTCTAGGCACTGGGATCAGACCATCCCCTTTGCCTACACTACCCCTCTCTGCAGTTGAAGCAATTCTGAAAATTCTTAGCAAACCCTGCCCTAGAATTTCAGCTTAGTCTAAGACTCTAAGTGCTCTGCCTCTATGTGTTCTCTAAATGACCCCAAGCCTTTCCTTTATACTTTTCTCGTTGGGAAACCAACGGCCATGATTAGATCTTGAATTGATGGCTAAGATTAAAAGAAAGCTTGATCCATGTGACGGAAGACAATTTCATCACATGTTTTAATTAATTACCTTTAATAATTTAATTTTCTTAACTTAGACTTAGGGTCCTTAATTAAAATTATTAATTAGTTAATTATCTCCCAAACTGGATGAAATTTCCGAAATCCTTTTCTGGGTCTTGGAGATCTCATGTACTCTAGTCCCTCCACAAATTTTGGGAGCTAGAGCACATTTGATGCTAACCCAACACTTAAGAAAACTCAACATAATGATATTCAAAATAATCTCATCCATCGATCTTCTTTTGAAATAACTCGATTTCCTCTGTCGATTGAAATTTATTCCTTTTATTTTGAGGAAAAATCGAATTTCTCTTAAAACCCATTTTTTCCTAGTCCAAAAATAATATTTTGGACTTTTATCCTCAAAAAATTCAATTTGACTTGACCACCAAGGTCCTAAGGGTCAATTTCTCTTTAAAATCGATTTTTTTTTCTTGGCGGAGGACCCTTAAAATTTGATTCTTTTTGGACCCACGATTTTTTGATGATTTTCCACTTGGAGAGAATTTAATTTCTCTCAAATTAATTTTTGACTCAAATTTAATTAATTTTCTGGTTAATTATATTCTATTTATTTTTGCCAGAAAAGTAATAAATATTTTTCTACCCTCTAAGTGGCTCTAAAAAATAATTTAGCCATGGTGTCTAAATATGAGTAGCCATGCACTAAAATATCCCTAGATCACTTTTACGTCAAAATATTTCAATATCAACCCTTAGAAGGGGAAATACACATTTGACATAGACCCTCAAGACTTTACCCAATTCTGTGACAAGACACATGATCTAGAATGAAAAATACGTAGACTCGATAAACACTAGGACTCACCTAAGACCTCGTCAATGAGTTCCACCCTAGATTTGGGGTATATTTGGGAGAAAAAATCTGCCAATTATCCGTGTTTAGAAGCACACTTAATTTGGTGAGGTGTAATATCCCCAATTTTGATTTTTCATTTGAAGGGATTAACAGAGTTTATTGGGGAGGTGCTAAGCATAACACAATTTTGTAATCTGGGCATTGGAGACATTTTTGGCATACATGACTTAGGAAAAATGGAAAATTACAGCTCTAGTGGAGAGTGGGGCCACCAAGGAGGAGAGGGCCAACGATTGTAAATAAAGCATGGAGGCTCTCATTTGGATATCTTTTGATCATTTGATAATTCAACACTAGTTCTCTTGAGCTGCTTAGGCAAGACAACCCGTGTTGTTCAGCACAAGGAATTTCTGAGCGAGAATTCCACCCTCATTTCAGAGGACTTTGAGTGTCTCCCTAGTGAGGCAAATTTGGGGAGCTCAATTCAGAGTTACCATTGGGCATATTTGCAGGTTATTTCAGCTAGTGTGTTTCTTCTAGGGCACAAAATTTGTTCGAATTGCTTGTGGGGAGATCAATTACGGAGGAGCACAACATTGAAGGATTTGTAGGTGTTTCTCGTTATTTTATCTGGAGATTTTGTGGTGATTAGCAGCGCTGAGTTTGAGGGAATTATTCGGGCCGAAATTCTATATTTTTGGAAGTGTGCAAGGGTCCCCAGGCAAGCTTGCGTAGGGGTTGGAGTAATAGAGGTTGAGGAGAGATAAGCACCAAATATAGGAGGTATTTCTCAGTGGAGAATTTAGCCAGAGTTGGGAGAGATTTCTAGTGGTGGATTTGGGCTTAATTCAACAATATTTGTATTGTGGGGTGTTTTTTGGCTAAATTGGACAATTCACACTTGTTGGGGGTCACTTGGGGTTAGTGGATTTAGCCTAAACCCTTTTTGGGTTTTTGTGGGTTTATTGAGAGGAGTCTCCAACTAATTTTATAGAATTTTCCGGGTGATATTTGGGCCAGAAATCCTCATTCTTATAGCAGGGCGAATTGCTGTTTAACTAAGAGATTTGCATCACTTTGTGGGTTCGATTTTGGCTTGGAGATTGGCCAAACCTTTTCTGGGTATTTCTGAGTTTGAGGAGAGGAGCTCATGGTTGCAATTTGGGAGCATTCTAGGCATTATTTTGAGCAGAACGACCAATTCCATTCAATAATCAACATCAGAGTTTCTGGGCAAGTTCGAGCTATAGATTTGGGCCAATTTCAACACCTGATCCTACACATTCTCACTTGGGTTTTGCGTTGCTTGCTGTAGCAAGCCTAGGTTATTGTTATGTATATTTTATTAATTATTAGTTAAATATAGTTATCTTAGGTTTATTAATGTGGAAGGGCATGATCAATGATCATGCCTCTTCGCCAAGGGACACCATAAGGCTATATTTAAAGCCTTGGTGATCCTCACTTGTAATCATCTCATCTTTTATCAATAATAATATATACTTATAAAGTTTACCAGAGTTTTTACACTCCATTAGTATCGGAGCAGTCGCTCTTCAGGATCTGTGTGATCACCAAGAATTAAGGAATTACAAGAAATTCCAGAATTGCAGATTTTTTTTAAATCGAGTGCTTGTGGGCAGCATTTGTTTTAAAAAAATAATAATTTTTTTTTTGCAACCTCCTCCTACTTCAGCCTTCGGCCCTCACCCTGCACTATTCCCATACGATAAGCCCTCCCCACAACCCTTCTACCCGTGGCCTTTTTCCCGGCTTCACGGCCTACCTTCCCCTACAGCCTATCCGCCTATCTCCCTCTTGACTTAACCCAGCCCCCATCTACCTCGCTCACGAGCTCTCCCCTCCCCCTCGAGCTACCTTACCCCTCACCCTTTCCACCTGCACACGCACAAATCTCCTTACCCTCCCCTACCCTGCAAACGCAAGCCCTCACCCGCCCTCACGGCCTTGCGTTGCCCCCTTACCCCCTCACGGTCGCACACCCCTGCAACCTTCCATCCCTCTCACCCTAACACTCTTCACCCTACAACCACCCCCACCTGCACTCACGCTGCACCCTCACCCGACCTCTCACATCCACCCTGCCATTGCTCCCACACCCTTACTCCCTCCGCCTTCCGTCTCCCCCTCGGCTCCCCCCCTGCGGCTTCCTTCCTCGCCACCCTTCCCACTCGCCCCCCTCTACTCAGCTCGACCCCACCTCCCTCTCCGTCATCACCCCCGACAGCTTCCTCCCTCCCTCCCCGGCCCTCACCTTCCCCCTGCGGCTTCCTCCCTCCCTCCCTGGCCCTCACCTTCCCTGCTGTCATCCCTTAACCCTGCTCCCCCTCTGCAAACACTCCCTTACCCCTTAACCCGACCCCTCTACTCCGTCGTCAACCTCCTACTCAACCCAGCCTTCCGTCCCCTCTTCCCTTACCTCGCTCAACCCCCCCCCCCCCCCTCCGGCCCTTCCACCCTGCTGTCCCAGATATCGCGTTCCCCGCTGCCGTAGCCTCCCTTTCCCTGCGTCTTACCCCATGCCTTACCCGCCACCTCTTCTGCTCCCCATTTCCCGCGTCGTCTCCCCGCTACCTGTCATCGCACCTACTTCTATATCTATGTCCACGTCCGTTGGCATACACAATACTGTGTCGCAGTCACAGTTGTGTTAATTAAATTCTAAACCGAAGAAGAGATACATTGTTATTTTCTTCACGGGCAAGCCACGAGCCACCGTTCAACGTTGTCTCCGTTGACCCTTCAACCATTGTTTTTCGGAAATTGTCTTGGTGGTGTGAAAATTAAAACGTGAGTTGTGTGAAAATTAAAACGTGAGTTATATATATAGTAATATATATAATAATTATATATAAAAACGATAGTTATAATATAAATGAAATTTAATTAAAATTTTATATAAAATTTAATTAATTTAAATTGATTTTTTTAATTTAAATTAATTTTTATATAAGATTTAATTTAAAAAAAATAAAAAAATTTATTTAATTAATTAATTTAAAAAAAAAAATACAACTTTGAAGACAAAGCTTTTAAGGAAAAGGGGATAAGCCCTAACAAGGAGTATGAGGAGTATGTCGTCATCAATGTTGATGGCAGGATTCCAGAAAAAATTGCTGGATCTCGAGAAACAGATCAATAATAATTCAGATGACTTTGGAAAAAGATTAGTCGGTCTCGAAGGTACAGTTGCAGGAAACTCCAATGATATTGAAAAGGTTCATGATACGACAACGAATAGAAAGACAAATGTGGCTAAATCATAACGAGGCCACAAAAAATCATAGCGAAGCAATGAAAAAGATGACAGAACTGTTCGATAAGTTAAATGATAAGATAGATAAGATAAGTCAGACACAAAAACCAATATTCCCGAATGTTGAACATAATCAACTGAACAATGCAGCTAATTCAGATCATAATCATGAATATAACATGTTTGAAAAAGAGCAATTAAATGAGGTTGAATTGGAAATTAGCTCACATGAAAGCTATAGTGTTGAACCACCTAGAAGTAGAGACTCTGAGATCAACCATGAAAATTATAGAGCTGAGAAACCAAGAGAAGAAAATGCAACTCAATCCACTAATAAAGCCAGTAATGCAGCAATAGAAGTTATTAAGAACTTTTATATAAATGAAAATCCAATGGTAGAAAAAGAAACAATGTTGGTGAAGGAGCCAGTAATGCAGCAATAGAAGTTATTAAGCATCTTTAAGAGAGGGGCAATGTTATGTATATTTTATTAATTATTAGTTAAATATAGTTATCTTACGTTTATTAATGTGGAAGGGCATGATCAATGATCATGCCTCTTCGCCAAGGGACACCATAAGGCTATATTTAAAGCCTTGGTGATCCTCACTTGTAATCATCTCATCTTTTATCAATAATAATATATACTTATAAAGTTTACCAGAGTTTTTACACTCCAGTTATATGGATTTCATCCTATTGTACTTGGTTTTTCGTACATAATTAATAAAATGGCTCGGAACTATTTCCCATATTTTGGGGTTTTCTGATTTGTGCTCTTGTTGAGATTTTTATTGTTGTAGTTTAGTTCATGCATCTGTTATTTGTGGATTTTTCTAGTTTGGAATATTATAGTGGTATTAGAGCATGATCTTGACCAGTTGTGGGGAAGCTAGCAAGATCATGAAGGCGTTGGGCATGTATGCACAACGATAGGTGAAACCATAGACAACCCCATGGCTCAAAGAAGATTCAATATGCAGGAATTTTGGGGTGGAATTCGCTGGAATGATGAGAGGTTTGCCCAGTTGAGGAAGGTGACCAACCAGATCCATCCTCAAACTTACGACAAAGACACTAGAAATGCGCTGGCCATGGGGGTGCAACCATTTTACACCATGTGGGGAAAGTCGACAGAATTAGGGCACCAGACCTCCTAAAAAAGAGTGGATAGGACAAGGGTAGTTAGAGGATGAGACCAGGGGGCACTTCTGTTAGTGGAGACCGAGATTTAGATATCAGGAGCCTGAGGAGGAGATTGAGCATGAGGCAGAGGAGACGCAAGATTGTGAGAAGCACATAGATACACCCAGTGTGACACAGGAGTCACCTCTGAGTGTATGCTCTACTCTCTCCACTAAAGTGTCAACCATGGATGAGCCACTGGAAATTGATGAGGTACCCAACGTTGTGACCTAGTTTTCAGACGATGGCTGCCCATAGTAGATTGATGAGGTTCTTGGAGACATATTCACTGTTGACGAGGTGCCATAAGACACAGAGGGGTCCAAAGTTGTGACTGAGTTTACAGATGATAGCTACAAACTGTAGTTTCATCAGTTCCAAGATGACCTAGCATTGAAAAAGAAGGCCATGATAGTACGAAAGGCCATTTTGCAGTAGAACGAGGAGCTGGAGGGCATGAGAGCGGTTTGTGTCGAGTCAGCGACCAAATTGACTCGTGTCGGGGAATGGTTGGATTCCCTAATGGTACAACTGGAGTACACATTGGAGCGTCGAAGCAACCCTCTTCAAACATACGTAGATGGGGCTCGTAGCACTAGTAGGTTGCCTCTGCACATTGGAGAGGGAAAGGTAGAGTCACCTCGACAAATTTTATGTGTTGACCAGGATGGTGAGATGAGGCGACATGAGTTGCGCAGGGTGCAACATTCGTAGGATGGAGGGCTTGTTCTGTGTACGAGAGTTCGTGCATTCGATTCCTCTCTTAGGGTTGGATGGAGAGAGATTTTGATTTGGTACTTCGTGGAGTGGGCTACGATTATGGAGATGGTTGTAGACCAGGGTGAAGCTCAGCAGGAGCTTCCAGATATTAGGGATACCAAAAGCCAAGATTGACATTGAGATCCACGTGGGACTACCTATCATTTACCAGATATGTCAGTTGACTATGACATTGGTGATATAGTTGACCTAGCGGTTGAGTGAACGCATTCATTACGGGAGTTTCAGTCAACACCAATGGCCAGTCAGTTTATGGACAGACCCCTTGGGTTGTCTTGTTATGATGGTTGTACATGGGATCACAAGATGATCAACATACTCTGGAAGGAGTTTGTTAGAGGTGGCATTAGTAAGCCACCAGACAATGCCTTGTATGGGGCCGAGGGTTCTCCCTAGTTATGTGGGTTAAATTGGTCGCAGAGGAGCAACGCAGTAGTGGCATCGCCACTGGTACATAGGGGGATTCCCCTCTTATGTCTCTCAGGGAGGATTTGGAGGCAAGGCCCATGAATCAAAGGGTATGGTGATGCGATAATGGAGATGGCGATACGGGTAGGGTGTGGGCCAACCCGTACCATTTCAACTTTATATCATGCCAACTAGTGGCGTGTAGGAGCATAAAACATTGAGCAGTGGTTTGCAGGTGAGCACGAAGGTGCATGGTGGTGTGCCGCGGTTCATGGATTTACACCATGGAGTAGGGGGAGCGACTAACACCACATTGGGTTTGTTAGTGGAGTGACGGATGCATTGGCGCACATGGGACACCCGATGGTACATGGTGATACAGTAGCAGGCAGGGTAATCCAGTGGTGTACAAGGACAGGTCATGGTGTACAATGGCATGCCGAGGAGTACGAGGATACTTGGTGGTATGCAGTGGCATATGGTGCGACGCAACGAGCTCTTTGAGCGTTGTCTCCAAGGAGACTTATGGACTAGGACATCGGGTGTACCATTGGGTGCATCTCACCCAAAATCGATGAGGACGTTGTTGAGCATTTGGGGACGCCATGTTCAATGGAGACAAGTCTTCGATTGGGTTATCAATAGATTCGAGGTGGAGAGAGGAACGTCCATAGGATTACTCTTCAGTATCCCTGCAAACTCTAGATCATACCCTTGGGGACGTACCCACCCATCACTCTCCTGTGTTGCTTACAGTCGCAAAGCGTTTGGTTGCTGCCCCTTGATGCTCTTAGTGTGAAAATTTCTAAATTTACTAAACAGAAACCCTACTGCAGTAATCTGATTTACTTCTCCTACTTGTTTGATTTACTTAACAAGTTACTTTTCTGAATTATTCAGTAAAACATCAAAGTAAATACTCTGTAGCCTACACAAATATACAGATCAAGTACTGAATAATTAAGCACATTCTACAAAGGACACAAGATTTTTCGGACAAATGTCCCTGGAAAAACCCAATGTGGGAAAACCGGTGCAACAACTCTTGAGGGTTTTTATTATTTTGCAGATTTATGAATACAAACTAGGGTACTAGTAGTGGTTTACCCAACAGAGAAAATCCTGGCAGATGTACCTCTATTTCTAGAGACAGATATTATGGCTGATTCAGCTCAGAATGAAACATCCCACAGGTGCCTATGTAGTCCATGCGTCACCCTTCAGTGTGGCTGCGTCACTCTTTCAAATCTGCTAAATACGAGCCCGATTTGGCCCACTGAAACCTTAGCGCTGGTCACTGAGTGACTGTGTCCTACTCAGGCACTCAGTGACCAGCGCTAAGGTTTCAGACAAAGGTCTCCTACTCTTCAGACACTGCATTCAGGGCATTCCTGACTAGTAGACCCTCATCAGGATTGGCCCCCATAGCAGCTAGCTGATCATGAATCACCTTCAATCTAATGAGGAAGGGGTCGATTTCCTCTCCCTTACGCATCTGAAATAGTTGAACCTGATTCTCCAGAAGCATTCTCCTTTGGAAAAAATGTCCCTTGATACATTGAGGTCAACGTCGTCCACATCTCATTTGCTGTGTTCTTTTCAACAATGTGTGGGACCACATGATCCTTGACCCCGTCCATAATCAAGCACTTGGCCCTTGCTTGCACTTCCTCATACTTCTTCAATGGATCAACATCAACAGGAACAACTACAACCTTCTCGGCATGATCTTTGATACGATATTCATCTAGAACTAATAGGATTCTGGCCTTCCAGACGACGAAGTTGGATACTCCATCCAACCTGTCATGATCCCTCAATCCATGTGTAGCCATCTCTACTCAAAAGCTGTCGAAGTGAATACTCTTCTCCCTTCTTCTGCTGCTGCCCTCAGCAAAAGACTCGGATTTGGGTTTCTTGGCGCTAGAAACCCTCTAGAGAATATGCTCCCTCTGACAAGTGATTTCCCTCCTGGAAATGCTCCACCAACTCCTGTCTAATCAACCCTCTCCAATCACTCTGTTGATCAGATCTCAGAATTCTTGGCGAGAAAGTTTGCTGAGGAACTGCTTCCCCTTACTTTGATAACCCTGCTAGACACTATTTTGCACCGACAGAATAATGGCCCACCAACAACTTTTGAAAAACAAAACTGCACTTCCAGCCACAACAACCGGAAGGACGAAGACCCGAACCCTTTGCGCTGGTCTGCGTCACCTCCTCTCAGACTGAGTCACCCTTTTGGGTCTGCGTGAGCTAGAATGGCTCTACATCACCCCTCCTGGGTCTGCGCTGTCCCTCTACCCTGCCTCTTGCTGGATCTGCGTTGTCACTCGGGACAACTGCCTTCCTGCAACAAAAATTCGTCTCTTTGCTGATGGCTTCAACTCTCCCCGATCTGCAATAGCTCTGCAAACATGTGAAAATTTCTGAATTTACTAAACAGAAACCCCACTGTAGTAATCTGATTTACTTCTCCTACTTGTTTGATTTACTTAATGTTAATTTCTGAACATGTCCTATGCCATTTTAGATTAGGGCACACAATACTGAAGGAGATAGAACATACTAATAGATCGATGGAAGACAAGCCAAAACAGAGATGATGAATGGTGGCATTATGGCGATCAGCAGGATGCTTCTACCAGCAAAGTCTCCAATAGGTCATTCAGGCAAGCGTGTCACACATCACCCCAGAACAACCCAAACAAAGAACACTTCATAGATACGTAGTATCAAGAACGCAGCTCCAACGCCATCCAAAGAGAGAGAATTCCTCTACTCAATGTGTGTCAAATGAATTCTAAGTCTCTCCAATATATAGGAATCTTTGGGGGTGTGTGACACGTCCTTTAGGACATTTAAGTCTATATTTTATTCCAGGCTGACCTAGCATATAAGTGGAATAAATTCAAAGTACATGTTCTGCTCATCCGATCGAGATGATCTTTAGATCAATCTTACACCTCTCCGAAAGAGGAATCCATTAAAAATATTGGGATCGTCATCTGAGCAGCACAACCCGGAGTTTGGACCTAGTTGTCCAATTTTAACAATCCCTCTCAACTAGGGAGAACTCCGTCCACTAGTGCAATCCAAACATCGTGCGTCATCTTGCCGTAACTTGCTTTGCCGGCCTCTTTATTTCAGAACAAAAGTGGGTCAGTCACAAAGACATCATAATCGGCTGACAGATTCAACCTAGGGGTCCGAAACCTCTATAGGACTCACAAAGAGTCACATACCAACCCAAAGTTGGTTTACCTGACCCGAAGTCAGTTAGAGGTCCGAAACCTCACTAGGACTCGAGAGTCATATATTAACCCGAAGTTAGTTTTACTGATCCGAAGTCAGTTGGAGGTCTGAAACCTCGCTAAACTTGATCCCAGATCAAGTTGTTGGACACGTGCCATCCTAGACATAGAGAGTACGACAATCTTCGATGCGTCCGTCGGTCTTGCTATGGTCTTTATTCACATTTCCCACCTCATTGGCCAAATGAAAGGTACTTCCCATGAGTCTGAAACTCCACGGGTAGGATGCATACAGGGCATAGATCAGAGAGAGGTAAACCATCTCAATATCATCACGGTGGGGTAGAAGCACACCAACTAGGTTCGGCAAGCCTAGCTCTGTGGTTGCTTATAGCACTAAAGCTATCCCCACTACCCCCTTGGAGCTCCCAGAGCTCATCATCCAACAGGACCCTCAGAATAGGGTCGTTCCATGATTCCAAGATTCTCACAGAAGGTTAGGAACATGACCTTCCCCAAGGGCATTGTGATAATATCCACGACCTGCTCATTAGTTCCTATATGATCGAGCCTTACGGCGCCTTGCTGTGCCATATCTCGAATAAAGTGGTACCAGCCATCAACATGCTTGGATCAATCGTGGAACCCAGGATTCTATGACAAATGAATCCCCCTCTGGTTATCACATAGGATAACGATGGCATCTAGCACATGCTCGAACAGCTCACTGAAGAGCTTTCGCAACCAAGTGACTTCACAATGGGCCATCCCTGTTGCAATGTATTCGACCTCAATGGTGCTCAAGGCTACCATCTTTTGTTTCCTGCCCGAAGCAGATCTACTTGTGAAGTAGCATCCAGATGTGCTCTTACGATCCACCACACTGCCAGCCCAATCGGCATCAGTGTATCCATGGAGTGTCATACTCCCGACAGTGTATCTCAGCCCATGGTCTATTGTTCCTCAGAGATATCTCAAGAGTTTCTTGGCACCAACCCAGTGAATGTTATGATTAACCATGTGTTGACTCAAAGTGTTCACTGCAAAACATACATTCAGATGGGTGTTTACTAAGAACACCAAAGCCCCTACGAGTTGACGATGCTTAGTAAGATTTGCTAACGCGAGCCCAGTAGCACTGCCAGTCAACTTCTTAAAGTTGAGTTCCATCAGTGTCGACACGGACTTATAGTCCACCATACCGGAAGCTTCATAAGGTATTTTCCTTGATTAAGGAAGATCTCGCCAGGTCTCTGCCAGACCTCCGGGCCTAGGCATCAGTCCTAGGTCCTTCAGCTCGAATTCAGCAACGAGCTCCCTCTTACACTGATGAATGAGAGGGTCAACACTTGTTAGGAAGAGGTCATCCACATACAGTACTCGAATGAGAGGCTTTTCTCTATCAACCTTGAAGTAAAGGTTTGGATCAGCATTACTACGAGTGAAGCCCAGCTTCATCAGGTAGCTATCTATTCTCTCATACCAAGCTTAGGGTGCTTGATTCAGCCCATAGAGGGCTTTCTCCAACTTGCAGACATGGGTGTCCCGATCCTGGACTTTGATCCCCAGAGGTTGCTCTACATACACCTCTTCCTTTATTGCATCATGCCAAAAAAAATGGTCTTTACATCCATCTGATGAAGATTACGTCCTTGCGTAGCAGCAAGGGAAATAATAGATTATAGGTGTAATAATAATCAATGCCTTCCTAGAGAGGTCTCAGGCAACACAATTTCCCATCAGATCCATGCTTGATCTTATATCGAGGTGACAACAACTTTGTTTTGTGGTCTAGGAACCATATCCAAAACATCATCCTCGCATCTATGCAGACTTTGATGCTTTCCAGTTTTTGAAAATGATCCAGGCTCATATTGTACACATGGCAGCTAGATACCCCTGGTATTTATATGGCTTCTTGGTTTTCTTCCGGAATTTCCCCCTCTGAAGCCATATGTCTTTGAGCCATGAGGATCTTTTTTCGTCCAACAATGATACTAGCTCAGCAGTATATACAGAGATGTATTCTCCCTCTTAATGCCAGCTTCTCACTCAAGAGAAAACATCTATTTTTTTTTTTTTTTTTTTTTTTTAAATGAGGGCATCTCAGACACCAGTTTGGAAGGGAGTTTTATTCTCCCATAGTCAAAACCATCCAAGACCACAGTCTTTTGCTAAAGACTTCCAACAACGTGTCTGAAAGTTGCAGATACACATTTTACCATTACGCTCCAATGTGAGACTGCTACTGTCACATGCTTACTGCTACATAGGTGTCTATCTATGTCACTGTCCAACAGGGAGAATATATCAACAAGCCTCAGCTTGTGTTAGAAGTCTTGTTATTCTGAGGAGGTCTGTTGTAGCTTCCTCAACCAACCCTCTTTACTGTGACCCACAGAACTAGGAATCCAAACATGATTCCTTCTTTCATAATTCTGCACTTGAGAGCTTCATCTGCTACATCTGACATCTCATCGAACACTGCTTCTCAATTTCAGATTTATAGTTAATAGTTGACTGATCTAGGGCTTCAAGTCTTCAGATCTCAGTTCTGCAATTTGTCTCCTAAATTGCACAGATCTAGGAACCAATCATACAAATGTTCCAAACACAAAAAATTACCCTTCTTCATGTTAGTCGATACCTTATGTGATACCTTTCTGTTAAGAAGATCTAGCTCAGTTATAAGTGCCCAGCTCCTGAACATGTGGTAAATGACACAGCATGTCATCTTCTAAATATCATTGTGGTCTTGCTTATGCACAGATCTGGGAATCATTGTGTTTGTGACCAACTTCACCTTGGATCTACGGCTGCAATCTACAACATTGTTCCTATTCACCACCGGTAGGATCTTTGACCATCCTTACCCATGTGTGAACTGAAAACTGCCTCCAAGGAGCTCGAACTCAAGATCAGAAAACTCAAACTAGGGACAACAATCCAGAATCTCGCAAACAAACACAACTGTCACAGGTAAGGAACCCTGCATCTGGATCTAGCATGTCCGAGACTTTCATGAATTGTAGTGAATTATTCCAAGTCTTTGTACATATGGATGACTCCTTCCAGACAGTTTTCTCAGAATGTTTTGATTCACTACTGCCATTCGATATCTGACCCAAAAATTCTTATCAGGATCGGTTCCAACAGATTTATCACTTTCCAAGTATATGCATAGAGTATCAAATGACTTGTAGACACCTATGTGTAGCTCACAACCACCAGCCTGAAAGAATTCGCTGAAAATTTTCCTTGTCTCCATGATCTCCTTAAAAAGCCAAAGAGTTCTCGACCTTCCATGTGAAGGTTCCTCGGTTTACAGTTTTTCCAGCTTCACTTTTAGAGACGGAATCTACTTCATGATCTGTGCACTCCTGCATTATAGAGGTCTCCTTTAAAATGAGAACCTCTGCAGAAAAGACCACTGAGTCTTGCACCAAGTACGCTAAATCTTGGTCAAAGAGACTAGTCAAGGTGATAAATTCACGCCAACCCCAATCTTTAGCAACCCTTGAATAACGGTTTTGAGACTCCTTGATAACATGAAATGAAGCACTAAAAACAGCAGTGTCATCCACCAAATAACCCATCTCTGGAGAAATAATATCAGTCATTAGCATGTAATCGTTCCATCCAAGGCTCGTATTGTCACCACTCTTATTGTCCCCTGCGAATCGGCCATAGGAATCCCGATGCATATGGTTCATCCCAGCTCGCTGATTCAGAACAGACATACGAAAGAGACAACAAGAAGAGAAATTTTCTTCAGCAGGGATGATATATATATATATATATATATATATATATATATATATATCTATTGTGCTTCAAATGCACTGTCAGCACGTCCAGTATAATATATATATATATAACAACCAAAATTTAAGAGATGCGTGGCCTTGCCTAAGGAATGATACGATCTGCCAATTTAGAAGCTTGCAGGGGCCAATAATTAACCCGTTTATTCTGTCGATTATACTACAGGTATGCGGATCTGGCAGCTCTTAGAGAATAATTGTTTCCCCCGAACGCAACTTCCACGCTCAGTTGTCGGTCTTTGTGACGTTGGAAGGTCAGTGGGTGATAGGCGTTGACCACTTTGACGATGCCCCTCATTCTAAGAGCGACCGATAATGCGGCCTCGATTTTTCCCCTTTAATTCTAGCGCTATCAATCAAAACGAAGAATGGACAAACATCCAAAACCCCATCAATCCCCTTCAACGAGTTGTGGTTTGTGATGGCTTCATTTAATTGACAACGATATGTAGCCTGCCACTTTTTCAGTGGCCTCGTTCCTCAGCAAATGATGCCAGATGACCGACGTCTTTATTTGTGCTTGCTGCCAACGCCGTCTCAATAGATCGTTGCTATTTTGAACAGAAACTTGCTACTGCACCATAGAGACGACCAACCCAAGACTGAATCTTGCTGTACTATAGTGATGCTGCCACAGAACTCTGTCAAGGAACTCTCTCTTCACCACAGGGTTTCGTTGCTCCACAAAAATGGACCTACATAGGACTCGCTCTCCAAAAACAACGTTCTAACAAACCTTGCTGCCTTGAATATGTCCTTAATTTGCTGTGTTGGGCCCTCGTTGCCTTAAACATAATACTTGTGATTACTTTAAACCCTTACTGCTCCTCGCTATCACAGGGATATATCCGCTGCCTCAAGATAAGAATTCGTTGTTTCAGGAATTGATGCTCCTATGAACTTGCTTCCTTAAGGAAGAAACTTACAGCCACAGAGAATGCTGCCCTTCACGCTGAAGGTTAGGGCACATAACAGCTCCAAAAATTGCCCACGCTGTCACTTGTTGTGGTGGTATGGCCTGCGGCCTACCACACAGCCTAGCTGTAGCTTATGGCTCCTTTCAAACATAGTTTCTAGCCCATACAATAAGCCCCAACAGACCTGATACAAAGGTCTCCTAACTCGGCACCTTATTGACCCTGAAAACAATGTTTATTTCGCTGCCCTAGATTCTCAACAAGATGGGCTTTGTCTTCTCCTAGCTCTGATACCATGTTAATTTTTGAACATGTCCTATGCCATTTCAGATTAGGGCACACAATACTGAAGGAGATAGAACATACTAATAGATCGATGGAAGACAAGCCAAAATAGAGATGATGAATGGTGGCGTTACGGCGATCAGCGGGATGCTTCAACCAGCAAAGTCTCCAATAGGTCATTCAGGCAAGCGTGTCACACATCACCCCAGAACAACCCAAACAAAGAACACTCCATAGATACGTAGTATCAAGAACGCAGCTCCAATGCCATCCAGAGAGAGAGAATTCCTCTACTCAATGTGTGTCAAATGAATTCTAAGTCTCTCTAATATATAGGAATCTTTGGGGGTGTGTGACATGTCCTTTAAGACATTTAAGTCTATATTTTATTCCAGGCCGACCTAGCACATAAGTGGAATAAATTCAAAGTACATGTTCTGCTCATTCGATCGAAATGATATTTAGATCAATCTTACACCTCTCCAAAAGAGGAATCCAATAAAAATATTGGGATCATCATCTGAGCAGCACAACCCGGAGTTTGGACCTAGTTGTCCAATTTTAACACTTAACAAGTTATTTTTCTAAATTATTCAATAAAACATCAAAGTAAATACTCTGCAGCCCACACAAATATACAGATCAAGTACTGAAGAATTAAGCACATTCGACAAAGGACACAAGATTTTTCGGGCAAATGTCCCCGGAAAAACCCAATGTGGGAAACCGGTGCAACAACTCTTGAGGGTTTTTATTATTATGTAGATTTCTGAATACAAACTAGGGTACTAGTAGTGGTTTACCCAACAGAGAAAATCTCGACGAATGTACCTCTATTTCTGGAGATAGATATTATGGCTGATTCAGCTCAGAATGAAACACCCCATAGGTGCCTACGCAGTCCCTGTGTCACCCTTCAGTGTGGCTGCGTCACTCTTTCAGATCTACTGAATATGAGCCCAATCTGGCCCACTGAAACCCCAACGCTTTTCACTTAGTGATTGCGCCACCATGGCTGGGCCTGCGTCCCTCTGCGTGAGCCCTTCTGGCTCTGCGTCACCCTCCTGGGCTTACGCTGCCTCTACGTCACCCCTCTTGGGCCTACATTGCCTCTGCATCACCCCTCCTGGGCCTGCGTTGTCTCTCTGGTACGGATATGCCTCTCTGCTATTGTATTCTCGGCCTTGGACTCAGAAATCCCACTGCCAAATTGCTCGTCGCTACACTGCAAGCTCACTCGAAAATTCTCAGCAAACCGCACTCCAAAATTTCGACTTAGCTCAAGTGCTGCCACTCTGTGTGTGTTCTCCAACTGACCCGAAGCCTTCCTTTAATACTTTTCCTGTTGAACATTCAACGACAATGATCTAATGTCCAATCGACGGCTAAGATTAGAAAAGACTTGATCCTTGTAACTTAGAACATTCTCACCCACATGTTTAAATTGATTCACTTTAATTATTTAATTTCCCTAAGTTAGACTTAGGGTCTCCATTAAAATAATTAATTATTTGAATAACTTAAGCTCTGGGTGGAATTTCTCCAAACGATTTCTGGGTCTTGGAGATCTTATGTGTTCTAGCTCCTCTTCAATGTTTTGGATTTAGAGCACATCAAATGCTACCCAAAAATCAACACTTAGTACCGAAAACAAGACATGGGAGGCTCACCTTAGGCAATTGGATGAGACACAATGTGTCATGGGCAGGATGGAGACTCTCCAGTTGATACATTTGGCGGGTGCACGAGATGATGGATACACGCTTAGGGATGGTGTGGTTTACTGCCGAGGTAACATATGTTCCACCCCTGGGCTCACACTTGGGGAGGTGATTGCGAGGGAGCTGCATGATGCATTTTCAGCGAGATAGTCTAAGGCATTATATGAGCATGAGGTACCGTGGATGGTAGACCTAGTCTACAGACAAATGTTTAGACTCCATGCAGTATCAGGGTGTGCTTTCGGGACACAGGATAACAAAGCTCACAATGTGGTATGGTAGGCACTAGGCACTGGGCAATTTTGCATGCACCAGATTGATTCATGATATGTGGAGTCTATATATTGATTGCATGCAGGGAGTAGAGGCGCGAGACAGGTAGATTCCAGTAATCGTCAAGGCTATACTGCAACGGATTTGGTTATGGGATCCAGGGATTTAGTTGGCTGGCATGTTCAGGGTAGAGGGTGATCTAGCTTACTTCGGGGTTGACACATGGGGGATCGTAGAGGCCTCCATTGTATGGCAAGGAAGATTTTTCCTGTTGCTGCTCAGGATCGAGATTAGCAGTGGATGGGTAGATATTAACATAATGGAGATGCCTGGGTAGGAAGAGCTTGGCTTTCACTAATATTTCGCCATTGACTTTCAGGAGAGAAGGATACAACGTGCGCACGATGGGCAGTTTGTCATAGTCAGAGTGGCGCAGTGAAAACATGGTGGCACCCTTTTTAGACTAGCATGGGATCCGGGCATCAAAGGACCTATTAGTCCAGCTACCCTTAGGGAGGTGTTGGTTTCCACAGGGGAAGATCATTCAAATATTCCATTGGGGTTTTTAGTGATTTGTTGTTGGCATGGGGGACTTCACTAGGATGGCGGAATGACCAATAGGAGTTGATTAGGGGAAGCTCATGCGGGTGAATATTCATCTCCAAAGTGTTAGTTTTTGTAGCATCGGATGTGTTCTAGCCACGAGATTTGGTAGAGAGGCTAGAATACATGTATTCTCCAATTGCCAGAAATCGTTTCTGGAAATTCTACCTAGAGATGACTTAATTAAATTAATTAGTTAGTTTTTAATATTTCCTAAGTCTAAACTTAGGAAATATGATTAATTAAACATAATCAATTAAGTCATGGTGAGAATGTTCTAGAAAAGTACATGGATTGATTTCTAGTTAATCTTAGCTATCAATTAAGATTTAATCGTGGTCATTGAAGTCTTAATGGAAGGTTATAAGAAGTCGACGGGGCTTGGAGAACACACATCAAATCAGTTGAGCATTCGATTTTCCTGAGAAATTGATCTCCAGAATAGCAACATTCAGTTGCCGGAGGTGATTTAGTGAGGTCGAAGCAGTGAGAGAGGGGCAGAGATAGTGAGGCCAGAGAAAGCTTTTCCAGTTTCGGCGAGTACATTGCAGAGAGGCAGTGATTGCCACAGTGAGGCAACGTAGAGCCCTCTAGAGGAGATTTTCGTTTTGTTGGGGAGAAGGCGAGATTCTGAGCTAGAAGCTGGGCAGAAGGTCCAGAGGCAAAGAGTATCAGTTTCCCAGACAACAATTGACGAGACAGTGAGAGGAGACGCAGTTCCGAGCTTGAGGAACGCAGTAACTGCGTAGGCTGACACAGTGAATGCACAGAGGCCAACATTGACAAATTGCACATGTGTGGAAAATAAAATCAAAATATAAGTTTTGCTCATCCAAACAAGATGATCTTTAGATCAATCTTGCGCCTCTCCGAAACTGGAATCCAACAAAAATATCATCATCATCATATGAGCAATGCAACATGGAGTTTGGACCTAGTTGCCCAAAATTAACACTCCCTCTCAACTAGGGAGAACTCCATCTGTCCACCTGTGCCATCCTGTCATACAGTACCATAGTGTACTATCATATATCATCTTGCACTCCTATGTCATCTTGCTGTAACATGCTTTGCTGGCTTTTCTTCGCACAACAAGAGTGAGTCACAAAGACATCACACTCCGCTGACCTGAAGTCAGCTTAGAGCTTAAAACCTCAATGGGACTCAAGAGAGTCACATACTGACCCGAAGTCAGTTTAGAGGTAAGAACCTCATCCAAACTTGATCCCAGATCAAGTGGTTGGACACATCCCATCCTAGACATAGAGAGTACGACAATCCCCGATGTGTCCATCGGTTATGCTATTGGTCTCTATCCACATTTCCCACCGCATTGGCCAAATGAGAGGTACTTCCCATGAGTTCGAAACTCCATGGGTAGGATGCATGTGGGGCGTAGATCAAAGAGAGGGTGAACCATCTTAATATCACAACGGCAGTGAAGTAGCACACCAACAAGGTTCGGCGAACCTAGCCCCGTGGTTGCTTATAGCTCCAAGAAGCTATCCCCAAGCCCCCTGGAGCTCCAAGAGCTCATAGTCCAACTCAGGTGGGACCCTCACAATAGGGCCTATCCATGATTCAAAACTTCTCATGGATGGTTAAGAATTTGACCTTCCCCACAGGCTTCGTGAGAATATCTGTGACCTGCTCATCAGTCCCAATGTGATCGAGCCTTACGACGCCTCGTTGTACCATGTCCCGAAAAAATGGTACCTAATATCAATATGCTTGGATCAGTCATGGCACATGGGATTCTCAGAAAGACGAATCCCACTCTGGTTATCACAAAGATAACAGTGGTATCTAGCACATGCCCAAACAACTCATTGAAGAGCTTTCTCGACCAAACAACTTCACAACAGGCCATACTCGCTGCAATGTATTCGGCCTCAACGGTTTTCAAAGCAACCGATTTCTGCTTCCTGCTCATCCAAGAGATCGAAGCAGAACCCAGGGTGAAGCAACATCCAAATGTGCTCTTACGATCCACCACACTGCCTGCCCAATCGACATCAGTATATCCAAGGAGTCTCATACTTCCTACAGTGTATCTCAGCCCATGGTTGATTGTGCCCCAAAGATATCTCAATAGATTCTTGGCACTAATCCAGTGAATGTGATGAGTCTCAACCATATGTTGACTCAAAGTGTTCACTACAAAACATACGTCCGGACGTGAGTTCACTAAGAACATCAAGGGCCCTACGAGTTGTCGATACTCAGTGGGATTTCCCAGCTCGGGCCGAGTAGCACGTCCACCCAACTTCTTAAAGTTGAGTTCCATCGGTATCTACACGGACTTATAGTCCACCATCCCAAATCTCTCCAGTAGCTTCACAACATATTTTCCTTGAGAAAGGAAAATATCACCTAGCTTTTGCCAGACCTCCAAGCCTAGGAAATAGTGCATTAGCCCTAGGTCCTTCATCTCGAACTCAGAAGCTGGCTCCCTCTTCCATTGATGAATAAGAAGGTCAACACCTGTCAGGAAGAGATTGTCCACATAGAATGAGAGGCCTATCTTTATCAACCTTAAAATAAAGGTTTGGATCAACATCACTTCGAGTGAAGCCCAACTTCATCAAGTAGCTATCAATCCTCTCATACCAAGCCCTGGGGGCTTGCTTCAACCCATAGAGGGCTTTCTTCAACCTGCATACATATGTGTCTCTATCTTGGACTTAGAACCCCAGAGGTTGCTCCACATAGACCCCTACCTTGATTGAACCATGTAAGAAAGCAGTCTTCACATCCATCTGATGGAGACTTCATCCTTGCGTTGCAGCAAGGGCAATGATCGATCGGATGGTGGTGTAGCGGGCAACAGGTGCAAATATATCATCATAATCTATACCTTCCTTTTGAGAGAAGCCTTGGGCAACAAATCTTGCCTTGTACTTTTCAACACTTCCATTGGCTCCATGCTTGATCTTGTGGAGCCATTTCGAGGTGACAACAGATTTGTCCTTTGGTCTTGGGACCACATCCCAGACATCATTCTTCATAATAGACTCATATTCTTCGTGCATAGCATCCTTCCAAACTTGATGCTTAACGAATTCTTCAAATGTTCCTGGCTCAGACTGTACAATAGTGCTCATGGCTGCTAGGTACCCTTGGTACCTATTCGGCTTCTTGCTTTCACGGAATGTTCCTCTTGGTGAAATATGTCTCTCGACATCTTCGAGAGTGTCTCTAAGCCACGAGGGTCTCCTTTTATTTGAAGGAGGTGGATCAATAGGATCCATCGGACCTTCATCATCAAGCATCAGTTCATCCTTCGGTTTTTCCAGCTTCCCTGCTTCTTCTTATTCTTCTTTGTCTTCCTTTGAGCTAGGAAGATCCCTGACTTTTCTGAGGGCAACATCTTCATCAAAGGTGACATCGTGGCATATCTCCACTTCTCTTTGATCAGGCACATATATTCTATATGCCTTCGAAGTTTCACTATAGCCCACAAACATTCCTTTATTCTGAGAAGCATTAAACTTGCTTCTCTTTTCCTTCGACACATGAAAATTAACGAGACTTCCAAAAACTCTAAAATGGGAGACATTAGGCTTCTTACCAAAGAAGACTTCTTCCGGAGTTATGGAGTCCAATGCAGGATGTGGGCATCTATTTTGAATGTACATAGTAGTGTTGGCAGCTTCTCCCCATAGAAACTTCGGAAGACCTTGGTCATAAAGCATGGCACGGGGAACTTCCACAATGGTTCTATTCTTTCTTTCAACAACACCATTTTTCTTGGGAGTATACATAGTGGTGGTATCCCTCTTAATGCCAGCTTTCCTACAAAATTCATTGAATTCATTCGATTCATACTCGGTGCCATTATCGGTCCTCAAAATCTTGATCTTCTTCCTTGTTTAATTTTCCACCAAGGCCTTGAAGGTACAAAACCACTTGAATGCTTCATCCTTCTTTTTCAACAAGTATATCCAAGTCTTGGGGGAGAAGTCATCTATAAAAGTGATATAATACAAGCATCCTCCCAAGGATGTTACAAGCATCATACCAGATAGATCGGAATGTACCAATTGCAAAATATCAGATGTCTTCGTGACACTTGAGGGGAATGGTCCCCTTGTATGCTTTCCTTCGGCACAAACCTGACAAACACCTTCATGATCATCTTTGAATTCGGGCATCCTTGTCACCACCTTCCTTGCTTCGGGAAGGGCCTTGTAATGAAGGTGTACAAACCTTTGGTGCCATAGCTCGGTTTGAAGAGTTGTGTCACATGTCATGCCCCCTAACGGACTTCCACCAACCTGATTGAGCGTATCAACTCTAAAACCAATAGTAAGAGCTTCATTGAAGTTCTTCTTCCAAATGCGTACCTTTCCATCGATGAATGCCACCTTGAATCCTTTGTCTTCCATTTCCAAAATGGAAACTAGATTCTTTTTCAAATTAGGGACGTACAACACATCTTGCAAGTGGAGGACTTGACCTTGAGTTAGATGAAGGGTCACAGTCTCTGTCCCTTTCACGGGATAGGTGGCATTGTCTCCAAGGATAATCTACAAATTAGTATCCTTCTCAATCAAATCAGAAAGGGCTTCTTTATATCTAGTGAGGTGCTTTGAAGCACCACTATTAATCAACCAGACATCCAGGGTGTCGGGAGTAGATGCATCAGAGAGGGCAGATATAAGAATATATTCATTTTTCTTATTATCAACATTGGATTCATCATACCTGGAATTTCTTGACCTCTTGAAAGGTTGACCATTTCCACTTCGATCAAAGGGAGCCTTCCTCTTCTTTGCATGAGCAGTAAAGGCAGTAGGGTCACCTCCATTCCCATTTGAGGGATGGTCTCTCTCCATCATTCTTGTCTCCTCTTGAGTGCGTCTCGTCAACAATTCATCAAAATCAGGAATCACATTATTATTAAGAATAGTAGTATTGAATACATACCAATCACGGGGGAGTCCTCCAAGAGCAATGAGAACGAGCTCTCGATCAGCTACTTCTTCTCCAATAGCTAAGAGATCATTCCTGATTTCTGTGAGCCTCATAAAATAGGATTGAATGGATTCTTCTTTGCCCTTCTTGATATTCTTCAACTTGTTCTTGAAGAAAAGAACTTGATTAGCATTGCTAGCCTTGAACATGCTAACCAACATCGTACATCCCTTTAGATGTACCCAACTCAGAGATATAAGCAACCAAGTGCTTATGAATAGAATCCATGATGATCATCTTTGCCTTGACTTCCCCTTTTCTATACTTTGTCTTTGTGGCAGCCGACGCATTTGATGGAGGCTCATTTATCTTCCCCTGCACATAGTCCATGACTTCTTGACCTTCCAATACCAAATCCAAAGACATCTTCCAGGCATGATAATCAAACTTATCAGACACTCATCATCACTCTTGAAACCCTTGTATGTGGAGGCCATTGGTCCTTGATAGGACAACTTCTTCGATGATTTCTTTTCACACTAGCTTGGGCTTTGTCTTCACCTTAGCTCTGATACCATATTAAATTTAGATAACCATGGTATGTTCTATGCTTAAAGCAGTTTACTTCAATCTTTCTTATAGGCCCAATTCAGATTAGCAATCACATAATCATTGAAAGTAAATGTTGATAGCACATAATAATAGATCGATAGAAGACAAGCCAATATAATAAATCAGAAATTACAATTCTTCTTGTTCAACAAAGATAGAGAGAAATGTTTGTTACATTAGTCA
This sequence comes from Pinus albicaulis, assembly GCA_034641835.2. NCBI lineage: Eukaryota > Viridiplantae > Streptophyta > Pinopsida > Pinales > Pinaceae > Pinus > Pinus albicaulis. Next base: position 1,048,584,126 of record CM076580.1, read on the forward strand.
ACTATGAAAGTTTGAAAACAAAAACCCTACTGCAGTATCTAGATCTACTTCACCTACTTATTTCATTAACATTAACAAGTTATTTAACTGAAATATTCAGAAAAACACTAAAGTAGACACTAACTGCAGCCTACACATCTACAGATCATTTACTGAACAATGCACACATGTGACAAGATTACATGATTTTTCGGACAAATGTCCCCGAAAAAACCCAATGCGGGAAAACTGGTGCAACAACTCTAGAGGGTTTATATTATTATGAAGAATCTGAATACAACCTTCCAGGCACCACACATGGTTTGCCCTAAGAGAAATTACATGACAATAAGAACCTTTCACTCGGAGACATAAGATATGGCTGTATCACACCCTCAAACGGAATTTATAGATCACGAGCCTCTTCTGGCCCACTGGAACCCTCAACGTTGCCTTTGCAGCGTTTGCATCAGCCATCAATTGGCTAGCGTCCCCACTGCGTCAGCTTGACTGGTGCTGCGTTGCCTCTACGCTGCCCTGGTTGGGATTGCGTCACCCTGGCTGGTGCTATGCTGGTTGGGTCTGCGTCACCCTGGCTGGGCTTACGCAGCCTCTACGTGGAGCTGGCTGAACTGTGTCATCTTGGTTGGCTCTGTGCGGACTGGTACTCACTGCCCCTCCATCTTGCTGTATTCTCGGCCTTGGATCAAATCATCCCTCGCCGATCTTTGCCCCTCACTGCACTGGAACTCATTTCAAATTTCTCAGCAAAACCCCGCCCAAGAAATTCGACTTAGCTTCAGTGCTCTGCCAATGTGTGTGTGTCTCCAACTGACCCCAAGCCTTTCCTTTATACTTTTTTCATTGGAAAACGAACGATCGTGATGTAATCTCTAATCGACAGCTCAGATTAAAAGACTACTTGATCCGCGTCACTTAGAACATTTCATCACATGTGTTTAATTAATTCACTTTAATTTTTCTAATTTCCTAAGTTAGACTTAGGGTCCTCATTAAAAAAATTAATTATTTGAATATCTCATACACCAGATGAAATTTCCCCAAACGATTTTTGGGTTTTGGAGGTCTCGTGTGTCTTAGCCCTTCCACAAAATCTCAGGGCTAGAGCACACCCGATGCTACCTCAAAATCTCAACATCATTAGGATGCCCTAGCCAGCAAAGACTTTGGCTGGTCAAACCATCTCTTCCAACCTCTCGGAGGTTCAGTCAAACACATACAAGATGAACCTTCCTTCAGTGTCACACACACCTCATGAGACAACTCCCAAAACAGTCAACGCAAGTCAACAAAAGGATCCCTCATCTAGATTTTTGGCATCCAGATTTACACGTGGGAGAGTGAGAATCCTCTTCTAGGCTGTACGAACCAATCAGATCATGAGGAATGTGTGTGATGAGATGATGAGCAAATGAGCATCAAGTTTCTCTAATTTATATCCATCAATGAGGGTGTGTGACACATCTGTTGGGCTTGTGAGCCTACATTACAATTCAGGCCGACCTTGACAAATTGCACATGTGTGGAAAATAAAATCAAAATATAAGTTCTGCTCGTCCAAACAAGATGATCTTTAGATCAATCTTGCACCTCTCCGAAAGAGGAATCCAACAAAAATATCATCATCATCATATGAGCAATGCAACATGGAGTTTTGACCTAGTTGCCCAAAATTAACATTATTTGTGGGAATGGAGGTTGGATATTGATACCCTTTTTCAATGATTTCCCATACATCAGCTCCCAACGCTTGCAAGTATGCTTTCATCTTGACTTTCCAAAAGACAAAGTTCCATTAAATAATGTTGGCCCGATAGAAAATACTCCTTCTTGGCTAACTCATCTTGACGGATCTCCTTCAAGCAATCAAGCTTTCTGAAGGACATGTTGTGATACCAATTGTTGGGAAAAAAACTGAGGGGAGGAGGTGGGGCGAATCAGTATTTTAAAACTTCAACTTTTCTTTTCTTATTCCAATTTCCATACACGACTGTTATTCAGTGACCGATGTATGTACGCGACTATGATGAATGCAAAGTGCGTATATCTAGTTAACTAACTCTTAATATAATTCATCATCTGTTAATCTTTAACAGTGCTTCATTACTTCTTTAAACATGTATTAAGAAGAAACTGAGCAGTAAAGAACGAATAGATCATCAACACACAAGAGACACATCAACACACATGAACACCAGGATTTTAGGTGGAAACCCAATGCGGGAGAAAACCACCGCTGCTGTCGTCTTTGTCTTCATCTTTTATTATGAAGGAAAACATCTTACAATCTTGTACTGGCGCAAACTCAGCCTAGTACGCAGCCACCCACCTGCAGAAGGCTACAACCTTCTCTCGTTCTCCAGCACCCACTGGAAGGGAGCTCCAACCCCTTGATCTCGTTTACCAATACCCATCGGAAGTGAACACCTACCCCTGAACAAATTTACCAACTACCACTGGAAGGAAGCTTCGACTCCTTCACTGAAGGCTCGAACCCTCAACACCTCTGTGGACCACGTTTCTTAATATTTCATATTGGATCCACCTGACTCAAAACATCAAAACCTGTTGGCCACTTTTCATCATATTTTCAGACTGGACCCACTTCCATCATTTAAGCCCATTACCAAATAATAATTCTGAATCCAATCTCTGAATTAAATCACTTAACCACTGAACCAACTGAGACACCAAATCAATCATTGAATTAACTCATTCTCAAACAACTAAAGCAACTCATATCACTGTATACCCATTCATCAGAATACCAGATCACATACTGTTCATCACAAAAACCAGATCCTGTCACTGCAAACCCTGATCAATCATATGTCAAAATATATACGCTACTGTTCTGAACTATAGCCGTGTATATATGGGCTTTTCCTTAAGATGACCTGCGTACAAATGTCAAAACACTGATAACTAAATCTGAATCACTGTCACACTGAAAAAATCACTGAAGCACATACTGAACCCATCACAGATTTTTGAACCAAATACAAATCATCACACAGTAGCATCATCACTAGTCAACATTTCATTCCAAAATTAGCTCAACCCAATCAACACTGTCAAACATAAATTATCATGAGAGAGACATCATCGACAAACAAAAACAAACATAACATAATTGATCAAACATCATTAATAGTTCATACTACAAAACCCTAGCAGATGTACGCGACTCTTATAAAACAATTCCGTGTATGTACGTGCTTTTCATACTTGACACTTGCGTACATATCTGTCCATATTGCAGAATATATATGTGATTACCGAGAAGCAGATCTGCGTATGTACGCGACCTCTTAGTGACAAACCCGCGTATAGATTTGTAATCACTGAATAATTCCTTCGCTGCAACCACAAAACATACTTCGCAACCCTTATTGTCACATGTTCATGTCAGAGCATCATTACCATCACAGATCTATCATTGTTAGTCATAATCATGAAAGATCAAGCAAACATGTTTATTAGTTACTACAATGCTTTCAGATCTATCAAATCTGAATCACCTTCATGCTCCTTGGTGCACACCTATTTCAGATCAAACCATTCATCAATAACCCATAACTTGCACACATATCACTTTGATCTCCATTTCTTTATATATTAGGCCTTAGCCAATCCCTTAATAATGTCGATGGTATTCTTTGACGGCATCAAATATTCGTTTTTGCACACATTACTATGGGCCAATACCATGGTAAAGACCCCTGGTATTGAGAATACCATGGTGTGGAAACTGTGTGCGACTTTTCTTCACCATACCCACGTATGTACACAACCTTTCTTCACAGGATCCGCGTATATTTTCCAAACTTCACCTTTATCATTCCTCTGTCTCTGAACTGATATTCCTTTTTCTATCTCACCCGTAGCATTTGCATAATCATCATGTTGACATCTTTATTAAGTAGGTTGCCATCAAGGACAACACATTAGCTATAATGCCAACAACTGTCCGTCTATTGGTTGCATGTCGAGATCAAAGATGAGGCATAGATGGGCTCCAACAGTTAGCAATACTTCAATGCAATAGTCAATTATGACTAAAGTGGCACAATGGTAGCATGGCGATTTCTTTTTGAGATTAGCATGAGACCTTGGCATTACAGGGCTTGACAATTCAACTACCATTATGGATGAGATAGTCTTTATAGGGGAGGATCTCTTAGATCTTCCATTAGGCCTCAATCTTGTAGAGAATGTTTCACTTCTTAGTGATTAGTTGATGTTATGGGGCGCCTCATTAGCAGGGCGGTATAATTAGTAGGAGGAGGCCATGGTTAGTTCATGCGGACGAGGATCTTTTTTTTTACAGGATTTGGATTGAAGTTGCACATCACCTTGGAGCCTCAACGCTTGAGCTATTTAGTGCCATGTCACCCCTTTTCCTCCTTGGAGGGTGAAATGTTGGCCTAAAGTGACTTTGGATGGATTGCACATGATCCTTGAGATACATCTTGGAGTGCGGATCACTCATTATTCCTCATATCACCATTTGGTGGCTTATTGTTCTCACTTGGAGGGTGACGTCATGCTTTTGAGTATTTATTCCCACATGTATGGGATTTTATGGCATATTTGTTATGTTTTTGGGCTATGAGGTTGGTTTGTAATCTCTCTTTTGTGGAACACTTAAAGTGAACTTTTCAGTAGGGAATTTTAGTTGTTTTATCTGTGAAGTGAGTGGGAGAAGGCTATTGCATGTAAAATTGTCTTTTTCAAAGCATATAAGGAAACTCTTTATGTGCAAACATTATATTTAATTTCTCCTCTCACAAGAATGATAACTAGGGTTTTAGAAGTGGGTGCCCTAGTACACCCCCCCTTACTCCATCATTGTCCTTCCTTGGTAGTTTGTGCCATTTGGACTCCATTAGCCCTAGTAGGTCTAAAAGTGTGTTGATTGTTGCTAGGGTTTAGGAACAGATTTGTGGGTTAAAAGTGTTGTTTTATTGTTTAAAGGTGGCCCTAAATTGTAAGTTAGTCTCATCTAAAAGCAAAATCTAGCATTGAAGATTGCCTTACATACCCTAAAAGCACTGATGTCACCTTTTTCCTTGATGTATTAATCACAAGACAGGAGGATGGGAGTTTAGTACATCAGGTATTTAGAAAGAAGAAACATACTGACAACTACCTCCGTGCAGACTCTCACCACTACCTTGCTCATAAATTTTGGGTCTTGAACACCTTGGCCTTAAGAGTTGTAAGGATATCTGATAATGAACACTTAGTGGAACAATTGAACCACCTTACTAAGGTATTCAAGGAAATTGGCAACAAAACAAAGACATCTCTAAAGCTATCAAGAGGGAAAAGAGAGGGAAGAACCCTCCTCAAAACTTTATAATGTCACAACCACCTATTAGGGAGGCACATCTTCCATACATCCATGGTGTTTTTGATAAAATAGCCAAGATTGTTAGGAAAAGGAATATTGGGTCTATATTTAAACTATTAGAGACGATCAATCAAAATAATGAAATCCATAAATCATAGCATTGGCCAACATCAACTCAAGGGGGTGTACAAAATTAATTTCTCTTGTAGTATGTGCTACATTGGTAAAACTGGGAGATCCTTCAAGGTGAAAATTAAAAAACATGCAGTAGACATAAAGAATCAACACACTTGCACTTCTGCTCTTGCAGAACACTCCCTCCACACTAAACACTACATTTGTCTTGAAAACACAAAGATCATCTCCAAAGAAGACCACTATTTTAGAAGAAGATTCAGAGAAGCCTTGGAGATACCAAGACATCCAAACAATCTCAATTGTGATGGTCGACTTGAGGTAAGAAGTAATTGGTTCCCTCTCATCACTCAACTCTTCAACCCCTAGTTTCTTCATTTGCCACTTGTTCTTCTTTCTTTCTCCTTATGTATCTGTTTCCCTCTCTCCCCTTGATTCTCCTTATGAAACTCCCCCCACCCTCCTCTCTTCACCTATTATCCCTTCCCCTACCATTTTTCCTATTTTTTCATTCTTTCATTGTCACATCGTTCCTTCATTAACATATTAATTCATCTCTATAAACAAATTATTAATATTAATAAGGGTTTATACTAATATTATCGCACTATTAACATTATTGGTTTTGTTGTCACTTTGTAATTTGTAAGATTGACAAGAACAAACGACGGAGGACAACATCAAACCACTTTGGAGTCCAGGAACTAGCCTTCTTAGACTCAGAGAGGGCTCTCTCTGTTTTATGATTCAACTTGATAATTATAAGTGCTGATATTAGGCTAGTTACAGTGATGGGGGTTGTTTGTTTGATTGATTTTGTTGGTTGGATGAGCAGGTCTGCAGGGACTATTCCATTGGGATATGGAGTCAAAAGGCTGAAATGGCACATCAACATTCAAGAGCATCATAGGGCAAGCTAACTGTGCTAAACAGATCTTTAGAGCTGTATGAATATGAGGTGAAAGAAATAGTGAGATTTAGTAGTGACTAAAGAGCAGTTAAGAATTATTTAATCAAACTTCAGTGTAAAACATTCAGATTGTAAATGCAGACAGAATTAAGGTGCTCTGACAACAAATCTTAATTTAAAATTTCTGATGCATAGTAGGGAAAACAACGGAAACATTTAAAACAGGGAAGTAACACATCACCATTTTAACATAGCTCAAGAATCCCGAAAACGGTCTTTGATTATTGATGTTCAACTCCAAAATTACAGTGCTGCAATATATTAGTTCTTACAATGCAGGGGCTAACGATATCCAACCCTTGATACTGCTAAGATATGCAGTATTTATTTAAAGACTAAGTTGGTTGCCCTACCTTACTCGACAACCTTTCATTGATTACAATTTAACAGAAAATGGACAAGTGTGACCATGCAAGGCTTGAACAAAGATCTCTGACAAAGACACCGCCTATAGAATTAATGTTGGGCAGCTTTTCATGGATCCAAACGCTTCGATGGCTCTTCAGAAGATCAAACAATAAGTTTGGAGGTGGCTGTGATGGTCACGAAGAGGCAACCAATGGTGGCTTTGACATCTGGCTCTGTTTTTCAGAAACCGGCGTTGGGTAATCCAATCTGGTACAGTGCTGGCCACTTTTCATTGATTGGTGTTGGTGCTGATGCGTTCTACTGCCCTTTTCCGCTGCTGCATAACAGTTCTGCCTGAATGTCCTTTGCCCGACTCGACCTCCTTTGCTTGCACACCTTGTCGGGGCTTATCCTATGACAAGTCCTTCTGCTGTGCTTTGGCCTATTTCTTCATAAGATGGCGCACATACCTCATAAGCTCAGACGTGGAGGGACGGTGGTGGCGGACAGGGACAGATGATGGAGGACGTGGTGTGGCGGCATTGGCAACGGTCACAAGGCGGCAACGGTTCGGGAGGACAGTGGAAACAACTTTTTGGAGGTGCCCTCAAGTGGTAAGTGGTAACGGAGAGGGGGGTGCGAAATAGCGGAAGGGCGACACGTAGCGGTGATGGTGGTAAGGGATATCACCCATTTCGGACCCCCCCATGGTTAAAGTTCGAAAGCTGTGGGGAGTGCGAAATGAAACAAGGACCGTCAGATGAGGAGGGGGTGAGTGGAGATGGAGGAAAAGTGGAGAGCGAGGACATGGCACACTTATTCTACCATAGGTCCTTCATGCTGTGTTTAACCTTATTTCTTCATAAAATGATGCTCAAACCTCATATGCCTGACTTGACCCTTTTTAAACAAAACATCGTAAAAAACCCATATATCGGGACCTGAAAATGTTCATATTTTAGTTCTGAACCTTCATCGCATCCATAGAAATATCACACATCGCATTTTTTAGAGTTTATGATATAAGAAATGGAATGTGCGATGCGATGCGAAGCGTGGGGAGGGCGGAGTGACGTGGCAGGTAAGGTGGGACTGGACTGCAGTCCGCAGATCACAACTCTTTAAGGTTTAATTATAAGCGCGGGGGTTAAATTTTAAAACTTGCGAAGTGCGGGGAGAGGGACCCACCTACATCACAATTGCAAGTAGGAAAGCTTCTATGGTAAGGTAAAGTTTATGATTCAAGTGACGTGAAGTGGGGGGCGGAACTGTTGTGGTGGGGCCAACTGCATCGCAAGTTAAACCAAATACATTGCAGACGCTTCAAAGGTAAGTTAATAAATGTGCGATGTGATATATCGCAAATCGACGATCGCAAGTGTTAAGGTTATGTTGCGATGCGAAACATTATAATCTGCGAAATGCGATGGATCGTGGGGGAAGGGTTACGTGTCAGGGAGGAATGGCCCACTTTAATTGCAATTGGGCAAATCAGAAGCGGAGGTAAGTGAAAAACAATGATATAGCAATGAAAAGGTAAAGGGGAAAGCTAAAGCGGAGAGGAGGAAAAATGGTTTGCGTGCGGTTTCGATAATGCAGTAAGGTATGATGGGTCCCACTTCATCGCATCGGTGGAAAAACAAGATTTGGCATAAGTCTTAAGAGGTAAGGTTAAAAACCCGCGGGCTGCGAAAGTGTGGGCAGCAGGTAAGGCTTATTTGCGCGCCACGGGTGAATGGGTCCCACTTCATCGCAAATTGCATTTTGAAAGGTTTGTACGATAAGGCAATTGAAAAACTTTGTGATTTGGCTGATGCGAAAAGCGATTTGGGTGTATGGTAATGAAATAAAAGGGAAATGACTTAGGGAAAAATTGAAAATGAAAAGGGATAAGTGATGGGGTGATTTTTTTTAAATAATGCGTCGGGAAATTATGAAAGGAAATGTAAGGAAATGTATGGAAATATATGGAAATATAGGAGTGGGGAATGAAAAATAAAGGGAAATGGAATGAAATGAAAGTATGGCGGGGATATATTGCTATGGTTTAAAACTTTAGGATATGAATTTATAATCAAGATTCAAACCATATAAATAACTTTTTCTACAGGGGCATTTAGACTAGCAGCCAATCAAATCCTTTAAAACAGAATGAAGCTTTCTTTTTCTTTTTTTCTTTGTTTCTCTTTATCTCTGCCTTAATGATAGTTCTGGTGTTGCTTTGTGTTCCTTTGCCATCTTATCAACAACATTTTCCCTTTCCACTGAACTGAAAAGCACAAAGATTCTTTTGAAGCTCTTGACAGTTAGGATTTCCCATTTTTCCTAAAAATAAATGATAGCCATGGAATATTATTTTCAGAAATGACAAATCTAATTAATAATCAGTCACGTGGTGATACTGTGAAATACAGGAGTCTAATAGGTTTTAAATATGAATTCTATTAACTATGTAATATTAATAATCCATTCTAGGTTTTACTTATATTATTATTAATAATTCATTCTAGGATGTAACTTAATAATATTTAGGTCTAACATTAATCACTCATTTTTAGGTTTAGGTCTTATTTATGATTCTTTAGGTAGAGGACTTATCTTTATTATTAAACATATTATTAAGAGCAATAAGGGTTTATATTAATGTTATCATACTATTAACATTAATAGTTTTAATGTTAATGCTATTACCCTTGTAATATTAAATATTTGTTCTAGGTTTAACTTATAATCAATAGACTATGTCAATTTTTAGGTTTAGGTCATATTTATGATGCTTTAGGTATATGTATTATCTTTATTATTAAGCAAATTATTAAGACTACTAAGGGCTTATATTAATATTATCACACTATAACATTAATAGTTTTAATATCAATACAATTACCCTTGTAAAAATATTATTTCATTATAGGATTAACTTATAATTAATACCGTGTCAATAATAATATTACACTTTTAATATTTATAATATTTAGAATTCATTATTTATTCCATTAACCTTACAATACATATATATTAATACTTTTTAGGGTTTTTAGCTTGTTGGTTGTTAGGCTTTTAACTGTCGGCTTATTTGACTTCACGCTTCCCTCCCTTTCTTTATATTTATATATCTTCTCTTCTCTTCTCCCCCTCCTCTCAAATCATTCTGTCTTGATGATGGGTGTTATTTTGGACTTGAAACACTGACTTACAAATGAAACTGTGGATCATATTTTGGACACATTCTCTTCAAAGCCCTAAATTTGTTTGCTTTAGTTCATCCCTAGTCTCTATAGGAAACCCTTCCTCTTTTATTGTTGAAGATCACTTGGATGGTTTTTCTTAGGATACTATATGCCATTGAATACCCTAATCTTGAAGATCATTGAAACTCCAACTTTTAGCGGTCCTCTTATTGCTCTAATGCTAGAGTGCTTGAACCCTAGCATTTAAAACTTTGTTCATATTCGGCCTTGCCAAGCCCTCTATGCATCCTTAGGCCATCAAACACAAGTCACCTTGAGCTATAGCATTCGAATACCTTATAGGTGATTTAGGGAAGCCTCCATTATGGTTGAATTCCCTCTAAAGAGTACGAGGTAAGTTGCTGAGGTGGCAGTGGCAACCCTTCCTCATTGTTACCACAATTTCTGGCTGCTTTCCTGGTGAGGCCTTGCATCAGTCCTTCCAGATTTTCTGGCAATAGTTCCTCTATCTCCTATCCTTGAACCTTGGTTGAGCATAGGATATTGAGAAAGTAGCATGCAGACAAATAGCAAGTTGTTCTAGTCACCGAATTTACATCCCATGTTCAATTCTCTTCACACGTTGAGGGGTGTGATCTAAGACTAGGCTGGCTTCCATGGAAATCTATCGTCCAAAGTCTGTTCTCTCTACTTTTTACAACACACTATTATTGATTGCAAACACACCACTTTGAATGATGTTCAATGTTGTAGGTCACTACACATCATTTGAATTTTTATTTTATTTTGTAATTGTGTATGTTTCATGCTTCCCAAGTTACTGTTGGAAATGTTGTCATTGATGGCAAAGGAGGTAGCAGATGCAGAGACAGGAACAGTTACAAGGAGACAAAGACAGACAATGGAGGCGGCAAAGAGGCAATGAATATAAAGGAGAAAGGCAGAGGCGGAGGAAGCAAATACAGAGACAGAGCCGTTATCACAGCAGTAGAAGCAGAGGCAGAGTGACAGAAGCGGCAGAGGCAGAGCCACAGCTGTTATTGCAGAGAAACCACTGTTATTCCAAGAATATGTGTATATATATATAAATTCCGAGAATCTTTTATACAGTTGGGCGTTACACATAATATAAATTAATTTCCGGACTTTATATTCAAATGCTCTTTATTTAGTTGAAGAACTCGACTTCTGGTCGATGCTGTGTTTTAAATTGTACATTGTAATGAGCTCTGCGTCAAAGAAATCGAATCTCACTAACCCATGTATAAGAACCATAATCATGAATGGAGGCGGAACCAAAACAAGGGTTGTATATATGGTAGAACTGTGCGTCAACAGCGATTTCGAATCATAATAATACATTGAAAAGTAAGCAATTTTTTAAATAATAAAGACTGATGGAACCATGAGCGGGGAAGTGGAACCATGACCCGATGAATAGTAACAGTGGTTTGGAGCGAACGGTGGATTTCATCGCACCACTATTATACGGAAGGCGGTATTTTGGAGTTTCGCAGCGATTCCATTGATTGATCGACGCGTGTCCTTGGATGAACAGTAAAACCACCGTTTAACTTGCGCCATCGCGCATTAACTATCGACTAGAGACGCCGAGCGAAATTGACACGAGCCGTTGATCTGGAAGAGGGCCATCGGACGGTGATCGTGCATCGGACTTGCCTGGAGTTTAACCAAGGTGCGCGAACGATAGTCCAGATGTGACGCGCCATCGATCGTCATCTTTCGCGCAAGTTGCCCGTGCGATATCCGTTGAGGGCAATGCAATGACAGCTGTCGGATGGGCGCGTGAGTTAACAAAGAATTGGTGGTGCGATGGTGGTGTGCGGTGGTGCGTGGGCGGAGACACCACATAGTGGTGGTTGCGGGGGTTCCATTCTGTAGGCTCAGTACGGTCGGGGTAAAGCTCCGCAGTTAACAATAGCCGTTGATCGTGGGTCAACGCCCGATCAGCAGGTCAAGTGCAGGGGTTCACCACTTGTTAAATTCCGGGCGTTTTGTACTCCCGCTAACCGTCGATCTTCAATCTCACGGTGATCACACATCAAACCTGCCGCCGCTTTAAACTCTGTGTAGTTAAACCTTGCTGCTGCCTGCAACTTGTTCGGGCAGTTGAAAATTACATTCCAACAATTATCTTTGGACTTCGTTGTAATGATTCCAATATTAAAGAAAGCGTAATATATGTGTGGATATATTATGTATAATGACTGTATATGTGAAGTGGCGGAACATGGAATTTGTGAATATGGTTTAATACGCCGAGGGTCAATTATTATGTTGCGTAGAATGGTTGTAAATGCAGAATTAACGCATATGTACACATAAGAGATTGTCGGGTTATAACTATAGAGGAGTATTGAATTAATATCGCAATTCTCTGAATTGAGATATTAAAATAACCCAGACTTGTTTATATAAATTGCCAGCGTGGAATTAAAGAGAAGTGTGAGATTGCCCGGATTGGGAAATGATTGGGCATAAAACTTGAATGCAATTATGGAAAAGGAAAAAGAAGAGGAGAGCATGCAGAGATACACAGAGATTACAGGTTTGACAAGAATATGTACAGGAATGAGTTGGACAGGAGAATAAGCACAGAAAACAGGGAATATGCAGATGACAATGAACAAAGAGTATGCAGAACAGGTTCTTAACAGCAGCAGGAAAAGACAAATCCATAAAAGGAGTCGAGTAAAATTGAAATATGTAATTAAAAATGTGAATGTAAATGTTGTAATTAATTTTTTATTGTTTGTGATGCAAAGGCAAGTATCCTAAGGAAAATTCAAAATCCCACTGTAGCATGAAATTTTGTACATATTTTTATGATTTTAAATTGAGTTGGATAAAGAAATGAGGAGGCAGAAGACCAAGGGGTATGACCATCCATTTCGAATTCCTAGAGGAAAACAAACAGTCATCAAGAAATGTCTATAAGTAATATCAACTTGATATGCAAAAAGAGAGAGGTGTGAGAGAGAGAGCAAATATAGAGAATGCAGAATATAGAAGAATAAAGCAGAGAAGATTAAGAGAAGAAGAGCAGATACAGAACAGAGCTGATATCTGGAGTAAATCAGCAAACATTCAGTTTGATAAATTGAGGAAGTTGGAGCTTCCCTATCAAGTTGCATCTTGATAGTTGTCAGTTGTAGCTGACTGAGGTTGGAGCCTCCTGTAGGTTGGTGCCTGCAGAAAATTGAAGGGATTTGGTGCTTCCTTGCAAGTTGTAGCTTGCAGAATTGAGGTAGGAGCCTCCTGTAGGTTGGTGCCTGCAGAAAAACAGTGGTGAGAGGGAGTTGGAGCTTGCCTTTGTATCACAACAATAATAAGATGTGGTTTTCTCCCTTTATGGGTTTCCACTTATATCTGGTGTCTCTGTGCATGATATTTATGTATTGATCTGATATGTATCATCTGCTTAATACCTGCTGCTCTCATATTAAGTCTACTGCTATATTATACTAACACTTGCCACTTACATTCTAAGATTCCTCACACATTAAATTGGATATGAAATGAAAGTGTAAATAAGTTTAATAAAAAGTTCTAAAAGATCAGGAATGTGTTAAACTGATTCACCCCCCCCTCTCAGTTTAACTAAAGGTTCAACAATTGGTATCTATCAGAGCAGGTTCCTTTGTTCAAGTCTAACAACTGAAAGGAGATCCTAGGTTCCCAAGATGGCTAGTAAAGAAGGATGCTCAACCAATAAAGCCCCTTTCTTCATTGGTGAAAATTATGCTTTCTAGAAAATCAGAATGAGGACATACATAATGCCTCTAGGAATAGAAGTCTGGGCTGCTGTGGAATTAGGATATGCCCCGAAGGCAACTGACACAGAAAAAGAATCAAAACAAGATTTTGTGGCTAATGCTAAAGCCATGAATGCCATCCTGAATGGATTGTGTGAAGCAGAGTTTATTAAAGTAATGCACAAAGACACTGCCAAAAAAATATGGGATACTCTTGAAAACATACATGAGGGAGACTAGAAAGTAAAGACTGCCAAACTTCAAGTCTATAGAGCCCAGTTTGAAAACTTAAAAATGAATGATGATGAAGACATTGCCAGTTTCTTCCTAAAAGCTGCATAAATTATTAACAATATGAAAGCTCTTGGAGAAAAAATGCCAGAAAGTATAATTGTGCAAAAGATTCTAAGATCTCTTCCATCCAGGTTTAATCCAAAGGTGTCTGCAATAGAAGAAACAGCTGATTGGGAGACCTTGACCATGAACCAGCTACTTGGAAATCTAACAGCTTATGAAATGAGGCTCCCACAAAAGAAGCCAAGTACGAGGGAAGCAGCCTTTAAAACAGAAAAGAAGAAAGAAGAAGAGGGAGACATATGCTCTTGCTCAGATGAAGAAGAGGCAAAGTTTGTTAAGAAATTGGATAGGGGCTCAGGTAAATACAAAGGTAAACTCCCTTTCAAATGCTTTAACTGTGGAAGAGTGGGACACTATGCTGCTAAGTGTCCTCACAAGAAAATAAGGAATTAGGCTCAAGAGTCAGAGAAAAATAAATCAAAGAACTGGCAGAAAGGAAAGAAGTTTAGCAAAAAATCCTTCTATGCTCAACAAGACAGCAGTACATCTGAAGATTCAGATGAACCCTCAAGTGAAGAAGGAACCTCCGAATTCTTATTGATGGCCATAGAAGATCTTGAAGGACTCCTGCTAGAAGATGAAGAAGAAGGGGAAGTCGACCTTGAGGGGGAGCTAAGAAGTGCTCTGGAAGAGATTGACAGACTCAAACTGAAGTGCAGAAAACAAAAGGACATTCTTCTTAAGTATGTAAGAGAAGAACAAAATTCAGAAGTCCTCATGCAGCTAAAGGTAGAGCTTGAAGAAGCCAAGAAGATAGAAAACATGTTACTTCAGCAAATCAAGGATAAAAATCGAGAACAAGAGAAACTGGAAGAAGAAGTAGTGTGTCTCAGGAAGAAACTAGAAAATGCTCAAAGGACAGTGCTTATAAACTCTTCTCAAACAAGCTCTAGTAAGTTGAATGAAATTCTGGTTGCTCAAAGAGACCCAATGATAAAAACAGGAATAGGCTATGAAGGAGAATCGAGTAAAGGCAAAGAAAAGGAAAACAAAAATATTATTTTTGTAAAAGCTAAGAAGAATGATGAAGTAGCTCAAATAATTCCTACAAAAGAAGAAATCTGCAATAAGGAAGACAAAGATCAGAAGAAACCACTAGTAGCAAAGAATGTAATAAATACTAAGACCCCTGAATATGTAAAATTTGGAAACCATCAAAGAAGATTCTTCCCTCCAATGAAGAATGCCACCTGTTATGTCTGCCACAAGTTGGGACACATTGCTGCATATTGTCATGCAAGAAGAAGTAATTCAAACCAGCAAAAGATGCAAACATTGAAGAGACTGCCTCAAGCAAACAAATGGAAGAGACAACCTTACATCAGGTATGCAAATAACTTCTATGGTTACTGCTTTTATTGTAAGGAATTTGGTCATAAAATCATTGAATGTAGAAAGTATGGACAAAGATTGATGTTTAACACCTCAAGGAGGTTTATGATTCAAATAATTTTTGTTCATACTCATAATTCTGCAAAAATTATGATCAAATGTTGTGTATGCAATCAAGTTGGACATATACCTTCTAAATGTCCTCTAAGAAAATGTAGTCCATCATCCCACAAAAGACACCAAACAAAAGGGTGCTTCCAGTGGATAAAGAAGGAGAATAAATGTGACCTGGCCCTAACTGCTCAAGACTTGAAAAGCCAGTGGTACCTGGACAGTGGCTGCTCAAAACATATGACTGGAGACAAAAGCAAGTTTATAACTCTTGATGAAAAGAAATCTGGCAATGTTACTTTTGGCAATGATAAATCAGGTAAGATCAAGGGAAAAGGCTCGGTCAGCATAGATAATGGAAGAGGAAAGGCCCAAGATGTACTATTTGTAGATGCGCTGAAAGAAAATTTACTGAGTGTCAGTCAGATGTGTGACAAAGGCTATGAAGTTCTCTTTAGAGCACAATATTGTGAAGTCAGATCAAGCACAACAGGAAAGACTCTGCTCAAAGGTGTTCGAACAAAGAGTAATGTTTACATAGTAAAAGAGGAGGATGAAGCCTTCCATCTTAGCAAACTTGAGGAGTCATGGTTATGGCATAGGAGATTGGGACATCTCAGCTTCGACCATATCATCAGACTGAGCAAGAAGAAAGCTGTCAGAGATATGCCAGAAATAAAAAGGCCTTCAAATACCATATGCAAATCTTGTCAATTTGGGAAACAGACTCGCACATCCTTTAAATCTAAAGATGAGCTATCAACAAGAAGACCACTCCAGCTTGTGCACATGGATCTGTGTGGACCTGCAAGAACTAAGACACCAAGTGGAGAATCCTACTTCATGCTGATAATAGATGATTTCTCCAGAATGACATGGGTTGCTTTTCTCAAGAACAAATCAGAAGCACTAGAAAAGTTTAAGACATTCAAAGCATTAGCAGAAAATCAAACTGGATGCAAGCTAAAATGTATCAGATCAGATAGAGGAGGAGAATTCACTGATTATGACTTTGCAGACCTATGCAATGAACATGGCATAAAACAACAATTTACTATTGCAGGGACACCTCAGCAAAATGGAGTAGCAAAGAGACAAAACAGATCTGTTCAACAAATTGCCAGAGCCATGATGCAAGAGAATAATATTGCTCAAACCTTTTGGGCAGAAGCTGTACACACAGCAGTACATATTCTAAACAAAGCTCATTTAAGACCTAACAGTGACAAGACACCTTATGAGCTATGGCATGGTAAACCTGCATCAATCAAGCACTTTAGAGTCTTTGGCAGCAAGTGCTACATAAAGAACAATGATGAAAATCTGGGGAAATTTGATGCAAGAGCATATGAAGGAATACTCTTAGGATATGCATCCAAGAGTAAAGGATACAGATGCTACAACAAGACTATTCAAAAAATTGTAGAAAGTATTGATGTAAGATTTGATGAAGAACTCCCAAACAAGACAAGAGATACAGACTGCAGCAGCCATCCTGAAAATCATGAAGAAGAGGACCAAGATGATGAAGAAATAAGCAAAACATCAGAAAATGCTGAACTGAACTCAAAAACCCTCTCAAGATACACTCAAAAGAACCATCCAGAAGATCAAATCATAGGAGACAAGAGTGTAGGAGTACAAACAAGAAGGCAGCTAGCTGAATAGACAGAAGAAGTATACATAGCAATGTTATCACAAATAGAGCCAAAGAAGTTTGAAGAAGCTAGCAAGGACAAGTATTGGGTAAAAGAAATGAATGAAGAATTGGACCAAATTGAGAAGAAAAATACCTGGGAACTAGTTCCTAGACCAATTGAGAAGAATATCATTGGTTCAAAATGGGTATTCAAAAACAAAATGAATGAGAAAGGACAAGTAATCAGGAATAAAGCCAGGCTGGTCTGCAAAGGATACTCACAAATTGAAGGACTTGATTATGAAGAAACATTTGCCCCTGTAGCCAGAATGGAAGCTATCAGAATGTTCCTGGCATTTGCATGCTGCCAAGACTTCAAGGTATATCAAATGGATGTAAAATCTGCGTTTCTTAATGGAGATCTAGAAGAAGAAGTGTACATGGAACAACAAGAAGGTTTCTCATTGACAGACAAAGAAGACTAAGTATGCAGACTGAAGAAGGCCCTATATGGACTGAAACAGGCTCCTCGTGCTTGGTACTCAAGACTGGATAAATATTTGCAAAAACAGGGTTTTAAGAGAGGTGGAGTAGATAGCAATCTATACATAAAAGCTCATGAAAATGAACTCCTGATTGTAGTGTATGTTGATGACATTATGTTTGGAAGCAACAAAGATGAACTAGCAAAAGGGTTTGCTGATGAGATGAAAACAAAGTTTGAAATGTCTATGATTGGAGAGCTCAGTTTCTACTTGGGACTGCAAATTCAACAAAATAACATTGTGACTTTCATCTCAAGAAAATATTTAAAAGAATTGTTTTAAAACTAAAGCTGAGGATTTAACTCAGAGAACACCCACAGATCACTGGATGTGTTGCAGTCAGGATGGACTTCTGCATGGATCATGCACCTCACAGATCCATTGAGAAGCTCGCCTTACTTAGTGAAGCATCACAACGTATTATCACACAAAGAGGGAATAGCTGGCAAGATATCAAGCACAACTAAACAAACCATCTTCTCGCAGAAAAAGAATACTCGTATATCTACAAGGAACAACACAGTATGGACTTTGGTATCCTAAAGGCAAAAGTTTCACTTTGACAACATACACAGATGCAGATTGGGCCAGTTGTGTGGATGACAGGAAAAGCACAAGTGGAGGTGCTTTCTATCTAGGAGAAATTCTGGTGGCATGGTTAAGCAAGAAACAAACATCTATCTCTCTGTCTACAGCAAAAGCAGAATATATAGCAGCAACAACATGTTGTGCACAAGTCATGTGGATGAAGCAAACCCTCCAAGACATGAAGGTAAGCATTGATGAACCTATCTCAATCAAATGTGATAATACAAGTGCTATAAGTATATCTAAAAATCCTGTGCTTCACTCAAAAACTAAACATATCCCAATTAAGTATCATTTTCTCCGAGAACAAGTGGCTCGGAAGATAGTAAAACTGGAGTATGTACCAACAAAAGAACAGACAACAGATATATTTACTAAACCGCTTGCCAGAGAACCATTTGAATATTTGAGAGATAAACTAGGGGTAGTATCTGCAGATGATACTCTCTAATAAAGAGGAAGCACAATTTCGTGGGGAGAACAATCCTAAAATGATTACTTCCGTGGGGACTACCTTAATATACGCTACTGAGATGAACGTAGTCCTCGTGGATCGAGATTGGAAAGGTGCACTCGTGTTATCATCCTAGAGTTATCTGCATTATTCAAGCATCAAAAGGTCAAGTACAGAGCAAAAGGATCAGTATTGTGTTCTGAAACATTATATTGATAATCTGAAACATTATATTGAGAATCTGAAACATAAAAGACGAATAGTGATTATCATTTGAAGCCTCTCAGCATTTTAGTTGATGAATCCAATCATACATCTCTGACTAGATAAAGCTGATACAATATATTCTATGAAGTATCATTATTCTCACTTTTAGCTCTATACAAGTGAAAGAATTGTATCAATTTACAGTGTATATTCAAATTTGATAATCCTCAAAGTGTTCTCTCAACAAGTCTTATACATCACTATGGAGCAGCATGGTACAAAGTCAGCAGAAGAGGGCCTAAACATAACTCAGAGAAAGGAAACGCAAAAAGCAACCCTTTGTCATTGATGTCAAAGGGGGAGGAAGAGCAAGCAACAGGAGAAAGAGCAAGAAATGAGAAGAGCAAGCAAATGTGGAGATAGAGCAGTAAACAGAGAAAATGTATTGCCATCAATGCCAAAGGGGGAGACTGTTGGAAATGTTGTCATTGATGGCAAAGGAGGGAAGCAGAGCAGAGATTAGGAATGCTACAAGGAGACAAAGATGAAGACAATGGAGGCAAAGAAGAGGCAATGAATATAAAGGAGAAAGGCAAGAAAAGGAGGAAGCAAATACGGAGACAAAGTAGCCGTTATCACAACAAGAGAAGCAGGAGGCAAGAGACAAGGTTTTTTGCAGGCAGAGCCACAGCTGTTATTGCAGAGAAACTGTTGTTATTCCAAGAATATGTATATATATATATATATATATATATATATATATATATATATAAATTCCGAGAATCTTTTATACAGCTGGGCGTTACACATAATATAAATTAATTTCCGGACTTTATATTCAAATGCTCTTTATTTAGTTGAAGAACTTGACTTCTAGTCGATGCTGTGTTTTAAATTGTACATTATAGTGAGCTCTGCGTCAAAGAAATTGAATCTCACTAACCCATGTATAAGAACCATAATCATGAATGGAGGTGGAACCAAAACAAGGGATGTATATATGGTAGAACTGTGCGTCAACAATGATTTCGAATCATAATAATACATTGAAAAGTAAGCAATTTTTTAAATAAAGACGGATGGAACCATGAGCGGGGAAGTGGAACCATGACCTGATGAACAGTAGCAGTGGTTTGGAGCGAACGGTGGATTTCATCGCACCACTATTATATGGAAGGCGGTATTTTGGAGTTTCGCAGCGATTTCATTGATTGATCGACGCGTGTCCCTGGATGAACAGTAAAACCACCGTTTAACTTGCGCCATCACGCATTAACTATCGACCAGAGACACCGAGTGAAATTGACACGAGCCGTTGATCTGGAAGAGGGCCATCGGACGGTGATCGTGCGTCGGACTTGCCCGGTGTCTAACCAAGGTTCACGAACGATAGTCAAGATGTGACGTGCCATCGCGCGTTATCTTTCGCACAAGTTGCCTGTGCGATATCCGTTGGATCGGGCAATGTAATGACAGCCGTCGGATGGGCGCGTGAGTTAACAAAGGTACGGTCTATGCATTCACAATTGTACCGTGGGCCCGGGGCAGAGATATATACAATGAATTTGGTCTATATTAATGATGTTTATTAAAGTTTGACGGGTTATTAACATACGATGGAAGACTAAGGTTTCTAATTAATAAAAGATTGCCAATTATCTTTGGACTCCGTTGTAATGGTTCCAATATTAAAGAAAGCGCAATATATGTGTGGATATATTATGTATAATGACTGTATGTGTGAAGTGGCGAAACATGGAATTTGTGAATATGGTTTAATACGCCGAGGGTCAATTATTATGTTGCGTAGAATGGTTGTAAATGCAGAATTAGCGCATATGTACACATACGAGTGTCGAGTTATAACTATAGAGGAGTATTGAATTAATATCGCAATTCTCTGAATTGAGATATTAAAATAAACCAGACTTGTTTATATAAATTGCCAGCTTGGAATTAAAGAGAAGTGTGAGATTGTTCGGATTGGGAAATTATTGGGCATAAAACTTGAATGCAATTATGGAAAAGGAAAAAGAAGAGGAGAGCATGTAGAGATACACAAAGATTACAAGTTCGATAGGAATATGTACGGGAATGAGTTGGACAGGAAAATAAGCACAGAAAACAAGGAATATGCAGATGACAATGAACAAAGTGTATGCAGAACAGGTTCTTAACAGCAGCAGAAAAAGACAAATCCAGTAAAGCCAAAATCCAAAAGAGCCGAGTAAAATTGAAATATGTAATTAAAAATGTGAATGTAAATGTTGTAATTAATTTTTATTTGTATGTGATGCAAAAGGCAAGTATCTGAAGGAAAAGTCAAAATCAACGTAGCATGAAATTTTCGTATATTATTTCTTATGATTTTAAATTAAAGGATAAAGAAATGAGGAGGCGAAGATCAAGGGGTATGACCATCCATTTCGAATTCCTAGAGGAAAACAAATATCAAGAAATTTTATAAGTGTTTATCAACTTGATATGAAAAAGAGAGGTGTGAGGAGAGAGAGAAAATATAGAGAATGCAGAGTATAGAAGAATAAAACAGAAGAAAAGGTGATACAAAGAAGTACTGAGACTGAGGTAAAATCAAACAAACATTCAGTTTGATAAATTGAGGAAGTTGGAGCTTCCCTATCAAGTTGCAACTTGATAGCTATCAGTTGTAGCTGACTGAGGGTGGAGCCTCCTGTAGGTTGGTGCCTGCAGAAAATTGATGGGAGTTGGTGTTTCCTTGCAAGTTGTAGCTTGCAGAATTGAGGTAGGAGCCTCCTGTAGGTTGGTGCCTGCAGAAAAACAGGGGTGAGAGGGAGTTGGAGCTTGCCTTTGCATCACAACAATAATAAGATGTGGTTTTCTCCCTTTATGGGTTTCCACTTATATTTGGTGTCTCTGTGCATGATATTTATGTATTGATCTGATATGTATCATCTGCTTAATACCTGCTGCTCTCATATTAAGTCTACTGCTATATTATACTAACACTTGCTGCTTACATTCTAAGATTCCTCACACATTAAATTGGATATGAAATGAAAGTGTAAATAAGTTTAATAAAAGGTTCTAAAAGATCAGGAATGTGTTAAACTGATTCACCGCCCCCCCCGCCCCCCCTCCCCTCTCAGTTTAACTAAAGGTTCAACAGTTGCTTGATATTACATTAGTTGCTCAACTCAATGACATTGATGTACTTATGTACAAAGAAACTTCACTATAGGTTTTGAAGCAAATTCTACATCTCAAACTTGCAATAAAGGTTAACCTAGAACTTTAACTAGAAAGGCTCATTTTCCTTTATTGATTTGCTTGTATCTGTATTCCATGAAGTGCCCAATACTTTTCAACTACTCCTTAGGATTCATTTTGGAGTTCTACTGTGAAAATTTCAAAACTGAAATCCTATTGCAACAACTGGTATTATTTTTCTAACTGATAAATTAATTATTCAGTTTATTGCTACAACAACATTGAAATAAACACGCTACAATCTTCACAAATAAAACTGCGGAAATAATAACGTTGGAAACTGAGAAAATACTTGCACACACACAAAAATTGACACCGTTATTTTTGGACAATTGTCCCTGGACAGACCCAATGTGGGAAAACCGGTGCAACAGTGAGGGTTTTTATTATTATGCAACAGTGAAATTCTGAGTACAATTTGGATGCACAAACTAACAATCCACTACAGGAGAAACTAGCTACAAAAAATTAGTGAGACAAATTTTGTCTCACTAGACACTGATCTAGCT
Source organism: Pinus albicaulis (assembly GCA_034641835.2). Classification (NCBI taxonomy): domain Eukaryota; kingdom Viridiplantae; phylum Streptophyta; class Pinopsida; order Pinales; family Pinaceae; genus Pinus; species Pinus albicaulis. The sequence continues at coordinate 1,048,606,893 of CM076580.1, forward strand.
CTGAATGGGCTCCACGAAACCCTTACTTCAGCTTCTGCGTCAAGCATGCGCAATCACTGGTATGATATGCCTGGAACTGCAAATGATCAAGTCGTCTGTCCAATCCAGCCTCTGAGAATGACTCGTTGGTCTCTTTTGGAAATCTTCTCGGCCTCTAGTAATTGAATCGACTCTCTGTCTGGCCAAATCGAACTCTGCCTCTGAAGATTCTATGCTGCCTCTGTGCAGCCTCATTGAGGAAACTGGACCCTCCTATAGCTGACTCTCCAGATTTGGAAAAAATCCTCTGGACTCACTGTCCCTGCCCCTCGCTATTTCGATCTCTGTCTCTTCGGCAGCTAACTGTTGCCACTCTGGAAATCGATTTGGCAAGGAAATCAAACTGTTGGTGTTCTCGTGTATTTTCTCCAAGTGTGCATCGACTTCCTCTTATAATCCACTGTTGGAGCACCAACGAACAAGATTAAAACTTAATGAATGGCCAGGATCATCTTGGAGTCGATTCGTGTGAGTTTCTAGATAATTCGCACCTTGACCTAATTAATTCTGATTAATTAGCCATATTCCCTAAGTTTAGACTTAGGAAATATTTAAAAATCGACTAATAATCTAATTAAGTCATTTCTAAGTGGAATTTCCAAAAACGATTTATGGGTTTTGGCGATCTCATGTATTCTAGCCTCTCCACCAAATTTCGTGGCTAGAAAACATCCGATGCTACAGAAACTAATGCTCCCTCTTAGCGAGGAATGTGTTCTAGTGCTGCACACCCTGCCACAACACCCTGTCTCTGTATCATCTCCTATCATGTTGTTGATGTTTGGCCACTATGACTTCCTGCCACTGCCCACCAACCACTACACAACTCTGATGTTGCATCTGTGCTGCTGCTGACCCTGTTGTACTGCTGCCAACACTGCATCTGCATTGCAACTCCCTTTCATCTGTTGCCGCTGCAACTGTAACAACCACAACTGAGAAACATCCAAAATCACGAATCAAATGTGTTTAGTATGATGCATCGATTACTGGATTCTCTGACTGCTACTAGTCTCTGCACTGTCATTGAAGAATTTGCGTTGCTGTTGACTCTGCACTATGCCAACTGCACTGCTGCCAACTCTACACTGCACTCTCCAGCATCTGACTACTACTAGTCTACAAATGTCACTCTGCTACTAGTCTACAACTGTCACTCTGGGTTTGACTACATCTCCTGACACTGATCCATCTCGCGACTGAATACTGTGGACCCCTATAGCTAGGTACTGATCCATTAGGTGGACTCCTCGGTGGATCCTGCCCAAATTTGTAGCTCTCTGGGGCTACAACTCCAAGTCACCCCACCTCACTCCTGGAGGTATGGCTACTGTGGTATCTCAAGAAACAATCCCTTGGATGTGGTAAGGAATCAATGCTTAAGACATTTTGTAAATGTATGTCACAATTATAATATCAAATGGCATTTGCTTAACACCTTTGGAATCTAATTATTTAATACACTCAATAATTTGATATAATGAAAGCCTTCACAATGCCATAAACTGCTGATATTTGAATGAAATGAAAAGAAGAACTGTAAAGGAAACTTGAAGTGATATGCTGAGAAACAAAATCTGTCACTTTTAAGTTTCAAAGGAAATTCATGGAGAGAGAGGAAACTTGATATAATATGCTGCAAACACAGAATCTATTACTTTAAAATTTCATCAGGATTTTGTGAAGAAAGACGAGATGAGGTGAAGGAGCGCAAATTAAGGTTGTTTAACTCTTACTCACAGATGTAATTAAGAGACCGGCTACTACATTACTTCACTTCATTCAAAGAGGAATAAACACAGAGCGAAACTGGAAAGACATATCAACATCAACAGCTGCAGGAAACTTGATCTTCTTTCATTTATTTCTCAGAAAATTTAGTACCAAATTAACAATCCTCTAGAGGTCCAAAACTCGGAACCTCTTTTCTTTATTTCTATCTACTTAAATATATCACAGTGGTTCGTAACTCTTGAACTTCTTGAAACTATTCGACTACCTAAACTGTTAAGATTACTTTTGCAATCATACTTGAGAAAACAAATCAAAACTGGAAATATTGTTCGTTTTGCTGAATCTGATGTTGCTGATGCATCCTCTCGAAGTGTCGAGATGTCCTTTCTGGTTATGATGCAGCGGCTGCACAGCTCTGTAACGACGCCTCAATACCCGAATTGACCCAGCTGTCATGCTCCCAATAGGGCCGCTATACGCTCTTCTGCCGGACTCTGCCTATGCCCCTGTGCTTCAAACACTGTCAATCATATCACCTGCTACCCGACTCTGCCTCTTCTACTTTGATCTGTGTCGGGTCACTTACCCGAGTTTTTCTGCCGCGTTCGACCTATTTCTTCATAAAATGGCGCATAACCGCATAAGCATGGACTTGAAATCCTTTAGATTTCATCTTGGAACCACATCGCGTTCGTGTCAACATCGCACTTCGCATTTCGCCGTCTTTATCTTTTAAAACTTGTGATGTGCGCTATGTGATCGGGTCCCACCTGGCATCGCACATCGCACTTCGCATTTCGCCGTCCTTAACTTTTCCTTAGCTTTTATCTTTTAAAACTTGTGATGTGCGCTATGCGATTGGGTCCCACCTGGCATCGCACATCGCACTAAAACAACCTTATCACTTACCTCTCGCAGTGATCCTTTAAAACTTGCGATTCGCGATTTGCGATCGGGCTCCACCGCATCACACATCGCACTTCGGCGATTATAACACTTACCCTTCGCCCTTAACTTTTAATACTTGCGCTGTGCGGTATGTGGGCCAGGGCCACGTCGTCTGCCACGTCAGCTTGCCATGTTAGCTTGCCACGTCACCTTGCCACGTCATCATAAATCAATTGCGATTTGTGGGGTCGGGGCCACGTCATCTGCCATGTTAGCTTGCCACGTCGCACTTCGCATTTCGTTGACTTTAACCTTTTCCTTAACACTTAAATTTTAAAACCTGCGATGTGCGCTATGCGATCGGGTCCCACCTGGCATCGTATGTCGCACTTAGGTGACTTTATCACTTACCTCCCTCACCTATCCTTTGAAACTTGAGATTTAATCTCCACCGTCTATCTCTCCGCTCCAGTTCTGCGCTTTGATCCCGACCATCCGTTTTTCCTGTTGCACCTCCTCCAAAACTCTTAAGTGTTTAAGGGAAATGCGCCCTTTCTCCGCCTTTGGGAAATTAGTTTGTTTGCTCCACAGTGTAACCCTCCTGACCTTATCTGGTGTTTTGCCGCGCTGGTCCCTCCTGAGCTTGTGAATGAGCCCGACTCGACCCTGTTCGGCGTGCAATGTTTTGAACGTACCCATCGGTCTGGCTCTTGAACTGTTCTACACGTGAATGAGCCCAACTCGACCCACCTTCACATCTCATCACTTAATGTTAATGTACCAATATATAAATAAAAAATTCTTCTATGACACAAAATTTTGCATTTTCTATCATATATGGTTTTTTGGTGTTTTGAAAAATATTTCAAAGGTAAATGCAAATGAGCCACAACACCTGGCTCCACCTAGGGATAGTGTTTTTTTCCACGGAAGCGCTAAGAACCGCAGATTAGTGCCTTATCCATTGGGCATGGAGTCAAATATTGCTTGGTGACATATGAACAATGAGCAATCCGGTATTGACAATGGTGGAATGCTGACTTTTAATGCTGGAAATAATGCTTCAGATATTGCTCGTTCACAGGCAGCTGTACTGTCTTTCCATCTAGATCTTCCAAAATGAACGTGTTATTTGACCTTGCCTCAGAGATCTTGTATGGACCATACCAGAGAGGGTCAAATTTACCATGCTTCCCCTTTTATTCTCGTATGGTGTCCCATCTTAGTACCAAATCTCCTGCTTGAAAGAGAACTTATTTTGCTTTTTTATCAAATATAGACTTCATATTTTCCTGATAAGTAATCAAGTTATCCCTGACTTTGTTTCTATTTTCACTTGATTCAATTATTTTGTTCAATCTTCTTACCAGAGCATTCAATTCTTCTTGAGCTTCTTGAAGGAAAGAAATCACTGGTTTGGCTAGCTGAGTAGGAAATAGTGCTTGAGTTCCATAAACCAGTTCATAGGGAGACTTCCCAGTAGATCCCTTGGTAGTGACTCAAACTGCTTAGAGGGAAAACTTCAACTTCATATCCCAATCCTTCTGATTCTCGGTGATTGTTTTCTTTAAGATTCTGACCAATGTCTTATTTGAAGACACTGCCAATCCATTCCCTTGTGGATGGTACGCTGTGGAATGTGATAAAATCACATTATATGTTAGATAGAAATTAATGAAACGAGCAGAGTTGAATACCTGAGCATTATCAATCACAATTTTGACTGGACATCTGAATCTGCTGAAAATGTTTTCCTCCAGAGACTTCATCACCACTTGGTCATTTGCCTTCTTAATGGGTATTGCTTCAACCAATTTTGTAAAATAATCAGTGGCAGTCAGAATCCACTTGAACTGTTTGCTTGATGGCGGATTGATCTCTCCAATAAAATCCAATCCCCATTTCCTGAAAGGTTCTTCAATAAATACTGGGATGAGAGATAATGGAGCAAGTTTTTTCTTTTCAACAAACAACTGACACTTCTGTTAACTTCTGACCAGTGTATAAACATCTGCAAAGAGGGTTGGCCAAAAGAAGCTCGACTTAAGAATTTTATGAGCAGTGACCTTCCAGCTATAATGTCCTCCACACAGACTTTCATGATATTGTTTGGTGACTTCAATAGATTCTCCTTCGGTCAAACATAACAGCAAAATACCAGTAGGATCTTTCCAGTATGGCTTCGCTTCTACGATAACATATGGCTGAGACTTGAGCTTGAGAGCTCTGTGTTTTGTTCTATTCAGTGAATTTGGACAGGAAAAGAAACACAAGTAATGCACAATATCTTTATACCAATCAGAGCACAAAAATTTGTATTGGATACCTGTTTTGAACTTGCTTTGACCCTCTTCATTTACAGCTCCATCCATTGGTGCCAACAGATAAATTCCCAAGGCTTGAAAATTTGTCTCTGTCAACAATTTCGCTAACCCTTGTCCTTTGACCAACTTGGTGGGTTTGATGTCCAAATCATACTCTTGGAATTTTGCTATCCACTTCCCCCATTTTCCTTCAACATCACTTTGGACCAGCATGTCCTTCACAGCAGAATTAGGAACATAAGCAATTATTTGGGACTGCAACACATAAGTCCTGAAGGCTTTCAGTGCTTTTACCAAAGCATATACTTGTTTCTCCAGAATATTGTATTTGAGCTCAGCATCTCTTAGAACTTTGTTGAAAAATGAAACTAGTTGCTCCTTATTGTCTTCATTTTTTTGCAACAACACAGCAGCAATAGTAGTGGGGGATGCAAATGAGAATACCTGAAAGGCTTTTTGATAGTCTGGGCTAATCAAAACTGGGGCTTCCTGTAGTGCTTCCTTTATTCTGGAAAATGCATCTCTTGCTTCCTTATCCCATTTTACTTATGTATTTTTCTTCAACATATTTGTTATACTTCTCACGATCTCAACATAATTGGGTACAAACCTCCTCAGAAAGTTTATTTTTCCCAGGAATCTCTGGATATCCTTCTTGCTTCTGGGTAAAGGAATAGTCTGAATGGATTCCACCCTTGCTGGGTCAATCTTTACTCCTTGTTTAGAAACTATGTGACCCAATAATTTACCTTCTTCTAAGGCAAATAAAGATTTCTTGGGATTTAATAACAGACCAAACTTTCTGCACTTTTGAAAAGTTTTTTGCAAATGCTCCAAGTGTTCATCATCTGACCCTGAGAAAACAGTTACATCATCCATATATATAACTACAAACCTGTCACCAACGAAGGCTATGTCCAAGGCCCTCTGAAATGTTACACTTGCGTTCATAAGGCCAAATGGCATCCTTGCGTACATGAAGGTGCCCCAGGGTGTAGTGAAAGCAGTTTTCTTCTGATCTTCTTTTTCTACTGCTACTTGATTATACCCAGAAAATCCGTCAACCATAGACAACCTGTGAGCTCCTGTCACCTTCTGTAAGACATAATCCATTTTCGGCAAAGGATAATTATCTTTTAGAGATGCTCGGTTCAAGTTCTTGAAGTCTAGACACAGTTTTATCTCTCCATTCTTTTTTCTTACAGGGACCATATTAGAAACCCAGTTTGAATATCTGAGAGGGACTATAATTTTCGCCTGCAACAATTTCTTCACTTCTTTTTCAATTGGAGCTAACAACAATTGATTGATCTGTCTGAGCTTCTGTCTGTGTGGTTTAAGTCCTTCCTTCAATGGAATCTTACGCTGAATAATGCTTTTGTCATATGTTTTCAGGTCTTCATACGACCAGGAAAACATATCCATATATTTCTTAAAAAGATCAATGTATCTTTCTTTGTAGTTTTTGGGAACTCCTTTAAACAATTTCACTTTTTTGGGTTTTTGCTGAGTTCCCAAATTACAATATTCCATCTCTTCTTCTTGATGTGTTTTCTTTGAATCAACAACAACATCATTAGCATCGAATAATCTTTCAAGGGGAACCAATCCTTTGGGGAGCACATTATCTTTCAATTGGATAATCTTCTGTTCACCTATTGACTGCTTAAGGTTTCTTATTTATGCTTTGTGTTCTGTTTGTTCTTCCTCTTGGTCTATCTCAGCGTCTTCAAAGTTTCCAATCATGGTTAGGAACTGACTTATCTGTTCATCATCATCAAACACCTGCCAATGTTTCACATTATTAGGGATAGAAGGTCTATGCCTAATTTCAATCTCATACCTTAACCATGGATTTATTAGAGGTTTGAAGGTGCTGGCTGCAACTGCTAAAGAATTGGCCAATCTATTCTCCTCCCTCGGAATAAACTGAAGATTGAATGCTTCAAAATAGTTTTCTACCAGATCCCACACTTCATTCCTATATGATCTCAATCTTGGATGCTTGGTTTGACAATGATTTTTAATCTGCCTTATTATCAATTTAGAGTCACCAAAAATTGAAATACATTGAACTCCCATCTGTTTAGAAACTTGAAGGCTTGAGATTAAGGCCTCATACTCAGCCACATTGTTTGTTGAATCAAATTCTAGTTTAAAAGAGTAAGGCATGAGGTTATCTTCTGGTGATATCAGCAAGAATCCAACACCTGTGCCATCCTTGGAGTAGGCACCATCAAAGTAGCACTTCCAAATCTTCTTTGGGTGCGGCTCATTATTTGCAATTGCTGAAGACAGCTACTTCCTTGTGTCTTCAACAAATTTTGCATCTTCATGCAGCATGAAACAAGAAAGGTCTTCTGTTTCTTTACTATAAATGGGGGAATTTCTTGCATATTTCTGGGAGGTAGTCTTCACAAACCTTGTTTCCCTGTACAACCTCCTTTCTTCCCCATTAAAAACTGGAATGATAACATAAGTGAAATCTAATTTTAGTACACCTCCCAACTTTGCTCCCCAAGATCTTGACAGGAGCATTCCAAACCTGGCTGGGATGTTAGTAACCACTACATCCATGACTATACTCTTTACTGGGATTTGTGCCAACGAAACTGCTTAATTAACCCAACACATTTCACCCTTTTGGAATCAAATGAATATAGATTCCTATAAGGTTTGGTAATCTGCAAGTTAAATTCCTTCATAACAGACAATGGCATGAGATTATGGGACGCTCCTAAGTCCAGCATGCAATTATGTAGAGTATAATCATGAAGCAACAGAGAAATATAGAAGGGTGGAATAGAGGGATCTATTTCTTCTACATGAGGACCAAAGGTGACCACTGGCTTTTCTTCTTGTAAGTTCACTTTGTCACTTATGTCTTCCACCCGTGTGAGATTAATAAATTGTGAAATTTCTTTCTTGTAAGCTAGCATTGTGGCTAATTCTAGAAGAGGCACCTGAATTTTGACCTTCTCCAACTCTTTTGTCAAATTGAAAGCATGAGTTTGCTTAACGTTCTTTTTAGGTTCTTCTTCACTCTTTCTAGAATTTGCTGCTTGTTCAGGTACAGGAACAACTCTCTCCAAGATATTAGTGTCAATTGATTTGTTCTGGGAAGATTCACCTGCTGCGCATTTGTTGTATTAAGTGAATTTACAGGTTGTTTCTTATTACTGACCTGTTTCGTAGGGTCCTTTTGTAGTGGAGTCGCCATTGGAGGAGGAATGGAACCTTGTTGTTCGCCTTCATTATCCTACACTCTAGATCTCTTTCTAGACCTCAAATCATACTTTTTATGTAACTCAGCTTGCATGAAATCTGTGAATTGCTTACATTATTCATCCATTTCATCTTGATCAAAAGAAACTTCAGCTTTAGCATATTCTCCCTCGCAATCTTCCTCTTCATCCTCTTCTATTGCATACATAGCAGATACCTGATCCTCGACCTCCCTTTGGTCATCTTCTGTTGGCTCTCCGGGTGCTGCTTCTATATACAATGGAGCTTGAACCTAGTCTTGATCTCTTCTTTCCCTCTGCAAGATTTGCAGGGGATGTCTTCTGAATTGAGGGTTAAACCCCCCTCGGTTTTGTTGTACTCGTCTTTGGGAGTTTTTATTTTCCAATTCCATCTTAGCTAACTTATGATGATTCCATTCTTTATCACCTTTGTCATATCTTCAATTCTTAGACCTTGTGATGATTCTTCTTTTGCGTTCCCCTTCTCTTGGACTGGCTATTTCCATTTCGCCTTTCCAGCTGCAGTCATATTAGCTTCAATCTCTAAAGCATCTGTCTGTATCTGCTCAAGAGTAGGGGCTCTTCTCTCTCTCAATGTAAAGCTAAAATCAACTTCAAAAGCCCCAACAAAAACTACCTTTGCTCCTATTTTGGGGTGGTGGGGTGGGGGGGGGGGCTTCATCTCTATAGGTAAAGTATTGTACAATTTGTTGAATCTTTTTACAAACTCAGAAATGTTTTCATTAGGCTTTCTTTTAATTGCATTAAACTCTGTCAATGAGTAACCATGATCTCTCTTCTCTCCCCATCTCTGAGTGAATTGAGTTTCTAACTCTTCCCAATCATTTATGGAATCATTTGGTAAACCTTTGAACCATTTCATACCCTCTCCACTTAGAGACTGCACAAATAGTCTCATCACAACATCAAGATGTTTTATGTTTAAATTCTCAACAAAAGTGCAAAACAAGGGTAAATGTTGTTCTGCAGTTACTTCATCTTCTCTAGTGAAACGAGGAAGTAATTTGAGGTATTCTTGAGCAGGGTTGCGGGGAAGCTTCAAACCCCCTTCGCTCCCACTTCCGAAACTCGCTCCGTGCGGGAGCGTTTCGGAAACGCTCGGAAACGCGCTCCCGAAAACGCTTCCTGACGGGAGCGTTTTCGGGAGCGCGTTTCCGACCCTGTAAAAACGCTCTCTGTTTTTTCAGGAGCGTTTCAGGAAGCGCTCAGGAGCGAACGCTCCCTGAGCGCTTCCGACGTTTAAAAAACGCTTCGGGAGCGTTTTTTAAACGCGGGAAGCGTTCGCTCCTGAACGCTCCCCGGCAAAAAAAACGTTTCCCGCCGCGCGGATTTTTTTTTATGAAAAAAATCGATTTTTTTAAAAGGGGGGGGGTTTCATTTTCATTTCATTGTTTGTTATTGTTTGTTGAGTTGAGAGAGAGCAAGAAGGAGAGCCGAGAGCGCAAGGACCGGTTGACAGGAATCAGGAGAGCAAGGAGCAAAGCTGACAGGAGAGCAAGGAGCAAGGCTGACAGAAGGATTGCAAGAAAGAGGTAGGCCTTCTAATCCAATTTTGTATTTTCTAGGATGAATTTGTAGATTGTTAAATTGTTTGAAAATGAAAACTTGAATTTTTCTTGAATGTTGCATTTTATTGGATTTAAAACTTAAAAAATGAATTGTTTTTTTCCTATTCCCATTTGGCATTTTTCCATTTGTTTTGCAGGCTAGATTCTAGAAACTTGAAACTTGTTTCCATCATGGCTATATGGCTAGGAATTTTCCTCATGTTGGTTCCTTTCTTTGTGATAATGGTGTTGGAGAGTGCTAGAAGAAAGAGGCAAATCAGAGAAGAGGAGGATGAAGAGGAGGGTTATGGTGGATCTGAAGAAAATCCTGAAGAGGAGGATTATGCTGAGGAGGAAGTGGGGAGTGGAGACCCTGAGAACGTAGAATCCCCAACTAAACAAGACCAATATCCTTTGTGGAAATATGTTCAGAAACAAGAAGGAGGGAAAGGTGGTGGAACCACTAAATTTATTTGCCCCCATTGCAATAAACAATACCATGGTTCATACACCCGTCTGAGAACGCACCTTTGTGGGATAATGCCAGGAGATGGAACTAAAAATCTTGGAATCAAAGTTTGTACTTATGTGCCAGCACCACAGAGAGAGATATATAGGAAGGAAGAGGGGGTTGCCCTACAGAGATCATCTAAAAGATCTAGGGGTATCGTTGATTCAGGCCCAACACATCATGGACAAACAAGTTCAACTTCCACCCATACCAGTGGTTTCGGAAGCAGTGGCACTGGATTAAGGCGTAGAACCATATCCGATTTCCTAGACGAAGGGTGTAGGAATGATGTGGATTCAAAAGTTTACCGATTTCTATATGCATGTGGGGTGCCATTCAATGTTCTTTGCTCACCTTATTGGCATGAAATGGTTTCTGCCATTAATGATGCCCCCAAAGGATACAAAAGCCCTGGGTATGACAAGGCCAGAACTGTGGGTCTTGATCATGAAAGAGCTAAAATAAACAATTCTTTGGCTAGAATGACAGGTTCGTGGAATGAGCATGGGCTGTCCATTGTCTCTGATGGATGGACCAATGTAAAAGGAAAACCATTGATAAATGTTTTGGTTGTGTCGGTTAGTGGTGCAGTCTTCCTGGCAGCTTATGATTATTCAGATAAATTCAAAACCGGCATTAACATTGCAGAACCATTACTTGATATAATTGAAAAGACTGGCCATACAATGTCATACAGGTCATCACTAATAATGCTGCTAACTGTAAGGCAGCAGGAGCAATTATTGAGGATAAATACCCCAACATTTTTTGGTCTGGGTGTTTGGTTCACACAATGAACCTTTTGATGCATGATATCATCAAAAACAAACAACCTCAATTCAAATGGTTTGGTGATTTGTACAAGAGAGGTAAGAAAATGATCAAATTTATTACACATCATAGCAATACCCATGGGCTTTTCCGTACTCACTCCAAATTGGAGTTGTTGAAAATAGGAAAAACTAGATTTGTTAGTTATTACCTCACCTTCAGGCGCCTTTTGAAGGTAAGAGAGTCATTGGCTGCAATGGTATCAAGCCCACACTGGCAACTATTAAAGGACAGGGCGGCAACAGTAGTTGATAGGCAAAGTTTCGAACATGTGGAGGAGACCGCCCTTGACCCTCAGTTTTGGGCACGTATGAGGGAAATTGTGAGTTTTACCAAGCCCATTTATAACATGATTTGCTTTGCAGATACTGATAAACCAGTGATTGGAGAGGTTTATGAGCAGATGGATAGCATGTTGGGGCAAATAAAAGATATTGTTAAGGATAATGATCCCGACTTGTATGCTATGATTCATGACTGTGTGTGTGCACGGTGGAATAAACTCAATGCTCCACTACATGCTTTGGCATATATCCTTATGCCAAAATATTACTCTCCATCTTGGTTGGGCCAACCTGCACCTGGAGGTGGGGTTAGGGTGAAACCTCACACAGATCCAGAGGTACAAGAAGGGTACATGAAGGCATTGGACAAATTGGTACCTGACAGGGAAGAGTGTGCTAGATTGCGCCTTGAATTAGACAAATACTTCAGTTGCACTGCTAACTTTGGTTCATTCCATGCAATGGAAGACAGGGACAGATTCGATGCTCTCACATGGTGGGAAGCATATGGCGGCATGGGACTTTTGCCAAAGTTGGCTAAAAAAGTTCTCTCACAAGTTGTGAACACTTATTCTGCAGAGAGGTGTTGGAGCACCTATAGCTTTATACACAATGTGAGAAGAAACAGGCTGAATGAAAACCGAGCTGAAAGCTTGGTTTATGTGCATTATAACTTGAGGTTGTTGAGCCATTACTGTGATCAGGAAAATGAGGATCAATCATACAGAGTCTGGGACAACAACCCAGAGGATGATAATTTGGAGGACGGCACGTTACATCTGGAAGAATTGGAAGCAAAACTTTATAGGGATGATGATGAAGCATCAGCAGCACCGCCACACACAGGGCCAGTCCCACCATCTACTGGTAGCAGTGCGGGTGCCAGTGCCAGTGCCACTCCTCGATATCACACTATTGTTCCTTTGCAGATCCAGCCTCCACCTTCGGGTCGTGGTCATGGTACTCCTGAGAGTACTAGAAGACCAACAGTTCCTCGTGGCTCACAGAAATTAGACATTTCTCGTGGGCGTGGCAAGGGGCCAGCCAGATAAAATATATTTGTTGTTTACTATTTTCAATTTGTTGTTGACAGTTGAACAGTTGAAACTTGACTTGCTACTGATTTCATATATTTAAATTTTTAATGACAATTTAAGTTTGAAGTTTGAATTTGAAAGTTGAAACTTTGAAGTTGGCATTTATAAGTTTACTGTTTACAAGTCATTATGAATTATGAATATGATGCTTCATGAAAGTTATATGGTGATCAATGAATCAATGATGATAAATGTTATATAATATCAATGATCATAAATGTTATATATTGAATTTTGAAATCAATGAATCAATGATGATAAATGTTATATATCAATGATGATAAATGTATATTGAATTTTGAAATCAATGAATCAATGATGATAAATGTTATAATATATATATCAATGATGATAAATGTATATTGAATTTTGAAATCAATGAATCAATGATGATAAATGTTATAATATATATATCAATGATGATAAATGTTATAATATATATATCAATGATGATAAATGTATATTGAATTTTGAAATCAATGAATCAATGATGATAAATGTTAGATATTGAAATTTGAAATCAATGATGATAAATGTTATATATCAAATTATCAATGATGATAAATGTTATATATTGAATTTGAAAGCTTGAAACCTTCAGATTGATGATTTGCGAGACTCAAGAGTCAATATGTTGTATGCTTCCAACTCGTGGGCGTGGTTGATGAAGATTATAACTTTTAGATGATTGATGTTATATGATTCAATCTATGTTTTTATGTTTTTTATGTCTAATTCATCATTCTACATGTTTTTGTTGACATATATGCATCAAAATATAAAAAATATAAAAAATATTAAAATATATATATATATATATATATATATATATATATATATATATAAACGCTCCCGAAAACGCTCCGGACCCGAAACTTTTAAAAATGGCGCTCCGCGCTTCGCTCCCGCTCCACGCTCCCGCTCCCGCTCCCGCTTCCAAGTAACCTTGTTCTTGAGGCATGGCATTCATTGGTTGCGGAAGATTTAGTGGTGCATATCTATCCATTAAGAAAGCTAGTGCTGCCATATTAACAACTTGGTTAACTGCTCCTTGGGTGGTTGAGGTTGACGAACTTGTTGTGAAAGTGAATGAAGGTGGAGGAAAAACAGATATGGGGGTGGGTTGATGGACAATAGCAGAGGGACCAACAACTATATTTGGTTGAGCTTGAGTGGAGGTAAAAGAAACAGACTCGAAAGAATGCTCTTCTAACTGAGGTTCTTGAAAATAAATGGGTGTGGAAAGAGTATCTTGTTCCAAGAAAGGGAGTTCCTTGGAAATATCTTCAAACAAAGGGTTATGAAAACTGCTAGCAGGAGCAGGCAATGCAGGATCAGGTATTGAAGGAGTTTCGGGTTTCTGAGCCTTTTTAGAAACCAATCTTTCTGGATTTGGCAAAGCAGGGACTATTTGCTGTGAGGTATCTGACCTCGTGTGAGGCCTTTTGAAAGCCAGAATTTTGAAAATAACAAACACATCCGAATATTTCCTCCTTACTAAACAACCAGAGGAAATAATGTGAAAAACCCAAGGGAAATAAACTTCGTTTCTTCGTCCTCGTCAACGGCGCCAGAAAATGTTGTATCTCAAGAAACAATCCCTCCGCTATGGTAAGGAATCAGTGCTTAAGACATTTTGTAAATGTATGTCACAATTATAATATCAAATGGCCTTTGCTTAACACCTTTGGAGTCTAATTATTTAATACACTCAATAATCTGATATAATGAAAGCCTTCACAATGTCATAAATTGCTGATATCCGAATGAAATGAAAAGAAGAACTTTAAAGGAAACTTGAAGTGATATGCTAAGAAACATAATCTATCACTTTTAAGTTTCAGAGGAAATTCATGGAGAGAGAGGAAATTCGAAATAATACGCTACAAACACAGAATCTATTACTTTAAAGTTTCATCAGGGTTTTGTGAAGAAAGAAGAGATGAGGTGAAGGAGCGCAAATTAAGGTTGTTTAACTCTTACTCACAGATGTAATTAAGAGACCGGTTGCTACATTACTTCACTTCATTCAAAGAGGAATAAATACAGAGCGAAATTGGAAATACATATCAACATCAACAGCTGTAGGAAACTTGATCTTCTTTCATTTATTTCTCAGAAAATTCAGCACCAAATTAACAATCCTCTAGAGGTCCAAAACTCGAAACCTCTTTTCTTTATTTCTATCTACTTAAATACATCACGGTGCTTCGTATCTCTTGAACTTATTGAAACTATTCGACTACCTAAACTGTTAAGATTACTTCTGCATTCATACTTGAGAAAACAAATTAAAACTGGAAATATTGTTCGTTTTGCTAAATCTGATGTTGCTGATGCGTCCTCCCGAAGTGCCGAGGTGTCCTTTCTGGTTATGATGTAGCGGCTGCACAGCTCTGTAACGACGCCTCCGTGCCCAACTTGACCCAGCTGTCATGCTCCCAATAGGGCCGCTATACGCTTTTCTGCCCAACTCTGCGTATGCCCCTAAGCTTCAAACGCTGTCAATCATATCACCTGCTACCCGACTCGCCCTGTTCTCATTTGATCTATGTCGCGTCACTTAACCGAGTTTTTTTGTCGCGTTCGGCCTATTTCTTCATAAAATGGCACATAACCGCATAAGCTCGGACTTGAAATCCTTTAGATTTCATCTTGGAACCACATCGCGTCCGTGCCAACATCACACTTCGCATTTCGTCGTCTTTAACTTTTCCTTAGCGTTTATCTTTTAAAACTTGCGATGTGCGCTATGCAATCGGGTCCCACTTGGCATCGCACATCGCACTTCGGCGACCTTATCACTTACCTCCCGCGATGATCCTTTAAAACTTGCGATTCGCGATTTGCGATCGGGCCCCATCGCATCGCACATCACACTTTGGCGATTATAACACTTACCCTTCGCCCTTAACTTTTAAAACTTGCGCTGTGTGGTATGCGGCCCAGGGCCACGTCGTCTCCCATGTCAGCTTGCCATGTCAGCTTGCCACGTCATCATAAATCAACTGCGATCTATGGGGGCGGGGCCACGTCATCTGCCATGTCAGCTTGCCACGTCGCACTTTGCATTACGTTGACTTTAACCTTTTCCTTAACACTTATATTTTAAAACCTGTGATGTGCGCTATGTGGTCGAGTCCCACCTGGCATCGCACATTGCACTTCGGCGACTTTATCACTTACCTCCCGCGCCTATCCTTTGAAACTTGCGATTTGCGGTTTGCGATTTAATCTCCGCCGTCAATCTCTCTGCTCCAGTTCTGCGCTTTGATCTTGACCATCCGTTTTTCCCTTTGCGCCTCCTCGAAAACTCTTAAGTGTTTAAGGGAAATGTGCCCTTTCTCCGCCTTTAGGAAGTTAGTTTGTTTGCTCCACAATGTAACCCTCCTGAGCTTATCCGGTGTTCTGCCGCGCTGGTTCCTCCTGAGCTTGCGAATGAGCTCGACTCGACCCTGTTCGGCGTGCAATGTTCTGAACGTGTCCATCAGACTGGCTCTTGAACTGTTCTGCACATGAATAAGCCCGACTCGACCCACCTTCACATCTCATCATGTATTGTTAATGTACCAATATATAAATCAAAATTCTTCTATGACACACAAAATTTTACATTTTCTATCATATATGGTTTTTTGGTGTTTTGAAAAATATTTCAAAGGTAAATGCAAATGAGCCACAACAACTACCATCATCACGAAGTCTTCCTCCAACCTGGAGGATAACCTATCTATCTCAGCATGTGCTGTTACCGGGATCTGGTTCTCCCACTTGTCCTTCTTTCTGAGAGGACACTAGGTACTGTAGTGGCCAAAATCGCCACAACTGAAGCACTTGACCTTAGATAGGTCCTTTTCTTCTTCCTCTACTCCCCTTGTGCCTGACTAAGACCCTTGGATGCAAGGGCCACATTCTCCTCCTCACTCTTCACGTCCTTGCTGCTTCTGCCACTGATGGTGCTCTTCAATAGAGCCCGACTCAACTCTTCCTGCTGTAGATCAGACCACATCTCGTCCCACCTTGGCAAGGTATCTCTGCCCAAGATACTCTAGACAAATACTTGCCAATCATCTGAGACACTATTTAGTGCCAATCGTACAAGCTCCGTGGGTTGAGGTGCTGACCCAACAACTGACAACTGATCTCGGACTTCCTGAATCTGAGTGAGAAAGGCATTTATGCTCTCGCCCTTCTGCATCCTCTTGTTCTTCAATTTCTCCTAGAGATACATCTTCCACTGCTCGGAAGAACTATGAAACAACTCAGACAAGGCATTCCTCATCTCCTTGGTCGTTCCCTTCTCTGCCACATGTGAGACGAGATGATCCTAGACTCTATCCAAAATCAACCTCTTAACCTTCACCATTTCCTTTCTGTACTCCTTCTACTGATCGACATCCTGGGGTATAGCTACCACACTCTCTACATAGGGCTTCAGACCATATTCATCCAGAAGGAATAACATCCTTGCCTTCTAGATGACATAGTTGGAGGCATCCTCCAATTTGTCTTGGTCCTTGAGCCTAGCTGTGACCATCTCTAATCCAGTTTGGAAACTCCCCTTTCCTTTGCTTGGCTGCTGCTCTATTACTCGCACTCCCTCCTGGAAGGCGCAATTCTGCTAGCTGCTACTGCCAATCTGCAACTTGGAAAATTAAATTTCTTGGCTAGACACTGTTTGAGAGAAATCTCCCTTTGTGTGTGTGCTTTTCTCTTCCACCCGATGTTAGTTTTGCTATTGCAAAAACATCTGCGTCCAACCAAGGAATCTACTCAGCGAAAATCTGAGCTGCAATTGCTCCCTCTGACTGCTGGAATCACTAACCCGAGAAACTCGACTTTTCTGCAACCTTCCAACTAAAAATTGAATTCCTGCCCTAGCAATTTGGCTTGCCTGTCTGAGCCTCTGAGAATTTCAGCGTGTTGCTCCCTCTGAGTAGCGAAATTCTTTCCTCTGCTTTTGATCTTCTCGGCTGATCACTTACGCTTTGATACCATGTGAAAATTTCAAAACTGAAATCCTATTGCAGCAACTGGTATTATTTTTTCTAACTAATAAATTAATTATTCAGTTTATTGCTGCGAAAACTTCGAAATAAACACACTACAATCTTCACAAATAAAACTGCAGAAATAATAGCACTGGAAACTGAGAAAATACTAGCACACACAAAAATTGACACCGTTATTTTTGGACAATTGTTACCGGAAAAACCCAATGTGGGAAAACTAGTGCAACAGTGAGGGTTTTTATTTTTATGCAGCATTGAAATTTTGAGTACAATTTGGATGCACAAACTGACAATCCACTACAGGGGAAACTAGCCACAAAAAATTAGTGAGACAAATTTATCTCACACGACACTGATCTAGCTCTGAAACTGGCTCTGAATGGGCTCCGTGAAACCCCTGCGTCAACCTCTGTGTCAAGCCTGCGCAGTCGCAAATGATCAAGCCGTCTACCCAATCCAACCTCTGAGAATGACTCGCTGGCCTCTTCCGAAAATCTTCCCGACCTTTAACAATTGAATCGACCCTCTGTCTGGCCAAATTGAACTCTTGCCTCTGAAGCTTCTGTGCTGCCTCTACGCAGCCTCACTGAGGAAACTTGACCCTCCTGCAACTGACTCTCCGTATCTGGAAAAAATCCTCCGGAGTCACTGTCCTTGCCCCTCACTCACTGCTTCGATCTCTAGCTCTCCGGTAGCTGACTGCTGTTACTCTGGAAATCGATCTGCGAAGGAAATCGAACTGCTAGTGTTTCGGTGTATCTTCTCCAAGTGCCCAACGACTTTCTCTTATAATCCATTGTTGGAACACCAACGATCAAGATTAAAACTTAATCAATGGCTAGGATGGTCTTGGAGTTGATCTGTGTGAGTTTCTAGATAATTCGCACCTTGACCTAATTAATTATGATTAATTAGCCATATTCCCTAAGTTTAGACTTAGGAAATATTTAAAAAATTGACTGATAATCTAATCAAGTCATCTCTAGGTGAAATTTTCCAAAACGATTTCTGGGTTTTGCAGATCTCATGTATTCTAGCCTCTCCACCAAATTTCGTGGCTAGAACACATCCGATGCTATCGAAACTAACATCTACTCCTTAGACATGTGCTCTAGTGAGTATTTTTTGAACTTGATATTTTACAGATTTTGGGTGTGTTATTGGTTCATTTTCAGATTGTCTATTGAAACTAGCTTATTCATTTGTACATGTTGCGTGATACAAAGGCATTAAAAATAATGATTTTTGGGGAAGTAATTGGTGAGTTACATTTGGATTTCTTATATATGGAAGTTATTTATTGGGAGCATGTTGGTTTTGTCCCTGCAAAATCTATTACGCCTAGGCTATCCTTCTATAGTGAGCACCACCACGTCCAAAATAGAAACATAATCCTACTTGATTATGCTTGATGATATTGGATCCTTGAGGAGAAATCAAATGTTGGATTTCACCAGTTTTATGCCATGGCAGAACACAATGTGCCTAGAGAATAATACATCTCTAGATTTTCCTTTTTGGTGGTTGACAACAAGGAGATAAGATAAATGTCTTTCTTGATTAAT
This sequence comes from Pinus albicaulis, assembly GCA_034641835.2. Taxonomy (NCBI): domain Eukaryota; kingdom Viridiplantae; phylum Streptophyta; class Pinopsida; order Pinales; family Pinaceae; genus Pinus; species Pinus albicaulis. The sequence goes on from CM076580.1 coordinate 1,048,625,991, forward strand.
CACATTATTAGGATTTGGTCGACGTTTCAAACCAACTAATGTGGTTCATCCTCAGGACAAGGTGAAAAGCCAAACGATCTTATTGAATAAATAGTGTGGATGCATCATTGCTCAGTATTAGGCCCCAAGAACTAGTCGTTTAAGACTAGCCGTTTAAAAACTAGCCATTAATAAATTAGTTAATTAAAATTATTAAGAGATATTAAATATTACATGATATATAATTTTTTACCCCCCTTGCTTATTTCTCGTGATCTCCCTTTTCCTCTTTTCTTTTTCCCCCCTTCTCTTCTTTTGTCTAGTCTCTTCCCTAAAATTGTCTTATATATTCTTTATATTTATATTATTATATATTTCCCTTTATATTTTTAATTCTGTACCTTGGTAATAAATTCTTCTTAATATTTTTCAATTTAAATTTTATCTATTATTTTAATATTTATTAATCAATTAAATATTTTAATAATATTACATAATACATTTTATTATAATATTAAAAATAAAAATAAAAATAAATATTACATAATAAAATTATTATTATTATAATATCTATTAGGTCAATATTTATTAATCTCTTAATAATTTTAATTAACTAATTCATTAGTGGCTAGTTTTTAAATGGCTAGTTTTAAACAGTTAGTTTTCGGCAGCTAATACGGGGCAATGATGCATCCACTGAACCACATTAACTGGTTCGAAACGTCGACCAAATCCTAATAATGTGATTAATCCGGAGAGACATTTATCTAATTTATGGATCACAAAAGTGTTAGGAGATATATTTCATGTTTCGGTATCTGATCTATTATTGGATTGGGGCAGATTTACTATGGAGTTGTTCATACATGAGTTAATTTATTGTAGGAGTAACACATGTCTAAATAAGTACTTGCTACCTCTTCCAAGTTAGAACTATAGGTGATACTCTGGAGTTTCTAATTTCTCGTCGAACGCTCCACTATGCTTTAGGTCAAACTAGTTGACAGCACATGCAAAAGTTAGAACAGATCCTTGTTGGTCTTCCAGGTTTGTTGCTACATACATTAACTGCTCTATGGATGTGAATATACATTGCTTTTTTCAATAGATCTGAGAACAATCTTAGAATCTGGATATATGTGAAGAGAGACATATCTGCCTTGGTAGGAGTTACCCTACTTCCGCCAAGGATTGCAGAGGAGCCTCTGATAGTTACATATTGTAGGATCTATGGAAATCTAGAAGGAAAAATAATATTCCTTAATAGCGACAATTTATTTTCTGCTTGATGGTGTCTCCTTCATGGTTATACACAAAACTGGATTGTTTTATGTTTTATCATTTGTATTTCTTGATTTATTTTGCACTTAACTTAGGTTGAATTAGGCACTCCCTTGGGCTGTCAGAGATTATCCATTTGATAGTCCCATTGATTGCTATTTGGTCAATGGTGGACATTGATATATTTTTTGTTTCTTGAAGATTTTCTCTGGCCTGTTGTGTAACAGAAGACAATACACCAAATTTTTATGTACAGGTGCCTGATGAAATCCTTGTGGAGAGAGTTGTCGGAAGGAGACTTGATCCCGTGACGGGTAAAATTTACCACCTGAAATATTCTCCACCAGAGACGGAAGAAATTGCACGGAGACTAACTCAACGTTTTGATGACACTGAGGAGAAGGTATGCTTGGTAATGTTTGTGCTGCAGAATTATGGTTTTGTTCTTTGAATTTTATCTGTTGAATAATTACAATTATTTATCTGTTTTATAAAAGTATAATTCCTGATTTCACCTCAAACAAATTACTAAAATGTATTTTCCTTATTCATTTTGCTGTTTTGGTAGAAATAACTCTTGGTATGTTGCAGTTACTTAGAATCTAGTGGATGTTAACATGTTTTTATTTTGTAGCTTCAGGGAAATTTGAAGAATCAAGTTTTAGTTGATGAAGCTTCTTAGTTATATCTGACTATTATGTTGGAAAGTTTAATTAGGTTTGGTCTTTATAATAACTAGTAATTATGAATTTATGTAATGAAGAAGACAAAGATAATAAAATGTATTTTTGTAATACTTGCATCATGAGTTTCATGACCAAGGAGTTTTTATTATAAGTCAAAGACTTCTTCTTGATGTTTTTAGGAGTTTGTCATCTTGTCATATATATAATTAAAGAGTCATGATTCTCACTGAATAGTTTAGTAACAACAAAAAAATCTGCTTTTCTCATCTTGTACCTCCAATGGAACCATCATGCTTATCACAAGCTTTATTCACGACACCTTTCAACAAAAGCTTCTACTCTCCTTGAGGTGATTTGACCCCCTTATATGTGGTTAAATAGATTTAATGAAAACTTTAATAAATCAACCATCACATAACTTATGATTTTGAGGTCAAAACACATAAGAATTTACCGGAGATTAGAGCCATATACCATTTGAAGAAACAATCCCATAACACATCATTGCTCTTTACCTTTTCACTTTTCCACTCAGACCACACCTCAATTGTTTGCTAGGAACCATGTCTAGGACATGTACCCGCCATATACATAACAGTACTAATTATAGGCGTGCCTAAAAAAGACCGTCTTTGCCAAAACAGCAAAATGCACGAAGTACAAACTTTGACCAAATGAAGTATTGGCCGGTAATTACAGAAAACAAAAAGTGAAAAAGTGGAGAAAAATTTGGCATGTCAGATTCGAGTGAATGAATGATATTTTAATGTCCACGAGACTAAAAATAGTCTATGGGACCACCAGCTTCCTTGTTTTTTGTCTTTTGTAATTCAATCTTTTTCTTACTCAAATTGATGATGAGCTGCCCCAACCTTCTAATAGTTTCATCACTAAAAAGACAATGCCACGGAATTGATGCTAACATACTGCGGTAACCGTCCCTGATGTCTCTGAAAGCGTCACATTCCAAAATGAAATGTTTTTCTGATTCCACTGCCCCAGAAGTGCAAAAAGTACATACCCTTTCTTCCCAAGCTTCTTTAGGTCTCTTGCACCGTCCTGTTTCACACCGAAGTTGATGTGAGTTAGTTCTTAATTGAGCAATAAGAACCTTTGCTCTCCACGGAATGCTAGCTCCAATGTATTCTTTTTGTTGGAGATCGCAAATGGGATTGAATTCCTGAACATAATACTTCTTCTTTCTACCCAACTCTTTTCCCCATATACCCTTATGGAACTTTTACAGCACAAAATTCTTTAACTCCTTGCTATTTGTGAGACATACATTCAAGGAAATATTCCATTTTTGCATTCCATTTGACTCACTTTTTTACCAGCATCAGAAAATGTCCTTCCTTATTCATCTAAATCAGGGCCAGGCAAATGCGCTCTGTTTTCTTTGTTTCATTATCTTTACTATAAGCTTGTTACCTTGGGTTTCACGGGCAATTAAGTTTCCCAAGAGTTGCCCTACCATTTCTGTACAGGGGATGCTTTCTGTATGGAATTGAACCCCATGTTAGAAGTTTTGGTTACATAGAGTTACACTGATGCAATAGATTCGTGCTCAAGAATATTATACCTACATTTAATTACCAATTTATGGTAATCGCTATGGGCTAATTCATCCACAGAATATCTAAAGTTACAAACATGATTAATGTGACGCAATTCCTCTGTTACTAGCTTATTTGCTGATGGTGGTTAGCACCTTTTCTATTGATAATTAGCATATTTCCTTATGAAGATGTGTTTTACCTACCCGTTTTTCAACCGACAGTTTGCCTAGTGGCAGATGATGGCTTCTGCTTGCAAATAATGCCATGGTTCATGTTTTGTGATGATTATCAGTTTTCTTATGTAAATGTTGATTGCGACATGCAAATAGGATCCTACGTACCATGTTTTTTGCCATTTATTATGAACCTGTTTTTTGTCATTTATTATAAACCTGTCACCTCAAGGTGGTTCTGTTTCTGCCTGTGTATTTCTTTTTATGGAGACAAAAAATGCATTAAATGGCTCTTTAGTTGGTGTCTGGACTTGAACTTTGCAGAGTAGACCCACTTAGGCTTTTTGGTGTTCAGTTCGTTTTATATTCTCTTGCTGCATGACTGCTGCTCCTTCAAACACCTGAGCTGCTTTCTTTGTTGTGCAAATATGATAAATCACATTTGTTCAATGCCTTAGCCTGCAGAATGCTTCCAAGTGTGTGTTTGGCTTGTGACTTCAATTTTTGAAATTAAAACGAGGGGTCTTTCAACTTGTTGTATTCTATGTAATATGTTCTGGCAAGAAGCTGGCCTGTTGCAGGTGAACAGATAGCTGTGTTTCTTGTTGTGAAGCATAGAAGAAGTGTTTTAAGAAAATCTGAAAATAAACACAGAATCCGTTCTTTGTGAAGGCATACACTGTTATGCTGTGATACATTACTCCGTTGGATACTGTTTTATCATAAGGCGAAAAAAGTTAGAGATGTTCTAGAGCATATGAATGATGTGTTTAAACATATGTGAGGGAATATGACGAGTGACAGCTGCATTTTGTTTCTTGTGAAACATGGACAAGTGTTTTTTGAAAACCTGACAATAAAAGCGGAACTTTTTCTTTGGGCAGGAAAGAAATATTGATATGCACTGTTATGCTGTGATAGCATATTTGATTGGATACCAGTTTTATCAGAAGACGAAAGGAGTTAAAGATGGTTTAGAGGGCATAAATGCTGTGTTTAAACATTTGTTTCTTAGGGTGTTCTAAAGTTTGTAAAGAGTCTAAGTACATGGTCGTGGGCATTCCCATTTTTAAACATTTTATATCAAGTTTCTCGGGAATAAAAATTGTATTAAAATCTTTCCGAATTCAATTGTTATTGCAGTGACATTAAATGACAATTTGTTCTATGGCTGAACGTGTTTTGTATTCTCGTATTGTACAGGTGAAGTTACGGTTGAAAACACATCATAAGAATTTGGAAGATGTGCTTTCTAATTATACAAATCTGATTTGGAAGGTATTTCATTTTTGTATTCTTTTATTTTTGTCTGTAGTTTGCTTTGAGATATGGCTGGGCCTAGTCATTTCAGTACAGCGGATTTGTGGTTGTACCTTGTTCACTCCCAAGGAGTTGTCATACCTGTCAAACTTGAGAATGAGGATGTTCCTCTTTTGGGAACTGACGATTTGAATCTTGTTGCAGATTAATTTATAGGTTAAATTTATTTTGACAAATCACCTGTTTCAACAGTCTTAAATTATTCTAAATGCCTCGAGTTCACAACCTATTTGTAAACAAAAACTAATTCTGATTATGTCCTCCAAAATTTTAGGTAGACGGGAATCGTCCTAAAGAACAAGTGTTTGCAGAGATTGATGCAGCTATAGCCGAACTTGAAAGAAAACAAACAGAGGTCAAAGCAAAAGCGGCTATGGGTGGCAATTAGTGTATGGTGTCAAATGCATCATGTGCATAGAGTAATTGTTATTATTCAAATTTTCAACTTTAGCTTTATTCAACTTGTTTAGAAAGGAATTCTCTATTCTAAAGGTTTCGAGATGGATAAATTCTATTAAGATATGGATGAATAGGGATCTGTGTTTTACGTTAGATTTTAGTGTATTGATCATTTATCCTGCAAATTGTACCTCTAAGCTCTTTGTCACAATGAAATATATTGGAAAGCCATGTACTCCAGATATTGGAGTTAAAAGCGTCCTACTTAGGAAATAAATTTGACTGCATTTATTTTAAACGATATGTATGGATTTTATTTATTGATATAAATAAATATTTAAATTTGTATTTTGATATTTTAAATGTATGTATGAATTTTATTTATTAATTTTAATGAATGTTTATTGATTAATTTAAAATGAATTTTATATTTATAATAAATTATTCATTTTGACATTAAATATATTGGAAGTGTCGCACCCTAGTTAGGTCATCTATCCAATGATAACAATGAATTTGTTTTTGTAAAAATCACAATAAACATATGATGAATAAGAATATAATCTACTTAAATGTAAGTTTGCCAACTATCATAAAAATATAATTTACTTAAATGTAAGTTTGCCAACAAGTTCCAAGTTTGTAATCATCTTGGTCCACCAAACCAATATCAATTGTGATTCTGTATTACATTCTCCTCGTGACACTAATTGTAATAGGATTCAAAAGTATATCTTCAATCTCAATCATGTTCTCAACATTCTCATACAGAAGCCATAGTCATCGTCATGGACTTCATACAAGTTCTTAGGTTATTTAGCAATCTTTGTGTAGATATCCATTAATCATTCGATGTCTTTTGATGGTGTCAACAATCATCATCATTTGGTCACAATTTTGCTATTAGTCACATAAGATAACCCGTCTCACTAAAACTCTTTGAGTGTTTTTCCCAAATACTTTGTTCATAGCGTATGCATGAGTTACTTAGCATAATGAAAAGCGATCAATACAGATCCAATCACTATCCAAGGTGGGTACACATTTTTCTTTTATGTAATTACTTTCCTTCATCACAATTTAACATCAATGGCATCCCTCGAGCTGCACATTAATTTCATAAAAACACACATATACTCATCATATCAAAGGGTTGTCTCAAATTGGGTATGGAATGAATTAGGTAAGCTCAAACTTGGGCAACAATACGTGGATGCAAAGAGAGTTAAATGTGAACGACATTAATGTCCTTTTCAAATTGTTCTAGTCATCGACAAATATGTGAAACACAAGTATCAACAATAGGCAACGATTGGCTAGCCAAATGGTTTTACCAATTACGAATGCATTAAGCAAAGGTGATAGCTATAGGCATTGGATTATCTTACTAGTGTGTTTTTCCCAATTATAAACATCATAAACATGGCTATCAATAATGACATTGGTTTGCACTCCATATCACATTATTTAAAAGCAATAACAATGAGCAAGAAACAACAATACTTTGTAATGAATTACCTATTCTCATTGCTTTCTTGCCATGTGAAGACACAAAGATAAAGGGAGCCCAACTTGAATGACATCTAGGATATTAAATTCATTTTCCCATTATAGAATTAATGCAACAAGGGTGTTAAACATTGTATATTGATCTTCCAAAGCACTTTTATACATGGAAGGAGATTGCCAAGACAATGCTTTCTACACCAATTATTTTTCCCTATGAATGATATACAACCTTACGATGCCAATAGTGGCAATGATTGGGCTTACCTAATTCGTTCCATTCACTCAATATTTCAAAACACGGTCATATCTATAGGTATCATGAATATTTATTAAGCATGCATTTTCTAAACAATCTCATACATGCATTTCTAGAGACAGTTAGTATGCATTCACATACTAAGATGATGATACTGTAAATTGGAAAACACATATCAACGACCTATTGTTAGATCACATTTCACTCAAGATGGTTATCTGTACAACCATTTTTCTTCCATGCAATGTATGCTCATAACAAGAAAGGTCAATCTCATCTTAATTTTTTTATCATCATTGTTTATTTTTCATAGTGTTTTATGCCGTTATAATTACTTAAAAAAATTTCTTTCAATTTCAATCACCCAAGTACAGATAAACAATTATAGATGGAACAATAAAAAATAAGTGCACAATAGAAGATAGCCAAGCACAACGAGACACAAAGATTTGGTCAAAGACCAAGGAAAAACCCCACAAGGGGGAAAACCCTTAGTCAATTCTTCTTCTTCTATTAGTCAATCAATGTTCAACATGAGATACATAATCCAATTGTGCATCCAATAACCAGTCAAAGTTAAATCTTTGACTCTCCAAGTCAACCAATCAAATGAGAGAAATAGTGAAATCCAGCCAAATATACCAAGTGTCTACAATTTTTGACTTGTGGAGGTACAATCAACAATAATCAACAATTTGCAATAATAAGTGAAAGTCAACAGTCAAACTATCCAACAAAGTTTAGTCAACCTTGGAAAATGTGCTCAAAAAATTTCGGTCAAGGTCTCCTTCAATTCGGCCTTCCAAGACATTCATAAATTCGATCAAACAAGAATCAAATAGCCCATGTCAACTCTGTCAACACAACCCAAAACAAAGATGAAAGTCAACTTCGGTCAAAACATAGAATCTCCTCCTCCCTTCCTCACATGTGTGAACCTGATATGGTAATTTCAGATGATATGATATGGTGGGTGAATGCCAAAATGACCCCCAACAAAGGTCTATTTATGTGTGTGAGGAGGGGTAATTTCCATAGGTGGGGCCTACTTGAAGACTTTGAGGCCGACTTGGTTAAATGTGAAAATGTGATTTTTCTTGATGGAGGCAAATGATTTTGGTGGTGAATTTCAATCGAAGCTACCTAATTTTCAACACTCCCTCTCAGTTAGGGAGGAATTTTCGGTTGTATCATAAGTCTCATCTCGGATGTACATGTCTCAACATAAGAAAAACTCATCTCATCTCATCTCATAGAAGAAGAATAATCCACAACCGATGATAGGGGAGATCGATTTTCCATAACCAAGTCCACGGTAGTCATAAATGACCTTGGTAAAGATCACACACACCCTCCAGGTCTTCAAGTCAAGCTCCATGACCTCTTCTCAGCTGAACAATGATGTCTCAATCCATAGAAGAAGAATAATGATACACACGACAATAAGGGAGATCGATTTACCATAACCAAGTCAATGGTAGTCATAAATGACCTCGGTAAAGATAATCCAAACCATATGTCATTGACTGACCCTCACCCAACTTGATCCTTGGTAATCAAGTGGTAGAACACCTGCAACCAATATTCAGTGGGATCAATTTACCTTAAGCAAGTCAATGGTAGTCACGTCTGAATTTGGTAAAGATCACACACACTTAAGTCTCCTCACCCACTAGCTAGATGTGTGGTAATCTCGACAAGCTTAACCATCTCAATATGGCCCTTGGTCAATAAAGACACGAAGGTGACTTGCAGGTAGGATGCATACTGGGGTATGTACTCGACCAAGTCCATGGCTTTAAGGAGTACCCTCACCCACGAGCCTCGTTGCTCATCCCCCTTCACCAAGTCCATGGCTATTCATAAAGATGAGGGAAGACATATGCTCAATGTTCTCGATCAGTAGTGTTCACTCTAAGGGAGGGATACATTCTCCTGCATTCTAGGTTGCTCTCTGAAGAATAAGAACTCTGCTTTCGTCAAAGGCTTGGTGAGAATGTTTGCAACTTTCTCATAAGTCGGGATGTGTTGGAGTCTCACTGCTCCCCATAGTACCATATCTATGATAAAGTGGTACTTGATCTTGATGTGCTTCGACCTGTCATGGAATACTGGATTCTTTGAAAGTTGGATCCCGCTTTGATTGTCATAGTATATCGTGGTCGGTTCAAGCACCGGCTCAAACAACTCTGCAAAGAGCTTCCACAACCACACTGCCTCACAGCTAGCCATACTAGCTACAATGTACTTTGCCTCAGCTATACTGAGAGTGATGAATTTCTGCTTCCTACTCATCCAGGAAGTCATGGCAGATCCCAAGCTAAAACAACACCCTGATGTGCTCTCCTTGTCAGTAACGCTCCTAGCCCAATCTGCATCTGTATATACATGCAATATCAACTAATTTCTTGATCCATACTTATGCATGAACACAACATAATACAGATATAAACATAAACACAACGCTGCAACAAAAATAAACTCTCATTTCATTAATATCAAAGAACTGTAATATGCTTGCATACAAAATGGAAATAAATTAGCTCGGACGATGGTAGCTTATCTCTAAGAAGAGATGTGGCGGCTACATGCTTTTGAACTATGTTAAATGAGGCTCAAGGGCCTTTTTTATTATTGAACATCAAAGGGAAACCCTAAACAACAAAAAACCTAACGCTAAGAGATGGAACACCAAGAGTTTGTGGGCCCCGTTGGGGTTAGTTGGGCAACCAACTTCCCGGGGTCGTAACTTGGTCATATGATATCTGTTTGGCATGTATGATACTTCTTTAGAAAGATATCTCTGAGTACCACAGTATGTGTGGCAGACCCCCACCTATGGTTATGGGCCTGTTGCGGGCCTCAAAAAAACACCGTTTAGGGGTCCAAAAAGCTTCGAAAGTTCAGGACCCAAAAAACTGCTAAAAATAGTGAACTTTGCTATAAATAAGGAAACTGATGAAACCCACTGGAGGTCCAGGTGGAATAGGCGGGTGGCCATCGATATCCACTTGGATCGGTCCTCCTCCCTTAGGAAGCAATGGTCCCCATTACGTGCAGAGCCTCGATGAGGTGAGGGAATTTCTATTGAACCTGGACCTAGTGAGCCACTTGTCCTGGTGAAGGAGTTGGACGGATTTGACAACTCAATATAACTAGATCCTTTGCTAGCGAGTGTTCTTGATTTGTGTGTCCATGGTCCTATCAGTTGTGGTTTGTTTGATGCAACCTAGGTTGAGCTCTGTTGGTGTCAACTGCTCAACAATGTCTGATGTGTCGAGCAATGGGGGAAAGTATGGCAACAACTGGTCCACATTGAATACTGGGTGTAGTCCAAGGAATGGTGGAATGCTGACCTCGAAGGCATTGTCCCCTACAACCTTAGTGATGGTGTAAGACCCATATTGGAGTGGGTGAAGATTGTAGTAGGCCCCAATGAGGTGCTCCTTCTGTAAATGTAACCAAACTTTATTGCCCACCTGAAACTTGTGTGGCACTCGATGCTGGTCGTGGCACTGTTTGTACTTAGCATTTTCTCTGTCTAATATGTCATGGACCTACTGGTGAATGTGCTGAATGTGTTCAATGAAGTTGTTAGCTCTTTCGGCTTCAGACTCGAAATGAGCTGAATCTTCCTGAGTAGCTGCAAGTGGTATGACAACATCAATGGGACATAGTGGTTGGAATCCCAATCCCACTTGAAAGGGGCTATGGAGATATATGTTGTAGCTGTGTTGGACATAGGGGAGGCTTTCGTCCCATGTGCGTGGATGCTTCGAGTTGTACATGTATATGATGTGCACGATCATCCTGTTGATGATCTCTTTCTGGCCATCAGTTGGGGGGTGGAAGGTCGTGGACTTAGTGAACTTGGTATCTAACAACGACCAGATGCTTGACCAAAATGCACTTAGGAACTTGCTTTCCCGATATGAGATAATGGATTGTGAGATCCAAAAGTGTACTCACACTCGTTCACAGAAGAGTTTGGTAGTGGCTTCTGCTATGATACTCTTCTTGCGGGCTGCCAAAATGGCCATCTTGGAGAATCTATCGATGGCCACGAAAACACAGTCGTTGCCATGCTTGATAGAAGGAAGGTACGACATGTAATCAATGGAGATGGATTTCCAGGGCTGACTAGGAGTAGGTAGAGGAGTATACATGCCTTGCTTCTTGATTGTAGGTTTGGCAGTGGTGCATGCAGTGTAGGATCTGATGTACTTCCTAACATCTTGTCGAAGGTTTGGCCAATAAAAATACTTCTGCAACACTACCATTTTCTTTTCTACCCAAAAATGTCCAGTGCCTCGACTGTAGTGCCCCTCCCAAATCATCTTGGCACACTCGCTTGAAGGAACACATAGGTGTCCCAAGTGGCATAATAACACATCTTGGAGGTGAAAGCCCGAAACTTGCTTACCTTCCAGGAGCATCTGATATGTGGTGCCGAATTCTGGATCACTCTTGTAAAGCTATGGCTATTCCGAAGTCTCGTGTCCATAAGAGTCGAGCATAGTGGTTAGGGCCATGGCTGACGGTCGGTTGAGGTAGTCTGCAACATTATTGGTGCTTCGCTTCTTGTACTTTATGTTCAAATGGAACTATTGCAGGCATGTGGACCATTTCTGATGGAGATCGTTTTGCAACTTTCCTTGTGTCTGTATGAACTACAGGGGTCAGTGGTCTATGTGGATGACCATTTCCTTCCCTAGAATGTTAGTCTTCCATTGTCGAAAGACCTACACAATGGAACACATCTCTTTGTTATAGGTGGGATACTTTCGGACTGTGTCTGGAAGTGTCTCGCTGTGATATGCCATTGGGTGCCCCTGAATAAGAAATGCAACAATGACATAGTCGGAGGCATCTGTCTCAATCTCAAATGATTGTTGCAGGTCTGGTAATGTGAGCACTGGTGTGGAGCAAAGGAGATTCTTCAACTCGGCAAACGCCTTCTGTTGGGATTTAGACAAAAATAGTTTTTCTTTCACTCCGCCCTTGGTGACTTGACTCGAAGGCCAAGTGCTATGAGAGAAACCCAGCACGAACATTCGGTAGAAATTGGCAAGAACCAGAAAGCTGCGAAACTCTGTTAGAGTGGTTAGGGATGACCAATCCCGAATAACTTGTATCTTGGTTGGGTCAACATGCACACCCTGCTCATCAATGATGTACCCCACATATTGAACCTAGGTCATGCAAAAAGTTCATTTCTCCAAATTGGCACACAACTTGTGTTGTCGCAGGGTTTGGAGGACCTATCAAGTATGGTGTAGGTGCTCTTCCCAAATTTGGCCGAAGATCAGGATGTCATCCAAATACACTACCAAGAATGAGTTGGTGAAGGGCCGCAAGATGTCGTCCATTAGCCTCATGACTATTGCAGGGGCATTCGTCAACCCAAAAGGATTGAACAACCATTCGAAAAGGCCCTCCTTGGATTTGAAGGCTATCTTCCACACATCAGAGGGTTCGATTGGTACCTGGTGATAACCTAACTTCAAGCTAATCTTGCTGAAATATTTGGCCCCCTTGAGCTGGTGTAGAAGGTCATCAATCCATGGGATTAGATACCTATTCTGGATAGAGATCTTATTCAACGCACAATAGTCAATACAAAGCCTCCAGGTACCGTCCTCCTTCTGTACCAACACGACCGGTCTCCCACATGGTGATGAACTCGACTTGATGTGCCATTTCTGCAACAACTTCTGAATCTGCCGCTTGATTTCATCGTTTTCCAGAACAGAGCGCCGATAGATCAGTCCATTGGGTAATGACGTGCCCGGGGTCAAATCGATGGAGTGCTTGACTTGACAGTGTAGGGGTACCCCTATGGGTGAGGTGAATATGTCCCTGTACTCCTCCGCGACATTTTCCATATGTTATTGCCATGCGAAGGAGCCTTTTCTGGAGGCCGTGGATGTGGCCACAATCTTCTTGCGCTGAAGGCGAATCATAAGGAAAAAAAAATTCTCGGCCTGGGAAATGATCTTACTACATTACTTCACAGAGATCAAAGAGATGGCGGTAGGCGGTGCTACCTCCGGTATCCTGTACAACTTATTTCCCAAAGTAATAATCACAGTGCGAGGTCTAGACTCATACACCACATGATAGTATGGTTGGCCCAAAAATACATCACAAAATTTAAGAGGAGAAACATCACACAATACCTTATTTATGACTTTGAGATAATTGTTAAACCAGGGAAACTGAATGTCGGACCTGACCACCCGTTAAGATTGGAAACAGGGGAAGAACCAACCAACATAGAGGATAATCTCCCTGATGCACAATTATTTGCAATTAGAGTGGTAGATGACCATTTCGAAGATATCATTCAATTTTTGACCACATGAATGGCTCCTTTAGAGTATACTACGCAACAAAAGAAAGAATTAGTGGTTATGGCAGGTGACTTTGCATTAATAGCAAGAAAATTATATAAGATGGGACTAGATGGGATACTGTGCAGATATGTTCTTGAACATGAAAGACAAATGATTCTAGCAGAGGCTCATGGGGGTGCAACTGGTGGACACTATGTAGGGAAATCTACAACATAGAATATTTTGAGAGCAGGATTGTGGTGGCCTACACTACAGAAAGATGCGAAGGAATATTGTCGAGCATGTGATGTGTGTCAAAGAACAGGGAAGCCTTCCGGAAGAGATGAGATGCCATTGTTTCCACAAGTTACATTGCAGACCTTTGATAAGTGGGCCATTGATTTTGTTGGACCCATTAACCCACCTAGAAAGAGGATTGGTGCAAGGTACATAATCACAATGACTGTTTACTTGACAAGATGGGACGAAGCACAACCAATAAGGGACCGCAACACATAAACTGCAATGAAGTTTGTTTTGGAGTACATATTGTCTAGATTTGGATGTACGAAGATTTTGATGAGTGACCAAGGTTCACACTTCCTAAATAAAACTATTGAAGCATTTAATTAGGATTTCCAAGTTTATTATTAGAAGATTACCCCTTATCACCCTCAGGCCAATGGAACAATAGAAGCATTTTATAAGATTTTGAAGAATGCACTTACTAAGGTATGCAATCTGAACATAGATAAATGGCACCTTAGAATTCTGGTAGTGTTATGGTCTTATAGGACCACATGTAAGAATTTGACAGGTCAGACACCCTTCAGGTTATTTTATGGGCAAGAAGATGTGATTCCCATGAAGTACATCGTGCCTAGCTTGAGGATTGCAACTTTTACAAATATGGTAGACCCTGATATAATGGAGGAAAGGGTGTCACAGTTGCTTGCTCTGGAGGAAGATATATTTATAGCAGGTTTCCATCAGCAGGTACAAAAAGCAAGAGAAAAGGCTTGGCATGACAAACATATTAAGCAAAAGAAGTTCCAGGTAGGAGACCTTGTTCTCCTTTATGATAGTAAGTTTGTAAAGTTTCCAAGAAATTCAAGATGCATTGGTTGAGACCATACATTATCAAGCATATTTCTAATGGAGGAACAGTTCAATTAACAAAATTAAATGGAGAATTGGTTCAAGGAAGAGTAAATGGAAGCAAGTTGAAGCTGTACAGGGACAACCCTGCCCCTAAAGCTTCGCTCTAAAGAAAGAAGAAAAGTCTTAGTGTCACCTGTAGTTAAAAGTGGGCATCAGACTATAAACTACACTGCAGAGAGAACTTTGACGTAGGAGCCTTGACGTACGAGGGGTTGTTTGCTACAATATGAGATTATGTCGAAGTTTGCAAGAAGGGTTGCTTCGGTACAATAGGGGATGCGTCGAAGTTCACTAGAAAAATATGACCGTTATGAGGGAAAGTTGCTGTTGAAACACACAAAAAAACACATTTATGAGGACAGATTGACTAGATCTAGTGATAGATATGCAATTAATGAACATAATCTGAGCTAATGATGGGTATCAGAATTCAAATTAGTTATAAAAAGCTGTGTCCCGCCCAGATTTGGCACTTTGATGTTCTGAGAATTCGAGTATTGCCACTATGGAGAAGTTGCAGAAAATTGCATTGTTGTATGAGGATTTTATTAATATATTCACTGAGAAGGGCTTAACTGAAATCATGGAAGAAACCACGAAAACATCTAATACACCCATGACATCATCTGATATTCCCGCTACAACATCACCACCCATAAAACCTCATCACACACACAATGGAGATCCCCACGAAAGAAAATGAACAAAGAACAAAGAACGAAGAAGAAACATGAAAAGAAACCCGTTGAGCCTAAAAAAGAACCCGAGCAGGTGAGAGATAGTGAGGAAGAAGCAAACCAAGAGAAAATGGAAATGGATGGCACAACATTTCCCTCACCTCTCCCACCGTATATTCCACCAAGAAAACTAGATGAAAAACCAGTGACAAACTCAAAGGATGCAAAGTATGGCACTGTCACGCCTCTATTGCCGGACTCAGTGCGATTTATTGGAGAAGAACTTGGGAATATTCCGCAGCTGAAGTTCATGGAAAATGGTTTCATGGCAGAAAGAAATATGCGTAGTTCATACCAGAAAGTGCACTACCCTGAGAGTGGTGTGACGTGGTTAGAACCGCAACAGTGGGCGGTTGGGTTGGCACATTTAGGTTTGTTGAACATGTTGAATGTGCTGCACTTCGACATAAGTCCAGGAAGCACAGCCTGTGTGAGACAACTGCTCATGCTGGTGCACAATGGATGCATGTGTATGGGGAAGAACATCCCATCAACTTAACGCTGATATGGAGAATCACAATACTTACTTATCAAGCGCTGAACCCCACAAAGGATTTTTTTGGAAAATATTAGGACATACCCATAGAAGAAAACATGAAAAACATGTTTGGACTGACAAAAGGGTTGTGAGGTTATGATATCAGCTCGATCAATGACTAGGGACTTCGCTTCGCAACACATATATTGGATGGAAAAATCATGAGGAAGTGTCGGGCTAATGAAGTCCCTGCACTGGTGGTTTCATTGGTTGTGCAGTGTGCTAATGGAGTTCAATACAATTGGGCCGCATAACTATGCAAAGAGTTTCTGGACGACTGCTGCGAGGCTCAGGAGAAAGGTACTCCATTTAATTATTCATGGTTACTTCTAATAAATTTTATGCTTGCATGGAAAGAGTTGGAAGATTCACATTTCCCTCTAGTAGCCTCAGATGTTTGTGAAGCCACCTCACAAAATAGAAGAAAAGATAGACCAATGAATTAGAAATCAACCTCTTCGAGGGGCAAACCTCCTTTACATTACATAAATGACAAATCTTGGATGATACAAATGACAAAAACTCCTTTCTATACATAGGAGTCCAAGGGGTCACAATATAATCCTAGCCGACATAACAATAACAATGTAAGGGCACAACAATGACAATAGTGGGCTTCTATGGGGCACAATAATAACAATATGGGTACTACATGGGCACAACAATAAAAATAAGGGGAATACACTAAAAATACCAATAAGGGGATACACTAGTATTATAGGGACCTAGCATGCCCCTCTCCTTCAAAAAAGTGTTGTCCTCAACACTTGAGTAGTTCTAGATGCTTCTATATAAAATTCTCGTCCTCCCAGCTAGAATCTTCAGTGGGTAGCTGTCGATTTCTTGTTTTCGTGACTGCTTCAGGTTCCAATATGTTTTTTCCTTCTTTGTCAAGTTTTGGAAATATTGTTTGAACTTCGAGCTTGTCACCTATAACCTTATTTAAGCATGAAACATGGAAAAATGGGTGCACTCAGGAAGATGCAGGAAGCTACAACTTGTATGCCATAGTACCAATAATTTGCAACACTTTGTAAGGACCATAATACTTTGGTGATGATTTATTATCCTTCTTGGCTTGCTTGAGGGACATTTGTTTGTATGGTTGTAGCTGTAAAAATACCCAGTCGCCTACATCAAACTTCTTTCCCTGCGATGTTGATCTACCTGTTGTTTCATTCGATTCTGCGCTAAGGTTATCCTTTAAGAGTTGGAGAAATTGTTGTTGATGTGCGTTGTGACCTTCCACTGCTTGAACCTTAGAATTTTCTCTTAAAGATGATGTGATGGTGTAATATTCCCAGTTTTTCATCAATTAATTGGAATATTAGAGTTCTTACTTTTCTCAATTAATTAAGTAAATAAAAGAGTGGAGGGACCCATAAACCACATAGATGAATAAAATCCACTTTTGTTGTGTGAATGTGGGTTAGTAGATAGTAGATCAGCATCATGGAGTAGTGGAGCAACTCATTAATGAAGGGAGAGTGGAGATTATGGAGAGATAATGAGGAAGATGATGGAGATAGTGGAGGAATAAAAGCAAGATTATAGAGCATTAATGATGCAGTGATAGAGGAAGTGGTGCATTAAATGCACACATGATGGAGGAGTGGAAAGTAAATGTAGAGATGATGGAGACAATGCAATCTTCATGGAGACTAGTGGCCACATGTGCAGTGCGGTTATGAGGTGGGCCAAAGCTAGGGAAGGCTCACAACCATATAAGGAAGATGAGGGCAGCAAAGAAAATCAGTATGGAATTTGATATTGTATTGTCGTTTGACATTCTTTGCATGCTTCAGCTGTTTAGCTAAGTCTGTTGTGCTGTTTAGCACATAAGTGTTCCCGAGCGGGAATCCCACCCTTACCCACGGGGGAATTCGAGTGCCTACTCTGGGAAGGTTATTTTGAGCAGCTATTCATCATTCGGCATTGGTGCCACATTCAACCCCTCTCTTCTGCATATACAACTTCAAGAATTACACATTCGTGTCTTAGGGTTTGAGAGGAGGAAGGTAGTTTCTAGCATTTCAGCTAGGAAACCGATGGAGGATTCATCATTTCACCTTGAGCTTCCATTTCAGTCTTCCAGGAGTAGCATCGTGATATCTGACATCAGGCCATCATATTACACCTCCATGCAACAACAGTTCCTTCAGGAATTGCGCAGTCCAACCAGACAGATCTAAGGGAGGAAGGAAGTTCCAAGTATTTTAGCTTTGAATCCTGTGAGGGGTCTTTCCCTCATGTAGTAGATATCATTTACATGATCTGTGAGCATTATTTTATCATCCAGCAGCAGGATATAGCTCCAGCCCCTTGACGTGCAGTCTAGTCCAGCAATTGTGCAGTTTGCAACTGCAACTTGAGTAGAGAAAGGAGGAGCTAGATCTCAAGCTTCTAGCTTGGAGATCAGGAGAAGGGATCAACCCTTTAGTTAGTGAGTTGAGTGGGTGCTATTGCAGCTGATAGATCATTCTTTCAGCCCCATATCAACAGTTGTCTCTAGGGAGTGCGTAACTCAGCCAACAAGGGTGTAGTGTGCCACCCAAAAAGGGAAAAAAAATTCAAATTTAAAATCTGGCCAAACTATTTCTGGGTGTTTCTTGGGTTTTGGAGTAGAGTCCGTGGTTAAAATCTCAGATCTTTCTGAGCAATCCAACAACCTCTTGCACATGGTTCTTCTTCATAGTAGCAACAGTTTCCAACAGTAGCAGTAGCATCACAACATTTCCAGTGCTAGTTTTTTTTAGTGTATTTCAACCATCTTGTGGCTTGAGTGCATTAATTTTGGAGCACTGTGTACTTACCTTGATGTTGATCGTTAATGATATGGATCAACTGTTTCTACTCATATGTATGATGTTTTGATGTATTTCGACATTTTTCCAGTTCTACATGTTCTATTCTTATGTTGCCGTAGTTGGAATTACACATATGTTCTATATTCCTGTTTTTTTCCATTTTGGAATATTACAATGGTATCAGAGCATGATCTTTGGCTCAGCTTGTGGGCACTTCATGACATCAAAATAATAAGAAGAAGAAGCAGAAAAATGAGAAGTCTTCAATGGCGGAAGGATTAAGTTTTGCCACACTTCTCTTTAGATCTATGTATGCAGGATCTCTCCACAGAGACTAAGGAAATGAGAAGGGGAAGGAAAAGAGAAACCTCAAGAAGGTTTTAGTATGAGGAAGGTCCAAGCACTTCCTATTAGTAGCATAAACAACCGATAATGCAAAGAGCTCCACAACACTTTCCTATGTCCACTTTCCTTGCAGAAGGAGATGAATGGAATGGAGATGGGGGATACTTAGAGCATGAGACTCTGAGTAATTATCTTGTAGAGTAAAAATCTCAATCAAGAGAATTCAAGGAGAATCTAAATCTCCAATATTTTATCCAAATCAAAGAGAACCAAAGATCCCACAACATCAATAGAAGAAGAAGGCATATACATAATAGATTCTTCTTGCCTACATTCGATGGATCATCCACAAGCACAGTAAAAGCTTGGATGAAGGAGTTAGACCATTTCTTCCAGCTACACCAGTAGTGGAAAGAGAGGCTGTGGAGATTGCAACGCTGCACCTTGAGGGTGCAACAAATGATTGGTGGTTCAGCCATATAAAACATGCAAGAGTGACTGCTTATGCAAACTTTACGCAAAGGCTGATTAAGAAGTTTGATAGAAGGAAATCAAAGGTACTTTCCATAGAGAAATTTCCCAACATTGAAGAGATAGCACATGAAGAACAAAGGGAGGATGTCAGCACTATCACTCCGGAAGAGGAGGAAATTCCACCACCACCAGCTGCAGAAGTACTTGCATCAGATGAAGGAGCACTTGCATCTTTGTAAGGTGGTCTTGAGCACTTAACATTGAGAGTCCCATGCATGATTCGGGAGGTCCATGAGGAGGAGGAGGCAGATACCAGCGTTGGTGTAGTAGTAGAGGAGCAGCCATCACCATCACCATCAGTTGGAGAAGCCATTGCACCGGTTGGAGGAACTCTTGTAGCTTTGCAAGATGTTCCAAAGTTTCAGCTGATCCAAGGTTTGAAAACATTTTCATCCCATGTTATTTCAGCACCTCAGTTTGAGATTTGTGGGATCAAGCCATCAGGGCAATTTCATAACCAAGGGTTAGAGCACCTTGCTAATTTGGAGCAAAAAAATATCACTGCGCAAAGGACCCTTGACTTGTTCAAGGAGGAGATGTATAGCCATCCCAGTTGCTCAGTATTGAGCTACACACAACACTTTGTGTTGAAGTGTGGAGTTTAGGAGGATGGGATGAGCATAGTCCTAATCAGTACAATGGAAGACTATGAGTTCAACATTGTGTATGGTCATGAGACAACAAAGGCACCATCATGGAGATCAACAACGCTGTCACTGAGGAGCAGTGATGAGTTGGGGGCCCAACTATTCTTGGAGCATTCCGATGACCGCTTCACTCATGAAGCATTAGATGTACAAATGATAGTTGGTAGAAATCTTATGACGAATAACATTTTCCATTATCAGGATGAAGCCTTCTTGATGAGCATCTCACAGCTCAAAGAGAAGTTTCTACCTACAACATATTCTGAATCTTATGGATTCTACCGAGTCATCGATGGGAGGTTCTCATGGAGTAACCTCAAGGAGGATGCACTTCAACATATCATGGAGTGAAAAGATCATAAGATTGGGGAGGATGGCATTCTCCATTGAGTGGATGCCAAGTTGGAGAATTATGTGAGTCATCACCCACAGTTGGATGGATGGGTGGGGATGATGAGAAAGTGGTTGGTGAGCTACTTGCATATCTATGACACGGGGCAGCAGGAAGCATGGTTGTGCTGGTTGCTTTTGGGTGAGTATGGTTACTACCCAACATCTCACATTTGTATGATCCATGCCTTGTATATTACTGGCGTGATGCAACAATAGGAGGCATGGTTGCGCTGGTTACTCTTGAGAGAGTTTGGCCACCACATGACATATCCTATGTCAATGTGTGTGTTATTGTTTGGGACATGACATGGCACTCACAAGATGTGGCAGCAGGGAGCTTGGTTATGTTGGGCTGATGTGACATTCTACATGTCAATCAATATGTTGTTGCTCCATGGTTTGCATGATGATGATGTGAGGTGGCAACAAGATTCATTGCTGCTTTGGTTACTCTTGGGAGAGTATGGGCTAAATTTCTCCCATACCTTGCATGATGAGGAGGGAGGATGGCAACATGAGGCCTTACTACGTTGGATTCTATTAGGAGAGTATTGCCACCATAATTGGTATGATGATGGGGTGGTATGGAAACAAGAGGCATTGTTGCGGTGGCTATTATTGAGAGAGTATGGTTCGACATTCCACATGTCAACCCATATGTCTCTGTTTCCTATTTTGCACAGTGTTGAGAGGATGCTTGGAGCAAGCAGGGCCAATAGGGCCAATGATGGGAGCATGGAGAGTTACATCATACTCCATGTAGCATGGGTTGGAGAGATAGTTCATGAGTTGGTACTTTCCTTTGGGGGGAGGAACCACTTCACTTCATATGTTTCATGCAGAGAAGAGGAGCCTCTGGAACAACAGATAGTTGCCACTTGGAGGTTCATTGATGAGGAGAGGCATCTAGCTATACATTTGGAAGCCATTTTAGACATTCTAGAGAGGCAACTATGGAGCTGGGCATTCATTACACAATGGACAAAATGGGGAAACCTTCTATATGAGGATGCCATTTGGAGGGAGGAGGATTGCTGTAGCATTCACTTTTGCAGTTGCTTGCGGACAAGCAACATTTTGGCTGGGAGGACTGTAATATTCCCAATTTTCCATCAGTTAATTGGAATATTAGAGTTCTTAATTTTCTCAATTAATAAAGTAAATAAAAGGGTGGAGGGAACCGTAAACCCCATAGATGAATAAAATCCATTTTTGTTGTGTGAATGTGGGTTAGTAGATAGTAGATCAACATCATGGAGTAGTGGAGAAGCTCATTAATGAAGGAAGAGTGGAAATTATGGAGAGATATTGAGGAAGATGATGGAGATAGTGGATGAATAAAAGTAAGATCATAGAGCATTAATGATGCAGTGACAGAGGAAGTGGTGCATTAAATGCACACATGATGGAGAAGTGGAAAGTAAATGCAGAGATGATGGAGATCATGGAGAGACAATGCAGTCTTCATGGAGACTAGTGGCCACATGTGCAACGCTGTTATGAGGTGGGCCAAGGCTAGGGAAGGCTCACAACCATATAAGGAATATGAGGGCAACAAAGCAAATTAGTCTGGAATTTGATATTTTATTTTCATTTGACATTCTTTGCATGCTTCAGCTGTTTAGTAAAGTCTGCTGTGCTATTTAGCACACGGGTGTTCCTGAGCGGGAATCCCACCCTTACCCAGGGGGACTTCGAGTTCCTACTCTGGGAAGATTATTTTGAGCAGATATTCATCATCTGGCATTGGTGCCACATTCAACCCCTCTATTTTGCATATACAGTGTTGTGGACAATTTTGTCACCCCCCAGAGACAGCCTAGAGTTGCCATAGACCAGTGCCTAGGACATCTTAATATAGCAAGGAGCTCTTCATATAGTTTGGATTGTCAGTCCAAGAGCTCACTTACTATCTCTTGTTTGAACAAGGAAATTAGTTTTGAATGGGACCAATCTCTCTCAGAAGCTGATACAAAGATAAGAATAGTGTAGGGACATTATGCAAAACTCCAATACAAAGGCATCAGATAGTTAAGAGACAGCTTACTGTAAAGAGGGCCAGTTCAAATAATATATCACAGAAATCAAATATCAGGAAGTGAGTGCAGTGAGGAAACATAAAGAAGATATTAGTTAACATGAGACTGATACCCAGATACACAATAGAACCACATAAGGGCATATTAATTTATGAATCCTTATATGACAATGGCATTTTAAAAGCACCTTCCTCAAGTAACTAATATAGCAGAAAATATGGAAGAGATGAACATGGAACAATATATCATGATTAGGCCTATTTAAAGCGCTTGACTAATTCCAGAAAGGGCATCAACAAGGATGAATCCTTACTGAAAACTAGTGAGCCACTCGCATTCTAGAACATGATACAAGAAGATAAATAGCATGAAAGGAGATATTGTATTAACACATAAGAGAAAATTACATACTGTGAGATACCAAAGACCAGAATCCTCATTACAGTTATAACTCCTCCTCACTGAGACCCTACGGGCTCTGAACCTTCAGACAAAAGTAATACAAAATGTATACAAAAACCTTTTCACTGCACAGTTTGCTGATAGAAATCTGGAACCCTTATAATGTCTTCTTTTTGGGCATTTATAGAAAAGATGGAGAATTCTAGAGAAGGAGGTAGGTCGAGCACATTTAATGACTTAATTTGAATAAGAATGGCGGAAAACATTCGCGCCCACTCTATGAATGACTAACTATAAATGACTGTACTTTACAATCTGTCTCTAGAAATAAATGTTGGGAGATGAAAATCTCCTTATAAACATGACACAAATAATAAAATATATACAATGTTATGCCTTTCGCTGAGGGAAAAATCTGCTGCTGTAAGAACCTTGAGATAGTCTGCAATTCTATACTGTACTTTCGGCCTTTAACTTTGGATTTAAATCCTGGACCTTTAATGCAGGGTGAAGTGTTCCTTGATTTTCTCTGGAGGGTTCTGTAGATCCATATCTTTGTTTTCTTTTAATGATGGTAATTTCACGTACCTACCCTCGGCTTTTTCTTTAAATTTCACCAGCAGAATGTTGTCCTTTGACATGTTCTCGACCTCTGCAACTGAGGCAACAAATTAAAGCGCCTTCTTGTTATCTTAAACCCTGCAAAACCCGCAGATATATTAGAAAAAACGGACTCAGAGGTAAGGAACGAGGAGATGGAGACGGTGATGACACAGAAGACTCGAACAAATGACAGGAACACACAGGGTGGCGGAGGAGAGACAATGGGGGCTTTGGTTGAGCAGACGGAATACGACTCCTCCACGTGAAACAGTTTGAACGTGAAGAATGGAAAAGAACGAAGAGTATAAATGAAAACACATACACACACACACACACACACACACACACACACACACACACATATATATATATATATACGACAGGATGACGTCAAGGATACACAGGGGCATGACACATGGGTGTACGGGGGGACAGGTGGAAAGACAACGTGGCAGCGGAGTCAACAGATGGGGAGACTGATTTCTGGCCGTCGGATCTTGGAAGACGGATCGACGGTTAGGAGGTGATAAGAGCAACACAATGGTGGGCCACAGCTCACGGTGGACACACGTTAACGAGCGAGCGACTCTGAAGGATATCCATCGTCGGATTGAGGACAACAAATCTAACGACTCGGGTGAGTTCCGCTGCCCGACCTTTGTACAGACTTTAACGCGTGGGGGGAAAAGTGGTTTCATGCCCGTACTGGGGACACGCGGCATGTTTTAAATGGAATCGCTGCCCCCATGGTAAATACCGCCGGTTCGGTGGAAGCGATGCGGGACAATACCGCCGGTTTTTGCAGTGGGATACGGACACGGGGGCCACCATATAAAAAGATCTCCGCTCCGTTGATTTAATTAGATCGGACGGTTGCTATCGCCCCCGATAACATAAAACTATAAGCTCTCTTCCCTTTGGCTTGTGATTTTCGGGCTCGGGTCATGTGTTGACAACAGCAAAAGGGGCTAAGGCTCAATATAATTTTAATAGCGGGTTTTAAACCTTCGGATAATGCATTTTGGGCGGAGGTGGTAAAATCAAACAGGAGCATGAGGCTTTAAGCCACGGTGGAGGTCTGAAGGAAATTTGAAAAAAGGTGGTAGACCGAAAATTTACATGCAGGAGTAAATATGTACAACATCGGCTCCATCTGGGGACGGCATGGTCGTCCTCGGACATGTCGAGAACACGCAGACCACTGAATATCTCATTCTATTTTTCAATTCCCCTGCGCTTCAGCCTCAAGTAATGGCCATCATCCTTTTCTTTTTATGAGAATAAAAACTAAAACAACTTATATACAGTATAATACAGTCAGGCACCCTAGCCTGGGTCAGAATTGAAAGTATGGCTTAAGAAATTGGCCATTCACAGGGGCGTCCAGCAGATCACCCTGTAGGTTTTCTAACATGAAAGTATTATTTCGCCCTTGATTCACGATTTTGAATGGACCAAACCATAGCGGATCAAACTTAGCATGCTTGCCCTTCTCTGCTCTGCGAACATCCCATCTGAGAACCAGGTCTCCAATTTGAAACTTTCTATCCTTTGCATGCCGGTCAAAGACATTCTTCATTTTCTCTTGATATTCTATTAATCTCTGGTTCACCTGGTTTTGTGTTTCCTCCAACTCTACCAATTGATTAATCCTTCTGATCATGTCATCCGGTTCTTCCTGACTTTCCTGCATAAAACGTGCTACTGGCAACGCCAATTGCACAGGAAACACAGCAGCTCGGCCATAAACCAACTCATAGGGGGATTTCCCTGTTTCTCTTTTACTGGTTATCCTATTTTCCCATAGAGCAAACTTTAATTGAGAGTCCCAGTTTTTCTGATTTTCACTTATTGTTTTCTTCAGGGCCCTCACCAGGGTTTTATTAGAAGACTCTGCCAAGCCATTTCCCTGTGGATAGTAAGCAGTAGAGTGAGTCAATATGATATTATATCGTTGGCAGAAATTTACAAACCTGGCAGATTTGAAAGCTTGTGCATTGTCAGTTACAATTCTAGCAGGACAGCCAAACCTAGATATGATATTTTACTCCATAAACCTCATTATCACAGCATCTGTAGCATTTCTGGTAGGTATGGCTTCCACCCATTTCGTGAAGTAATCTGTGGCTGTTAGTATCCATTTATATTGGCCACTTGATGGGGGATGTATTTCTCCTATAAAATCTAATCCCCATTTCTGAAATGGTTCATTTACATGAATAGGAATCAAGGGAAAAGCTGCTAATTTCTGTCTTTCTGCAAATCTTTGGCATTTGCCACATGCTCTCACCCAAGCAAAAGTGTCTGTATACAATTTTGGCCAGTAGAAACCAGCCTTTAGGATTTTATGAGTTGTGGCTCTCCAGCTGTAATGTCCTCCACATATTCCCTCATGAAATTCTGTCAATATATTCTCCACTTCATTTTCTGTGAGGCATAACAGTAATATACCTGAAGGGTCTCTCCAATATAGCTGTCCATTGGCAATCATGTATTTCTGAGATTTCATTCTTACAGCTCTATATTTTATCTTATCACAACTCGGAGGACAGCTGAGTGTTAAAAGATATTCAACAATTTCTTTGTACCAAGGACTATTCAGGTATTTCACATGTATCTTTTGAGTGGCCATCTCTAGTCCTTGTTGCTCTTCATCTTTTTCAGATTCTTCATTTGCTATCATGGATAAATTAATGCCCAAGGCTTGATGATTTTATTCAGATAACATCTTAGCAAGTCCCTGTCCTTTAATCAACTTAGTAGGATTTATGTCCAAATCATACTCCTGAATTTTTGCAATCCATCTTCCTCTTCTACCTTCGCTGTCCCCTTGAACAAGAATGTCTTTGACAGCTGCTGTGGGAACATATGCAGTAATGTGAGATTGCAAAACATACACTCTAAAAGATTTAAGGGACTTTACCAGGGCATATGCCTGCTTCTCCAATATATTATATTTCAATTCAGCATCATAAAGCACTTGACTGAAGAAAGCTATAGGCTGTTCATATCCCTCTTCATTTCTCCGCAATAATACTCCAGCAATTGTATGAGGTGAAGCAAATGAAAAGATCATAAATGGCTTGTTGTAATCTGGTCCAGCTAGCACAGGAGCTTCAGCAAATGCCTGTTTTATCCTTGTGAATGCATCTCTAGACTCCTGGGACTATCTTACTTCATTCTCCTTCTTCAACATATCAGTTATATGCCTAACTATCTGAGCATAGTTAGGAATAAACCTTCTCAAAAAATTGATTCGGCCTAAAAACACCTGTACTTCCTTCTTATTCCTCGGTAAAGGAATACTGTTTATTACTTCAACTCTCTTAGGGTCTATTCTCACACCATCTTTAGTTACAATGTGCCCTAAAAGTTTTCCCTCATCTAATGCAAACAAAGATTTTTGAGGATTGAGAGAAATGCCATACCTTCTGCATTTTTCAAAAGTTCTTCTTAAATGTTCAATATGCTCATCATCATTCTTTGAAAACACTGTGATATCATCAAGATATACCACCAAAAACTTGTCCTGTTCTCCAACAAAGGCTATGTCCATTGCCCTCTGAAAAGTAGCTCCTGCATTAATTAATCCAAATGGCATCCTAGCATACATAAAAGTTCCCCATGGTGTAGTAAATGCAGTTTTATTTTGGTCTTCTGGAAATACAGCTACCTGATTATAACCAGAAAATCCATCCATCATTGACATTCTGGATGCTCCCACCACTTTCTGCAGGATGTGGTCCATCTTAGGCAGTGGATAATTATCTTTCAATGATGCTCTATTTAAGTTCCTGAAATCCACACAGAGCCTTATTTCTCCGTTTTTCTTTCGAACAGGAACAAGGTTTGCTACCCATTCTGAGTACCTCAATGGCACAATTATCTTGGCCTTCAGTAGCTTCTTAATTTCTTTTTCAATAGAGGGAAGAAGTAGAGGATTTATTTGTCTGAGTTTCTGCTTGTATGGCTTTGCATCTTCCCTCAATGGAATCTTATGTTGCATTATACTAACATCAAAAGTTTTTAGGTCCTGATAGGACCAAGCAAATACATCTTTGTAGGATTGAAACAACTTCAAATATTTTTCTTTATATTCTTCTGGGACTCTTTTAGATAATTTGACAATTTTGGGATCAGCACAAGTACCCAAATTCAGATCTCCCACTTGATCTTCTTTTGTCACTTTGTTTGGCTGCAATGGAATGTCATCTTTGTTAAATAATCTTTCTAGAGGCACCAGACCTCTAGGTATAACATTTCCTTTCAGCTGCAACACTTTATTACCTGCTATTCTTTCTTCCCATTTGTTTTCTACAATATTTCCAACTTCCTCTTCCTCATTATCATCAATCTCCATATTGGAGAATTCTCCCACTGTCTCCATGAATCTCTTCATCTGTTCATCATCTTCAAATACCTGCCAATGCTTTATATTATCTGGAATGGATGGTCTGTACCGTACCTCCACTTAATATCTTAAGAGTGGATTTTGGGGAGGACGGAAAGTACTGGCAGGTACAACGAGAGAATCTGCTATTCTATTTTTCTCCCGGGGCATGAAATGTATGTTAAATGCTGAGAAGAAATTTTCTATCATGTCCCACACTTCGTTTCTATATGCTCTGAGCCGAGGGTGCTTGGTTTGGCATTGATTTTTGATCTGTCTCACCACCAACTCAGAGTCTCCCAAGACTTTCAGACTTTGGATGCCCATGTTTCTTGCTGTCTGTAATCCCAATAATAGTGCTTCATATTCAGCTACATTGTTTGTAGCCTCATACTCCAATTTGAAAGACAGTGGCACCCACTTTCCCGTAGGAGAGATTAACAACACCCCAGCTCCATTGCCTTCTCTTGAGTTTGCTCCATCAAAATGAAAAGTCCAAATTTCTGATTCCTGGTCTCCTTTAGGCTGCTCAGCTTGGATTTGACCAAAAAGGGGCTCATGAGCACAATTTTGATTTTCTTCTAACATTAAACATGAGACGTCTCCCTCTTTGTTATACACTGGTGAATTCTCTGAGCAGTCAGCCTTGGTTACCATTTTAACAAATCTAGTCCCTCGGTACAACCTCCTTTCCTGGCCTCCAAAGACTGGGATAGTAGCATATGTTAAATCCAATTTAATTGACCCCCCAATCTTGGTACCCCAGGACCTTGACAGCAGGATGCCAAAGCGGGCTGGGATATCGGCAACCACAATGTCCATGACCACACTCTTTGCTGGAATTTGGGCCAAATTGACCACTAAATCTTTAATCATTCCCAAGCATTTAACTCTTTTGGAATCAAATGAATATAAGTCTTTGTATGCTCTTGTAATTTGCAGTCCTAGTTGTTCCATGACAGATAGAGGCATAAGATTATGGGAAGCCCCAGAATCTAACATACAATTGTGCAACAGTAGGTCATGTATAACTAGAGACACGTAAAAAGGAGGAGTAGATGGGTCTATCTCCTCGACGTGTGGGCCAAAGACTACCATGGGTATTTCTTCTTGAAGATTTAAACTATCAGGTGCAATTGGCATTTCAGGAGGAAGCATAAAGGAAGTGACTTGAGACTGATATACAGGCTGTTTTAATAGTTCAGTCAGGGGGACAGGAATCTTAATCTTCTCAATTCTTTTTGCAAATTGAAAGCAGATGGGGGTTTTTCTATCACTACTTCTTTTGACTCCTTATTTTCAGCTGAAGACTTAATTTCTTTTGACACTGGCTCAGCATTAGGAGGACTGACTATTTTTGAAGAAGAAGGAATCTGATCATTAGGCTGCAAGGGAATATTTAGAAGATTCTTACCTTTTTCTATGTTTCTCTTTGTTGCTGATTCCTTCTGAGCAGATGCTTCTTTCTGAGGTGGCTCCTCTTCTTGATCTTGAGTTCTGGTCCTCTTCCTTGAAGATCTAAGATCATATTTTACATTGAATTGTGCTTGCATGAAATCAGCAAATTGCTTACAATAATGATCAATCTCTGCTTCTTCTTCTTCGTCTTGCAATGGACAATCCATATCATCAGTATTTGAAAAAGCCAGATTTGAATCTTCTAATCCATAAGCTGCATCTCCAGTGGAGTCTTCTGCTGGACCTTCTAGGTACAGGGGATGTGGTACCTGGTCTTGTTGTTCCTTCGCCTCTCTCGGCAATATCTGCAATGGTGGTCTTCTGTACTGAGGATTGTATCCTCTGTTTGGAGCATTGTAATAGTTCTTGGGAGCTGCATTTTTAGCTTCCAGTTCAAGCTTGACCATCTTCTTTATCATTTTTCTTATTTCATCCATTTTATCTGAATCTTTTTCCTGATTAGAGGTGGAAACCTCTTCTTTGCCTCTCCTCCTAGTATCCTGTTCAATTTTTCCCTTCAGTTTCCCAGTGGAGGCAAAGTTTTCTTCCAATTCCAGAGCGTCTGACTGTGCATCATCTAAAGTGGCAGGTTTTCTTTCCCTCAATGCGAAGCCAAAATCAAGATCAAAGGCTGTTATAAAAACTATCTTAGCAGCTGTTTCATGGGGCTTCATTTCAGGAGGCAGGGTTAGATATAACTTGTTGAATCTTTTGATAAACTCTGATACCCCTTCGTTCTGTTTCTTCTTCATAGTATTAAAATCAATAAGACATTGACCATGATATTTCTTTTCCCCCCATTTCCTGAGAAAAATATTTTCCATCTGGTCCCAGGTGGTCACAGAACGATTTCCCAATGTCTTGAACCATTTTCTGGCTTCACCTTCCAAAGACTGTACAAACAATCTCAAGACCACATCCAAATGTTCAACATTGAAGTTCTCTGCGAAAGAGCAGAAGGTCTCAAGATGTTTCTGAGCATCAACTTCATTTTCACCATTAAATCTTGGTAGAATCTTTAGATAATCCTGTGGCATATCATTTAGCACTTGGGGCAAGGCCAGTGGCGCGTATTTGTTCAATAGAAAAGCAGGAACATTAGCCATTGGGGGAGGTGGGGGTTGTACAACAGTCTGAGATACAAATGAAGGGAGAGGAGTAGGAGGAAGCGGAGTATGAATAACAATGGGAAAATATGATATGGAGGACTGAGGTGTAGCTGGGAATAATTCACGACTAACAGCGGCTACTTCTATGACTTCTTTAATTTCCTCAGCCTCGGGAGTAGGATGAGAGTCTTCTTCAATCCAGACACTTCCTCTACGTGGAGTTTCTGAGTAAAACTCGGGATTTTCTGTTATAACTTCTTGAGAAGAAGAGGGCGGATAATATTTAATGGAATATTCAGGGTTTCCAACACAAACTGACTTCCTCTCCTTCCAAACTCTTTTATGAATGATCTTCTCTGGGTCAGACACGTAAGGTGTTTTCGACTGAGATGTATCTGACCTCAAATGTGGCTTTCGAGAAGCCAAAACTACCAATAAAATTTATCAAATAAATAACAGTGGAGTCGCCAAGGTGAGAGATATGCAACTCTTCAACTCTCCGTGCTCACCTGATTAGAGAGTGAAAACAATTTGTCGAGGCCCAGGGAAACTGATATTCTTGAATTCGTTCCCCAGCAACGGCGCCAGAAAGATGTTGTGGACAATTTTGTCACCCCCCAGAGACAGCCTAGAGTTGCCATAGACCAGTGCCTAGGACATCTTAATATAGCAAGGAGCTCTTCATATAGTTTGGATTGTCAGTCCAAGAGCTCACTTACTATCTATTGTTTGAACAAGGAAATTAGTTTTGAATGGGACCAATCTCTCTCAGAAGCTGATACAAAGATAAGAATAGTGTAGGGACATTATGCAAAACTCCAATACAAAGGCATCAGACGGTTAAGAGACAACTTATTGTAAAGAGGGCCAGTTCAAATAATATATCACAGAAATCAAATATCAGGAAGTGAGTGCAGTGAGGAAACATAAAGAAGATATTAATTAACATGAGACTGATACCCAAATACACAACAAAACCACATAAGGGAATATTAATTTATGAATCCTTATATGACAATGGCGTTTTAAAAGCACCTTCCTCAAGTAACTAATATAGCAGAAAATATGGAAGAGATGAACATGGAATAGTATATCATGACTAGGCCTATTTAAAGCGCTTGACTAATTCCAGAAAGGGCATCAACAAGGATGAATCCTTACTGCAAACTAGTGAGCCACTCGCATTCTAGAACATGATACAAGAAGATAAATAGCACGAAAGGAGATATTGTATTAACACATAAGAGAAAATTACATACTGTGAGATACCAAAGACCAGAATCCTCATTACAGTTATAACTCCTCCTCCTTGAGACCCTACGGGCTCTAAACCTTCATACAGAAGTATTACAAAATGTATACAAAAACCTTTTCACTGCACAGTTTGCTGATAGAAATCTGGAACCCTTACAATGTCTTCTTTTCGGGCCTTTATAGAAAAGATGGAGAATTCTAGAGAAGGAGGTAGGTCGAGCACATTTAATGACTTAATTTGAATAAGAATGGCGGAAAACATTCGCGCCCACTCTATGAATGACTAACTATAAATGACTGTACTTTACAATCTGTCTCTAGAAATAAATGCTGGGAGATGAAAATCTCCTTATAAACATGACACAAATAATAAAATATATACAATGTTATGCCTTTCGCCGAGAAAATCTGTCGCCGTAAGAACCTTGAGATAGTCTCGCAATTCCGCATCGTATCTCGGCCATTAACTTTGGATTGAATTTAAATCCCGGACCTTTAATCAGGGCGAAGTGTTCCTTGATTTTCTCTCGGAAGGTTCGTAGATCCATATCTTTGTTTTCTTTTAATGATGGTCATTTCACGTACCTACTCCTGCGCTTCTTTCTTTAAATTTTACCAGCGCGAATGTCGTCCTTTGGACATGTTCCCGACCTCTCGCAACCGAGGCAACAAATTAAAGCGCCTTCTTGTTATCTCTTTAACTGCAAAACCCGCAGATATATTAGAAAAAGGACTCAGAGGTAAGGAACGAGGAGATGGAGACGGTGATGACGCATAAGACTCGAACAAATGACAAAATGAACACACATGGTGACCTTGGAGAGAGACAACGTGGGGGCTGGTTGAGTGCATGCACACGACCTCCACGTGAAACAGTTTGAACGTGAAGAATGGAAAAGAATGAAGAGTATAAATTAAAACACACACACACACATATATATATATATATATACGACAGGATGACGTCAAGGATACACAGGGGCATGACACATGGGTGTACGGGGGGACAGGTGGAAAGACAACGTGGCAGCGGAGTCAACAGATGGGGAGACTGATTTCTGGCCGTCGGATCTTGGAAGACGGATCGACGGTTAGGAGGTGATAAGAGCAACACAATGGTGGGCCACAACTCACGGTGGACACACGTTAACGAGCGAGCGACTCTGAAGTATATCCACCGTCGGATTGAGGACAACAAATCTAACGACTCGGGTGAGTTCCGCTGCTCGACCTTTGTACAGACTTTAACGCGCGGGGGGAAAAGTGGTTTCATGCCCGTACTGGGGACACGCGACATGTTTTAAATGGAATCGCTGCCCCCATGGTAAATACCGCCGGTTCGGTGGAAGCGGTGCGGGACAATACCTCCGGTTTTTGCAGTGGGATACGGACGCGGGGGCCACCATATAAAAAGATCTCCGCTCCGTTTATTTAATTAGATCGGACGGTTGCTATCGCCCCCGATAACATAAAACTATAAGCTCTCTTCCCTTTGGCTTGTGATTTTCGGGCTCGGGTCATGTGTTGACAACAGCAAAAGGGGCTAAGGCTCAATATAATTTTAATAGCGGGTTTTAAACCTTCAGATAATGCATTTTGGGCGGAGGTGGTAAAATCAAATAGGAGCATGAGGCTTTAAGCCACGGTGAAGGTCTGAAGGAAATTTGAAAAAAGGTGGCAGACCGAAAATTTACCTGCAGGAGTAAATATGTACAACATACAGCTTCAGGAATTACACATTCCTATCTCAGGGTTTGAGAGGAGGAAGGTAGTTTCTAACATTTCAGCTAGGAAACCGGTGGAGGATTCATCCTTTCACCTTGAGCTTCTATTTTAGTCTTCCAGGAGTAGCATTTTGATATCCAGAATCATGATATTATATTACACCTCCATGCAGCAACAATTCCTTCAGGAATTGCGCAGTCCAACCAGGCAGATCTAAGGGAGGAAGGAAGTTCCAAGTATTTCAGCTTGGAATCCTACGAGGTGTCTTTCCCTCACTTTGGAGAGATAATTTACATGATTTGTGAGAATTATTTCATCGTCCCGCAACATGATACAACTCCAACCCCCTTGAAAGTGCAGTCTAGTCCAGCAGTTGTGTAGTTTGTAGTTGCAACTTGAGCAGAGAAAGGAGGAGCTAGATCTCAAGCTTCTAGCTTGGAGATCAGGAGAAGGGATCATCACTTTAGTTAGTGAGCTAAGTGGTTTCTATTGTAGCTGATAGATCATTCTTTCAGCCCCATATCAACAATTGTCTCCAGGGAGTGCGTAACTCAGCCAGCAGGGGTGTAGTGTGCCACCCAAAAAGGGCCGAAAATCCAAAGTTAAAATTTGGCCAAAACATCTCTGGGTTTTTCTGGTTTTTTTGAGTAGAGTCTGTGGTTCTAATCTCGAATATTTCTGAGCAATAAAATAGCCTCCCGCACATGGTTCTTCTTCACAATAACAGTAGTTTTCAGCAGCAACAGCAGTAGCAGCACAACATTTCCAGTGATAGTTTTCTTTAGTGTATTTCAGCCATCTTGTGGCTTGAGTGCATTCGCACTGTGTACTTACCTTGCGTTGATACTTAATGATATGGCTCAGTTGTTTCTGCTCATATGTATGATGTTTTGATGTATTCCGACATTTTTCCAGTTCTACATGTTTTATTCTTATGTTACCGTAGTTGGAATTATGCATATGTTCTATATTCCTATTTTTTTCCATTTTGGAATATTACAGATGGAGGGTGGATGATATCCATAAAGTGCCATAAATGGGGTCAGTTTTGCTGCAGTATGAAAGGAAGTGTTATACCACCATTTAGCTAGAGGTAACCACTTGACCCATTGTGTCTGTTTATCATATACAAAACAACGAAGATATGTTTCCAAACATTTGTTCACTATCTCAGTTTGCCCATTAGTTTGAGGATGATATGATGAGCTATAAGCTAATTGAGTACCCAAACAAGAAAATAATTCCATCCAAAAATTTCTTGTAAAAATGGGATCTCTGTCGTTTACAATAGTCTTTGGGTTTCCATGTAGCTTTTGAATTGTTTCCATAAATGTAGTAGCAATTGTATTGACTTTAAATGTATGAGATAATGCACAAAATTGTGCATACTTGGTAAGTCTATCAACTACCACCATGATGACAGTCTTTCCTTCGGACTTGGGTAAACCTGTGATAAAATCCATTGAAACCTCCTCCCAACATTGATTTGGAATGGATAAAGGTTGTAACAGACCGAGGGTCTTAATTGTCTCAACTTTATTTTGTTGGAAAACCAAACATTCTGCCACAAACTTTTGAATATCAGATTGAAGGCCATCCCAAAAAAATTCCTTCTTGACCCCGTGGTAAGTTTTTAAAAATCATGAGTGTCCTCCTAAAGGAGAGGTTTGCAATTCCAAAGGAATATTTTGTTTGAGTTGGAATTTATTACAAATATATAAGCAATCTTTGTACCATAATGAATCATTTTTCTAGATAAATGTTTTAGATGTACTGGGATATTGCTGCAACTTTTGAACGAGTGTCCACACTTCTTCATCATTCTTCCATTCATCCCTTGCTTCGGTTACCCACTCAGGTTGGATAATAGAAATAGCACAAAGAAATGCTTACACATCCTCATCCTTTCTTGAGATTTCATCTGCAACAACATTTTGATTCCATTTTTTGTAGATGATTTCAAAGTCATAACCAAACATATTTGTGACCCATTTTTGCTACTCTTCTGAAGAAAATATTTGTTCCAAAAATTATTTAAGACTATCATGATCTGTTTCTACCTTGAAGTGTCTTCCCATTACGTAAGGTCGCCATTTCTTTAGTGCATGTAGTATTGCCAACATTTCCTTCTCATAAATAGGTTTCAGTCAATACTTTCCTTTGATTGGACGACTTTCAAAAGAAATGGGTCTTCCTTCTTGCATTAAAACCACACCAATTCCATTTCATGAGGCATCACATTCCACAATAAAGGTTTTTGTGAAGTCTAGTGTTGCTAAGACCGGTGATTGGCACATTGCCTCTTTAAGATGTTCAAAGGCCTTAGTTGTTTATGGTTTTTGTGAAGTCTGGTGTAGTTAAGACCGGTGATTGGCACATTTCCTCTTTAATATGTTCAAAGGCATTAGTTGTTTATGGAGTCCAAGAAAATGCATCTTTCTTCAATAAAGATGTTAAAGGTGTAGATATTTTCCCATAATTCTTAACAAACGTGCGATAATACCCTGTTAACCCTAGAAATCCTCGAAGATGCTTTATGTTTGTAGGGATTTTCCATTCCTTCATGGATTTAATTTTGTTAGGGTCTACTTTAACACCCTCATGAGATACAATATGACCCAAATATTCCACCTCGTGTACTCCAAAGAAACATTTGGAGGTTTTTGCATATAATTGTTTCTCCTCCAATAGTTTGAGCACCATGTCAACATGTTGAACATGATCCTTCCAAGACTTGCTATAGATTATTATATCATCAAAAAATGATAACACAAATTTTCTAAGGAATGTTTTGAAAATGTAATTCATCAAACCTTGAAATGTGGAAGGTGCATTAGTAAGGACAAAAGGCATGACCAAAAATTCGTAAAGACCCTCATGAGTTATGAATGCTGTTTTCTGAATGTCTTCAATATTCATTCTAATTTGATGATATCCAGAATGAAGATCCAACTTGGTGAAGTAAATTTCTCCATGTAATTCATCCAATAATTCATCAATGATGGGGATGGAAAATTTATCTTTAACAGTGAGCTTGTTGAGCTCTCTATAATCTGGACACATACACCATGATCCATCCTTCTTGCGCACCAATACTACTGGAGCAGAGAAAGAACTTTGAATAGGTTGAATTATACCAGCCTCTATAATTTCTACAATCATACGTTCAATCTCACTCTTTTGAGCGTAAGGATATCTGTAAGGCTTGATGTTTGGAGGAACACTTCCTGGAATCAAATCAATAACATGATCATGATCACGAATAGGTGGGAGTCCTTTTGGAGTCTCAAATAGCTTGGAATGATTGTCCAAGATTTTTTGGAGATCTGGAGAAATATATGATTTTGATGTTTGAACCTCTAGTGAGCATAATTGTGCAATTACGCCTTGTTGTTCTTTCTTCATAAGCTTTGTCAGGACATTAGAGCAGATTATCTTTCATGGCTTCCCTGTGATACCCCGTAATTCAACTTCCTTTCCTTCCGAAAAAAAATTCAAGAAAAGTTCTTGAGAATTAAAAGCTACCTCCCCAAAGTTTGTAACCATTGTATTCCTAGTACAACATCAACAACATCCATTGGGATGGAGAGCATTGAACTATTCAATACATATTCCTCCATGGTTAGTTTTATATTATGGCACTTTCCAGAGTAACTTATATTTCCTCCATTTGCAACCATCATTGGACACTCTAGTGCTGGGTATAGGAAGCAATTCAATTCCTTGGCTACCTTACAATGAATAAAATTATGGTTACTACCTGAATCAGTCATCACTATTACATTTTTCTTCTTTATATGTCCTTCTATCTTGAGAGTTTGAGGAGTGGTAATTCCTGCCAATGCATTACAGAATATGGTTAGATTCATTTCTTCTTCCTCCAGGGTTGGTTCCTAGTGTATATCCTCTTCTTTTGAAGTTTCTTGTTCATTTTCTTCCTCCTCTTCACAATTTATGTAAAATAATTTCTTCTCAGCACACTTATGACCTTTAGTGTATTTTCTGTCACAAATATAGCAAAACCATTTTTATATATTTTATTCCAATTGTTATGGTGTCAACCTTGTAGGTTGTGGAAGTGTAGGAGTAGCAACACTTCCATCTTTATAGTTGTGGGTGGTAGGCTTCCTTGTTGACATAATTTTGTTTTCAATTTTTCTTGCCAACCTGAATGAATTCTCCAATGAATCAGGTTCCCAAAGGCAAACCTCATGTTGGATGTTATCCTTTAAAGTCCCTATTAAGACATCAATCCTGTGTGCCTATGGAATATCACTTACCCTTATATTCAATTTTGGAAGTCCACAATGTGCTCCACCATTGAACCCTTTTGTTTGATATTTATCAATTGGATAAAGAAGGTGTTTCTCTTTGTATCCTCATAATGTGCTATTATTTCCTTCGTAAAAATTGACCAAGTGATTTTTTTTTTTTTTTTTTTTTTATGAGAGCAAAATCATCAATACCATACAAATGTATTTTGTTCTAAATATAAAGTTTCAATGTGTACCTTTTGTGTGTTTTGCACAATATGGAGATCAAAATATTGCTCCATCAGTAGTATCCATGTTACCGAATCCTTCCAATCAAACTTCCTCATATTGATCTTTGGAATATGGTGAGTATTAAATATGACATTAGAGTCTATGAAATGATGATTAACATTTATTTTGTTCTCATCACGAGTTTCAACTACTACCGTTTCTCCATTAGGAATAATTTCTTGTAGCAGCTTTGTCAAACTTTCTTTCAAACTTTCCATGTATGCTTTCAGCTTTTCTTCTATACCATCGATCTTAGCTTCCACGCCATTATTCAAACCATACATATTAGCTTCCACACCTTTCTTCAATCCATCCATGTCTTTCTTCAAACCATCCATCTTAGCTTCCATTTCATTTTTTGTTACTCTTTGTGAGAGAGAAATTTGTTGCACATGGTCTCGTAATTTTGATATATCATGTTTCACTTATTCCTCTTCATGAGTCATAGTAGAGCCTTTTGAGGGATTAATGGGTTTGGAATTATTTTTTGGGGGGTATTTTAGAACCCAATACTGATATCTATGCTTTAATATGCCCTTGGAATCACATCAAACTGATTTTTCAAACAAGACTTATGCAATTAAAAAAAAAAGATACACACATTTTTCTTTATTTTGAGGAGCTCAATATTGAAACTGATGTATCTTTCTAATTTTGGATCCCCAAGATTTGATATTTGGTCCTGCCACAATGACCTAATTATGGATTGATTTAGCAGAGCGAACTTGTACAGACTACCACGTGTCACTGTTTCGACTTTCAACTCTGAAATCGATACAAAAGAAACTATAGTTCGTGTCATTGCGACCACTTTTTACAAAATTCCAATTCGATGTATGAAAAAAAAGTTATGATGAGTTTCCCTATTTGAGATGAAATTATGGAGACTGCAAAAACCCTAACTTACTCAGATCACATCTCTGAAAATATAGCAAAACAATATCTGAAATTTTTACACAAAGTTCCTCCAGATTTTGGCTGAAATGGGTTTTTTTCAGCTTCTGAATATTGGTAGAAAAAAAGCTATAGTGAAAATTCCATGATGACCTGTTTGTAGCAGCGAAACCCTAGAATTGAAAGCTCTGATTCCAAATGTTATGAACCCAACTCACAGAATAGAAGAAAAGATAGATCAAGGACTTAGAAATCAACCTCTTCAAGGAGGAAACCTCCTTTACCTTACATAAATGAACATTTCTTGGATGATACAAATGAAAAAACCTTCTTTCTATATATAGGAGTCCAAGGGGTCACAATATAATCCTAGCCGACATAACAATAACAATGTAAGGGCATAAAAATAACAATAGTGGGCTTCTATAGGGAAAAATAATAAAAATATGGGTTCTACATGGGCACAAAAATAACAATAAGGGGGCTACACTAACAATAACAATAAGGGGATACACTAGTATTATAGGGGCCTAATAATCAATGACCAGGGAGTTCTCTTCGCAACACATATATTGGATGGAAAAATCATGAGGAAGTGTCGGGCTAATGAAGTCCCTACACTGGTGGTTTCATTATTTTCATAGTACGCTAATTGGGTTCAATACAACTAGGCCGCATACCTATGCAAAGAGTTTCTAACGACTGCTGCGAGGCTCAGGAGAAATGTACTCTATT
Source organism: Pinus albicaulis (assembly GCA_034641835.2). Taxonomy (NCBI): domain Eukaryota; kingdom Viridiplantae; phylum Streptophyta; class Pinopsida; order Pinales; family Pinaceae; genus Pinus; species Pinus albicaulis. The sequence goes on from CM076580.1 coordinate 1,048,665,803, forward strand.
TCATTATGCATGGTTACTTCTAATAATTGAAATGCTTGCATGGAAAGAGCTGGAAGATTCACAGTTCCCTCCGGTAGCTTTAGATGTTTGTGAAGTCACGAGGTATGCCTAGCTCTAGTATACCACTAAACTACCATGCGCACAGGATATCAAAATGATTTTTTTTTTTTATATATCATATGGAATTACACATGTTGGTGAGCCAACACCCTTGCCTCTCACGGAGCATATACAAGCAATATAACCTTGTCGTGAAGTTTAAGGCTGACTTCCAAAAAATTTACATACAGGCTTGCAAGGACACAATGAAGACATGGAATCCCCTACCATATTTAGTGACATAATACGATCTCCTAGCAGAGATACAACAGTGGCCTGAGGAGTGGATCACTGCAATGGAGACAAAGACGAAGGATTCTTCGATAGAGAAGGACACAATGTAGCACGAAGAAGCAAGTGGGAAGGAAAAATATGGGAAAGAGGTAGAACAAGAGAAGCACCACAATGAGAGTCACAAGGATCCTCTTGGAGGAGATGAGAAGAACAAAGAGTTTGAAAATACAAAGACAAACCCATTTATCACAAAGAAGAGGAAGGCAGACACCAAAGCTACCAAAAGAAGCAAAAAGAAGCAGAAGGCAAACAAGAAAAATGACATAATTCCATTGGTCCTCACTGTTGGGGACTTGGATTAGATTGGGGACATGATTCAGGAAGCAATGGTAGAATCATGGAACAAGTTAGAGGTTTGATACGATGCACTTCTAACACGTGTCGAGGAGCGTGTTGTAGAATTGAAGATATTGGTACAGATAACCAAACAACCAGTACAGGAAAAGGAAATGCGTCGAGAAGAAAAAATAGTAGAGCCCACACTTGGGGCATGGATAGCGCAGATTCTTGCCAGACCTCTATATTTTGACTTTTCCAAGGTACTGTTAGCCACCTATATTTTTCCATTATATCAGCTGGTGGCTAAATATTCTTTGAAGCCTTCAAGAAACAAGTTCAGTCCTGAAGTTGTTGGTGCTTGAAGTCTGTTGGTAAAACCATAAACTGCTGATCAGATCTTCATATCTTTCCCTCTCAGGCCTACGATATTCCATGAAAATCCAAGTCAAATCTTTGCTTGCATCCCTTTTTCCTTTCCCTTCCCTTGCTTCCATCTTTCACCTTCATGTTTTTTCAATTTTCTTTATTCATTAGAACCCCACAAACCATATGTTATTGCTTATCCCTTCATTACTCTCATTTCCCAAGGTTAAAAAACCCATTTTTTTAACCTTATCGGAATTATATTTCCTTTCGAAATTCTTTGGAAAAACCATAGAAAAACACATTTTTCTATGCGTTAGAGCTTTGATACCCCTCGGGCTAAAGTCCTCTGCCTTTTCTTCCTCCACATGCCCGAGCACCGGATGACCGACCGTGTCGAGTCCCTGAGGGGCGCTAAACCAAAATGTAATCTCCTCTCGAGTCCTTTTTCCTTTAAAAAACATTCGAAAACCCATCTTTTATAAGGTTTTGGCGTGAAATATTAAATCACATGTTTTATTGCCCCAGAGCCCTTCTTAGCGATCGATCTGCTCCCCGGATCCGACGGAGCGGAAATCAAGCCCCACAGTGGACCCCTCTCCCCGCGCCCTGCTTTCCACGAAACCATGGTTTTCATCCCGCACCACTTTTCGTCGGGTGGCGGTTTTGATCCGTCGGGCAGCGATTCCATACGCCGAGCCGACACGTGTCCTCCGCCCTATTCCAAAACCGCCGCGCTATCACATCGCCGCGCATTATCCTTCGGACCCATGGCCCCACAGCGGGATCCACCTCCACCGTCGATTTGGGCCCTCCCATCCGACGGTTGCCCATCGCCCTCATGCTGCTTCGACCTTTAACGAACTTGCCCACCCGGTTAACTTCCCCCGGCACGTTCGAAAACCGATCTTCGCCGTCGGTCTCTCGGATCGAAGGTTCTTATACGAAATCTTGATTCCATCGTACAGTCCCCCCTGTCTCCGCTGACTTTTCGTAACGCTCCCGACCGATTGATTGCAATACGATCAACGGCTCCCGATTGCTCCGTTTTCCCGCACGCCCTCCAATGCGGATTTGTCCATATACGCTAGGATTTTCTCATTTTGTTTGTATTTTGCGGAGTTTGAGGTTCTTTCGTCATGTTTTAGGAAAATGCGAAAGACGAGGGTGACGACTCCCGTTCTTTCGATTTATCCGGAGGATCGACCGCGGGGGTAAAGAACAATGTTATCAACAAGGTTTCATGAGCCTTGATTTCCGCGCATCCCTATAAAGCTTGAAGAATACCGTCAAAATCAACGCGAGAGAAAGAGTATCGGATATTGAAGACAACAATGAACCAGAGCAGCCAGATTATCGGACAGATTGGCGGGGATTACGGCTAAGACGGTTATCAAAAGCCTAATCCCCCGACTCAGAACACGGATTGAGAGAAAACCTAAAAGTGCTCATCGATACATACGCCTCCATCGCATACTTTGAGAGCAAATTGATTCCCTCAACCACCGCGATGCCACCTATTGCCTCAAAATGCTCAATCGGAAGGCCGAATTTATTGAACAAATCAGATATCTTGCCTCGAAACGACCAGAAGTTACTTTCTGCCCTAGATTTGATGTGACGTATCATTGCAGAGTAACCCTAATAGTACGTAGAGCCTCAAATGTCAAACAAAGCTCCCTCCGAGCTTATTTCATAAGTGTAAACACATTAATGCGAGTGGGAACACACTGTGATGATTTCTTCATCGAGCCTCCAAGGGCCGGGGAAGGCATTAATTCCTGCATTAATTGTATTTAGATCTTTTTATCGGATCTCACCTCCTCATCCTTCTATAAATACTTCAATAGAAGATGAGTGAGGGGTTGGTTAGTTGGTTGTCAATGTAATTGCTTGAAGCATTCTATGTATCGAGCCGAAAACTCTTGACTTGTAAATAGTGGTTTCATCGGCTCTTGGAGCTACGCTTTGTAGCAGATGGAGTTAGGTTGTGAAGAGAGATGGATTAAAACATTGGATCTGAAGATTGTAACCGGTTTGAAGCATCAAAACAAGCTGATTTATGGGATCCTAGTCTATGCTTTGATGGTGATGTTATTCTCACATGTAACTTGTATTTTGTTTCGTTTTCAATTTGTTTCATTTTCCATGTAAAGAAAGCAGATAAACGGGGGTTAGGACCTACATATATCGGTAACCTTCTCCGTCGTAGAAATATTTATCTAAATGTTTTCTTTCAAATCGTGTTATTTGAAAATGATTTAATTCGAGTCTAAGTACATGGATGCTGCGTTCTCTCATCCTTTTGTCACTGTTTGAATGTTATTTTTAAATGTTACTTTCAATATATGTTGTGTGAGGATGAATTGAGGAAATCAAGGTTAGCCCTCGAGTCCCTTTCCTGTTTGCTCAACTATTTGATTGTTTCCCTTAGGATGTGTTAAAAGATGACTAGTTTCAAGTACTTATACGGATCTTAGGCCATTACGTGTTATCTCTGTGATCGTCTTGGAAGTAACTAAGTAAAGAAGAGCTAGGAGAGGATTATGGTGAGCTATCTCGCTAGTTTCTACTCCAAAAGTTGCCTTCAAGTTTCCCTTTGTTTTTATATGTATTCTATTGGAAGTGTATCAAAGGTTTGGATGAGTTTCAAAGTACTTACCGAGATCCCTAGTTTGCTTCTATGTTTTTCTCTTAAGTGCTTGGTCGTCGGCTAGTTTTGAAAGTACTTACCGGATCTGGGCCGCTCTTTTGTTACGCATATGTCATTTCCCTTTCTTATTGTATCATTCCATTCCATAAATCAAACTTTAAAGAGATCCTTAGGCATAGATGACTTGCCCCATAGATCACTCTTGAACCTTTGAATGTTTCAATTAAATCCTCTTATGACTCCATAGCCCAATGGATTGAAAACTTGCCATCATCTTTCTTCTTGATCGAAGCTTACTCTTTTTGCTTGCAACTTCTCACCTTTGAACCTATTTGCATATAGATCTTTCTGCCTGCAGACAACAATTATGTTTCAATCATCCAGAAAAGACCAAACAAAACCCTTGGACCTCATAACTAGCCTAATATCATTACCCTAAGCTTTCCAAAGACAATATCCATCTTTGTACATATTGGAGAGATCCTCTCTCAGGATTCGGGAGGGCTAGATCCTAGAATCCCAAAGTTGGTTGAAAATGATGTTAACTCGTGATCGGACTTTGCCAATCTTGCTTATTACAGAGACCCTAACATTTACGGCGACTCCGTCGGGGGACGAGTGTTTTAATACTTCGGAAAACCCTTTATTCAAGAACACTTTGAGAGTAAAAAAGCGACCTTTTCAATAGCACTCTAGATAGGTAATTATGATGAAACTTGTTTGAATCGGTGACAAACTAGGTGAAACCCTAGGTTTCTCTTAAGACTTCGTCTAACCTTGAAAAAAATCAGCTGGCTTAGCCATAAGAGTGGACTGCCTTTGTCTCTGCAACCTTAGCTAAGTTTTTGAAACAAAGTTAGGATATTCTTAACAACCACAAAAGCTCGAAAAATGACTTAGAAAAACCTAAAAATATTTCGATTGGAATTAAATAAACATGGTGGTGGACCATAAGACCTTTTACCTGCGAAAGGAGCTAAAAATTTCCACTTGGCGACTCCACAATCCTTAAACGAGACCTTAAGACTCCACTTTGGGAAGAACCCTTATCATTATAGTATCATTCAAATTCGGTTAGAGGAGCTGTAGGATTAAAATTGTGAAAACAGATTAGTTAACCTCTCCAAGATTGTCATATCCGGGTTGAACTTTTCTTGTTTATTTGGGTCTAAACAACATAGCATAGTGGCTTCTAAAAATATTCACACTAGAGCCCATCCGTGACCCTTAACCCACTGAGATAGTTGATAATCCGAAAAGTATCCTTTGGAAGTCTCCTAAGGTTAAATTATTATTTGTTTTCGGATCACCCTTGAGAGCTAATTCGGTCCTTGAAAATCTTTCGACTGCGCAACAATCACAAGTCGACTTAGTGAATCCATTTAGGACTAGGTCATTTGATGATATAATCCGGTTAGACTCGAGTCTTCACTTTCATCTCACTGAAACAAGTGAACATCTCGGTGGCGAGCAGAAACAACACCTCTACGATTTACATTTCCTTCACAATTTAGGTGCCTCTCATCCAAGATCAGCTTCGAAATCTACTGCCGTTCCATCCACTACGTTCACCCCGTCATCCCATTGTTCAAACCACTCCACTTCAACCCACACCTCCTCTTGTAAATCCACCACGTATCATGGCGGCATGGTATGCTCCCTGTAGTCCTTCATGTACCATTAGTCAATCTTCCACGGGACTATCGAGTCCAAAATTCCTTTATATGATGCTAGCAATACTATAACGACATCTCCAACATGTGGACAAGATGAATGACTACTTTGAAATAAATGAAATTGATGATGATTACGTCAAACTTAGACTATTTGCTCAAAGTTTGGGGGGAGAAGCAAGAAAAATGGTTCAAAGGTTTAGCCCCCCACAGGTATTAATGATCTCCAAGGCTTCCATCAAACATTCTTAAACAAATGGGAAGTAAGGAAGAATCCTCTCCAAGTCCTTGCAGATTATAAAAATCTCCATAGGAACCACAGGGAAAGTGTACAAGCTTATTGTACCGGTATTTAGTGTGTATAATGCACTCTCCCCCGAACTCCAAACCTCCTCAAGGCTCGGCTTTAAACAAATTTCTTTGAAGGGTTTGATCACGACATGACATATTGACTCGAGAGAAAGAGTCTTTGCAACCCCTGGAAGATATGCAAAGAGGTGCCCTTTCGTGGAAGTAAACTTAATGGAGAAGAGAGCAAGGATGAAAGCTGAAAAAGAGAGTATCCTTTAGAGAGAAATCCACCCCTTCTACTTCAAGCTCGAAGATGGAAAGAATGATGGAAGAAATGATGAAGAAAATGAGCATCCCGGAGAGAGCACGAGCAAGTCTAAATCAAAACACTCCTCAAAACGAAAAACTAAAAGCCAGAATCAGAATATTAGAAGAAATCGACCCTCCAAATAGACCCCGGGAAGATGATCAACACATCACTCCTCCCTTTCATCAAAAACTTTTTAAGTGAGGTTGAGCAAACGGAACAAATAACGAGAGGAGGATGATATAAACTTATTTGGGGTAGATGATGATAGCTTCGAAATTCATTATGATAAAAAACAAGGCGTTTACACACCTTACGATGACAAAAGAGATGATAATGAAAATTATTATCGAGAACATGGAAAACGCCGTCATAGAACCTTCAAAGGAATATGAACTCGAAACAAATCTAATCAACAAATCCCCAACAATAAAAACCTCGACAAACCTTCTCAAAACGATACGCAACTCCAGTCGAAGACAATCAAACAAAAAGACAAAACAATGGTCGTTAATTACGAGTAGTGGTAAAGAGAAAGACACTCAGAATATTGAAAAGTGGAGTGCAAACATTAGCGGTACTAACACCCCGGCTAGTACTCTGGTAAAACAACTTTTCCAATCTGTAGATAAAAACAAATGCAAAATGAAAGTTTCGTTATTGCTCTGATAAAGTGACATAAAACTAAGTTAGAAATCAATGCTTTAAAGAGTCAAAACCTTTTTTAGCTCTGGAACAAGAAATTTCAAAGATCAAAATTTCGTTCCTTTGGCGAGTACTTTGCCCAACATGTATATAGGTCCAAAATTTTGAAAGCTTTGAACTTAGAAGATAATGAAGATTCACTCAATCTTAATGATGACCAACCGAGCTTATTTTTTGGTCCAAAGATTGAAGGAAAGTTTCAAGAAGGTCCTGTCCCTCCCTTTTACGTAAGCTTAAACATTCATGATAAAATTTCACACAATGCTATGCATGACTCGTGCGCTTCCCATAATTTAATGCCAAAAGTCGTAATGGAAAGCACTGGGTCTTGAAATTTCTCGAGACCTTACAAAGACTTGTACTCCTTTGACTCAAGCGAGTTAAATGTCTAGGATTGATAAAAGATCTTTGTGTTAACTTAGCCAGTTTACCAATAAATGTTTGGTCATGGATGTTGTACGTAGTGATGTACCCCCAAAGTATGGAATGCTCCCTATCAAGATCTTGGGGGGGGCTAAGTTACGGGGAACTATGCAAATGGACATGACCTATGCGACTATCCCCTGTTTTTAATCGGACTAGAAGACTTTACAGGGGAAACCCACATGCGGTACACAGAGTGACAAGTCAAGACCAAACCTCAAAACTCTCCTTTGTACGTGCGGAAGAAACGAGCCTTGATTCTTTTATCATGTTTAATGATGAAACACTTACGGAACAAATCATTTCAATAGAATCAATGGTTTGAAACGGAGGAAGAGGAACACAACGCTAAACTGCCGAAACAAGTCTATTGTGTCTAAAAATCCTAGCAAACTAAACACGGTCTTGAGCGCAGAGTCATCAATCCATTAAACTTAAAACTTGACAATGCAAAGAAGACGATCCTCAACCCTGATGAAAAACTTGAGGAATCAAATTATATAAAGGAGATACACCAAAATAATAAAAGCTGAAAAATGTTCCTCTCGGGACTATGTATTTTGATGGGTGCATGCACCGAACGAATGCTAGTGCAGGGTGTCCGGATCACTAACACCGAAAACAATCATCGATTGAATGTATTTCATGTAAATTAAACTTTCGGTGTTCCAACAACATAGCGGAGTACGAATCCTCGCTCTTAGGCTTACATTCTACTGAAAAAGTTGAGTGCCAAGAGAATCAATGTATATGGCGATTCCGAATTAATCATTAGGCAAGTTAATGGGGAGTATAATGCAAATCACCCCGGACTTAGGGCCTAACGAAATGATGTCATGGATCTTTTGAAAACATTTGAGGAGTCCAACTCGACTTTTGTCCCGAGGAAAAGAAATATTGAAGCCCACAATTTAGCCTTTGTCGCTAGAAACTCGCCCAATACTATATGATGACACGTCTCGAGATAAAATTCGAGACCAAAGATTGTCTCGGATAATAAGAAATATTGGCGAGGTGTTTGACGGAGATAAAACAAAATAGAAGACTTCATGCAATTCAGAAATGAATTTGAACTCCATAGTTCGGATTCGGATTGTGATACTGATTGCGGTGAAGAAAATTTTTCTTGGTGAAGAAGAACCGATCTCACGAGACTTATAGACATTAACCTTCAAACTAGCAAACTTACAAACCAAACGAATGGAGTGCAAAATATGAAACAGAGGAATTGGAAACTACGCATTCTAAGGATGATAGTTCGCCCAAGGGTTTGGCCCCTCTAGAAGAATTGTTTGATTTTAACGATGTGGCCAATAAACTAGCACTGAACACCGTAGAGGCGAAGTAGAGGAGTGCAATATAGGCAGAGTGAGGAAAAAACCAGAAAATGATCAAACTGTCCAAAACTTTGCCAGATCTCACATTAAACTCAAATAAATAGAGCTATTCAAAGAGTTTTACGATGTTTTTGCGTGGAGTTATGAAGATCTTAAATCCTATGACACTCGAAATAATACAACACAAAATTCCTCTTAAAGAGAACCAAAAAACCATTCAAACATAAATGCGCGTGGAATAAAACATCGTCCGTTTCCCATTGGTTAAGAAGGAAATCATGAAGATGCACGATCTTTTAGGGTATTATTGTCCCTATTAGATATTCACGAGTGGGTATCTAATCACGGTGTCGATTAGGAAGAAGATCTGGAGAAATCGGGCTTTGTATAGACTTCAGAAATTTAAACAAAGCTTCATTGAAAGACAACTACCCTTTACCCAAGATGGATCATATTTTGCAAAGGGTGGTGGGGTCTAAAAGAATTTCTTTGCTAGATGGCTATTCGGGTGGGTATAACCAAGTCTTAGTCCACTACGATGATCAATATAAAGACATCGCTTTACCTACACCATGGGGGCACTTTCATGTATGTGAAAATGCCTTTTGGTCTAATGAATGTTGGAGCAACCTTTCGGAGAGCCATGGACATAGCATTTCTCGGAAGAATTGGGCTTCTTCATCATTATCTATCTTGATGATGTAATCGTGTTTTCAAAAAACGAGATGAAGAACACTTAGAACATTTGAGAAAAGTTTTTCGAGAAGTGCAGAAAGAGTTTGGGATATCTTTAAACCCCTAAGAGAGACACTATTTGGTCTCCAAGAAGGTAAGCTTCTTGGACACATTATTTCGAGAGGAGGGTATAGAGATAGATCCAAAGAGGATTGAGGCTATATTGCAAATCTCTCATCCTCGAAATATCAAGGAGTTGCTGATCTTTCATTGGAAAGATTAACTTTTTGAGAAGGTTCATCCCTAACTTAGCGAGCTCCTTAGAAATATCACAAACATGTTGAAGAAGGAGCGAGGATAAAATGGACCTTGGAAGCAAAGACATCCTTTGAGCTGGTGAAACAAGAGTTAGCAAAAACACCGGTTCTCATAAGTCCCGATTTTTCAAAATATTTTTATATCTTCTCATTTGCATCGAAACATACCATGCTCTGTCCTTTACGGAAAAATCCACAAGGACAAGAGCAACGCATTGCATTCTTTAGCAAGGCATTAAGGGATGCCCCTTTGAAGTATAACATCATGGAAAAGCAAGCTTTTGCTTTAGTTAAGGCTTTAAAGGACTTCGGAGTATACATCCTCCACTCACACATCATTGCCTTTGTCCCAAATTCGAGTTGTTAAGGACATTCTAACACGGGGACCCTGGATGGTAAAAGAGGTAAGTGGATTGACATTTATTCTTGAATATGATTTAGAGATTAAACCCACTAAGCTCATCAAAGGCCAAGGTCTAGCTAAGTTAATGGCAGAATCAAATTGTGATCTTCTTGATATTAATATGATCGATGATTTGGATAACCAAGAATAACTCTCAACTCCCTGTTGTTGAAGATCATTTGTGAATTCTCCTTGGTATATTGATATTGTTTATGTTTTTCTTAATCCGAATACACCTCCTGGTTTATCCAAAACAAAGGCAAGATTCCTAAAGTTAAAAAGTCTGTGAACTATTGCATTATTGATAAATTGTCTTTATTGGAAAAATGCGAGTGGTATATTGCTTAAATGTTTGCCTCGAGTTTGATGCGAGAAAAAAATTAAACGAGGAATTCCATGAAGGGGAGTGTGGAAGCCATTTGTCTTTGGAAGTCAACAGACCAACAAAAATTTTGAGGGCTGGTTTCTATTAGCCCACTCTTTTTCCCTGATGTTCATAAGATGACCACTACTTGCCATAAATGCCAATTGTTTGAGGGCAAGAGAAAATGTACCCCTTCCTCTCAGCATCCAATTACTTATTGAAGCTCCTTTTTCAACAATGGGGACTTGACTTCATAGGAGAAATCCATCCACCTTCCTCGCGCAGCACGGTGGATTCTTACCGCTACTGACTATTTCACTAAGTGGATAGAAGCCGTTCCTAGTAGGCGGGCCAATGATTCGGTTATCATAAAATTCATAGAAACCAATATTCTTTCTCAGATAGTCTGTCCTACCAAGATCATCACAGATAATGCAACAACATTTTGGATCAAAGAAAATGGTTGAATTCTGTCACAAGTATCAGATAACATTGGGACACTCTACAACCTATTACCCTCAAGGTAATGGACTTGCAGAATCTTCCAACAAAAGCTTAGTGAACATAATCAAGAAACTGTTGGAGGACAACAAGAAGTCTTGGCACACAAAGCTGATCCATGCACTCTGGGCTGACAGATTAACATTGAAGAAATCCATTGGTATGTCACCCTTCCAGCTTGTGTATGGTACATATGCAATTTTTCCTAACAACCTTGGTGTACCAGTTATGAAGTTAATTCAAGAGTTGCAGACTGAAGAAAATGACATAATCAGAAGAATAAATCAAACCATTCATCGACGGTTGACATTAACTGCGGGAACACTCTCTTCAAATTCCAAAAAACTGCTTAAGTACCTCCGCAAGTGGTTTCAAGTTTCGATAAAGGACATTAAATAGTGATAGCTGGAGTCCATGCCCTTTACTTTTAAATCAGAGGAAGCAGAGAAATGACGTATTTTCCTTAAAAGAACTTAAGGGTTTTGGAGGTGGCGCAAAGGGGAAAATAGGCGGTCAGGATCAAAGCACATAATTGAAGCAGAGATATGGACGAGGGAGATTAAATCGCAAATCACAAATCAAAAATTTCAAAGGATAGTCACGAGAGGTAAAGGTTAAAATCGTTGAAATGCGATATGCGATGGCGTGCCAAGATGACGTGGTAGTGAATTGGTAGTGACGTGGTAGGTGATGTGGCAAGCTGATGTGGTAGATGACGTGGCCCTGGACCGCATACCTACATTGCAATTTTTAAAATTTAGGTGCAAAGGGTATGAGTTATAATCTCCGAAGTGCGATATGCGATGCGGTGGGGCCCGATCACAAATCACAAATCACAAGTTTTAATGATAAGTGCGGAGGTAAGTGTTAAATTCGCCGAAGTGCAATATGCGATGGCGGTGGGACCCGATCGCATATCACACATCACCAGTTTTAAAGGTTAACAACTAAAGGAAAGTTAAAAACAACGACATGATAAGTACGATGTTGGGTGGATACGATTTGGTTTCAAAAGTGAACTCCAAAGGTTTTCAAATCCAGAGGTAAGGCATTTCTTGTGTTAAATCGCATCGGAGGAAGAAAAGAGGATTATAACGTAAAGCTAGTGAAACACCTTGATAATGGAAGAAAGTCTGAATGCGGGCAGAGAGACTCAGGTAAGTGACCCGACGTAGAGCAAAGGAGAAGAGAAGACTAAACATAACAGACACGCGCAGAAGAGGCAAATTCAGGTAGCAGGTGACATGATGACATCATTTGAAACACAAAAGCATGGGCAAAGTCGGGTGGAGATGAGTTTATGCAGACTGTTAGGACATAACAACCGAAATGGAAGGATACACATCAACAAAAAATCAGACTCAACAAAAGTATTATATTCCAAGTGTATTTTGTTTTCTTTGTTAAGATCAAAGCTACAATGGTGTCCTCGATTTCAATGTAAATAGTAGTTTAACAATTTAGGCAGTTTAGGAGTTTCAAGAATCTTGAGTAGTTACAAAATGTTTTTGATGTATTTAAGCAAGAGAGAAGGAAAGAAAGGGGTTCTGAGTTCTGGACCTCTTGGGGATTACATTTTGTACTTTTTGTGATGGGTAAATGAAAAAATAAGCAGTAAGTTTCTTGCGACTGTTGATGGTTATTCATGTTTTTTGTGCCATTTTGTGTCCCTTCTTATTTGAATGAAGGTAAGTAATGTAGCAGCCGGTCTCTTAATTACATCTGTGAATAAGAGTCAAATAAACTTAATTTTCACTCCTTCACTCCATCTCTTCTCCCTTCACAAATTTTCCCTAAAACTTAAAAGTAATAGATTATGTGTTTACAACATATTATTTTGAGTTTCCCCTCTCTTCACAGACTCCTGATGAAAATTTAAAGTAATAGATTCCGTGTTTACAACATATTATTTCGAGTTTCCTCTCTCACCATGAATTTCCTCTGAAACTTAAAAGTGGTAGATTCTGTGTTTTCAACATATTACTTTGAGTTTCCCCTGCAGTTTTTCTTTTCATTTAGATATCAACAGTGAATGGCATTATGAAATATTTTATTATTCCAGATCATTAAGAGTTTTAGAAAACTAGTCTCCAGAGGGATAGAACAAGGACCTCATGATAAAATCATTTCTTTGACACACTTTTAAAATGTCTTAAGCACTGATTCCTTTCACAACCAGAGGGATTGTTTCTTAAGATACAACACCAAAATTCATGCAAATGGTATGAAAAATATTTGTGAACTCCGACACGTCTTGGTCCTTTCCCTTCCACAACGTGGTCCACTTTATGTATTTATCTTCATAACTCCCGACAGGGTAATACTTCTCCTTGATGGAATATTAGAAGGAATTCCAAGTGGCCGCGACTAAAAATAGTGAGGGTTCCCCCTCATCCTTCTTCTCATATTAGGTTTCCCACCAATCCTTGACGTGGGGGGCGAATTTGAGGAGTGAAAAAGTAATCTTTTCCCTATTGGAAAAATAACGAAATTAAAAATATCCTTCTAACAGATTTAACCATCTATATATGACACCTGCATCTGTCTGGCCTTCAAATATGGGGATGTAAAATTTGACTTGTACCTTAAAGGGAGTGGTGCTTCTAGAGTGGTTGCTAGATGAAGATGTTTCACTTGTTGGTAGCCGCCGAAGGATCTACGCAAAGTTGTCCATCATCGCGTTCCTATGTTGCTCGAGGGATTCTTCGAGTAATATTTTTGAAAGGATATCCTACTCCCTCGTCTTTCTTTTCTTCTGCCATGGGAGGTTGTTGGGGTTTGTGAGGTTGGTCTTGCAACTATTCAACCAGTTCAAGCCATAGCTCCTTATACCTCAACCTCGCTGGGGAAATGCAAATAAAAATAGAGAAAGATCAGAAAATATGATACCACTGATCCAAACTTATGTAGGAACACAACAAAACACATATATAAACATAAACGCAAAGATGCAGCAAAAATATATTCTCATTTCATTATTATCAAAGAAATGTAATATGCCTACATACAAAATGGAAATAAAATAGCTCGGACGATGGTAGCTTATCTCTAAGAAGAGATGTGGTGACTACATGCCTCTAAACATCAAAGGGAAACCCTAAACAACCAAAAACCTAACCCTAGGTGATGAAACACCAAGAGTTTGCGGGCTTCGTTGGGGTTAGTTGGGCAACCAACTTCTCGGGGTCGTAACCTGGTCATTTGATCTCCGTTTGGTGCCTACGATACCTCGTTATAAATATTTTGCTGAGTAATACATGAACCTACTACAGACCTAAGAAAAATTCCATTTACTAGGTGTCAAAAAAACTCAAGAAGTTGAGGACTCGGAAAACTGTTAAAAATAGTAAAATGTGCTATAAACAAGGAAAGAGATGAAACCGAGTGGAGGTCTAAGTGGAATAGGCATGTGGCCACCGATATCCACATGTATCATTGCTGGAGGTATATCTTAGTCCATAGTTGATCGTTCCATGTAGATATCTCAACACATGTTTTGTGTTGACCAGAAAAATTAGAGCCCTAATAAGTTGCTCGTACAAAGAAGGATCTGTTAGATCTGGTCCCACAACTTCATTGCATAACTTCTTAAAGTTTGCTACCATTGGTGTGGCCATGGATTTGCAATCCTCCATCCCAAATCCTTGCAAGAGTTTGACAACATATTTTCCTTGGCTAAAGAAAATATCACCAAGTCTCTGCCACACCTCTAATCCTAGGAAATAGTGCATCAACCCAAGATATTTAATCTCAAATTCAGAGGCAAGCTACGTCTTGCACTGGATGATCAGAGGCTCTGTGCCTGTCAAGAATAAGTCATCAACATACAAAACCAAAATCGAAGGCATACCTTGGACAACCTTGAAGTAGAGATTCATATCGACACTCATTAGAGGAAATTTCAGCCGAAAAGTGCCCATGAAATTTTCACGCACTTTCCATGTCATAATGTGTAAATCAATCAAAATATTTTAAATTTAAAAAGAGGTACATGTCTTAAATAATTTTAAATTGTTTAATTTTGGTATCCATGAAATATTTTATTATTAATTTAGGTATGGATCAAATATTTTATTATTAATTTGGGTATTCGTGAACTATTTTATTAATGTTATTTAACTACCTTGCCCATATGAATTAGAATATTGAAAAAGTTATTAATGCAATGTAAATCTTGAGATTAGCGAAAAAATAGAAATTAAAATATGGGCCCATTTGACATTAATAATCATGGCAAAAAGAACACCAAAAAAATTAGTTAAATATAAAAAATATATAAATAGTTAAATATAAAATATAAATATAGACAATTATAGTTAAATGTAAAATAGTTAAATAATTAAAAATAAAATACAATTATAGTTAAATATAAAATAGTTAAATCATTAAAAGGTAGTTAAATATAAAATGTAAAATATAAATTTATTAAATAGTTAAAAATAAAATATAGTTAAATAGTTAACGAATGTATTCCACAAAGGAAAAATTAGTGTATTCTGGCCAAAAATAGAAATTATATAGTTAAATATAAGATAGTTAAATATATAGTTAAATATAAAATAGTTAAAAAAACGTATTCCAAAAATGACAAATTACCAATTCCAACCAAAAATATAAAATATATGGTTAAATAGTTAAATATAATTAAAGATAAAATAGTTAAAAAACATATTCCAAGAAGGACAAATTACCATATTCCAACAAAAAATATAAAATATATAGTTAAATATAGTTAAATATAAAATAGTTAAATAGTTAAAAAAAAGTTAAATATAAAATAATTAAATAGTTAAAAAAAACGTATTCTAGAAAGGAAAAATTACCGGATTCTGACAAAAAAAATATATTTCGGGTGAAATTGTGGCTTAAGTAGACAACATAGTTAAAAAAAACATCAGAAAATTTGTTAAATATAAACTATATATACACAATTAAATATAAAAATATAAATATAGATAGTTATATTAGATATCATTTTTTTGGATTCAACTGCGTTAAGAAAGTCATTCAACTGTGACCATTTCCATGAGAGGTAGCACTCATTGCATGAGAAATTAGTCATTTACCACTACCTCTCATGGAAATGGTCATAGTTGAATGACTTTCTTAATGCAGTTGAATCCCAAAAAATGATATCTAAATAATGCATTGCGGAAACCCCTCAATACTTAAATACAAAGGGAGCTCTACTTGAATGGTTCATGAGGCACAATACTTGCTAAGGTTAGAAAGCTAAGTGGGCTTGATTGTGGGGAAAAATCAGAAGTTAAGCGCGCTTGAGCCAGAGGAGTTCTGGGATGGGTGACCACCCGAGAAGTCCTGGTTACCGGGTGAAAGCCCCAGAAGTGATGATTGACGCTATGCGATTCATTTCACTAGTTTCAATCCTTCTTCACCCATGTGAGCATCACCCGATGCAATGCGTGCTAAGTGGACTATTCAAAAATCATAAGAAATTAGTCAGTTACGATTACCTCCCATGGAAATGGTCATAGTTGAATGACTTTCTTAACACAGTTGAATCCCAAAAAATGATATCTAGTATAATGCACCGGGGAAACCCCTCAATACTTAAATACAAAAGAATAAAGGGAGCTCTACTTGAATGATTCATGAGGCAAAATACTTGCTAAGGTTTTTCAAATGGGGTAGCAAGCTAAGTGGGTTTGATTGTGGGGAAAAATCCACAGTTAAGCGCGCTTGAGCCAAATGAGTTTTGGGATGGGTGACCACCCGAGAAGTCCTGGTTACCAGGTGAAAGCCCTAGAAGTGATGATTGATGCTATGTGATTAATTTCACTAGTTTCAATCCCACTTCTTCACCCTTGTGAGCATCACCCGATGCAATGAGTGCTAAGTGGACTATTAAAAAATCATGAGAAATTACTTAGTTACGACTACCTCTCATGGAAATGGTCATAGTTGAATGACTTTCTTAACGCAGTTGAATCCCAAAAAATGATATCTAATATAATGCACTGCGGAAACCCCTCAATACTTAAATAGATAGTTATATTTAAATATAAAATATATATAGACAATTATTTTAATAAAAGTGCCATATATTTAGGGATTTCGATAAAAGTAAAAAATTAGAAATAATATATTAATTTTTTTTTATTGAATCTTGTGCTAATAAATATAGTGGAACATAGATAAAAGTAAATTAAAATAAAAAAAATGTCTACATGGCATTTTTTATTAGTTTCTTGATTTTTCCTTAGGAGGCCACTTTTAGACTAAAATTTACTCTAATGAATTTTTGTGAATCCCAGCTTCATCAGGCATCCATCGATTCAAGCATGCCAAGCCCCTTGGGCATGCTTCAATCCATAGAGGGCTTTCTTCAATCTAGAAACATGGGTTTATTATCATGTTCCTCAAAGCCTTGCAGTTGTTCCACGTACACCTCTTCCTTAAGTATGCCATGAAGAAAGGTTTTGTTCAAATTCATCTAATGAAGAATACAACCCTGATTAGAAACAAGAACGATGATGGACTAGATGGTAGTGTATCACACAATAGGTGCAATTATCTCATCATAATCTTCTCCCTCTTTCTGGTAGAATCCTCTAGCCATAGATCTTGCTTTAAAATTCTTAATACTACCATCAACTGCATGTTTGATTTTTTATATCAACTTGGAAGTCACAACATACTTCCCCTCATGTCTCAGATTACTAAGCTATATCATCTCTCCATACTTGTTCTTTCACTTATTATTAATAGAATTAAGGTTAATATTGTATAATGTCACTCATCAAGGCAACATATCTTTGATATCTAGGAGGATGATTTCTCTCTGTGAAGGTGCCTCTTGATGGATGAATGTCTTTCTGCATCCTGTAAAGTATCATGAAGCTACAAGGATCTCTTCCTCATGGGAGGTGAAGAGCCTCAATATTGCAACAAGAATGCTGCAACTCCCAAGGCTACCAACATTAATTATCAACCCGAGGTTCGTACAAACATAAGAGGTATTTACACTTTATGTGCAACATACAATGTGTCATTCGTTTGTTGATCTTATGTAATTGAGTGAATGCCATGAAATCAAAGCCTAAAATAATTGCAGAAATGGAAGTGTTGATTGGAAAACAAATTAATCCTAGGCAAGAACAACATTTTTTAACTAAAATCCTAAGAGCATTGTTATGAAAACAACTCACAAAATAGAAGAAAAGAGAGATCAATGACTTAGAAATCAACCACTTCGAGGGGGAAACCTATTTACATTACATAAATTAAAATTTGTGGTTGTTACAAATGACAAAACTTCCTTTCTATATATAGGAGTCCAATGGGTCACAATATAATCCTAGCTGACATAATAATAACAATGTAAGGGCACAACAATAACAATAGTGGGCTTCTATGGGGCACAATAATAACAATATGGGGACTACATGGGCACAACAATAACAATAAGGGGGCTATTCCAATAATAATAATAATAAGGGGATACACTAGTATTATAGGGATCTAACATGCCCCTCTCCTTCAAAGAAGTGTTGTCCTCAAAAATTGATTATTTCTGGATGCTTATGTATAAAATTATCATCCTCCCATGTGGAATCTTCAACGGGTAAGTTCTTCCACTCGCTGAGATACTCTGAAATTGACTGATTTCGTAGTTGTCAAGTTCTTGTTTCCGTAACTTCTTTAGGTTCCAATATGATTTTTCATTCCTCGTCAAGTTCTGGCAATATTGTTTGAAATAGGAGTTTGTCACCTATAACCTTCTTTAAGCATGAAACAATTGGGTGTATTTGGGAAGATGACGTAAGCTCCAATTTGTATGCCATGGTACCAATATCTTGCAACACCTTGGAAGGACCATAATACTTTGGTGATAATTTATTATCCTTCTTAGCTTTCTCGAGGAACATTTATTTGTATGGTTGTAGCCATAAAAATACCCAGTCACCTACATCCAAACTTCTTTTGTTGCAATGTTGATCTGCCTATTGTTTCATTCGATTCTGCACCAAAGTTAGGTTATCCTTTAAGAGTTGGAGAAATTTTTGTTGATGCTCGATGTGATATTACACTGCTTTATAATCCATATTAG
This sequence comes from Pinus albicaulis, assembly GCA_034641835.2. NCBI lineage: Eukaryota > Viridiplantae > Streptophyta > Pinopsida > Pinales > Pinaceae > Pinus > Pinus albicaulis. The sequence continues at coordinate 1,048,684,558 of CM076580.1, forward strand.
CTTTCATTTCATCCTTCAAAACATCCACCTTAGCCTCCATGTCTGCTTTTAAACCATCTATGTCATCTTTGGTTGCTCTTTTGAGATCAAAATTGATTGCACTTGGTCTTGTAATTTTGATATATCATGTTGCACTTCTTCCTCTTCATGAGTCATAGTAGAGCCTTATGAGGAATTAATGGGTGTTGAATTCATTTTAGGAGGAATTTTAGAACCCAATACTGATATATATGCTTCAATATGCCCTTCGAATCACTTCAAACAGGTTTTTCAAACAAGACTTATGCAATTTTAAAAACAAATACACACATTTTTCTTACTTTTGAGGAGCTCGATATTGAAACTGATGTATCTTTGTAATTTTGGATCCCCAAGATTTGATATTTGGTCCTGTAGTATCCCTCCGAGTCTTCTTTCTAATGAAACAAGTCAGACCTAACTTGGATTCTTGAAGATAAAGTTATGCCCTATCTCCCACAAATACCTAATTATGGATTCTTTCAGTAGACTAACTTGTACAACATGCCACGTGTCACTTTTTCCTCCTTTGGCTCTGAAATAGATACACGGGAAACTATATTCTGTGCAATTTCAGCCAATTTTTACAAAATTCCAATCTGATTCTCAGAGAGAGAGAGTTATGATGATTTTCCCAAGGTCACCTCTTTGAGATGAAATTCGGGAGTCTGCAAAAACCCTAAATTCCATAGATCATATCTTAGAAAATATTGCGAACCAATATCTGAAATCTTTATAGGAATTTCCTTAGGATTTCGACGCAATTTTTTTTTTCTTTTAGCTTCTAAACCTTCGTATAAAAAAATTTATAGCGAAAATTCCATGATGATCTGTTTCAAGCAACGAAACCCTAAAATCCAAAGTTCTGATACCAAATGTTATGAAACCAACTCACAAAATAGAAGAAAAGAGAGATCAACAACTTATAAATCAACCATTTTGAGGGGGAAACCTCCTTTACATTACATAAATGAAAAATTCTTGGATGATACAAATGACAAAACCTCCTTTGTATATATAGAGTCCAATGGGTCACAATATAATCCTAGCCGACATAACAATAACAATGTAAGGATACAACAAGAACAATATTGGGCTTCTACAAGGCACAATAATAACAATATGGGGACTACATGGGAAAAAAAATAACAATAAGGGGAATGTACTAACAATAACAATAAGGGGATACACTAGTATTATAGGGACCTAACAAGCATGAATTCAAATAAATAGGCCTAATGTACTTTGTAAAAATGCATGTAGTAAGTGGTGTTTATTCTTCCTAAATCATGGATTTAGATCTTAGCGGTCATGATTCAAGCCTAAGAGACAAAAACCAAGTTTTTGGAGCAAATATGGTTGAGTTCACATGTGCTACAAGAGTGCTACAGGAAGTTATGTTTTTTCTACAGGAAGTTCTATTTTGGAAATAGCGCATCGAATGACTAAGTAAATCAAATGAAAATTGGATGGGACAATTTTTTTTATTAAGTATGATGTCTTAGGTCTCAATTCCAAGTGGGATCACTCCAAAATACCCTTGTTCACATGTGCTAAAAAAATAACAAAAAATTACTACTCTAAAATCTGGAAATTCAAGAACTAGTGAGCTTGTTAATCTATCAAATGCCTAACCTAATCGAGTGAAAATGCAATAGGGTAAATTTTGTTATTAACTTTAATATTCTTATGAAATAATACAAGTGTAATCAACTCAAATGAAACTCATTAACCCATTCTAAAAAATAGCATAAATTTACTACTATTTCACTACAAGGCATTTCTAGAAATCTTATATTCGTGAACTAGTAACCAAATCCAAGTAGCTTAATGATCACGATATCATTCAAAAGTTATTATAAGGATGAATAATACTTTTGAATCTGAAAAAAATCAGAAAAACACTCACTTCAATCATTTAACTAAATCCTACAACAAGAAAAGAAACAATACTAAATACATAAATATGCAAAACAGAAATAAGAGATGCATGTGAATAAGAAGTGAAAAGAACATAAATAAATTGTGTAAGAGGGCTCTGAGGCTCCTGGGATGGCCAAGCCCAAGGAGACTCAGAGTCCTATGGAAGAAACCAAGCCTTAGAAGCTAAAAATGGCACCAATCTTCATTATTGAATCAATCCAAGTACATCCCCGCAAGAAAAGAAAGTGGAGTTGTTAAACAACAAGTTTTCTCCACAATAAGACTAAACAATACATGCCCCTAGAGGCAAATTTGAATTGGTACTTATTAAAAATGAGGAAGAATAATTCTTCTTGAAAGGAGGAAGCTTTCCCCTCTAAAATCTCTCAAATAGTGGATCTGGTTCCTAACACTAGGAGTTTGCAGTAAATGATAGGAAACACATTCCTAAATTTTCTCAATCATCGGAGTTCCATAATATCTCAACGATTTCATGATATTTTGTTCATTTATTCTACAATCTTGATCCTCCTATAGTAGGGAGAAATTCACTAAATTATCTCATTCTCAAAATTTTCATAATCTTCCCAATATTCTCACAATATCCTTAAAAAATAAATAATATTAGACACAAATATGTAATTATCTCTAAACCTTCCTACGAACGTATTAAAGCTTAAAAAAATTTATTAAGTGTAGAAGGAGAGATTTAATATAGCCTTTATGTTCCTAAGAAAGGTCAAATGGGCCTTAATTTATGTCTAATTTAGAGGCCCATCATACCCCCCTACTAAAACTGTTGCTCATCCTCCGAGAAACTTGTTCATCCTCCTTTCCCTGTGGTTCTTCATGTATGTTGGCCTATTTCATTCTCTGTTTATTGGTCCATGTGTTGTTCCTCCTGCTGAACTTCTTGCTACTCTTTGATTTACATTTCTTCTCCTATCTTAGTTTCCCATTGAACTTCTAATGTAGGTTCAGGCTGCTTCTTTCTATCAAGCGATTCTTCAACTGTATGGGTCTTATTTTTGAGGGTAATACCTTGCTTTTGGTTCATATTATTGTCCACTTGGATCTTGTAAATTGGATGCAACCTCAAGTGAAACCTCATCATCATACCCCCTTAGCCTTTCAAAGAATCCCATCTCACTGCAATTTTAGAAAATGGTAAGCACTTCAGGATGATGATGGGTTCTCTCTATGCTGATGGGTTTTCTCTTGTTAAATCCTCCCCCAATTTTTGTAGACTATGAATTCTGTGAATTTTATCTAAAAATATAGGGTCTTACTTGTACCACTCAGTTTTTAATTTATAGGAGTTTATGTGTCCTTGATACCTCCCATGATACACCTGCAGTTTCCCCTCAATGCCTTTTCCTTCCAGCCTTTGTAAAAATTCTCTCAAGAGAAAAAACAAGTAATCTGGTGGAAAACAGGGTATGCTACAGGAAACAGAGTTTCCTGTAGCAACTCTGAAAAATGAATAATTTTGATAATTATGGCCTTAGTTTTCAATTGCAAGAGTGAATTTTTGATTCTTGTCCACGACACATCATACTATTCATTAAATTTGTATGAACACCCTTGACTAGAAATCTGAATTCTCTTTGCTCATGAAATGTTGAAATTGAAAACACTTAACACATAACACTTTCTTTTTACAGAGGGTGAAATGATGGTGAATAAACTAGCAAAAGAAGGGAATGATGTGAAACCAATATACTATCTTGGATACCTTTCAGCCTTGGAGAATTTACCATTATGCATCCCAAAATTCCTGTAGAAAATTCTTTGCAGGTCTATTGTGTCTCTTTGTACCTTTTAGCAATTAATTAATCATTTTACAACATCCTAGTATAAATTTTTTTATATTGCCATCCTTTGTTAGCTTCCTATAGAAAATTTGTCTTTCCCGTAGCAAATCTGTTCTTCCTGTAGCAAATCAGTTTTTCCTGTAACAACTTCCTATAGCAAATTTTGTGCCTGTAGTAGCTCTATTTCACCTGTAGAAACTAATATTTGCGTGCCAAGAGGTGGTGGGTCCACCTTTTATTTTTATTTTTCTCTATTTTTCATATTTTTTATTTTATTTTTTTAATTTTTTTTTACATTGCATGCAAAATAAACTCAGAGTGTTTTTGTTTGTTAGTTGAGTTCGCCCTCAGTTATCCCTTGACACTCCTTGTCTTCCATCACAACTAACTGCTTACTACCCACTTTCTCAAGTCTCCTTCACTTTTGTCTTGTTCCTCTCCCGCATGTGTGTGTGTCTTGGTGTAAAAGTGAAGCTAACTGCTCGATAAGGCCAAGGATGCTCTGCTACTGATTTTGACTATAAAAAATTTCCTTCTCACACTTTTAATGTTTTCTTAAGCTAGAATAGATTCGAAGAAAGAATTAAATGATTGCATATCTGAGCCTTACCCTTGATGTGTTTTTGCAGGTGATATTGAGGTTGCTGATATGACTGTTGAAGCTGCCTTTGGTGGTTTTGAAGCTGCTACTTATGATCCTAAAGCTGCGTGTGATAATTTGCTGGAGGTCCTATTACTGATAGCCTTGAATTTGGAGGTCTTCTAGGGTTTCTTTTGTTTTTGTTGTTGCTTCTTCACATCCCTAGATAAAATGTTGCTGTTGAGATGCTCATGATGTGAGTGCTGTAGTTGATGATTTTTCTTATGTACAACTTTTCATAGCATGATGATTCTTTGACTAATAAAGTTATTGTGTGTGAAGGTACCTTTCTGAGTCTTCTCGTGTATGTCTACTGGTGGAGGATCCTCCTTGTAGTGCCATTACTGTATTCAGATTCTTCTCACAAGTATTTTTGGTCTCCATGATTGGTCAAAACCATCTTCAAGGATTTTCTGGTGCTTACACAAGGCTTACTACATGAAGTTACATTTTCTTGTAGCAACCTCTTTCTCTTTCAACTTTAGGCTTCTAGCTCTGTATGATTGATGAGGGAGAATTTGAGGTGGTATTAGGGTGATGGTAGGATGATTATAGGTTGGTGAGGAAGTGGTGTGGCCTTGGAAAAATGGAGTGAAGGAACTCTGTGTTTTTTCAGAAATTTTTTATTTTACAGAAGTGACAAAAGGTAAGGTTAGAATGAAAAACCCTTGTACTTGAGATGGAGGAGTGATGAGAAGGTGGTAGTAAATTATGGGAAGATTATCCTCATTGATTTTTTTACACCTCAAGGCACTTTGTGATTTTTTTTGTCCTCGATCCACCTGCATGTCACTTACTGTAACTTCCTGTAGCAATTACAGAACTTCGTGTAGTAGTTCAGGACAACCCCTTGTAGTAGAATTATTTTATCCATAACTCTCCAATGGTAGAGTAGATTGACCTAAATTTTTTTGAGCATGTTACCATCATCCTTATGCCTCTCCCCATAAATAATCTAGGCCATTGGATGCACGAATCTCGAGAAGAATAAAAAATGGATGTAGGTGATGGAGGTCGATTTCTCACAAACTGTGCACCATAAAGTTCTAAAATTTCTTGAGCATGTTACCATCATCCATATGCGTCTCCCCATGAAGCAAGTCAAAAAATCGATGCACGGTTTTCAAGATATAATAAAAATACTTGGAAATGATGGGTGGATGTTGGAACTGGATAAGGGTGATGGATTGGAATGACCTTGGCCCTTTTGGAGCATCTGAGTAAAAGAGGAGAAATTCCAAGTTTGACTTCCTTTGACTAGATTTCTGGCCAACTTTTTCTTTTTTTGCCAACTTGTTTTCTTTGTTGCTTTCAAAGGTTGGATAACACCAACATTCATTAGAGAGAGATACATGGAGCAAATAGAATTTTTATTTTCATTTTTTTCTCTTTTCTTAGGCCTACTAGCTGCCTCAATGAGGTTTTCAACTAGTAGGTCTGCCTAGGCGCCTCAAAGGAGGTTTTCACCTAGGATATTTATGATTTTTCTCTTATTTTCTCTTTTTTCCAACCCATTGTCCGCCTCATTGAGGTTTTCAATGAATGAGCCAATCTCAGGTGCCTCAAAAGAGGTTTTCACCTAAGATTTTATTATTTTATTTTTCCATTTTTAAAATTTGTTTTTATCGTAATCTACTTGAAAAAACAAAATCTCTTTCAAGTATAGGAATACTTCCAATGGAGCCATGTACACATCAAGATGATAGATAAAATCATGTGTACAGTTAAAGTACATGCTTTGACATGTACCTGAATATGAGAGATGAATTGCTTTGACTGAGATTATATCAAGTACTATTGAAGAAGAGTGTGTTGCTGCAACTTAATTATTGTCTGGAACCATATTTCATTATAGCTTTGAGGCCCTTGGTTTGCTTGCTCATCGGGATCATTCTTCATGTATTCTTCTACCATAAAATTAAAATCTTCATTTTTTTTCTAATTATTCTCGTGAATAGATGGAGGATATGATGGTAAACACGAGGGAATTTTCTCAATATTTGATTATGATGTCTGCTCTTTGTCATATGCAACCCATGATTCTTTGGTCTTCTCATTTGAATCTTCTTTTTTTTCTGAATGTTTTCCTTCAATGAAATCAAGAGAATCACTTTTTTGCAATACTCTTCCTGAGCTAAGACGGATACCATTTAGATCAAGAGGTTATGTTTGGAAGTGTTGTACATCAACATTGTAAGTGGGTTGAGTTAGTTCTTTGTATGGTTTTGGAAATGGCAGTACATGTAGTTGAGTGGGAGTGAAACTGGTTGAGGTTGTGGTTGTAGTGGAGGTCGAAGGTAGGGATAGCATGGAGTTGGGCATGGAGGATATTGAGGAAAATATTGAGGATATTGGGGATTTATCTCATAAGGTTCTTTCCAACCTTATTGCCAAGATTGGTTTTGGGGTTGAGATAGCCAAGGTTTCCAAGGAAAGATTGTGTTACAATTACTTTGAGATGGATGTGAATAAGCTTGAAATTGTGAAGTAGGTCCTTGCATCATATCAAGTTGACTAGGCTCCCATGGTCTTATTGGAGCTACACAACATATCTTCTTTAGTGATTGAATTTCTCCATTGTCCTTGTTAACACTAGAAAATCATACAGGCAGAAGAAATTAGAAAATGTCAAGAAAAACGTACAAATAAAGATTTATAGGGAAGAAATACATTAGAGGAGATAAAAAATTAAATTTTCCTAAGGTCAATAGGAAATTTTTTTGACCACGCACAAGAAACACTAGCCCTCAGCGCGCATTGTGGTTCTTTCTTCGATAACCATGAAGAGCGCAACTATTCCTCCAATAACCGCATGGTCTTGGAGAATTCAGAACGTCACCATGCGAGACCAATTGGCACACTTGGAGATAAAGATTCTCACTCAAGCTAACCAAGTACAATCTCCTTTGAGCCACCTTGACGCTTTAGTGCAGCACACAAAGGAATCATACACCCACTCTTGTGTCACCATCCATCTTGGACCAAGAGAGGGAGGGAAAATTTGAAATTTGTCTATAAAATCCAGCCATGGGAAGAGAAATGGGAGGCACAATGTTATGCTGGCCAAATTTCTCATCATCAAACCAACTTGTGTTGTCCAGTAACAAGAGGATCGGAAGGATTCAGTTGTTGGCCATCCAACAACTCAATCCAAGAGAGAAGAGATCACCGTGTGTTCGTCAATCTACCATCCTTTAAGAGGGAAGAGAGGCTTGTTGAAAAATTAATGGGAATATACCCCCTTTTCTTGGATATTGGAGCTCCATAACTTAAAGGATCCACTACAAGAGATTTAGCATTCTATCTTCTACTACTACCAGCACCTAATAAAGGGAAAAAGCTCTCCATTGTTGAGTTACTAGTGTGTTTTCTCTATTGAGCATGTTTCTTGTGCATGTTGTTCTGTTTTTTGTTTCATTGTTACATGTTGAAATTGTTCCATTAACGTTTGAAAAACAACTTTGACCTGTGACTTGCTTGTATGTAAGCAACCTCCCTACTAAGCATAGTGTATTTCGTCTGCCTATGCGTCGAATGCACTACCACAATCCTCTTGGTACAATTCCTTCAACCTTGGTAATGATGGAAAATATTTAGTAGCATATGATTATGCATGGATAACACAAATATCGACATCTTCTTTTTTCTCATTTTTCATTCTTAACATTTCTACTTGTTCACTTAGATTGCTAAGAATTTATGTTTTAAATTTATCAAGCAAATTTCCAAGTTCATCTTGACTTACCAATGTTGATGCTGATTTAATTACTCTTTCCTTTCCTCTTGATATGTGCTTGCATGTTTCAAAAATTTCTTCGAATGATAATTGGTATACATCTCTTGTACTCATGAGATCAAGGAGATCAATCCATTCATCCCTAATTGTTCTTAGTAAGAGGTTTTTTAGTGTGTCAAATCCTAAATGATGTAATTTTTCCCTCTTAACATTACACATGAATCTCTCTATTAGATCCTTGAGGCTCCCATCTTATTTTTGATTCACTCTAAATATTTCTTCCTTAAGATCATGATCCTTATATTTTTTCTAGAAATATCTTTTGCATATAATTCCATGATCTTATCGAATTAGTACTTAAAATCATGAACAATTTAAGAACTCTATCCTTCAATGTTGCAGGAAACAATCTAAACTTTTGAGTGTTTATTAAGTAACCATAAGATATACAAAGGATTTCAAATTCAAAGAGAAAGGTTTCCAGATCCTCTGACCGCATACCATGGAAGTTGGGAAGGAAAGATGGAGGGATGCTCTTCATATGCACACTGACATCATTATCTTGAATGAGAAATCCAAGATGATCATCTTCATTGTCATCATCTCCATCCATTTCTTCTACCTTTTATAACACCTCTTCTTCTTCTACCTGGAAAAGTGGATGGTGATGTGGTTATTACTGCACCACGTGATCAAATGGGGGAGGTTGGTGTTGGAGAAGTATTTTTAATTTTTTTTTTTGAATAAGAATTCTAATGCAATGAAATTTTATGTTTTGAAATGAAATATGCCTAATGCAGTTTTTTTGTTTTTGTTTTTGCAGAAAGAAAAGAAACGAATCAACTAGGGAAGAAAAAAAGGCATACTTTGACACCTCCCCGGAAATGACGCAAAAAAGTGATGAGCCTCAATATTGCAACAAGAATTCTACAACTCCCGAGGCTACCAACTTTAATTATCAACCCGGGGTTCTTACAAACTTAAGAGGTATAGACACTATATGCGCAACATACAATGCATCCTTCTTTTGTTGATCTTATGTAATGGAATGAATATCATGAAATCAAAGCCTAAACTAATTGCAAAAATGAAAGTGTTGCTTGGAAAACAAATTAATCCTAGGCAAGAACAACAATTTGTAGAAATTATACAAAATACATGTATGTCCTGAATTCTCCTGATCTAACAATATGCTACTGTTAAATACATATTCATTTCTACAAATCTTTCTGGAATTTAAAACACAATCACCAATTACATTATCATGAAGAAAGATCAATCAAACACAACACAGATAATTTACCGGGGAAATATATAGCTAGAAACCCCACTATCTTCTATTGGATATTATATCATGGATCATGAAAAAATTACATACAAAGCTCCAATCCAAGAGCCCTTAGTACAGGAGCTAATTTTCTCACACTGTCATACAAAAATTGGCAAGTTCCTTAGCCAATTTACTGTCTCCAGACAACCTACCTCCACTGCGTAATCCCTAATGGTAAAGAACCCCTGAATGATTGATTCTAGCCTGCCTTGACTGCGCAATCCTCATAGGCACATCCAATGTGCGTGTGGTTGCATGTGTGCAACCGAATAATGTCACAACTAGTAGTTATCTTCCCTTTCACGTAGAACTCAACTGGGTCTCCACTAGATCTGACATGCATGCAACTAATAATAGTAAAAACATCAGTTGCATGTGAGATCACTACATGTGAATTAATTAATAATTAATTCACTGGATCTATCACTAGTGTATCTTCAGTTACAACTAGCACAACTGACTTTAATTGACTTAACTGATTTAAACTGATTTACAACTTGCATTAACTAATGCACCACTGCACTTCCAACTCCGTTACAACTATAATCACTCTGTTACAACTCAAGTCAACCTGCATGTCCCACCAACCAACCTCTTAACTCGAAATTCACTTAGTTAACTGATTTTCCACTTCAGTTAACTATTTCCAAGTCCACATTGAGAATAGATTACAGTTTATTGTCCAACAAATATTAAGGGATAATAATATTCCACATACATCTATAAATAGACATTCAATCTATAAATAGAATTTGCACATACATCTATAAATAGACATGCATCTATAAATAGAATTTTATCATGCATCTATAAATAGACATCCACCTAAAAATAGCCTGTGTGGTCCCCACCTAGTGTAGGTGCTTAATTTTCACTAGGATCAAGGATGTTGTTTCTGGATGCCAATTTCACTGTTCCTTGTTGCAAACTTCAACACAATTTGTAACTGAAATCCTAAGAGCATGAATTCAAATAAATAAGCCTAATCTACTTTGTAAAAATGCATTTCCTAAGTGGTTTTTATTCTTCCTAAATCATGGATTTATATCCTATGGGTCATGATTCAAGCCTAAGAGAGAAAAACCAAGTTTTGGGAGCAAATCTGGCCGACTTCACACGTGCTACAAGAGTGCTACAGGAAATTCTGTTTTGGAAATAACTCACCGAATGACTAAGTAAATCAAATGAAAATGGGATGGGACAAATTTTGTTAATAATTATGATGTCTTAGGTCTCCATTCGAATTGGGATCACTCCAATATATCCCTATTCACACATGCTAAAAAAATAATAGAAAATTACTATAAAATATGGAAATTCAAGAACTAGTGGGCTAGTTAATCTATCAAATGACTAACCTAATCAAGTGAAAATGAAATGGGGTAGTTTTTTTTATTAAATTTGATATTATTATTAGTTAATCCAAGTGGAATCAAGTCAAATTAATCTCATTAACCCATTCTAAACAATACCAGAAATTTACTACTATTTCGCTACAAGGCATTTCCAAAAATCTTATATTCATGAACTAGTAACCAAATCAAAGTATCTTAATGATTAAGATAACCTTCCAAAGTTATTCTAAGGATGAATAATACTTTTTAACCTGAAAAAAACCCACAAAAAACTCAATTGAATCATTTAACACAATTCTACGACAAGAAAAGAAACAATACTAAATACAGAAATATGAAAAACATAATTAAGAGATGCATGTGAATAAGAAGTGAAAAGAACATAAAAAAATTGTGCAAGAGGGATCTGAAGCTTTTGGGATGGCCAAACCCAAGAAGACTCAGAGTCCTATGGAAGAAACCAATCCTTAGAAGCTATAAATGACACCAATCTTCATTATTGAATCAGTCCAAGTGCATCCCTGCAAGAAAAGAAAGTGGAGCTGCTAAACAAGTTTTATCCACAATAAGACTAAAAGGTACATGCCCGTAGAAGCCAATTCGAATTGGTACTTATAAAAAATGACGAGGAAGTATTCTCCTTTAAAGGAGGAAGCTTTCCCCTCCAAAATCCCTCAAATAGTGGACCTGGTTCCTAACACTAGGATTTTGCAGTAAATGACAGGGAACACATTCCTAGATTTTTTCAATCATTGGAGTTCCAAAATCTCTCAATGATTTCATGACATTTTGTTCATTTATTCTCCAATATAAATCCTCCTGTAGTAGAGAGCAAGTCCTTAAATTATATCCTTCTCCAAATCTTCATAATCTTCCCAATATTCTCACAATATCCTTAAAAAATAAAAAATATTAGGCACAAATATGAAATTATCTCTAAACCTTCCTAAGAACATATTAAAGCTTAAAAAATATTATTAAGTGTAAAAGGATAGATTTAATATAGCCTTTATGTTCCTAAGAAATGTTAGATGAGCCTTAATTTATGTCTAATTTAGAGGCGCATCAGGAGGATCACAAGGAGGAGGATCTAAAGGATCCATGGTTGCCTTAGGATCATCTGTAAGGACATGCCCTGTCATGGATGGCTTTGCATATGTATCCAAGGTATCATCTCTTCTCTTAGTGCTAGAGTGAACTAATTCTTGAATTGGTCTTCCAAAAACTATGTAAAGGCCTTCATTTCTGACACTAAGTTTGAAGGATGACCTCATTCTAGAATTCCTTGGCCAAGCAAGGGCTTTTCCATCAATGAATGCAACTCTAAATCCTTTGTCTTCTATGGAAAAAATGGAGACACGATTCTTCTTCAAACTCGATACATAAAACACATATTGTAGATGAATGGTTTGACCAGTATCCAAGTGAAAATTAATAGAAACAAACCCTTTTATATGATGTGAAGAATTATCCCTAATTAAAATTTTCGAATTGATCACCCTCTCAACCAAATTTGAGAGGAATTCATGATACCCAGTAAAATGTGTAGATGCCCCACTATCCACCAACCAACTATCATTGCTATCTAAAGATGAGCTAAAAAGAGAAACAACACGAACATATTCAGATTGAGAACTTTTAACATTATTAGCATACCTTGGGTTCTTGGAACTATTTTGAGGGCATTGAGTCTCTTCTGTGAAAATTCCTAAACTAGAATCCTATTGCAGTGATTAGAATTTATTCCCTTAATTGTTAATTTAATGTAACAGTTTATTTTTTGTTTTCTACGACAAATATTGAATAAATCACACTGCAATCTACACAAATAAAACTGCATAAGAATAAATGCAGGAAGAAATACTAGCACATACACATAAAATTAACACAATTATTTTTGGATAGAAGTCCTCGGAATAACCGAATGCGGTAAAACCGGTGCAACATATGAGGGTTTTATTATTATGCAGCAGTGAAATATGAGTACATCTATGGATTCCCAACTACTAATCCAAACAACAAGAAAAAATGGGAAAAATAGTGAAGGGAAATTACCCTTCTCCCTAAAGAATTTTCTGACACGATTTTTTTTACCAGAACTCGACCTCCTGGAGATTTACGCCAGCCTCTGCGTTTCTTTGCGTAGCTAGCTGGATGAATTGCCTCAGACTGGGCTCTGATGAAGTCGTTCTGCCTTTGGATGCTGAGAAAATCATCTCTCCGACACTCTAGGAATTATTCCCAGCCTCTTGAATTGAGAACGATTTTTCCTTCCTCCAAATCAAATTTCCTGGTTGAAACAACTGCACTGTCCCTCAGCGCTGCCTCTCTAAAATAACTCGGTCCTCTTGCTTCTACCTCTCTAAATCTAGAAATATTTCCTTCAGATCACTATCCCTGCCCCTCACACTGCTTCAACCTCACTGAATCTCTCTCTAGAAACTAAGTGCTGCTAATTTGGAAATCGATCTACCTCTGAAATAGAATTGCTAAAGTGATTTCTCCATCACCACATCGACCTCGTCTTATAATCCTCTGTTGGAGTACCAACGACCAAGATTAAAACTTAAACAATGGATAATATCATCTTGGAGTCGATCCATGTGAGTTTCTAGAGAATTCTCACCTTGAATTAATTACTTATGATTAATTAGCCATATTCCCTAAGTTTATACTTAGGAAATATTTAAAAATCGATTAATAATATAACTAAGCCATATCTTGGTGGAATATACAGAAAAGATTTATAGGTTTTATATATATCATGTATTCTAGCCTCTCCACAAAATTTCATGGCTAGAACACATCTGATGCTACAAAAACTAACACTCCCTCTTAGTGAGGAATCTAGTGCTGCACCTACTGCCACAACACCCTGCCGTTGCATCATCTCCTATCATGTTGTTGATGTTCTGATATTGATTCCCACCAACCACTGCGCAACTCTGATATGAAATGCATATGTGCTGCTGTTGACCTTTTTGAACTGATTCCAACACCGCATCTGCACTGCAACTCCCTCTCATCTGCTTCTGCTGCAACTGCAACATCTGCAACAAAATAGATCCAAAATAATGAACGAACTATGTTCAATATGATGTATTTTTCACCCATGTCCTAACTGCTACTAGAATTTTCACTGTATACTGAAGACTCTGCGTTTTTTCTAACTCTGCATTGTGTAACTGCACTAGTTGCAACTTTGGACTGCACTCCCCAACACATGACTGCTACTAGTCTTTGCAACTTTCACTCTGGTATCTACCTACATCTAATGCCATTGATCCATCCTGCTACTAAATACTTTTTTCCCTTGTATCCAGGTACTAATATAAGAGGTAGAATCCTCAAGGATCCTACCAATCTATATCTCTCAGGGGCTACAACTCCAAGTCACCCCACCTCACTGCTAGAGGTATATGGGAAATCATAGCAAAGTGTTCCTCCATCCTGGAGGAAAACCTGTCAATATCTGCTGAAGCTTCCTACTGGTCCTACTTCTCCTCCTTGTCCTTATTTATGAAAGGAAACTAGGTGCTGTAGTGACTGAGCTCACCACACTTGAAGCACTTGAAATTTTACATGTCTTTCCTCTTCTTCTTCAACTCCCCCTGCCCCTGACAAAGACCCTTAGATGCAAGGGCCACATTCTCCTCCTTGACCATCTTTGATCCACTATTTTTTTTGCCAATTATGGAGCTCTTTAACATATCTCATCTCAAGTCCTCCCACTGTAAATAAGACCACATCTAGTCCCACCTTGGAAAGGTATCTCTGCCTAAGATGCTTTGGATGAATACCCGCCAATCCTCTGAGACACTGTTGAGTGCCAATCATACTAGCTCCATGGGTTGAGGCACTGCCCGAAAAATTGACAACTGGTCTCAAACCTCCTGAATTCTGGTGAGGAAGGGATCTATGCCTTCCCCTTTATGCATCTAGATGCATCTCAACTTATTTTCTAGGAACATCTTCCACTGCTCGGAAGTACCCTGTTATAATATGGAGAGAGCATCCCACATATCTTGGTCATTCCCTTGGCTACTATAAGTGAGACAATATGATCCTAGCCTCCATCTAGGATCAACTGATTCACCCGTGCCATCTACTTCATATATTCCTTCAACTGATTTTCATCCTAAGGAACTACCAATACATTATCAATGTAGGATTTCAGGCCATACTCAAATAAAAGGAAGGACATCCTAGCCTTCAAGATGATGTAGTTGGATGATTTTTCCAACCTATCCTGATCACGTAGCCCTGCATTGGCCATCTCAAAGAACTATAGAAAATTCCGTCTTTCCTTCTGCTTGGTTGCTGCTTTGCTACTCGCACTCCCTTATGGAGTGAGAAGATATGCTCACAACTACTTCCAATCTGCAAGGAAAATCAAACTTTTGAGACTAGAATTTCCCTGAGGACAAATTTCCCTTAAATGTGTGTGCTTCTCTCTGTTTCACTCGACGTTGGTTCTACTCTAGAAAATTGCTGCAAAACCATCTACATATAGCTAGAGATTTGATCAACGAAAAATTTGAGATTCTCCCTCTATCTCTGGAATCACTCGATCTGGAAAATCGAGTTTTTCTGCTCTAAAAAAATCTAGTTTCCTCAAGTAACTCGAACCTCTGGAAAAATATTATGTTGCCCCTGGGAATTTCAGCCTTGTTGAGCCTCTATTTTGCCTTACTTTGTATCACTTGTTACTCAAAATATCTCATGATTTTGTTTAGTTTGAATAGTTATTTTCGTAGTTTTGTGCATTCTCGGGGATAATAGAGTAAGTATTTTCTATTCCCTTGTTTTAATGAGATTTAAACATTAAAATAATCGTTAATAATAGTTTATATATTTCCAGGTTTGAAGTTGAGTTGATTATATGCATAGGGTAGTAGGCCTTGATCCTGCATTCACCTTCCTGTACTATGAAGCAAGTTCCTATACCAATTGGGATTCCTGCACTATGGACTTTCTAAACTCTAAAGAGTTCCTGCACCACATTCCTGCACTATTGAAGAGTTACTGCACCATGCATTAAGTTACTATTCCAACAGCCTTTGAGACAACGCGCAGAGTGAAATTCAAAGTACATTACTCATTGGGTCTAATTTTCCTTGCCACACATATTATAACTTATGCAACTTTTGATCCATTGTCCATGTTCTGGCACCCAACGATGGGAGGCTTATATATGACATGGATATCTACAATGAATAAAGGTATTATGTATGCCAAAGAGTATTCTAGGCTGGAGGGAGGCGAATGTTATTCAAGGCTCTGCATCTTTCTATTCTTCACAACTAATTACGATCTCAACCACTTTGATAAATGAGAAGTGGAACGATATGTTGATTCCGTCAATGGTATCTCTGGTGTCCCAGAGACAGGATTCAGAAAGCACACTGACAATATAAAAGTTACATCTATGCTACAAGTGGAGAATGTAACTCAGTCATTCTTTCCCGCACAACCTACCCATGATACTACAAATCCAATGCAACAAATGTCAAGTGCTTACCTCCATTATCCTCTTTGCCAATTTGGTCTAATAAGTTTACCATTGCCAATATTCTGATGTTTTGTTTCTATAATAACCCTTGAACGAAAGTGGCCACTCATTCTCTAGTGTTTCTCCGTCGTGGTGATGAATGAGTTGATGACACCATGTTACCAAGAGTTGACTCCCATCGCATCAAAGCATTCGGTCCAAAATATTTCTAGAAGCCATCAATAGCAACGTGATATGTCCATGGAAACAATGGCGAGGGATTCAATACTGGTTTCGTGTTTATATATAGAACCTCAGATTTATGGGAATCCAGTCAAATACATAGACTCCTTATTTTGTCTAGGAATCAGTTCACAATTCTAAAGTTGTATGCATGTTAACCTTCGATCCATATAATTAGGAGAAGCTTTTGTTGTAAATATGAAGGTATTGTATTGAAGAGGAGATACAGAGAGATAGAATAGATATCAGAGATATGTAGTTGAGAGAAGTAGTTTGATAGACAGAGAAAGAAGGAAGGGAAGGAGGCGGTCCCAATGTAGCATATGTAGAATTAACTAGTGGATCACTCCCTCTGTTGCTGGAGTTCGATCTTTTCCCGCACCATGTAAAAACTGAAATTTCAAGATTAATAAATTCATTTTCAAGCTATGATCTATTTAATTCGATTCCTTAATTTATTTCCTGAGTAATCCTCGTAATGATGGGAAATGTTAAGTTGAATGAGCCTCCTCACAAATTCAGCAAAATTTTAGGCTATTGAGTGGACACCTTCCAAGGAAGTGCTTCTTCATACAATTGGCGCAAAATATTAACAATGGTTCTTCATCCTTCTCCTGTTCTTCCTACAAATCATCCAACTTTGAAATCAAATATTTAATAATATTATCTTTATGTTCAAGCCAAATATTAAATTCTGCACTTATGAGTTCATCATTGGATGATTTGTATATGTCTGTGGCAACATAAAAACTCCTCATTGAATGATTCTTCAAAATACCATCTTCCTGTTTTCAAGAATCCAACTGGTACATTCACTAGCATAGGAATAATGTATATATATGTTGGTTTGGGGGGGGGGCGTTCTTACAACACCAAAGAAAATGAAAACCTTAAAATAATCAAGATGTGCAGAAAATAAATAAATTCAAGGAAAATTTGCAAGAGAAACTAGGTGAAAAAAAAACCAAATGAAACAGGTCATCAAGGTCAATCCCCTGAGCGCCTCCCCGGGAATGATGCCAAAATGTTGGGCGTAGTATAGCACATATTAATAGACCAACATTTAATTGTCAACCCTGGAGTTTTTGAACTTTGAGATGCAACACTAGAAATGCCAGAGAGAGCCCCCAACAACCTACAAATGAAACTCTATTCTAACTTGCGAATCAATCTTAAAAAATTAAATTGAATCCCACACTTCAAAGGAAACTTGAGAAAACTCCAATATTGACAATTGAAAAAAATATTTGATCAAACAATCGGAAAATGAAAGGCGAATCTGAACTAGTAGCAATTGTGAAAAGAAATCCTAATTATCGACAAACATAAGGTAAATCCCAACTATTGTTTGAATAGAAACCAAGCAATGCCTAAACAACATCAAAAAGGAAGAATGTAAATGCTGAAAATAAATTCAAGATCAATTCAAAAACATTCTTATGCAAAGGAAATAAAGAAAGAGCATTAAGAAGTCTACACTAATTATGCCTAATCTATCTTTGTGTAACAAAATCCTTTAAGAAATTAAGATCTGATTGCACTAAAAGCATTCATCAATCATTATTAAATATGTTTAATGTATAAGCATAGTGTGTGGACAAGGTCAAAACAGAAAACACTCTCGCTGATCAGAATTTGGATCAGGGCCTAAAATTAGCTAAAATTTCCAAGTTCTCAAAATTGTTTCAAACCTGAACGATCAGATAGAGTTCGTCGCCAGGATTCTGGCGCAACTCGTTTCATCAAAATACGAGTTCGTATGACTGAGTTATCGTCTGCTGTTTGTTTTCCAGAACAGGAAAAAAAGGAGCAGAACATGTACAGTGCTGATGTGGCCGGTATAGTCAACAATGCAGGAATATTCTCTAGATTGCAGCCAATGACACTGTGATAAGTGTCATCTTCAGATTCGTCAGATGGGTTTGTGAAGGGAGAAATTTCCCAATAACCTCCAATATTCTTCCTAAGTTTGAATTTGATTTTTTTTTAGGTTGGAGCACAACCGAACCAGAGGGTGCCACGTGTCCTCTCTGATGGGCCCTCTCCAACCCTTAGTTCGAATTCTTATTTTACATATGGAATGTTGGTCTAAGGTTGAAACATTATGATGGTGGCATATTGGCCTAAGGTTGGAATGATGAACCACATATATATTATACGATCTCTCTCTCTCTCTCTCTCTCTCTCTCTCTCTATATATATATATATATATATATATATATATATATATATATATATATATATATATATCAGATACATAATTTTTTTTAACTTAAGGTTTGAAACCCACCTCCAATAGATTTAAATGATAAGTGGAGGAGCTACTAACCAAACTTAGCAGAGGAATAATCTTGGAGGTGCTCTCTTAAGTTGGCGTCAATTTTTATTATGAGTTAGAACAAAATATTATGGCGGAGTGGGGGGTCGAACCCCTGACATCACGCCCGCCAACCAACAACTCTACCGTCTCTCCTACTGGTTGTCTCTTATCCATTATGTTTGCCACTTAAATTTAAAGTTGATACGTCTGACATTTGGGGGTTGGAGGGGTCCAGCCCCCTCCCCATGTGGCCACGACTGTTGAACCAGACGCTAAAACCATTGAACCAACGAGATATTTTTAACCACGTTTAATAAACTTAAGACGTGGTTTAATGACCGTAAACCATCATTAGCGCGTAAACCATGCTTAACATTAAAAAAGGTTTATCCACCTGTTAATATTCTTAAGCGCTAATTAATCTAGCACTTAGACTAGCGGAATTTTCAGAGGCAACACCAAAATTGGCGGAATTTCTAAATTTAGAATTTTAACTAG
Organism: Pinus albicaulis; assembly: GCA_034641835.2. Classification (NCBI taxonomy): domain Eukaryota; kingdom Viridiplantae; phylum Streptophyta; class Pinopsida; order Pinales; family Pinaceae; genus Pinus; species Pinus albicaulis. The sequence goes on from CM076580.1 coordinate 1,048,703,926, forward strand.
CAGTTTCTCCAGTTTTGGAGGAGAAATTGGGGCTAAAATAGTTTTGGTCATAACTCACTCAATGTTCGACCAAAATGAGCTCAGTAAAAGTCATTCTTAGAATTTTTGCATGCTAGGAATCCTTTGAAGCAGGTTGCAGAGGCAGAAAATTCCATCTTCAGGTGTTTTGGTGCATTTGAATATTTTCGAAGGCTAGTGCCATCAGGTGTTGGGGTCATTGCCAGAGAATCCAAAGTCCAATTATAGCAAAAAAATAGTCATTTTTGGGAGATTATGATGTTATAAAATCATTGGAACAGGTTCCAAGAGGTTCTGACATCATAATCTCCCAAAAATGACTATTTGTCTGCTGTAATTGGACTCTGGATGAAGCTTGTAACAACAATTTGAGCACACTTGAAGCTAATACAAAGGTCACACTATAAATATGGACAAAGGATATGTAGCTCAGGAGGGGTGAACTCCTTTATCAAAATTTTGTGTATTAAGATCTGTTATGTGTGTTTGTTGTGTTTAATATTTCTTCTATTCTGTCATTTAAAATTATTCTTTTTTTAAGCTAATGACAAACTCATAATTTCACTAAGTACATTGTTTGAAAATCACATGCTCATAAAAAAACCCATGAAGGATAAGTAAAAAAAAGAAAATAAAAGTTTATATTCGATATGAAATTGGCACAAAAATAACTAGCATTCATTTTCAGATCAAGTTGGTATCAGAGCACAACACTGCTTTCTTGTTTTACTTGAAGGCTTTTAACAGTGCAAATTTATTGATGCTTACAAGGTTGAGATTTCTAAAGGAGAAGGGAAGCTACTGATAGCTAGTACAAAAGTTAGGACAAGAAGGAAGAAGGCTGAAGGCATCATCCTTACCCAAAGGACCACTCAAGGCAACACTTGAAGCACAAGAGGAATTAATTGTACAAGAGGCTGAAGTGGTTGAAGAGATACAAGATGCAAAGATTGAGCTTGAATCTACAGCCAAAATATCAGGGCATGAAGCTTTGTAAATTGTTGTGAAGCTCTTTAATTCATTACATTGTGATGGAAACTTCATTAAGTGGTGATTCTAAACCATCCTCCTTTGCAAGGATCTTTGGTAAAGAGATGAAGCAGGACATATACATCATGAAATATATGGTACAACATCTGTATGAAGATATGTGGGAGAACACTAAACTTCAAGAGAAATTGGTCACTATGAAGAAATAGAAGTAAGAACTTCTTCAAAAGATGCATGAGATGGAGATTCAACTCCATGATGCCAAAGAAGCCTTAGCCAAGCATGTGCTTGAAGAAGAGGTAAATAATTCAAATTTGTCTTCAATTTCCTCTCAAGATAACTATGTAGGTTCATTTGAAAAACACACTAGAGAAATATGGTCCAAATTAATGATCAAAATGGGCTAGGTAAGGGATTAGGAAAACATGCACAAGGCATGGTTGAGCCAATTATGGTTGAGGAAAGGCCTAAGTATTTGGGTCTTGGCTATGGACAACTTTATGGAGAAAGCTCTACAGCCACGAAGGCAATTGAAACAATTCCAAGAAGGACTTTTGTTGTAGGTTCAAAACCTCAAACATGTAAAGTTTGCAATCAATATGAATGCAATTGTTTGAATCCCATGTTGCAACAAGATGATTTTAGACATGTAGCTTATGGCGAACAAGAGAGTTGTGACAACTCTAAGGACATGAACATTTTTTTTTGATCTTCAAAAGAGAGTTGGAACCTCTTCAAGTTCATCTCCTCAAGAAGGTGAAAAATATGGACATTCAAAGCAACATTCAAGGTATAATTCTCCCTATGATCATGTTGTTTATGATTATGTTAAGCATGAAAAATTTTCATGCATGAATGGGAGAAATTTTTTTTGTTCATATTGTGGTTTGTATAACCATCAAGTTTCAAGATGCTGGAAGAGAATGATAGCATACAGGAAACAGTCAAAGCAAAAGAAAATTGAACAAAATATGCAAAATATTTGCACTTATTGTCAGAAGAAGGGACATCTCATTGCCTAATGTTGGACACTGCATCTAACAACTCATCCAAAGCATTTGAAGCAAGTGGATAAAAATACTGGCGAGAATGGAATAGGAGATTCCATCATCGATGTGAGTCAAGATGATTCACAAGAAGAGGATGTTCAACAGAAAAAATAGCCATTGAAGTGGTTTGGTAAGAAATGGCTCGATTTCTTGACCAAGTAAGGCATGCATTTACTTTGTACATGGATGAAAATTTCAGCCTTATGTATGCATGAATTTCTGTTGAAAGTATGATAAGTTGTAGCAAAGTATTACAACTTGTATGATGCAAGATTGCATGAGAATGTTGTTTGGTTGAAGGCATTTCTTTTTGTTGCAAAAATTTCGCCAAGATGGTGTAAAAGATGGGTATGTCGCTCATTTATGTTGCAACAATTTATCATTCAGCTCATCTCTTATGATCACTCACATGTTTTGAGTTTATGTACTTGTTTGTACTTGAAAGAGAGAGTTGAAAAGTGTACACATGCATGAGATTTTTTATGTGTAAATAGAGGACTTGTGATAAGTTCATTGTAAATAGATACATGCATGAATGTTGTCAATATGTATCTTGGAATGTCAACTTCTGTTGATTGTACTGCACACATTTCATCTCGACTTGTGTCGATTGTGCTGTACATATTTTTATCGACTTGTGTCAATTGTGTCGCACACATTTAATATCAAGTTATTTCGATTGTGTTGCACATTTCATGTCAACTTGTGTTGTTGATGTCGCATGTTGTTTGTCGACTATGTTTGTCGATTATGTTGATCGACTTATGTTTTAGTCGATGGTGTTTTTCGATTGTAGGTCGATATTGGATTCACCAATGTGCAAGAAGATCGCCATGTACTTGATGTTACAGGAGGTGATAGTCATTTCTTTGAAGGAGAAAAAAAAAAGGTCATCATTTCAATTCTTGCATAATGTTTTATTTTCAATATTGATTGTTTGTTCTTGTGACAAGATGTCACAGGAAGTTTGAGGTCCATTCAGTGAGAAGTGGACAATATGCAAAGTGATTTGCAGCCATTGCAGAACAAGCTGGTTTTTTTGTGTTGACACAAAGAGTTCACTCATATTGCAAGTTTAATTTGGATAAGAGGATTTCAAAGAAGAAGCTTGTATGCCTTTGTTGCAAGAGGGATTTCATTCTTAGTGGGAAGGATAACAGTTTTAGAAGCACAGAGAGATCGATGTGGTATAGTTGGATATGTATCAGTCAACAACAATCAGCAATGTTGAAGTGGTTCAACAACAACCATTTTGGGTGAAAACATGAAGTTGGGGAACACTTTTTGCTCTTTTTTGACATTGAAAATTGTAAATTTCTATGTTTTTTCAACTTCAACTCCATTAAACTCATATTTTTAATGCAAATTATTCTTTGACATAAAAACAAGATTTGTAGAGAATTGTCTTACCTCCATACTCATATTTAAAAAAAAAAAAATATTGATATATAGAGGGGTAAATTTGTTGTTTACTAACTGCATATATTTGAAAATTTGAGGCAAACATAAATAGTCATTTTTTGAACCCTAAATTTTTTTAGGGAAGGTTATTCATTTTTTGGAAATAAACCATACCATCATAATCTACATATACTTCACTAGTGCACTGAATATTTTTCAGTAATTTTCAGTTTAAATTACTAATTTTTATTATTTTTTGAAATGGATGAAGATAAAAAAACAGTGATGTTTCAGTACATTTTATGACCCCTAGATTTTCTTTTCAATGTGATCGTCAATAAGAAAAATGAGAGTACCCTTTTGAAGTAGACAGGGAGAGGAATTGTAATATGATTTTTCTGAATTTTTTGGTGTTGCCATTTTAAAGTTATTGAATTTTCATTCAGTGCAATTTTCTGAACAATGAAATTCCATAGTGACATAGTTTAGTATAAAATTAATAAAAAATTGAAATTTTTAATGAAACTCCACAAATATTACATCATCAGAAACTAGATTCAGAGATGAATATAATGGTACCTGGTCTGAAATATAACATTTTGTTTTTGTAGGTGTTCCACCCCTCCAAAGTTGCAGGTTCCTGAAAACTGCAGAATTTTCTGGGTTTTTCGTTGACTAGAAACTCTCGGCCGAGATAATTTCTCGGACGAGATATTTATTAAACTCTCGACCGAGAAATTTAAAACTCTCGACTGAGAGTTTAAACCAGCACAGGTTACATTTAACCATGCGACTAAACTCTCGGCCGAGAGTTTGTGCTCGAGAGTTTACCCAAGCCAACTCTCGACTGAGAGTTTAATAAACTCTCGGACGAGAGTTTATTAAAATCTCGACCAAGATGTTAGTGAAGGCCAAATCTCGTCCGAGAGTTTTATAAACTCTCGTCAGAGAGTTTATTATAAAACATTCTCTAAATGTTAATTCAAAGCCGACGCAATCTTTCGGGCGAGAGTTTTATATAAATACTGTCGTTCGAAAGATTAATTCCACACACCATTCTGAACCAATAAAATTGCGAAGGTGCGAGGGTCCGAATTCTTTTTCTGTCAAGATGCGAATATTTTCTATGTGCAAAATTCTTTTTGGCAATTTTTTTTTTTTTTTAAATTTTTTTTGGGTGCGAAATTTTTTTGGCGAAAATCTTTTTGAAAGTTTTTCTGGGTGCAAATTTTTTTTTTTGAAGTTTTTTTGTGTGCATGGATGCATGAAGTATTTTTGAAAAATGCTCTATGAAGACATGGAGTATTTTTGCAAAATGTATCTATGAAGGCATGAAGTATTTTTACAAAATGTCTTTATGATTTTAATTATTTATTTTTAATTTTCTCTCTTATTGAAAGGATGAAGTACTTATTCTGAGGTCTTTATGTTTTTTTGGGTATTTGGTCCAAATAGAATTGGATTTTAGGTTTCCAATTTTTTGAACATGGGAAACCAAAGGAATTTCCTATAAGGCACGATCTAAAAAGAACTAATTCAGCAGATAAAATTGGGAGATTACAAAAAAAAAGGCGAGAGGAAAGGGAAAATTAAGCCGTGAAATAACTGTGGAGGTAGAGCATCATGAAATAGATGTAGAGGTGCATGAAAATGATGAGGAAATGAGAAATGTTGAGGAACTTGTCGACGAGAACATTGAAAGCACAAATGTCCAAGAGAATATTGATATCGATCTCAATGGTGAGTCAATAGTTTCTTCAATTTGAATTTTGTAATTTTTTTTAAAAACATTGTAGTTCAAGATAGTTTTAAAATTAAAATATGTATATGTCAATTTGAAATTAGAATTTAATATTGTTATTTATGCAGGGACAACATCAGAACCACAAGAAGATACTACCACACCTCAAATTTCACTACAATTAATTGGAAGTCCCAAGAACGTTGTATACAACTACAAGTTTCTAGAAAATATGGATCCAACTAAAATTGAAGAATTAGGACCACCAATGGCTGAAAGGACAGTTCGAGATAAAGTAAATTTTGGAGTGAAACATATTTTTGAAGGTAAGTCTATCATAGCACAAGCTCAGATGTTACGTGGATTTTTAAAGCACAAATCTCTCAAAAATGCTGTGGAATTATTGGGCATTAAAAGTGAGAAAGAGGTTTTAGAAAATGAAATGGTATCAAAAAATGTGATGTTAGCGCTTGCCACACTAGCCAAAAAGCGATCTCAAGTTGAAAAGAATGCTCATAGAGCACTTTTAATAGGTGTAGTCGCGAAACGAACTTCATCAAGTCGGTTGATGTCAGCAACTTCAAAATTGTTTAAAAAATCAAGAAAAAGTTTATGGAGGCATACAAAATTTAGAATTCAATTAGATGAGAATGATGAACTTGCATGTTGGGCTAATATCTGCATGCGTCCATAGCATGATAGACTTCCTGATGGTGTGAGGGATAGGGTAAAAGAGTTTTGGGATTTGAATTCTCGTGTGTCGCCAAATGAAAAGGATTATGTGCGATGCCGTATATCTAAGGGAGTTTATGAATATCATTCCAAACATATAACACAAGTCAGTCAAGTAGAATTATTCCAAAACTTTATGGAGAGTAATACTGATGTGAAGATTTCCCTTAGCACATTTGTGAAGATTAAACCATGGTATGTCAGGCCTATCATTGTTCGAGACACATGTTGTTGTCAATACCATGTAGAATTCCAATTATTTTATGAGACATTTGTAAATTTTGGCATAAAATATTGGTCAAATGACCCCCCTCCTTCAAGTGTTCGTGAATTTTTATCAAAGATATTATGTGCACGAGAGAATAATGAATTATTTTATAAAAAAGAATGTGTTGGTGGAAGAAAATGTGCAGAATGTTCTCATTTGGCACTCTACGATGCAAAGTATCCCATTGATCCTAATGATCCCAGACTGTCCAATCTCAGTTTGAATTGGAAGCAATATGAAAATGTTACTTACACTCCTATTGAAGATTCAAGCACATCATCAAAAAAGATCACTTTACTTGACGACGAGATTCCAGTGACATATTTTATGGATAAGTTCAAGGTGAAAATATACAAATATATTAAGCATTGTCATATAGCATGATGACATGATTTACAGTTCAAGAAATCACGTGATGTGTTCCCAAAAGGAAAAATATTACCAGTGGTTGATTTCGCTGAGAATTACACATTTAGTCCACAAAAGGAGATACAAAGTGAGTATTATCATTCAAACCAAGTATCTATATTTGTGCATATTTTGTATAGACATGCAGAGCTTGCTATCGATGGTTTTGATAGCGATGAAAATAATCGTGAGGTGATAAAGGAGTACCATTTCTACATCAGTGATGATCGAACACATGATACATGTTTTGTTCAGCATTGTTTTAATGTTATTTATAATGAATTTTTGAAATGAAGGGTCACTTTTAAAGAACATTGGGTATGGTCAGATGGTTGTGCTGGTCAATTTAAATCAACAAGATCATTCTTTTGGTTGTCTCGTCTTGATAAGAGAACCAACATTCCACATACATTGAATTTGTTTGAGACAAGGCATGGAAAAGGAGAGCACGATGGTGCTGGGGCATGCGTAAAACATGCACTTAGGAGGCATAAATTGAATCACTCAGCTTCCCGACTTGCAAATTATTTAGATGTTGTTAATTGGTGCAAAGACAATTTAAGTCATGTATCGAACCCAAGGATGGCTGATGTGCACAGGTAGGCGTACACAATTAACTAAAAATATATTATACATGTCTAGATATATATATGTGTATACATATATGTGTGTATTTTGTTATAAAAAAAATATTAAATATTGTTCAAAATTTGACTCATACATGTGCACGTGTGTTTTTCTCAAGCAGGTACTTTTGGAATATTGCAATGGGTGATGTTGATAGATCCTTGCCATTTAATTACCTTGGAATCCCTCAAACAAGAAGTTTACACTCAATTAGGAGTAATAACATGACAAATATACGTTGCATTGAGAAACGAAAGTGCTCTTGCTTTTGTTCTGCATGTATTGATCAGATAGAGTCCATCGATGACTGTGAAAACCAAATTAAGAAATTTGTTAAACCATGGAAACACGAAGAATTGACACCATTGCCCCCATTTGGAAACGTGACTGAAAAGGAAATGGACGATGAAGTGGTTGCGATTGACAATGATTATGATCGTGTTTCTGATATGGTTAGAGAAGGTGATGTCTTCGCTGTCATTGCACCAGAAAATAATCAAGAAAAAGTGCATTATTATTTATTACGATGCACTATGTATAAATCCACGTTGCTGCAAGAGTATAATGATCCATCAAATTATACATAACCAATCGGTTCAATTGTGTTATTGGGTCATTTCTTTGAAGAAGTAAAGAAATGTAAATATCATATTATTTTTCAAGATTAACAACCAGAGGTTATTTATGCCCAATATAGTCACTTGGTCATAGCAACTCGGTTGCAGTTGAAGCAAGTGAAGAGTAGAAAAAAACAATGACAATGGAGGTTATCGATAGATGATCATGATGCTATTCTGGAAAATTTGTCACTACCACATTTCATATGAGTGGAACACATTGTTGAAGATGAAAAATGAACTTTGATTCTAGGGTTAGAACATATAATTGTTACAATGCATTGGACTTTATATAGTTTAAGACTATATTGTGGATTGCTTTCAAATAAATGGACATGTGGATGGTTAGATGTGTGTTGGTACGAAAAATATGTTATGATCTAATGGATTAGGGTGCTTTGCTAGATAATTTTAAGTTATGGTGATTTAATGTGTCCATGGTGATTTAATTTATCCATCATGTTTACTCCTTGATGATCTTAAATCGCCTCTTTTTTTGCATGGATATGATGGTGATGAATGAATATTTAGTTAAATGTATATATATAATAATGGATTTAATGGTGATTTAATGTGTCCATCATGTTTACTCCTTGATGATCTTAACTTGCCCCTTTTTTTTCATGGATATAATGGTGATGAATGAATTTTTATTTAAATGTATATATATAATAATTACCAAGGCACCCGTGTGGTCACAACTTAGCAAACCTGATACGGGCACCCTCTAACAAAATGACCCGACCCGAACTCGTTGCATCGGGCGTCCTCCCAAGGAGCGACGCCCTCCGCCCGACCGAACGAATGCACAACGGAGAAAATGACAAACGGCCCGCACGAACGTGCACAAGGCACCTGTGCGATCACAACTTAGCAAACTTGATACGGGTGCCCTCTAACCAAACGACCCGACTCGAACTCATTTCATCAAGTGCCCTCCCAAGGCACGACGCCCTTCGCCCAGCCAAACGAACACACAAGGGAGAAAACGGCAACGGCCCGCACGAACGTGCACAAGGCACCCGTGCGGTCACAACTTAGAAAACTTGATATGGGCGCCCTCTAACCAAACGACCAAACTTGAACTCATTTCATCAGGTGCCCTCCCAAGGCGCGACGCCCTATGCCCGACCGAACGAACGTACAAGGGATAAAATGGCAAACGGCCCACACAAACATGCACAAGGCACCCGTGCGGTCACAACTTAGAAAAACTGATACGGGCGCCCTCTAACCAAACGACCCGACCCGAACTTGTTTCATCGGGCGCCCTCCCAAGGCGTGACGCCCTCCGCCTAACCGAAAAAACACACAAGGGAGAAAACGGTAAAAGGCCCGCACGAACGTGCACAAGGCACTCGTGCGATCACAACTTAGCAAACCTGATACGGGCGCCCTCAAACGAAACAACCCGACTCGAACTCGTTTCATTGGGCGCCCTCCCAAGGCGCGATGCCCTCCGCCCGACTGAACAAACGCACAAGGGAGAAAACGGAAAACGGCCCGCACGAACGTGCACAAGGCACCCGTGCAGTCATAACTTAGCAAACCTAATACGGATGCCCTCAAATGAAACAACCCGACCCGAACTTGTTTCATTGGGCGCCCTCCGCCCGACCGAACAAATGCACAAGGGAGAAAATGGCAAACGGCCCGCATGAATGTGCATAAGGTACTCGTGCGGTCACAAATTAGCAAACCTGATATGGGCGCCCTCTAAAAAATGGAAGAAATACTAAGTCATGGGTGAGAGAGATTGCTATTGAAGGTCAATCTCACTTCCTTAATAAAATAAAAGATCAACTTAGAGAGGAGTGTGTTTCACAACCTAACTATTAAGGTAAAGTTATTATGGCACAAGTTAAAAAGAGTAACAAACACTTTATTTAATAAACTCAAAACCTTTTTATTTTCGTTTTAGTTTAGGAAATTCACTTATTGATTTTTTTAGAATTATATCACAAATAGTAGATCATTTACATTGGGATATTAAAAGAAATCTAAATATGAGCCAAGGTTTGATACATTGAAATTGAATTATTTTTGGATATCATTACCCTTGTGTATCAAGTGATTTTATTGCAAAACTATGCTTTTTACTAGTTGTTACTGAAGAAATCTACAACATTTTTCAATGTTCTCTACCCATACCATATAAATAATTCATTTGAAACATTGTATTTAGATTATAGTTTGAATAGGTTTGATACATTGAAATTGAATTATTTTTGGATATCATTACCCTTGTGTATCAAGTGATTTTATTGCAAAACTGTGCTTTTTACTTGTTGTTACTGAAGAAATCTACAACTTTTTTCAATGTTCTCTGCCCATACCATATAAACAATTCATTTGAAACGTTGTATTTAGATTCTAGTTTGAATTTATGTTGTTTATTTATTGATTTAGAGTAATAAATACACTTATATCTAGCTATTTTTGAAGTAAATTTAACTATGGAAAATTTTCGGGCATAATACCCATGGGAAAATTGGTCCGAGGAACATAGAAATACAATTTCCAGCTTGATGGAAATATTTGTTGTTGTTCATAATTTTGGATGTGGCATTTCAAGATCAAATTCATACTTCCCAAATTCCCTACCCCTAGATTAATGATGTACAAGTGTTTTGACACTCATAGTGTTCTGTTTTAGTGAAATTGGTTGTTGTCCCTACAAATTTTGGAACTTATTTCAACAAGACAAGCAAAAATATTTCTCTATAACGCCTTTAATCAATAACCCAAACTGAAAAATAACTTTATAATTGGTTAATATATTTTTTATACATCAATTTGGTATACTCACATGTCATATCTAAAATCATTTGGTGTAGTATTTTGTTGTTTTTAGTCTTTTGCTACACGAAAATGATAAAATCAACAAGACATATTTGAATTAACTCTTTCACCTCACCTTTTGATCCCATTTAAGGCACTAGTCTTGCTTGGGTGGATAGAGATATTGAGTTGAAATCGTCCCTTGGCCTTTCAAGGAAAAGTTGGGCCTAAAGAGCAACGATTTGGGTTGAGGTGACAATGGGCCTTTACAGTGTGTGTGCCCATCCTAGCATATTGCATAGACCTTTGCAACCTTGTTAATAAGATTAGCAACATTTTTTGGTGTCATTCTCAGGAATAAGGTCATTTAACCATAGTTATACACAACCACACACTTGGTATTTTTTTCATTTTGTATCAGTACTTGATGAGATATTCGTTTCAAGGCTAATTTGCAAAATCTCATCTGGTGACTTCACTTCAACAAAACATAAAAAGGTACAATACAAAATACTACTCTCTAATGTAAGAATCAAGGTAAATATTGGTAATTCCACATTTATGGTAATTTTTTCAATTTAGGGAATTATCATACTAATGTTTGTAGCATGGATTTTCATAAGATGTTTCCTATTAAAGATATATTTTTTCTTTGGATTTATCTTGCATTCCAAGTTATCCTCATTTTCCCATTGTTAATTTGCATATGCACATCCCCAAATTTAATGGAAATCTACAATTTGATCTAGATTTCTTGTAGTCTTTTATGAATTATAGTGTAGATACTAATATTGTCTTTGAAGATAACTCAATGAAAACTTGTGCATGGGAAATGCAAGGATATGAAGCATGGAAATGGTTTTTCAGTTTTGATTCCATAGAGTTAAATTCATTCCTTTAGTGCATAAAAATGTTGCAATGGTGATGGGTCTAAAATTATGAAGAGATTGAAGATATCGATGTCTTCATTGCTATGCAAGAAACTATTAATGACTTGATGTCAAAATATAACAGGTGTCCCTCCTATGATCTCCATATGAAATCCAAGAGAAGGAGAATGCAACCATTTTCCTATCAGAGTATGTCAAAGAAAAATATGTTGAGCCTTGTGTGCAGAAGCTCGAGGAAACAATGATCATAGAGGCTATTCCAGATCCCATCATTGACATAAGACCAGGGATAAATAAATTACAAATGATCACAACTCAAGATTGCATCACAATGCAACAAAGGTACTTGGAGTTTGAAAAATACTATGTAGGTGAAGAGAAAGAATATCTCCATGAAAAGGATCGACCCTCTCCTCCCTCTCCTGAACCGTTATTGCATGCTTCATAGAATGATGATGAATGAATGAATTATTTGAAAAGAGTCCAAGAAATGGGTAAAGCAAGTATTAAGGGAGACATTGTTAAAGAAGGAAATCAATAAATTATTTTCCTTCATCCCTAGAATGAAGAAATTAGTGAAGAGAGCATGACAAAATCACATCAGGACAAAGAATGGCTCATTTACCTTCAAGGTCTCAAAGAATTCAATGAAAAAGAAAACCATACTATAGATTTGAGTGCTTTACCTCAAGAAGAGAATAAAATTAAAGAGTCCTACCTCAATAAGGGGGGAAAAGTGGTGGAATTAAGAGAAAACACTTATACTTGCACAAATGAAGGGGACAAAAACTCTGTGGTAAAAATAAATGAAGAAGAATCTTTGTGTCCTTCTAATAGGAATCAACAAATAATTGAAGAACAAGAATATGAGGAGAGCATTGATGTCAGGATTTTTTAAGAACCTACCCACCCTCCTCCAGATGAAAGCACAACTTCAACAAGCTACACTCCTTTCCAAACACTTGATCTTCATGACATATGTACTAGCGAAGTGGAAGAATGGGATTAAAAAAAATGCATATTTTTGAAGAGGAAGAGGGCAATGGAGTGATTGAAACTATTGATTCATTTCTCCAATTTTACTAGTTCAATGGAATATAAGCTATTTTTATTTTGACAACGATCCCACTTATGACACAGACACTAAGAAAAGTCAAATCGTTCGTTGATTGTTCATTTTCCAATACCTCACTTGTCCAAAATAAGTCTCCAACAATGGTCTTGATGTTGGAAAACTCCAACACTTCAACAATATTTGTTGTGTTCCAAGAGTGATGATACACAGTCAAGGTAATTACAACAACCAATTTCTTCACCGTTCCGAGAGGTAGTATTATTGTGTTGTGAATGTCTAGCAAGGAAAACTGACCCAAGAATGATGATGCACAGTCAAAGAAATTATAGCAACCAATGTCTTCAATGTTCTGAGAGGTAGTATTATTGTGTTCTGACTGTCCAAAAAGGAAGTCTGAGCAAAGAATGATGATACACATTTAGGTCAATTACAAAAATCAAGGTCTCCACCGTTTTGAGAGGTAGTATCATGGTGTTGAGACTATCCAACAAGGAAATGAGCAGAAAATCTATACACAGTACAATACGGTTGTAGTTACTACACAAGAATCATTGTAATCTTCCACAATTTGATCTTAGGAGTCCACCACAGCTTCAACAAGGATTTCACCACAATCTTAAGGATTCCACCACAGTCTAAGGTAAGCTTTTTGATGACACTGTCTGAAATTAAGAAGTCTGAATTTATGTTGTCATTGTCCTAAGCTATAGCAAGGGACACATAAATACATGTTGATAGTAGAAAGGGCCAATACTTTGCAACATGCTATAATTGTTACTAAATACTTGGCAAAATTCAATCACTGTTTCAAAACATAAATTAATGCTCAAGAAGAATTAAAATTTAAAATTAAATTTAAAGCAAATTATCAATAACCAAGGATATTGATAAGCAAAAAAACATTTAAACCAAAATTTTCCAGAACAGATCACTTGCCTCTTATGAAATATTAGATCATCAATTGGAATCTATATATCTTGGTGGAGAAATATTACAAAATTAAATATCATTAGTGATAGAATATCACTTGAAATTATTCTCTTGATGACAAACATAACACTCATATTTTGAAATTTCTTTCAACTCGGGAAACTAGACTCCATCCGAGCTTCCACAAAAATAGTAAATAATTGTAAGTTTGCTTGCAAGGTCAAATAAAGTACTCATGTTGAACTTAAAATATTGACTGTTTGGTCATCTTCATCATCTTCTAGCCAATAAGTTTCAAGAATCTTTACTGCCTTCTCATAAATTTCATTATTGTCACGACTTTGCAGGTTCTCAATCTTCTCTAGTCCTTCAGCATCATCAATATATTGTGCATAGAGATTTACACCTCCAATGTTGCCCAGAACCTTATTTTCTTCCCCAACTTTCAAAATATTCTCTAGCCCTTCAAGACAAACAGTTACAATTCTTGGGTCTAGAAAGACTAGAAGATCACATAGATGCTTAATGCATCCTTCATTCACAATATATCTGCAACCAAAAGCACAAATTAGTAATTTTTCTAGGATGAGATTACCCAATGTTGTCCCTGTAACTATTATGATAAATGAATTTTTATATTTACCATTTATTGACATAATAATCTGTTGAATAGACGATGACTTATAACAGAATTGACAAACCTCTCGCATCTATTCAATTTTTTCTTTGCAACCTCCAACATCATTGTAAGTAGCATCTAGCTTTTCTTCAACAGTCATCATTGTCACACTGGGATCAATCTTAGGAGGCAAAGGGATATGAATCTAATACTTATTGCGATCAACCCTACATAAAGGAAGAAGACCATCAATCATTACATTCCAGACAAAACCCACAAGGTGTGACCTAAAGCAATCTCTAAATTTTTTTATGACATTAATGCAAACAACATAAAACATTAGAGTTGAAAACATAGTAATCCTTCACAAAGATGTTTTTGAACAGAGGAATACGACAACCCTGCAGCAAGAAGAGAAAAACCTCGTGGTAGCGAAAAAGGAGCTTCTTTTTTACAAAGATTTTGTGGCTTCCCCTAAAAATAAGGGTGATGATATTCTAGCTCAAGAAAAAGAAGTAGAACATGCAGAAAATTTTATGAAGAAATTTCAGGATAGTGTTCTGAAGGCATTGCAACCATCCTATGTGGATTTGATGCGAATGTATATGTGGCCATCTATGTAATGTGAAGTAAAATACACAATTTTTCGATCTATGGCAAGGTGTCGACCTAATTGGGAAGCTTATATGAAATATATATTGAATCCTTGATTAAATGTGGCATGTTGGACAAGGTTGAGGGGGTTTTTGCAGAGTTGCAAAAGGATAGTGACATTGGTATTAAATCCAAGATGTGCAACGTAATATTGGAGGGATATCTCAATGCTGGTCAAGAATAAAGGATCAAACAATTATATGATGAAATGTACCATAAATGTGAAGGTTGATGGAAATCAACTCAAGGGAAAAGATAGTAGTTCAATGAGCAACTTAATGTTAGATGTTACTGGTGCATATAAAAACCTTGACTTTCAAACACAGTATTTGCAAATTGTGAATTACAAATACTATGAATTTTGGGCCTTCGATTTTCGCCATTTCGCAGAGGAATTTCATCAACAGTCTGAAATGAACTTGGAGATTCATGACACTGCAATTGATGCACTGATTTTGGCACTATAATGTCTCTTGAATCCATATTTCATGATGAACACCAGTGACAGTGACTATCATATCAAAAAAAGTGCCACTAAAAACAAATCTTCACATGCGTAGGAAGATGGTTGATGAGCTATTTTCAAGTAATAGAAAGCCAAAAGTCGAAATGATTGGTAATTTGAAAGAAAAGAGAGACAAAACTGTAATTGACATTCTTATGCAAGAAGAAGAATGGTACTACAAAAAGAAGTCTATTATTTTGAAAGATAGTTTATATGATGAGAAAGAAGTAAATTGTGATTTTGAAGAAAGGGGAAATGGTTTTAGAAAATTTCCCGATGATAGAGAGTCTATAAATTTTGTTACCATTATATGCTAGCATCAAGGTCTACTCTATGTTTTTCTGATTCGGTAGATTTAGAGGGAACAACATAACATGTTGCAGAGCATCTCAATACATTTATTTTCTCTCTTCATTATCATCAAAAGGATTTTAGTCATCCAATAAAACCTTGAAAAAATACTTGGAGATAGGCGACAGTGGACACTTCATCAAATTATAGTTTCTGCTGCCAGTGGTAGGGGCATCATGATAGAGGATGATGAGTATGGTAGGAAACAGGGCTTCCAGTTTAGAAAAATGATTCCTGCCTCCTCATGGATACACATAATATCAATTTTTTCAACCTCTTCATTTCCTTTGGTTAGATACATAGGTTGGATGGCATTGGCTCGCTGTGCAAAGGAAAACTAGAAGAGATGTCTCCCTCTTGCGCATTGGATTGCTATGAGAAGGAACACCAGAAGAGAGGGATCCTCCTTACACAAGATATGCATCAAATGCCAAGCTTACTATTTATTTTCTCTAATGAACTCACATCTGTCAAAATATGTAAGGGGAATGAGAATGAAGAATTACAAGAGGCCTCCCTTTTGGAATCGAACAAACATAAACATGAGAAACCTGTTAAGAAAAGTGATCATTTAGATCAAGCGGATAGTGATGGATTTTCCCATGCTCTTTACCTTGAGCTAGACATGATCTTTCCAAACTTAAGAAATCAGTTTTTCACATATGCAGAAGTGATGCTAGAGGTTGTCTGCTCCCATTTAAAAGCAGTTCCACCTAGTTCTATTCCAGATATATTGTTGGTTTTCATAGTTGTTTTCCAACCCATTCATGGATCTAGATAGGGATCAAAATGTAATGAATGATGCGAGTTGTTGCATGCTGAAAGGTGTTGTAGCTTCTAATGTGAAGTGCATCAAATTGTAAATACTAGGAGTAATCGTTGTGGAACATAAGGAATTTGTTAGATAGGTGATATTATTATTTCAAAGATATGTTTGAATAAATTGATATTGGCCCCAAGTTTAATACATTACACTTATATCAATATATACTAGGACCAAAGAGTCAATGGTTAACTCCATGGAATTCGAGACATTGCTCTTTTATCTTGGCTATTTTTTATAATTGTGTGTGATGACTCAAGTGATGTTGTACTAAGTTATTATGGTATTGCTCTTTATTTTGGCTGCTTCATATTGTTGTCGTGTGAAAGAGTACTTTCCTAAATATTTTTAGTGCCATACCAAGTGCCCTGTATGCGTCATTGATTGGGTATATTATCACATGTATCAAAATTTATATCTATGACTAGAGAGCTGTCTATAATGTAATCGAACATGGTGGGGACACTCACTCGACCCTCAAAGTAGACATGGTTGAAATCGTTGTATGAAAACTAATGTTTATTAATGAGCCGAATGTTGTTGAGATGTTATCTGGCCTTGAGCCCCGAAGAATCCAATTTACCTTATGTACCAAGATGAGGGGAAATGCCATGTGAGTTTCCCCAAAAGACGCATTATGGTGAATAAAAGTACCATATTTAGATCTATACTTCACAAATATAAAACAATTCCAAGACAAATGAGGAGATGCCACCTATTATTGTACTTATATACCAGACAAATGTACAAATTATTCCCAAAGCCCAAGGGGTTAGCTCAAACTTTTGTCATTGATGTTGCTGGGCATTTGTCTAGTTCAGTGCCAGCAGGTGCCTGCTTTGAATCCTCTAGGGTGAGGCACACTAGTCTACAATGAAAGGTTTATTAAGGATGTCATCCATGACTGTGAAGAAGCTTCCCTTGGGTTTCCCACAAGGTTTTCCTTGGAAAAAATAAGTACAATGCCTAAAATGGCTCCTAAATCTATCTATTTATGTGGGACTGTCAGGTTGGCTAGATTCTAAAGACAATGTATTCAACAAAAGGTGGAGAAATGGGTGTATATTTATTATTTGAGAATCATTACATAATCATAACAACTGAGAGCCAAAAAACTACAGGTATAAGTACAGAGAATCCTTCTATAAAACAACATAAAAAATGAAGTTATCTATATTCTGATAAAAAATTAAATAAAATGCAGTTAGAGACTAGAATTACACTTGGAATCTACCATTGATTTTCATACATAAAATATAATTCAGAGATTTACAGGAGTAGAAAAATGCACCTTGCGATCCTGTTCCTCGGAAAAATACTCTCTATTAACATCACTCCTTGGAATAGCCTCATTGGAGTTAATGGCCAAGGCTGTATCTCGAACTTGGACTGGAAATCCATATTCAAGATCAAGAAGACACACCTGAAAAACGTTTTTGAGTTTACACCATGTTTGGAAAACCTCTATTTTCTTGTACCTTGCATCACGGCCTGGTCTCCACCTGAAAATTGTGAATGGTCTGGTGCAAATTTTACACTCTTTGTCAAAATTTGCTTTTTTCTGCACCCCGAAAAAAAGTTCATTTAAAATCCCTAGAAGACAAAGTGAACATAAAAGGATGGTTTTGCAAGGGGGGTTTTTTAATAACTGACCCGACACACATGCCTTCTTCAATATTATTAGGGGAGACTTTATCACCCAGTCGAACCACAAACTGCATTCCCAAGAGAAATATCTTTAATAACACCAATTATAATTAGTTGACAAATCCCTCTTGGTATAATAACCAAGTATAATTGACATAGGGATGGTCAACATAAAAGGTCAATAACAACTATAGATTACCAAATGATGTTTAAACATTCCTTCAAAAATGTTTCACATCACACAAACATGAGTTGGAAACATTGACTAATGAGCACCGCGTGATATCAATCAACAATGATAAAGACATTGATGTACACTAAATAGTGACCATAAGAGTATCCATATGGAGGACTAGAATGACTTATATGTATCGTACAAATCCTACGAAAACTAAAACCCAATTGTAAGGTATTGATGCAAATAGGCGAAACATTAAGGTTGATGTGATCGATATTGCCATTTTTATTGATAGAGTGATCAAAGCAATTACCCTCCCCTCCCTTTTTAGTTTTGGGTATCTCCTTCATGGTTCATAAAACACAAAAGAGAATAAAAGTAAGATTTACCGTTTTTTTTTTTCTTACATTAATGAACCCCCACAAAAAAAGGATACTCAATTTGAGTGTCTTCTTCTTTGTTTAATGATGTGAATGGAGAGATAATGGTATGCTTGGTACGAGGTGTTTTTTTCATGAGTTTTTAATGAGCCTAAAAAATATAAAAGTATGCTTAGAACCCTTCACATATTAATGAGCATGAGAATAATAGAAAGTGAGATTGCTTGAAGAAATAACTAATATAAAGGGTTGATGGTTATTTCAAACTAACAAAACCATTGTAAGTAAATACAAGTAGATATGTTATTAGGATTTTGTATAGCTGTTATAGGCTTTTTCTTATACAGTCAGATACTTGGGTCCACCTTGCACTTTGGGAAGCCTCTATGAGCCATAGTATTATTCCTAGACCTTCTTCGGTGGTGCCCACAACCCTACACCTTCTCCTCTCCAACATTAAATTAATTTATGCTCAGCCTTACCTGGTGTTTACACCATTGAAGCTCCTTCCAGTTGGACATGGCTATATCCATTTGAGGTCTTCACCTTTGTGTATACCCATACTCGATTAATCCCCTGCTTGACAACTCCAATGCCACGACAAAGAGCCAAATCCTGTTGAGGGTCCTGTTCTCAAGTAGAAGGGAGTGCTCAAGGCACACTTCAAGCTCATAAGGAAGCACAAAGATATCATTCCCAAACCCCTGCTCCTATACAATAGGAAATCAACTATGTTGATATTTAATTTTGTGTTCAACATGATGAGCAAGTTGTTGAGGAGGTCTTCGCCTCTATGGTTGAGTGGGTGATTGATTCAGGCCATACTTTAGGGCACAAAAACTAATATCTATGTATAATCGAGCTATACTAGGACACGAAATCTCTCCCCAACAAGTATTTTCTTAGAGCATAATGAAGCTCGCAGGGAGATATTATTATAGATTGATGAACTACAAATGGAGCACAAGGAGCCCAGTTTGCAACACTGTGACATCTCAACCAAGTTGGCCCTTCAAATTTAATAGATGGGACGGAGAACAAAGCCGAGAACTAAATATCAATCTTCCCGGGGGTTGCATGGTAATAGAATGGGCTGCCACTATTCATGCCATGGAAAATGAAACTAAGAACTTGTTGTGAAAACTTGTGCCTAGATTGAGCATACAGTGTTTAAGTATTGGCATGAAGGATTAAGTCCTTAATGAGATCACAACTTTGTCATTATGAATAAACCTTCAAACCACAACAAAAGACATTAAAGCCTATGAATATAAGAATTGAAGACTGCTACTAAAAAGAGATTATTCTACTATAAAGTACTGCTCAGTAGAGGTTATTCATTTCCTATCCTGCTATAGCATGTGCCAAAATAAGGCTGCCAGTTGAAATTAGTGAATTAATGCAGCCACCTCATGGATACAATGGTCCTTTCATCTATGCTTAGTCATCATG